>CANTUT010000033.1:7987500-9187500 GCA_947687605.1 Reutealis trisperma | reverse complement strand
GGAATGGAGGAGCAGTCTGTGAGACTGAGTACTCTGAGTCTGAAAAGGAAGGAGAAGCAAAGATGATGAAAGGGATGGTGAAGATATTAACAAAGGGTTAGAAGGTGAAGTATTAGGCCCTAATCAAAAAGGCCAAAATTGTAACAAAATTTCAAGTGCTGAGAGTAACTGTAAAAGAAGCGGGTGTGGCCCAAATTGTTGACCCAAACTCAAACATAGCACCCCTAGTAACAGATACCCCCCAAAAGACAAATATCCAACCTGAACAATTTTCTTTCGGATCGCAAAATCCTTCTAGTACCAAAGCCCAACTGAACGATACATTGCAAGTTCAAAAAAAACTTAAGAAAAAACCGAACTTGAAACACTTGGCTCGTTCAAGGGCAGAAGAGATGCAAGATGTATTGAGTTGTCCTCAATCTCAAGTAGATAAACAGTCTAAAGGTAAAAATGGAAAAGCTTTGTTGCTAGCTCAAAGCCACCGGTGCAGCCATGAGTTTAATAGTATGGAACTGCCGGGGATTTGGGCAAGCGTGGGCAGTTAGAGCTCTTAAGGAGCTTATTAGAAAGTATAGCCCAGGGGTGGTTTTTTGATGGAGACAGAGAAAAATAAAGAGTATATAGACGGAAAAAGAATTAGGTATCGGTTTGATTGTGTATAATATGTTGACCCAATTGATATGGCAGACGGTTTGACGCTGTGGTGGAAGAAAGAATGCAATATCAGAGTAGTTGACAAAAGTAGAAATTGTATAGATGTTTTTGTCCAAAAAGAAGAAGCTTGGCCTCTGTCTTGTGTGTACGAGAGATTTTGGGAATAATTAAAACTTTTACATAAAAAAGATGGGAGAGCATGGCTGTGTATAGGGGATAATATAATTTCAAGCCCATATGAAAAGAAAAAGAAGGAAATCCTATGAATTGGAGACACGCAAAAGCCTTTCAAAAGTGGGTAGCAGAATGTAAAATGATGGATATTGAGTTCAAGGAAGGAAGATTTACCTGGAAGAATAGACAGGTAAACCAGGGCAATGTAATGGCTAGACTCGATAAAGCTCTAGCGGATGTGGAGTGGAGAATTATGTTTGATTTGCTCAGTGTACTCATGAAATTTTTTTGAGGTCGGATCACAGGCCGTTTGTTTTAAAACTTTCTACCATATCAAAAAGAATTAAAAAGGAGTTTAAATTTGAGTCTCAGTGGACTGCTGTAGAAAGTTGTAGACAAGTGGTTCAGGAGGCGTGGTTGGAGGGTTGAAATGGCAGGAGGAATCAAGTTCCAGTTAGACTTCATGAATGTCCAAAAAAGTTAAGAGTGAATGGAGTAAGGTCCATTTTGGTAATGTTACGCGAAGGATCCAAAAGAAGATGTGGGAATTGGAAGTAGTACAGGATAAAGAATTTACAGATGCGGGAAGAAGAAGGTAAATTGATGAGAGAGATACACGAGCTGTGGGTTTAGGAGGAAATGTATTGGCAACAGAGGACACGTGTAAGCTGATTGAAAGATGGTGATCGTAGTACTAGGTTTTTTCATTTGTCAACTATTCAACAAGACCAAGAAATCAGATTACAAGGATCAAAGGTATCCATGGCAAACGGATAAGGAAGGAAGAAATAATGGAAGAAGCAAAGAGGTTTTTTGTTGCTCTATATGAGAAAAGCGGTGAAAAGGGTTCTTTCATGTATCCCTATCTTGGTAACAGAGGAGATGAATCTTGCTCTGACAAAAAATCTGACTAATATAGAGATTGAAAAAGCTGTTTTTGAATTAGGGGACGTAAAGGGCCCAGGTCCAGATGGGATCCCAGGGATTTTCTTTCACAAGCATTGGAGAACATTTGTGTTCTAGTGAGAAATTTCTTTTTGTTCTTGTAAATTAGCTAGAAGTATAAATAAAAATGTAATTGCTTTAGTTTCAAAAGTTAAAAATCCAGAAATTTGTCAGAATTTGGGCCGATTAGTCGTAGTAAATTTATTTATAAAGTGGTTGCAGAAGTCATGGCAAATATATTGAAACCACGGCTTGATAAGTTAATTTCTTGTTATCAATCAGCTTTCATTCCCCGAAGAAGCATCCAGGATAATGTAATAATAGCTCGTGAAGCTCTCCATGGCCTGAATTGTAAGAAGAAAGGAAATTGGAGCAATATGGCGATAAAGGCCAACACGATGAAAGCCTATGATCATGTTAATTGGAATTTTTTGAATTTAGTGATGGAGAAAATTGGATTTTGTGAGAAGTGGAGAAGCATGGTAATGGAATTTGTCAGTACAGTTACTTTGAGAATTAATGGATCTCAAATTAAGGCTTTTAAACCTCTCAGGGGTTTAAGGCAAGGAGACCTGATGTCACCTTATTTATTCTTAATGGTATCGGATGTGTTGTCGATGATGATTGAAGATGCTTTGAATAAGAAGATCAAGCGCCAATGCCCCGTATTGACGCATATTCTTTTTGCGAATGGTACATTGTTGTTTGGGAGTGCAACAAAGAAGGAAGCAAAGGAATTGAAAAATATTTTAAATGAGTATGCAGCAGCATCAGGTCAAGCAAATAACCTTAATAAATCAGAGGTTATTTTCAGTTACAATGCTTCTTCATAGACTAGAAGATTAATAACAGGGATTCTGGGGATTAAGGAGTCGATGGACTGTCGAAGTACCTGAGAATGCCAGTTGAATGGGGGACAACAAAAACAGAGATGTCAAGTTTCTTAGTGGAGAAAGTGCAATCATGGAAGAGACATTGTTTATAAATTGTAGGGAGAGAAGGGTTGATAAAGTAGCGATTCAAGCAATTCCATCGTATATAAAGTCAATAGTTAAATTGCCTGTAGCAGTGGTAAGGAGAATCGAGAGGCTTATTTGCTTGATTTTGGTGAAATCAGGATGTGAAAAATAGGAAGATTCACTGGTTACGTTGGGACTATCAGCAAAGGACAGGGGTGGAATAGGCTTCAGAGAGTCGCTGGAAAAAATGATGTTGGAGGGTAATTAAGACATCAAATGACTTGTGGGTAAGAGTGGTTCAGGGGATCTATTTTCCAGGAACTAATTTCCATAATGTAAAGAAAGGAGGAAGACCATTAAGGGGGTGGAATAGTCTGCCGGAAGGTAGAGAACTGTTGTGGAAGGGTTCGAGCAGGAGTGTAGCTAGTGGGAGAGAGATATGGATGTGGGAGGATGCGTGGGTTCTTGGTTTTAAAAATTTCAGAATTTCTTCTCCAAAACCAACAGGTTAATATTGAATGGGTTACAGATTTGATAGAAATGAGGAGTACGGCATGGAACTATGCTTTATTGAAAAGCATTTCCTCGAAGGAAGAGATGGAGGAAGTAGGCAAGGTTCCAATAGGGAAAGATGATCAAACGGATAAACAAATTTGGCATTTTGAAAGGAGAAGGAATTACTTAGCGAAGTCAGGTTACTATTGTGTTACAAAATGAAAATGAAGGAATGTAGAACGGTAAAGGGAGCTGCTGGTTGATGGAGTTACCACCTGGCTTCTGGAAGTCCATTTGAAATTTGGAAGTGCCTCAAAAAGTTAAGAGAGTTTTATGTGGAGATGCTATAGAAATGCAATCGCAACTCAAGAAAACCTTATTAAGAAAAGATGTGAAAACACCGCAATTTGTAGTGTGTGCAACAAAGTTGAACACTGCTTATTTTTCTATGTGCATGCTAGAGGAGTTGTGTTGTTTGGTTGTGTTTTGGGTTTTAAACCAGAAAGAAAGAGAGGTTTTGGAAGTTTTTAGGAGTGGTGGAAATCAGTAATAAAAAATTATCCAGGAGAAGAAGGGGCTGTAGCGAGGAATCAGGTAGCAGTCATATGTTGGCATATATGGAAGGCGTGTAATGGAGTTATTTTTTAAGAATAAGAGAGCTGAACCAATGGAGACGTTGAGGAAGGCAATTTTTATGTGCAAGGAGAGTATTAAGAAATACAAAAGCACATGAAGGAGGAGAGGAAACAAATTCTTGGTTCATGTAAAATGGAAACTTACAGCAAGAGGAAAACTGAAGATCGACTATGATGCCAATTTTGATAGGGGAAAGAGAGAAAATAGGGAAAATGGTGAATGGGAGTACTGAAGTTTGCAGCTTCATTTTCTCAATCAATGATAGTTACCTTCAGAGGAACAACCGAATACCCCAAAGGCATTAATAAACTAGTACACTTAAAATCCAACATTGCATTAAAGTCCATTACCTAGTTGAAAAATAAGTTATTTGCTAAGTTAAGTTTTTTAATTGTGGAGAGACTTAAGATTTTTTGGCACTAAGGTTGAAATTATAAAATAAATTTTAATGATATTTGATAAATATGTTTAATAATGTATTTTTTTTCAAACCGCAGTCTAAATAATAATATAAATGAATTCTTATTTAACTTAATATTTTTTTGCCTTGTACTAAATGTTGAATGACACTTTTTTTTTTAATATATATATTAGATATCCAATAAAAATATATTAGACTACATAATATAATAATTTTTCTCTTTAATATCTCCTATCAAATTAATTATAACTATTTGAAATTCAGAAGTGATTTGAATTCGAAATCTCTTACTAAATTAATTAGAATACATATGATTAACTTACATAACATATTTAATTTTTTTTTTTATTTCCCATTTTCGTAGATTTTCTATCTGTGATAGTTTTATTTTCTTTTTATCTGACTTTTTTCAGTCTTTGTGGAATAAGTCTAAATTTGTTATTGTTTTTGACTTTATGTCAGGTATATCCATTTCACTGTTTCCTAATATTTACTGAGAAATTATTAGGAGCCTACAACCATATTTTGTTGGCTGTTGGATGTGAATTACCCCGTTCTAAAGTATCTATTTTTTTTTTGCAAAATATATATCAGTTTAAAATTTTAATAAAATATTTATAATTTATAATTTCACTTTCTTTTATTTTTCTATTAAATATTTTATTATTTTTATTTTTAACATCAAAATAAAATTAATATTTTAATTTTTTTTTTAAATTATGATAATTTAATAATTTTTAATTTATATAATAAAATTTTAAACAATAAATATTTTAAAATGAAATTAACAATAATTATAATTTTTTTTTTTGTGGAAATTAAAATAACTATTGGGAGAATTGAAAAAGTAATTATTTGAAACTGTTACCAAAAATGAACATTAAACCAGTGTCAGTCTCATTAACATTAGAATTTTCTATTTTATTATTGTTATTTATTTTTTTCAAAGATTTTTTTATTGTTATTATTATTACTCTTGACCTAATGATTAATGCAACTATAATTAGATGTATTAATTCATGGGCTGGCGCGCCAAGCAGATAGGCTAATTTAATTCCTTTTTGTCATTTCAGCTTCTTATTACTAATTTCTAGAATTTTCTATACATCATTATGTTATAGTAAAAAAATTAAAATATTTTTTATTAATTTTAATGTAAATAAATAAAAGTAATTAATATAAATATTTAGTGAATGAATTAATAGAGGATAAAGTTGAAAAGAAATAAATATCTTGTTAAAATTTTAAAACGATGAATAAATTGAAAAAAAATTCTAAATTGAACAAATATTTTAGAAAGTAATAAATAATATTTTTACATAATTTATATTATTAATAAATATAATTATTTTATAAATATATATTATCTAACTAAGGTCTTTTTAAAAAAAAAAAATCATCATAATTAAATAAATCATCATAATACTTTTGGTTACCTGTCATGATTTTGAATTCATAATTGCTTATCAAACAATGCTTTAGAGATAAGTTTGGTTAGAGAGTGAAATGGTTATTACTTGGACAAATAAAAGATTGATTACAACTCCAAGTTCAACAAATTAGTTGTTTGCTAGGTGGCAGTGGCGAGGCACCTAATTTCTATCTTCAATTGTTATAAGACTTAATCAAGATGAAAGGAATTGGGCTAATATTTTATTTTTTAAATTAATTTAAAGAGATAATAACATATGATGTAAAAAAAATATATATATATATATAATTATATTTCATTAAAAAAAAGATTTTAGTGTTATATTATTTAATTTATTTTTTTGAATAATATATGAAATAAAAATATATTCATGGTATAAGTAAAATTTTGTAAATTTTAAAAAAATAGTCTCAATCTCAATTAACTAGACTAGATTAGAGCAACACTACTTTTTTTTCCTAACATTTTTTGTGGTCAAATCACAAATAATAATAATAATCAAAATAATTTTTTGGCCGTCACTTTCATTGGAAATCCATTTATTATTTGTGAAGGGAACAAGTTTTTGGCCAGCCATGAGACATGCCAACCAAGCACCTACATGTGCACGTGATTCTCCATATTTTCTTTGGCATTTTCATGGATTCCAAATTTCCTCGCAAATTATTTATACACAAGCAAGTGAAAAAAATAGTCATTAAATACAAGAAATATGATATTAACAGTTATTTTTTATACTATTTACAGAATACAAAAAAAAATACCTACAGTAATTATCTATTACATTCAGACATAAAAATTTAAGAATTTTATGCTTTAATATGTTTGATATAATTAGTTTAAAAAGTACAAAATATCCAGGTATATTGTTAGAAGTGTGTATGAATTTTTAACATAAATTATATTTACCTTTTATAAACTCTTATCTCATATTGCTTAGAGACAATTTTTTTATTATACATATATAGAGGTGTTTCAATTTATGAGTTTGGACCTCAAAAAGTATCCAATTTTATGGAAGGGAGAGAACGTAGATAACACCACACACACACGTGCCAAGCCAAGTGTGGGCATGGGTGTGGGTCAATTATTATTATTATTTTTTTACAAAAAAATTATTTTGAATTTTTATTTAAAAAATTAAAAAATATATTTTTTGTTTTAAGAATCCACCCACCATATTATTCTCTAATTTTCTCTCATGATTTTTTCTCTCTCATTATCTTTAGATTTTTTCTCCACATGTTCTGAGATTTTCTTCCTTTTTTTCTAATCAAAAATTTTTTTCCCGTTGCTAGATGAGATATAATTTTGCTACTCTTCCTTTCGAAAAAATATGATAGAAAAACATTTTTAATTACCTATATAGTAAGTACAGATTTTTGGGTATTGTTGTTGTTCTTCTTTTCTGTGCAGAGGAAAAACATACAAAGGAGATTATTCTTGGCTATTTTATCCTAGAGGTGATGAGCTATTTTCTACTTGCACAGATTCTAGGCAGAGC
The DNA here is from genome assembly GCA_947687605.1 of Reutealis trisperma. Classification (NCBI taxonomy): domain Eukaryota; kingdom Viridiplantae; phylum Streptophyta; class Magnoliopsida; order Malpighiales; family Euphorbiaceae; genus Reutealis; species Reutealis trisperma. The sequence goes on along the minus strand of CANTUT010000033.1, from coordinate 9,180,280 downwards.
CGCGAATCATCTTAAAGAGAACAACCTAGTCTGTGACTCAATTTGCAATTTAATACTGTCGTTTTATAATTTTGTTTGTTGTTTCAAAATTGGTTATTCCTCAATTCGTTAGCATATTGTTTTCTACAATATTGTTAAGAATATCACACATCTATTAAATAAAAAAATGTTAAGTGATTAATATAGAAATTGACTCCCCAACTTTAATAAGCTAGTTTTTAAGGTTGCTTTATTAAATTTATATTAAAAATTTAATATGTTATCAGAGCAGATTGATCCTGTCTAACTAATTACCTTACTTGTTTGTCCGGTTTACTTGATTATCTAATTACCTTAGCAGTTTGTCTGGTTTACTTAATTACCTTATTATTTTGCCAGTTGATTCGATTTATCTGATTATCTAATTACCTTACTGGTTGGTCTGGTTTACCAAATTACCAAATTATCTTGACGATTAATTTGGTTCTAATTGTTTCAAGTGATAACTTTGAATATCCCGTTGTCATTTGAAAAGAGAGTGTTAAGAATATCTCACACCTATTAAATATAAAAATATTAAGTGATTAGTATAGAAATAGTTCAACCAAATCTAAATTAAAAATTTAACATATATATGTCATATTCTATCTAATATAAAAAGAACTTCTGCTATTTTTTCTTCTGCTTTATTTATATACAGTGAATTATTTTTTTTTTTTAGATCATCGCCCTTTATCACTATATAAGAAAAAGAAATCAATGATTATTATAGTTATTTATTTTGTTGACAAATATTCAAAATACTTTCAATATGGATAAAATCATATAGGTATCAATATGCTCAATAAGCTTTCCTTTTTGTTAGAGTTTTAAGAAGTATTGTTACATGAACATTAACTCAAACATGGGATTTAGTAAATTTAATAATAATTGTTACCATTTAAAAGTTTAAATTAAAAAAAAATAAAAACTTGAAAAGTAAGCCATCTAATAGTCCAGGTAAAAAACAAAGCTAAAATTAAAGTAAACAATATATAAATATGTTAGAAAATATAATAATGAAAAGGATCAACAATATTATGAAAACCAACTATAAATAATAAACTCAAAATTAAGAACACTATAAAAAATATATTTAAGTATGATACATGTATAAACACTTTTCTAAAAATAATATTTGCACTTTATTTTCAATAAGATTGTTGTGGATTAATGCAAATAATTTTAATAGATATAATGAACCTTTAGAAAAATATGTGTTGTGTAGACAAAAAATCTTCAAAAAGAAATTATATAATAATTTAATTCAATCACTTTGAGAGTTGTTTTTAATATTATATTGAATATTTATTTATAGGTATTTCCATAAAAGACATATTTTTACATAAAAAAGTAAGTGACTCTAATATGTAAGTTATTTTAGAGGTCTAAATATATTAAAATCCACTAAAAGGTATTTTTAATTTTTTATAATTAATTATTTAATTATTATTTTTTAATTAATTGATTAAATAATTATAGTGGAAGGAAGCATTTTCCAATAAACACTTTCCAAGAAAGCAATAAAAAAAAGAGATTTTACAGAGAAAGAAAGGAACAGTCATCAATGCAGCTAATCGACAATCATCCTACCAACCAATCCAAATACAGATAAGCCCACCAACATTATCAAAAAAACCCCCAATAATTATCAAGAGATACCAACAGTAACATTGAACATAGACAAATAGAAATAACTAACCAACATTCATCAAGAAAAGCAAGAGATTTCATCAACAGATCCATCACTTAACCAACACACATATTGCATCAATCACCCAGCACATCTATTAGTTAATAGACAGTTTCTCTTATAAGCTACCAAAGTTCACTTCAACATACAAAATTCTTATCAAAAGCCTCCCATTGAGTAGACCTCCATTCTTCGATAGATTAAAATTGTACTACAGTCAGACTGTTACAATTACATAAGTTTAGTGCTTTAGTCAGATAACCCAAAAACTTATGAGTGAGTAAACTTTTGAATACTTTCCATTAGAGTAAAATCGTATTATAGTTAGACTATTGCTATTTCAAATTCTTAGTTCCTCCTTTTTATGTATTTACAATCAATTCTTATTATAATTATAATTTCAACTTTTTGCAATTTTTATATTATTATAATCTAGCAAAATTTTTGGACAATATTAGTGGATTAAGAGATTTTAGATCTTGTACAATCAATCAATTTAGATATCTCACACTTACGGCACGCCTGCAATCATCTCACACTTACACATATATATAGATATATATATTTTCAATCTTATAATAAACAAATATTTCACTCCGATATTAAATAGAACGTAATACAAATCGCGGCAATTTTATCAAGTTGTTGATAATTAAGGTAAAGTAGCATATATAACACTTACATAGTGGTAGCACATCTCTCTTGACTGAATTATATTTTCAAATCCGAGTCCTCATTTTCCAATGCTAAAATAAAAAAAAAGTTCAAATGATATAAATTAAATAAAAAAATACTAATAAAATGACATGATTATACATTTTCAAAGACATGATTATACATTTTCAAAAATCAATCACAGCATTGAAAAAAATAAAATAAAATATTGGGAAGCATAAGAATATTCCACTTAATGATTTTTCAAATTTTGTTTAGAATTTAATTAAATATATATACACTTTAGTCTTTTACTAATTATTAAAATTTATCAATAAATTTATAGATGGAATTCACGGATTATTAATGGTCTGAATTTTTCTTGGTAAAAAAAAAAAGTCTTAATTTGGCTTACTTTTCAAAATTGTGTTTTGATAATTATTTAGTTTTTATTTTTTAATTATTTTTTATAAAACATGTTTTAAAAAAAAACTAAAAAAATAGAATTTTCCCAAATCAGATTTCTAAATTATAAATAATATAAAAATAATTTAACCGCGATACTAAACACATTAAACGTATTAACAAACTATTAATAACTAATATAATTAATAAATTTGAAAATTTATGTAAAATTTAGTCAAATATACACTTTGGCCTTTCTTTGCTATTTTAGAATTAGTAATTTTCATAATTAAACTTTATTAACAACTTAATGCTTTAGTCCTTTATTATTAAATTATAAATTTCTTACTAATTTTTAATTCTCAATGATTTAAATATTGAAATTCCATTTTAATTTTTAAAACTAATTTTATTTTTATTATTAAATTATAAAACATTTTAGTCTATTCAAATATTTTTTTAGTCTTGTAATTTTCACCTATTATAATATAATAACTAAAACTATTAATTTTTAAATATATATATTAAAAAGAAGTAATAAGTTTTCCTGGGAAATTGCATCTTTGCCTCCTCTGTTACCATTGACATTGAAGATTGATTGACCTGTGTCATTTGCAGGATACAGAACATGTGTATCATGTTAACTATGGGAAAACATACCCAGCCAGCGACAGAAAGCTCATTAATAGCAAGAGATAACATAGTTTCCACATGCCATTAACTATTAACAGTCCACATTTCACGTTTTCTATCTTTGAAAAGGGCTCTTTTTTTTTTTTTTTATTATTATTTTTTATATATAAATTGATTAGAAATTAGCTTAATTGATTAATATTTTCACCATAGATTTTGTTCATCATGATTTTAAGAAAATATATATTTTTCTTACGAATATCCTAATTTTGCAATGAATTAAAATCGAAAATGTGAAAATAATATGATTCTATATGCATTAATTTGTTTAAACTCTTAATTTGAGACATATAAATATAATTTCTAACATATGTACCGTACGACTAGAAAATAAATTTGAATAAATTCGTTTACGAAGATAGAATTACAAGGCCTTTTGATCAATCTAGGATTTTTTTTTTATAAAATAATTCTCAATTTAAATTATTTTTTTTAAAAAATTACTGTTTTAGATTATTTTTAAAACTATTTTTTCATTTTGGATTATTTTTTACTGAGATGGCATGGGTAAAATTGACTACAAATGGGAAGAGCGGCTTGACTCTGGCTGTTACTGACACCAACAGCCAGAACTCTGGCCGCTTCTGGGAGTAGTGGCCAGAGTCAATTCTAGCCCCTCTACACCTCTTTCTTTTTTTTTAAATGAATTTTCTTAATTTTTTTTATTTTGTCACTTTAAATTTTTTTAAATAGTATAATAATTATGAATATTATACTTATTATATAATAAATTTCTAATATTCTAATTAAATAATTATTATTATATATTATAAAATTATAATTATAATTATAATTAAATGTAATTAATAATTATCATATATTATGTTATATATGATAATTATTAATTATGTTTAATTATATCAATTATATTTAAAAATAATAATTTAATTTAATTATATTAATTATATAAAATAATTTATGTAAAATTTTTAAAATGATAAGAATTATACTAAAATTATGTATATATTCATAAAAAATAATAACAATCTAATGAAAACATATTAATAATTGTACATATTTTATAATTTATTATTAATAACATACTAAATATTATTTGGGTCAAGAAAAATATTAAAAATTATAAATTATAAACATATTTAACTAAATATTATTAATATACTAACAAAATTTATTAACAAAACTAACATTAATTTCTAGCAAAGTATAATTTGATTTTTGTATTGAAAATGGAAGAATTTAAAGAATAAAATTTTTAGTGGATATTGAATAAATAAAAAAAATAAAAAAAAAAAAGAGAGAAGCAGGCTAACAGCTGGCCGCTACTCACAGTAGTGGCCAGGCCTAAGGACTGGCCGCTCCTTTGACTGTGCTGCAGTTATTTTTTGATCTAAAAAATAGTTTAATTTGAAAAATATTTTTACAATAAATTTAAATTGAGAATTTTAAATAAAAATAAATAAAAATAAAAAATATTTTATAAAAAATACTTAAATAAACTAGTAAAAACCCCGAATTACAACATAAACCCTTTTAATTTAGGACCGCAACCTTAAGTATTTGTGCTGATTATATAAGATAGGCATATTATTCATAATAGTGATTATGTTTTCAACCACATATGGGCATAGGCATAGGGAAAAAACATAAGAGCAAGTGCAATTGATGGCAATAGTAGACAAAGAAACCTTGAAACAGTAGAAGGAAATGATGATATTTAATTATATTCCAACAATAAAACTCTTTCCTTCCTTTCCAATCATCCTTTCCTTTTTACTCCACTGCTTTTCTGTTCTTAATTTCCACCACTGCTACAGCAAATAGCAAGAATTGTCAAAAAGTAATAAAACTTACATCACATATGGAAAAAGAAAAAAAAAAGGTTACAAAAGTTTTGGCATTTTAAAGCTTTAATTTTAATCACGGAAGGCATATTTTTTATAAAAAAAAGGTATTTTGTGATTCTTAATCTTTAAAATAATTTATAATTTATTTAATCTTTGAACTTTTAAAATAATATATCCTTAATTTTTAATTTTATATATATTTAATATAAAAAAATTTAATTAGCATACTACATAATATTACGCGTATTCTAATAAATTAAATTATTAAAAATTTTAACTAAAAAAATATTATTAAAATAAAAAAGAATAGAAATTTAACGTTATAGAAAAGAAAAGGAGAAAAGCAAATACCTATTAAATTTAATTATTAAAAAAATTTAATTTTTTAACATTTAAATGCACAAGTGTAAAACAAATTCAAATTCATTAATTTACGAGCATTTTATAAATTTTTTTTAATAAAGTTTAGGGATTAAATTCAACTTTAATCTTTGATTTATTTAGCTCTAATGCATGTGTGATGTCAGTTAAAGGTGAGGCCCCATTATGATTCTTGTAATTATGGACAAGTAGAAAGAAAAAATGGCGTTAATTAAATTAATTAATTATTTTTACATGCTTGAGAGAGAGAGAGAGAGAGAGAGAGGGCAAAGCTTTTAGCTTTTTCTCCCTTTCGTGTAACGTGTAGTATAATAACCAGTCCTTTTCCAGCGAACATCCAGCTTGCCGTTTTCTTTATACTCTTTCAAGGTCTCCTCCCCCATGTGACTAGCGCTCTCCTTCCTTTCACTACCCCATCCCTCTCTCATTTATTAATCATTTCCTTTTCTTTTCTAATTCCCTGTTGATGAAACTAAAGCTCCCACATTTACAATCAACCAAATCTAAGTCCTTCCTTTGTTTTTGCCTCTTTCTATCTCTTTTTCACACACATATTCAGTTCTTGGTAGCAAAAACCACACATACCCAGATCAAATTGAAGCATCAAGAAGCTGATTTTGGACCTTTTGGATGATGGGTTTTTCAATTCTTGTTTACTTGACAAGTGAGGTACTGTAAATATTTTTGCTTTATGAGATTCTTTTGTTTTTTATTTTGACTGGCAAGAAAGTGCCAATTCTTAGTAGAGGTAGAGAGGATTTTTTGAGAAAGATACTTCTTTTGGTATAATGAGGGACTTCCCTTCTTGTTTTGGTGAAAGTGGAGTTCAAGTGGCTGATTCGTCATCTTCAAACACCACAAAAGCTGCACAAAACTTGGTTACCTGTGTCTATCAATGTAAATTACGTGGTCGCTCTTGCTTAATTACTGTTTCATGGACTAAGAATCTCATGGGTCAAGGTCTTAGTGTTGCAATCGATGATTCAACTAATCAGTGTCTCTGTAAAGTTGATATAAAACCATGGTTGTTCTCTAAAAGAAAAGGATGCAAGAATTTGCAAGTAGATTCTAGTAAAATTGATATATATTGGGATTTATCTAATGCCAAATTTGGTTGTGGGCCTGAACCTTTGGAAGGATTTTATTTGGCCATTGCATTTAACCAAGAAATGGTGTTACTTCTTGGGGATATGAAGAAGGAAGCGTACAAGAAAATTGACAATGCCTCAATACATTCTCATGCCATTTTTATTGCCAAGAGGGAGCATATTTTTGGGAAGAAGTTCTATGGTGCAAAAGCTCAGTTCTGTGATAAGGGGCAAATGCACGATGTCACAATAGAATGTGATACTGTCGATCTTAAGGATCCATGTCTTGTGATCCGCATTGATAGTAAGATGGTAATGCAAGTCAAGAGACTAAAGTGGAAGTTCCGGGGAAATAACACCATATTGGTGGATGGGCTTCCTGTTGAAGTTTTTTGGGATGTCCATAACTGGTTATTTGGTAATGCTATGGGCAATGCGGTTTTTATGTTCCAAACTTGCCTTTCTGCAGAGAAATTATGGACCAGCCAATCCGTTTTTGATCCCTCTGTATTAACTTGGTCTTACTCGCAGCGATTCAGAGACTACCAATTACAAGGTCTTGGTTTCTCACTTATATTGTATGCTTGGAAGAATGAATAAAACTGTATGTTCAATTGTTGAGTTTTACCAGATACTTCCTGCAATGTTTTTCAAGAATGATATGATAGAGATACCGTAAATGCAATTATAAGTTACTCATTTGGTTTCTTTCGTTTATCTTTTCAACAAACTTTTTATAATGGTTGCAATAACTCATTGCTCTTAATTGCTTTAAGTTTTTTGGGCCAAATATTCATGCTTTCATTTTCAAGGTTGCAAAATGCATTTTATGTGCTACTCATGTGACACCTTTGTAGGACATTGCAGTAAGATTTCCTTTCCGGTATTCTGTGAAAGCCATCAATGTTAGAAAGACATAGGAGCTTTTGTTTCAAGGAAATGAGAATAACTCCTTTTGCAATTGTCTGAGATCAGTCCTATCTTTAGACAGGAGAGTCGGAAAACTTGAACCTGATTCTGTTGAGGTGGAATCTCTTCCCGCTTGGAGGCAAGGATTGGGTAGCTACGTGTGCCCCTCAAAACCTTTCCTCCTTTCCTTCGAAGTCAAGCATCTCCTTCTTAGTCTAGCTCATTCACCTGCATGACTTGCCTTGGGTTAACCCTCTGCCTAATGGCATTCCCGGTCTCCATTTTTGTTCTTGGATATGGGGCTTTCTTGTGACTGTTTTTTGTTGTTGCATGTGAGTTCTTGTTTATCAGTTGTAGTAGAATGACTGATTTGGCATGCCAATTTTATGTGCTTCACAAAAGGGAAGAGTTTATTTCTCCCAATCTTTTACTTGGGACATCAGGTTTGTTAATCATCTCTCTAATCTCAATATAAGATTAAAATAGCAAGTTGATTGCATTAAACTTCTTGTGGGTTGTACCGTTTCAAAAGATTGATTGTTAGTTTGTGGCTTATCATGATAGTAACGTGGAAGAGAATTGACGAAGTGGGGGGTCTGGTTGGAACATCTACCACTACATACACTAGTATTGATGGAAAAAGTTGAATGCTTTCCAAAGAGGGATGATCCCAAAGAAGAAGAGGGCAAATATTGATTGCTTTCCTTCTTGCTGGACTAGTTTAGGAGATGGAGGGAGGATGATGTCTAGCTGATAATAGTGGTATACCCAAATGTGATTGTATTGGTATGATGAGAATGTTATTTATATATTGATAAATTCAGTGAATGTTTTGATATGTAAAATAAATAGGTAAAATTTATAATCTGTCCTGTGTTTAGTAACTTACAAATTAAGATATAAACGACCTTAAAGCACAACCATGGCAAAACCTGCTGTTTGATTTACAAATAGCCCTTGTTATGCTTCAGTTATTGTGCTAAATATCTTTTCCATCACTGAAGTCAAGTACTCTAGTCCAAAATCATGGTAGACTCTACACAGAAGCCAATCGTCCAGCTAAAAAACAGATAGATACAGCAATCAGACCCAGATGTTACCTGCAGATTGTTTCAAACAAGGGCTATTAAAACACCCAAGCCTAATTTGTTCAACAAAAACTTTTATGTTATGAAAGAATATGCGAACCATTTTCACGCTCTCTTAGTCATTAGATGAGCATTCATTTTGAAGAATGCTCAATCAATGGTCAATCTCCAAACAGGAACTCTCTGTTCAATCAAAATTTAAAGTTGATTTTGCTGAACTCTGAAACTTTACAGAGCATCTCACAGTTCTTTGGCCAGTTTGTCATTTATAGTGCCTTACCTTATAATTTGATGAACATAACAAGCGTAAGTTAAAACATTTTTTTTTGTCTTTTTGATTGACGCTGGTGGTTTGACATGATTTATCATAACCATTAAGTACCAAGAATCGATTTATCATAACAATTAAGTACCAAGAATCTTACTGTCCATTCTTGAAACGCCTTAGCTTCAAAACATAGCATTACTTATTTTCATTTGCATCTGTTGCTGTTGCTGCACAGTAATATAGCAAGCTTGCAGCCAATGCAGATATTACATACAATGCAACTTTTTTTTTTTTTTTTGGGGCAAATGTCAGCTAATAAACCAACGATATTATAATCCATCTACGGCCAATTGAGTTAGACATCATTGGCAAATTGTAATATAAATTTGACTCATGAATTGGAGTTAAAGCAGGGTATGACAAAGGAGCAAAATACTAATTGCTTAAAGAAAAATGTTTAAAAGGAGAGGGAAGACCAACCTGAGAAGATCTATCTTCGGGATTATAATTTTGAAAATATGCTACGATAAATTTGTCTATAAGAACGGGCTGACTTAAATTTTTTTTGTTTAGTTGATTTATCAAATAGTGAATAAAATCCATGCTTAGCTCTATTAATCTGAAAAAAAAAAAAAAATACATGTAATAATTGCTATTTGCTAATATAGAAACAACAATGACTTTAGAAGGATTAAAAGATTGTTTCACGACAAAACAATGCGAAATCATCGCTTACTGAAAATATGGAGACTGATGCTGTTCGACGATCGGCAACAATTAAAGACTAATAAAATATTGGTGTTTTTGATAATGACAGTATACTTTTGTTGCTGTCTTCACATTAAAAAAAAAAAAAAAAAAGAATGGAGAGCGAAAATATGTGAAGAATAAGAAATAAATATTAATATGAAGATGGGTAAAGGGCGAGCAATTGTCAAAATAAAATAGGGATAATTTTGGTCATTCATAGATACGGAACTGGAATCTTATTTTATTTTATTTTATTTTCCTTTTCCTTTTTCAATCAGGAAATACCGTTTTACCTTATAATAAAGAGTATATGTATAATGTATGTCATGACATAATAAAAATAACAATAATAATTATTATTTTAATTTACTATTAACTTAATTATTTTATTAATTTTAAATAATTATTAATATATATTTTTTTAAGTATACAAATACCCATCTTCTGAAATGGTTGAGTTGAATATATATATATATATATGTTTGCAATCACAATTCACATCATAGCCTAAATAGTAAACGCATTTATTAAATTAAACAAGTTTACAAATTCAAATTGCATAACATAATATCAAAGTATAGTTTAATTATAAATATATATATATATATATATATAGTCTAGATGATATATTTAGATTTAATTCTTCTCTCTATGTTAAAAAAAAAATTATAAATTTAAATCTTATTTTTTTATTGTAAATTAAAAAATATATAATTTTTAAATGCATATGCCAAGTAAGTGTGGAGTGTTCTATCCACTTGCTTGAAAAGAGATGTTGATTTTATGAAAAATAAAACTATGGGCAAATTATAGTTTATGATATTTGAACTAATTAACTAATTTGTCTATATTTTTTGAGAAATTAATTAAATTGTCCCTTAGTTTTAATTCAGTTAGATTATTTAGTTATTTCATCTAATTTTTGTAATTTTTTCTATTAAATTATAAAAATTGACTAAAATGCCCTTGTATATATAATAAATATAATTTGAATTTTATCATTTAAAAATAAAAAAATAAAAAATTCAAATTAATAAATGTAAATATTATTTATATAATTATATAATAACTATATTTAGTATTATCAAATTTTAAATTATTTATTATTACATAATTATATAATTATCATTTAATTTTTTATTAATTTGAATTTTTTATTTCTTAATTTTAAATGATAAAATTAAAATTATATTTATTATATATATAAAAATATTTTAATCATTTTATATAAATTTAATGAAAAAATATAAAAACTAAATAAAATAACTAAATAATATAATGAAATTAAAATTAAAAGACTAATAAATTAATTTTTTAAAAAAATAAAAATAAATTAATTAATTAGATCATATACTAAATAATAATTTACTCTAAACTATTTCCATTGAAAAAAGTGCAGCACAAAGATGGATAGCGTAAAAACGACAACGGATTGCCCATCTAAAGGACTAAAACGAGGCATAGGCTCAATCATATAGGGTCGTAACAGATTGACGGCCTTCCCTTTCGTTTTCAGGCCAATAAAAACGGGTCGGCCCCGAACCGAAAAATCCCGAAAATTGTTTCACATTACGTGAGGATTGGAATGGGAAGTCTGTCTCTCTTGCTTCCTCTCTCCCTCTCTTTTCCAGGGAGACCCAATCGCCCCTCTTCAAGAAACCATCTCCCCAAACCCGTCTCATCGCCCAACATCTCCTCCAACACTCCCAAATCCGCTAGAATTCGAGGCAAAACTGTAGTTTTTGGAGGGAATTCATCAAGTGAACCTAATGAGTCTCAGTTCTTTGATGAAAATGGTGTAGTTGATGATATGAATGGCTATCTTAACTATCTCTCTCTCGAATATGACTCTGTTTGGGACACCAAGCCTTCATGGTAAGCCTGCTTGCTCCATTCCTATATTTGTATGAATAACTTGAGACATTCACTTGTATGGATGTAGCTGTGCACTTTTGAATTGAGATTTGCTCTTCTTTATTTTATTTTGTGTAGCTTAAGATATTTTGTGGTTTGTAGTAGATTGTAGCAACATAGTCGGACTCTTTCCCTGGAATTCTGTTGAATTAATAGAAGGTAGGTGCAATTCTTGGTTATTGAAATCAGTATACCCATCAGAGTATAGTTACAGGCATGTTTGAAAGTACAATGAAAATTTAATTTTCATGTGGGGGTTTTTCTAGTATCTCTAGTTGTAAGTTCTTGAATTGGAAAGGGTTTTTATGCCCGCTTTGAAGATGGGGTCATTGGATCACCTAGTACACAGTAGTAACAACTAATGAGATAAGATCCCATGGAAATTGGCATTATGTAGTGTTCCATTTTTCATAATTGTCACATAGGAGTTGATAGTTTCACTCCTTATGGTCTTATGTGAATTCTAGATAGCCAAACGTGATATGCATCTTACGAAGAATGCTAATCCCTAGAGGTATCTGGTGGAGTAGATGGACAGAATTAGATGTTAGACAGTCATTCTTATTCCATTAGTATATCTAGTACCATCCATATGTTTTCATCCTGGTGTTACAGTCATGAAAAGATTGTTCTGTTTCATTTCGATGCTGAGGACCTGGGAAGCTCTTGAGATTGGAATGGCTATTCAGAGTTATCAGAGTTCCTCTCTCTTTCTCTCTCTGTTTTTTTTTTTTTTGCTTTTTGTTTCAGCAAATTATGAGAATTCTATTCTTTTATTCTTTTGGTATATTGAAAATACTTAATGGGGAATGGAGCTGCAGGATTTGAATCCCCTAACATTCTACACTATGAGGCAGACATTCTACCATTGAGCTACTAGTCCAATGAAAATTGTGAAAATTCTATTTTACTACTAGTCCAATGGAAATTGTGAAAATTCTATTTTATTGTGTATATTACTACATTTTGTTTTTGTCTGAGGGATGTCCAGTGAGTGTCAAACTTGCATGAAATATGTGATGGAACATGTTATTTTAAATTTATACAGAGTCATATATTGAATTTTAATATTACCCTTGAAAATTATGACATGTATGTAGGAATTGCTTTAAATTATAGTCTTTACGTCTTCATTTATTTCCCATTTAAGCATATACCACTATTGCATTTGTGCTTGTTTTAGCGCGTGATTTGATTCCTTTTCATCTATGTGCCATTAGGTGTCAACCATGGACAATAACACTCACTGGAGTTTTAGCAATTGCCTGTAGTTGGTTGATTTTGCACTCAGTGGTAGTTACAACTATTGTACTCTTGCTAATATGCAGCTGGTGGTACATTTTTCTGTATTCTTATCCCAAGGTAGGACATCACCTACTAATTAATGTTTGCTTATTAGTTTCTCCAATTCTTTGTGACGATTATTGAAATTGGGAATTGCAGATCAGTTCTTTTTTTTTTTTTTTTTAATCCTTATCTTATGTAGTTTTTACTTCATTTATTCAACTTATGAAAGTTTGGAGATATTTGGGTAAAGATTTTATGTTATTGGAAGCCAGAACAAACAATTCAAGTCTGATGACATTCCATGGGCCAACAGATATGGCCTTAATTGAATGAGGATGAAATTTGAAGTTGCTGCGAATTTATGGGATGACTGGACTTAATGTTTAAATTGTGATCTTTGAAGTTCAGAACTTGCTTTGATACCATATCTCTAGGGATGCCTATGACTGGTATTGAGGCATCCTATAAAGGTTAGCGAATAATGCATTGTTGCATATTGGACTTGCTCAAAAGAGAAGATTCACCACTGTCAAGTTGGTATACTTTACAATTCCAACATATAACAGTTCTTACTTTTGTATCTGTGCTTGTTTTAGCACTATTTTTTCATATTTGATACTTGTATTTGGTGTTAACGCTCTATTTAGTTTACAAATCGGGAAAAATAAATGTACAGCGTCGTAGGTTTCATTATCCTTTTTTGACAGGCATATGCAGACATGATTGCTGAACGGAGAAAAAGAGTGACAAATGGTGTTGAAGACACATATGGTGTTAGGAAGATCCAATGATTGTAAAGTTAAAAAAAAAAAAAGAAAAAGGGGGTGGTGGGGAGACTTTTCAAGCCTCTATGTTTTAATATGTATGAAATTTTGTAATTGCAACTTATAAAGAAAATGTAAGTAGATTAATTACTAGCTTCATTTGGTTAGCTCGGTTGGATCCTTTGCTAGAATGTGAAGATGTTATGCCTATTTTGTGTTGGAAAGAACCATTTTAGGGTACTTTGAACTTTTATTTCTCCATGTTGAACTTTTATTTCTCCATGTCGAGTCCTTAAAAATTGTTTTTTTTTTTTTTTTTTTTTTTTCACATTGAAAAATTTTATTTATGATAAAAAGTGAAATTGTTGATAAATTTGTTAATGACAATTTAAAAAAATAAAAATTTACACTAATTTTTAATTATGGGAATTATTAAAAGTTAAAAAAAAAAAAGAGTTTTTTTTTGGCCAAATAGGGAGAAACATCGTTTGTTGAAAACAAAACTACTAAGGTAAATTTGCACATTTAAGATAAATAGAATGTGAGGTAAACACAGCAACGAATAGGTAAACAAGTAAACGACATGTCGTAGGAAAGGAGGAGACAAAATGACAACTATTAAGGAAAAGAGGATTTAAAGGGGCCGACCCACACATTGCAACCTGTTTATTTGACCCGATTCGTCGATTTCTAATTCCTAATTCCCACTCCCAGAAAACAACCACCCTTTTTGATCGGCTAGCTTCACCCTCGCAAACCAGAGTTTATCGGCGGGAAGACCCTGGATGGATCTCCTTAAGAAAGAACTCCTTAAGAAACGTCAATCTCTTGCTCAAGACACCGGCGGAAAACGAGTCTTCAAGCGATCTGAAATCCAACAGAAAGAAATTCAAAAACTCCGCGAACAAGAAAAGCGCGAACTAGAAGCCAAAGCCCAACGCCAAACCGCCGCCGCCGCCACAACCACAACCTCCGCTAAATCTACCTCCGCTATTTCCAGCGCCACAGCAACTGCCACCACCTCGTCATCCACTGCCACCACGTCCAAATCTTTAACTGATGAGCAAAATATTGACAACCTCGTGCTTCCTAAACAAGAGGTCATCCGCCGCCTTCGGTTCCTAAAGCAGCCAATCACTCTTTTCGGTGAAGACGACGATGCTCGGCTCGACCGATTGAAGTACGTCTTGAAGGCCGGAATCTTTGAGGTCGACAGCGACATGACTGAGGGGCAAACCAATGACTTTTTGCGTGATATTGCTGAGCTGAGAAAGCGACAGAAGACTGGAATCCTGAGCGAGAGGAAGAGGAAAGATAGGGAAGAAGGAGGGGGAGAGGATGGAGAGGTAGGGGAAGGAGAGGGGGAACTCAGCGCCGATGGTGGGTCCAGTGGAGTCGATGTTGATAAGGATTTGAAGAGAATGAAGGCCAATTTTGAGGACTTGTGTGATGAGGATAAGATTCTGGTGTTCTTCAAAAGGTTGTTGAATGAGTGGAATCAGGAGTTGGATGAAATGCTAGATGCAGAGAAACGGACGGCTAAAGGGAAGTCCATGGTTGCTACATTTAAACAATGTGCGAGGTATTTAAATCCACTGTTCAAGTTTTGCAGGAAGAAGGTGAGCATTTTGGCTTTAATTTATTGCCTTACTTGCATTGAATATTGTTATTATATCAATGTTACAGTTGTTTGTCAACTGAAAGCTGATAATTTTTATGTAATTGGTTAAAATGAATCCAGTATGTTGAATAGCAGTCAAATTATTTCAATTAGTAACTATCAGTAGCAATTTACTCGGAAAATTCAAATCGAAATTTTCCTGTCACAACTACAACTTTTGACCTTTGAGCTGCTGATTAATCATTGAGGTATAGATAGTGTGTTATACGTAGTGTGTAAGGGTATCATACAGTGCGGTAGTAGGCTACATTTTTGCTGGGAAATAGGGCAACTTCAAATTGATGGATACAAGAAGGTCTTTTCTTTTGTTCCTGCCACATTAAGCTGCTAATTATTTCTTGTGTTCCAACATTGCCTGCATTTGTTCAAAGTTGTAGTACTGGTGAAATATTACACCTTGTAGTTCTTTTTGTTTTAGCAGGCCATTTTTTAATTTTTTCTTTGACATTTTACACTAAAATCAACACTTTTGATTAATACTGTATGATAATTAACTTTTAATGCTTAATGCTCTTTATATTAGTAGCTCTAGAAGAATATGCTTTGTATTTTTCTCTTGTAAATTCTGCAAAAATTGCTAATGGAATTTTTTTTTTCATAGTTACTAATATGTTGTAAAAATATAGATAAATAAATCAGCCCTTAATAGTAACGGAAGGCAACCTTGATGAGAATCTGGCTTTTTCAATTTTCCTCATCATGATTCTGATGAGTTGAGAAGGATTCTAAATATGTCAATATTACAAAACTATTGGGATCAATATCAAAACTCAAACCTACCTGTGGAGCTTGTTGGCATAAACCTATGAGAATGGCTTATAGCTCAAAAAGCAGATTGTCTAGAGTGTCAGTCATGAAAATCTTGGAAGATAGAACTGTACCCCCCAAACAATAGAACAAATGCTTAATTTTTTCATTTTTTTGAAAAAGAAATTTATTAATCAAAATGAAGGGGGTGGCAAGTGCAAACCCACATAAAGAAAGTTGTTTTCATTTACAAACTGCTGCCTGGAAGACTATAAGTCTGAAGTGTGCACCCACTCATCCTTAATTATAGCATTAGCAGCAGAAGAATTATCTCGAGTCTTTGATGCTTGGGTAACCTGAATGAATTAAGTTTTCAGGTTTTCTTTTTATGTGTATCTGCAAACCTATATTGGAGCCTCCTATCTGTGATCTTGATTTTTGTATATTTGCTGAAAGGCATATATTTTTGCAATTGTAACTTGTGGTATCCAAATGTAGTTAGAGATGACTAAGTGGCTCTTGGATGGGTTGTTTGTTTGTACCCCTTCTTAATGTCTAAGCCTGGAAAGTTGCCACTTGACTAAACCTTTTATGGGATGTAATATGGGTGTGTTCCTTGATTAGCCATGGCAACACAGTGCCCTTATTTTTTGTTTTAAGCTGAGGGAAGGCCATTGCACTGAGGTCTAGGAACTAGGTGAATCCACCAACCAAAATTGACCCAGTGAGCTCTCTTTTTAAGCCACTGTTACAAACCAATTAGAGTAAGGTCGTCCAAGGGGGGGGTAAAAAAGGATGTCATTACATTGGTCATTATACATTGGTCAATCATAATGATGTGAACATGTCAATATTATCACATGCACGCAGCAACAGCATGTATTTCCAATGATATTGAAGTTATTAAAAAAGATTCCTTTGAAAGAGAACTCAAAATGTTAGGGGGAGAACGGTACCTTGGAGGGGGGAAAAAGCAATATTTTGCATTTTGGATTGGTTTCACACAAAGCCTGATGGCATGTTTTCCCTGGTTCATAATTTATACTATTTTTCTTGGTCTTCCAACTTGTGTTCATTTAATCTTTATGCATTTGAGAAATTTCATTTCACTTTCATACTTCAATTTTGGCTCAATAGTTTTTCTTGCTTTGCACGCACTCAATTCTGATTGGGTTTTTCTTTTTGATAAACTGTGCTCTCACTCCTTTCTTTTTCCTTTCTCTTCATCACACAGACAGAAAATTGTATGGAAAGAGTTTATCCTGTTCTTTCTTTCTTTTTCCTTCAAATATTGGAATTTATGCTATATGTATGAATTATCATACATTCAACTCACGGTAACCTCTATCTGTAGGTGCTTCCTGATGATATTCGTCAAGCATTGCTAGTGGTGGTTGAGTGCTGCATGAAGCGAGACTACCTAGCTGCCATGGATCAATATATTAAGCTGGCAATTGGTAATGCACCATGGCCAATTGGTGTCACTATGGTTGGTATTCATGAACGTTCAGCCCGTGAGAAGATTTACACCAACAGTGTGGCCCACATTATGAATGATGAGACCACTCGCAAATACTTACAGTCGGTTAAGAGATTGATGACTTTTTGCCAGCGGCGCTATCCAACTCTTCCATCTAAGGCAGTAGAGTTCAACAGCTTGGCAAATGGCAGTGATTTACAGTCTTTGCTGGCAGAAGAGAGGTTTTCTGGTGGTAATCAACCTTCAGAAGGAAGGCTTCGGTTAATGCCTGCTCCAGAAGAGAATTAGGTATCACAACAAATTGTATAATAATTTTCATGTACAATTTTATTAAGGCAGTCGCTTGTTTAATGCATTGGAATGTGTGATAAAAACACACTGCTGGACCATTATGTTGTTTGTTATTTATTTAATAACTCTAGCAAGCTGAAGCAGTTGTTTGAAGTAAATGTCGAGAATTAGAGAATTTCATATACAGCACATTGCTGACAGGCAATTTCGTCATTTTAACATTGACTAAATATACATTCTTTGATTCTCGATATTTTGACTTATAACAAGCACTCAAGGGAATTTTTCATCCTGATTTTTGAGGGGCAGTGCTCTTCATTCTCTGATATAAAGTTGGTTGCTCTTGATGATGTGGATTTTATGGCTTGATGGTGTACCCTGGAAATAGGGCTCGGGCTATGTGTTCACATTCATGAAGGACTCCTATTATTACAAACGGAGTTCATCTCATGTGAGGTGGGTGCATGTGCATTTGGTTTAGCTGAGAATTCTTTTTCTTTTTTGGCATCGGTATCGATTTGTTTTTCTACAGCTAGCTTATGAATATAGTCAGAATTTTTTTTTTCAAAGTTTTGAAGTATATTTAGCAGTCGAAGAAGGAAAAATCTCTGAAAATATCAGGATGTCATCTGATCTGTGTGTGTGTGTGTGTGTTTGTGTTAGTGTGATGAGAGGCGAATCTTTGTGGGGGGCAATGACTCAAAATTTTAACAATTTAATAAATACATTTTTTAGATAAAAAATTAATTATATTTTCAATATTTATGACCCTTCCAAAATTGAAAATATTTATTATCGTTTAATAGTAAAATACTTTTGAATTGGCTCTTTAAACATAAAGTTAGAAGCTCGGTCACAGGATAATGGAGTTGGTTTTTTGGTTGTTATTTTAATTCAAATTAAGCCACCGAGGCTGAGATAAGATATTATAGACAAAGAGTAAGAAAAAGAACCAAAGCTTTGGTGGGACCAAAGTATCGAAATGAGAAATCCTATTGGTTCAAACAATATCAACTTATCCAAAGATCAAAATCCAAAACACAACACCACTCATCTAAAGAGCGCAATAATTCCCTTTGCTTCCTGTGATCTTGTCCACTCAGCCAAACTGATAAAACAGGAATACCCATAATTTTTCTTCTCCGAATTTTGCATAACCATGTCAACCCAAGCAGGTCTCTTCACCCGGGCGATCACTGCCCCAAAATCCAACAACCCCACTCTGGTTCCATGGAAACCAACCGCTTCATTCTCATTCACCACTCCAAAACCTATCACCTTTTCCACCAGTCAAAGATCACTCAAAATTGCGGCAGCTGCTGAACAGAAAACTGAGGCTGCACCAGCACCAGTGGGTTTCACCCCACCTGAATTGGACCCAAACACACCCTCACCAATCTTCGGTGGCAGCACAGGAGGGTTATTGCGGAAGGCACAAGTTGAAGAATTCTATGTGATTACATGGGATTCACCAAAAGAGCAAATCTTTGAGATGCCTACTGGTGGAGCAGCTATAATGAGGCAAGGACCTAACTTGCTGAAATTGGCTAGAAAGGAACAGTGTTTGGCTCTTGGTACCAGATTGAGATCCAAGTACAAGATCAAGTACCAATTTTATAGGGTTTTCCCTAATGGAGAGGTCCAATATCTTCACCCAAAAGATGGAGTTTATCCTGAGAAAGTGAACCCTGGCAGGGAAGGAGTAGGTGTGAACTTCAGATCCATTGGGAAAAATGTTAGTCCCATTGAAGTTAAATTCACTGGCAAGCAAGTTTATGATATATGAGATTTTTACCCTTTTAATGTTCATAGAAATGCTTCAATTCTGAAATTTCTATATCATGCTTTAGACAATTTCCTGGTCTAACAGGAAATTTATTGATGTTTAATCGGTTCAATTTGCTTAATTATTCTTTTTTTTTTTTCTTTTGGGGGCTTTGGTCCAGAAATTAATTATGGGTTATGTCCAAGTCCCAAGGCTTCAAGGAAAACTATAATTGATAATTAATAATTAGGGGGAAAGTATGGGAATTACATGAAAGAATTTTTAAAATAATTAATTATTATCAACTTGACATAATCTTTGTTGGGAATTTTTAATTATATGCATAACCTAAATCTGATTAGTCACATTTAATTTCAAGTTTAAGTATGAATGAAATTATTTGATGGTTTTGAGTTAAAAAAAAAAGAGAGCATAATTTTGAAGGCCAAATACATATACTAATACATGTTGATTTATTAATACACTTTTCATATTAATTGTTTTAATTATGTCATTCAAATTTGTTCTTAGTTAAAAGCTTGGATATTCATCATAAAATCTCAAATTTTGATGTATAAATTATATTGCATATTACAGACAAGGAAAAATTATAGCTATACAATGAGAATTTCTGGAAAGATGAAAGGGAAAATTAAATGAAATTAAACGTAAAAAATCATTTTATTTTTTTATTTTTCGACAGAAAGCATTAAACTGATTTCATCAAACACCAGAATTTTACATCAGTGAGAGTCTCCAAGAAACATGGGAGACTTAACCCAAACCATAAGACTAGCATAATAACAGGACTTCCCAGCTAAAACATGGGCTAATTTGGATTAAACATGTGCAATAATTTAATTCAATTGAATTTTATTAGGATTTGTTTGGATCGGTGATCTATTTAAAATTATTATAGATTTATATTTGAATTTTAAGTGTAGACGCATAAAAAAATAGTATACTATTACATAATTTAATGCTTTTATTCCAACTTATTAATCCAACTAATGTGATATCATTGTATTAAAAAATATTTTGTACAGTACATTTTTTAAAAAAAATATTTCAACTTCTATAATACATGTTTTGAATAACTGAAAGAAAAAAAAAATGTAGTTATACTCTCATTTTTACCCATATATGAAAATGTGTGATATTATTTGGTATAATTTTTAAGTAGACTTTCCGATAAAATATTTTCTATGAAATACACTTACCGGCAAATAATTTTATGTTTAGTTTATATATAATTAATGGGAAATAATTTTTTTTTTACTTATTTTGTCCTATTTACCCAACTCCATTTAATAAAGAATAAATATGTCATGTAAACCAAATAAACCAAAATTTTTTACTACTAAATTTTGTTATAATAACTACTAAATAAATCAAAAATTTTTATTTCTCATGAAGTTTTACTTTATTAATTTATTTACCTCATATCAACCAATATCTATATTTAATTTAAATGAGAGAATTTTGAAGTAGGGATGACAATGGGGCAGGGCAGGATAGGGATGGGGGATAGTGGCGGGGGCAGGGTACTATCCCCTATCTCCATCCCCATCCCCATGTCAGAGGGAAATCTCTGTCCCCATCTCCGTCGGACTATTTAGTCTCCATCTTCATCCCTGTGGGAATTCCCATCCTCATGGGTATTCCTGTTTCTCATTTGAAAATTTTATTTTATTTTATCTCTTTTTAATTTTATCTACTTTTAAATAGTGTAATATAATATATAGAAATTTAAAATTTAGATTTTAATTATGCTTAAACTGATTTCAATATATTTAAATTAAAACTTATTAGTATATATATATATATATAGAGAGAGAGAGAGAGAGAGAGAGAGAGAAAGAGAGAGAGAGAGAGAGAGAGTATACTTATATATTTTTTATATTTATAAAATTCATAAGTAATAGCTAAAAATAAGAATAAATTAATACAAAAAATATTAATAAATTCAGACATACAAAGTATGAAGTGATGACTCAATCCAATATAAAATTCTTCAAAATTATCATGATGTGAAATAATTATAAATAATGAGTAATAAAATTAGAAACTCTAATATATATGTATAAAGTCAATCAAGTAATATATATTTTAATATTAAAAATAATTATGTAAACATAATATCGGGTCCTCACAAGGTAAGGACGGGGATACCCGTGGGGTGGGAAATAAACTCTCCATCCCCGCACTATCCCCGCTAATGGGAAAAAAATATCCTTTATCCCCATTCCCATGGAAGTAAAAATCGGAGAATCCCCGCCCCATTCGGGGCAAATCCTCGTGGAGATCGGAGATTCTCCATTTTATTGCCATCTCTAATTTTGAGTTTTTAAAAAACAGTATTCATTAAATGAATTGAATTTTTGCAAAATTTTTTTATTTTGGTATGATTTTATTTATTTTAAAATGGCTATTTATCTTTTTATATATGAAAATTAATAAAAATAAATTCAATCGAATTGAATTTTTATAAAATTTAAATTTTTAAATGGAGAATACAATATTAGGCAGCCAATAAAAATAAAAAGTACTTAAAGAGTTAATGATTATAAATATTTAATTTTATTAGAGTTTAAACTTTCAAACAAAATTAGAAAGTGAAAATTAATTTAATAATTTGCATTATCAATTATAAATAGAAATGACAATGGGGTGGGAAATTTCCATTTTTCATGGGGATTTGCCCCGAATGGGGTGGGAATTTTCTGATTTTTACCTCCATGGGGACGGGGATGGAGAGTATATTCCCCATCCCATGGAGATCCCCGTCCTCGCCCTGTGGAGACCTAATATTATATTTATATAATTATTCTTAATATTAAAATATATATTACTTTATTAGTTTTATATATATATATTAGAGTTTCGAATTTTGTCACTCATTATTTATAATTTTTTCACATCATGATAATTTTGAAAAATTTTAGATTTGATTGATTCATCTTTTCATATTTTGTATGTCTGAATTTATTAATATTTTTTACATTAATTTATTCTTAATTTTCAGCTATTATTTATGAATTTTATAAATATAAAAAAATATATAAGTATACTATATATATATATATATATACACACACATATAGATATATACATAGATATATATATACATATATATATTACTTATTAATATATATAGTGTATATACTAATAAGTTTTAATTTAAATATATTGAAATCAGTTTAAGTATAATTAAAATCTAAATTTTAAATTACTATACATTATATTTCACTATCTAAAAATATATAAAATTAAAAGGAGATAAAATAAAATAAAATTTTCAAATGAAAAACGGGAATCTCCGTGAGGATGAGAATCCTCACAATGATGAGGACGAAAACTAAATAATTTTTACGTATGAGACGAGAACAAGATAGCAATTCTCTGCTGAGATGAATATGAGAATAGGGGATAGTACCCCTGGTCCGTCCCATTGCCATCCCTAATTATAAACACTCAATGAAGTTTTAAAACGACGCGTTTAAGTCATATTTCCAAAACTACTCCTAAAAAAGAAAAAACAAAATTCCAAAATATATACGAGGGGAAAAGAGGTGTGTTAAACTCACCAATAATGGTACACAATCAAGCCAGCCACCTATTTCCACGGAGCATGTGAGCGCCCTGTAAATATACACGTGTCACCAAATCCCTCAACCGGACCGTACGCCCTCTCTCTCAAAAGTTCCATGTTTCTCTTACCGTCTCCCTCATATCCACCCACTATGGATACGCTCCTCCACACCCCAACGTCCATGGCCAAGCGTCCCTGTCCCTTCTCCTCCACCGCCAGCGCCGCCGCCGCCGCCGCCGCCACCTCCTCCACTTCCCCAAGCCCTAGCAGGCTCCCGAACATTAACCACCAAGTGGACAATCTCCTCCAAACATTTCTGGGCCTCGCAGACTCACCTTCTCTCTCTATCGATTTATCCTTCGACAGTCTCCTCGACTCCTGCCCTTGTGACTCCGATCAGTCCCTCCTTATCGATCGCGCTCTCAAATTGGGCTCTATACTCCTCGAAGCCGGTAAACGCTCAGCCAGAAAACGCTCTTCCAAGCATAATGCGCTGGTCTGGGCTTTACCTCCTGATCTCACTATCAAGGTTCGTTTAATGTCTTTCCTTGGATCATTTCTTGATTGATTGTGTATTTTTTTGAATTCTTGGTGGAAAGAAGATGGCTTTGGTTCAATTTAGTGCGAATATGTAATTGCGCTTGTTGCATGTTGGTTGATAGTAGTTTATGGCAGTGATTTTTGACACTAAATTGTAATGCGAAAGTTGGAGGTTCGAATTTTGGTTGTGTTATATGAGTTGACAGTTGAGTGTTGCCTGTTCCATTTTAGTTTCTTCGCTAGATATGTACTGAAATCGGCGAGGTATGTGAACTTTTTTGCTTGGAGGATCGAGAGAGAATTTTGCAATTGGGAATTATAATTGCGCATTTATCAGTGCCTTGTTTGTGGTTGCTGGCTTCAAATGCGGTTTGGGATCAAGATACACAATACAAAGGATGTGGTTGGTGATTCTGCTTTTGTAAGTGGATTGTAATGGTGGTTTAGTTAGGAATAGAAATAGGAATACTATTAAGCACAAGGATTCCCGAGTCTGATAGGCTTGTTTGTTGCCATGCTGATATTGTAAACTTTTCTGTTAGTTCGAGCATTCCAGGTCTTATGATGCTAACATGTTTAGTACCATGTCACTGACAATTAACCATGGATTCTCAGTTATGCGCTGAGAAATGTGTACTTTTACATTTTTAGCCCATATTGATAAGCTAGGAACTTGATGATGGGCTTCTTCTGTTTTTTCTTTTTTAATTCATTTTTAAACATTCTATATATAGCTGCTTACTAATTTACTATGCATCTATTGCATCCTTTGCATTAAGGTTTCCTTTTCTATTGTATGCTCATGAAAGAACAGGCCTTTTCACCCTTGTTCAAGTGTCTGATTCATTTGGGTATGCACAGGTATTTTCTATGCTTGATACACAAAGCTTATGCTATGCTGCAGCAACTTGTTCAATGTTCCACAAATGTGCTATGGATCCCCTGTGCTATGCTAATATTGACTTGACAACAGTTATCCCTAAAGTCAATAATGCAGTTGTGTCCACAATGATCCAACGTGCTGCAAAGGCCCTTCAGTAAGAAATTCCCATCTAATGAGTGCATTTTTCTTGTGGTTCTCTATGTGTTGTCACATTGTGTGCTTGAAATTTCTATTTTTGGAAATACTGGCTTAAACACAGTTGTCCAAAAAGTTAATAGTGAAGTTCTGTCTACAGTGATTCAATATTCTGGAAAATCCATTCAGTAAGAAATTCCCATTCAACTAAACTTTTCTGTGTTTACAGTTAGTGTTGGCACATTATGTGCTTGGAATTTATATTTTTGGAATCATCCTCATTTCATATCTTGCAGGCTCTGAGTTTTTTTTTTTTTTCCCTCTTTAATTTGGTGGTGGTAAAGCAGACAAATTATTCCATATCAACTCAGATTTCAATCTTGTTTTCAAACAGAATTAGTCCTTGAAAATAAGTTTGATGCCAAGAAAATCCTTTAAGCTAAAACCTGAAGCTACTAGCTATGCAGCCCTGACCATCTCATTTGGGTTTGTGTTATCCAATTCTGAGATAGTAGTTGAACACCATTTCCTGTTTCTTATCATCAATTGGTGTTTGGTTTTGGTCCCAAATTTAGTTTACACATAAGCTTGATGTTTTGTTCTCTACTGCTCAGGAGTGAGAAGGAATATATTAACATTATTCTGTGTGAAGGTCTTGAGGAAAACTCTGTTGGTTAAGATAATGTTTGCTTGCCCTCTTAAATGTTTATAAAAGAATGATAGTATTTTATTTATGAATGAGAATCATGCATTATAAGTAATTATCTGAATTTACACCATTGTTCCTATGATTTTGTACAACTGCCTTCCTAATTTTTGTTTCTCTCTTTCTCAAATGGTTACTTAGGTCCCTTAAGCTTGGTATAGTTCCTGGTCCAACTGTGTCTCCTGGATCTTGCCAGCCATTAGTTTATAGCATCAGGAATTCTATAGATGTATCTAGCTTTTCATGGAATGACAAAAAGACCAGACAAGGGAAGGAATCATCCATCCTTACCAGATCCTGCCTAAGCCCTTTGAGTGGGGATAGTGGTGCTGCAGGGTATGCTTGGAAACTATGATTTTTAGAATATCTGTTAAATATTTGATTCAATTTATTTTTAACATTTAGTTTTTCCATGATGTAAAGGAGTCTTTTGAGAAGGTTGCACCTTTACAATATTGAAAGAATGGATAACACTTCACTATGTGTGGCACTCTCGGCTTGCCCATCTCTCCTTGACCTGGAAATTGTTGGCCTGTAAGTTTTTCAGAGTTGAATATTTGTGCATTATTATAGGCTTGAGAAATTTTATGGTATGGTAATGACTATTGTTGCGCTATGATAAAGCAGATGTAAGACTTGCTAGTATTGCACTTCAAATTTTTTGGGTGCAAGATCAATTCCTGTGGTCTACCTTTTGATTTAATGTTTTACCTATTTACACTGCATGTAAAGTAGATCTTTATATTTATGGCTTCTAAAACTGAACCATTTTTGTATATATAGAAATTGGAAGCAGGAGGCCTGGATGTATTAATTGCTCCAGTTAGTTGAAATATGATTTCGTTTCTAAGGGTTTTTTTTTTTTTTTGTTGAAAGCGCTTAGGACAGGCTGAACAATCTGCTCACTAGTGCTTTTACATTGAGCAAAACACAGCTAAAGAAGTATGTTGCTATTTTGATTGAAGAAGAAAGGGAATTCAGTTTGTTAATTAACTGTGAAGCAAATGTTTGGAAGTTTTGAGGGGAATGTAGTGGCTGTTGCTGTCTGGAATAAAAATGTCTCCCTTACATACTGCCTGACATGTGGAAGTATTGAAGCAATTTCGTATAATCTTTAAATATTTCATTCTGAATGTTGCATGAAGAACATAAACTAGATAAAGGAATGGGAAGACCTAGGATGTATAACCAGACCAGACTGTAGGTTTTTCAGGGCAGCAACTTTAGGTAGTAATCAAGGTTTTTTTTAGAGGTTTAATTAACTGGGAAGGATATGTGAAATTGTTAGGCTCTGTGTTGGTCTAATGAAAGGAGGGGCTGATTAGAGTGAATTATTTGGTGGTTGAATTGACACAAATTGATTTTACCTCCAAAATGTAAATGAAAATGAGAATTCAGAAATTATTCCTTGCTCATATTAGAACTAGTAATTCCAATATCAGAGAATTCACAGTTAATGGGAGCAAACAAATTCCTTAACAACCACAACATCCAATTTTTCTGATAGACAAATAGCCCAAGTGTGAAGTTAGATAACACTTGTATAAAAATTGAAAGAAAATTTAGATTAATTGAAATTAACTTCCAAATTGCTTTTCCCTAACTGCATGATGCATGGCATTGAGACTGATTGTGGTTGATATTCATATTTTTTGAGAATTGTGATTCTCATCTTTCCTTTCCTTTTTTACTATTATTATTGTCAAGTGAATATAATGTTTTCTGGTAACATTTCAATCTACGCTTGTTAATTGCATATTAAGTCTTTTTGGGAAAAAAAAAAATCTATATATTCTTTCCATTTGTAGCTGAATTATTTATTCGTTTGGGGGATGGGGTGGTGGGGAAGCAGACATGTTGAGTTGAGGCAAACATTGGTGTCAGTGAGCAATAATTGTCCCTTGATAGAGCGCTTGTTTTTCGAGTCTTCAAAAACAGGTGCAGTGTCTTCATGAAAATTTCTGTTTCCTTTCTCCTGAAAGTTTTTTGCTCACTGTATATTTAATATCAGGAAGAGATGAGAGTTTGAAATCGCCAACCTGTGTGGATCTAGTAAATAATTGTCCAAACTTAGCTTCATTGGCTCTCAGAGGCTTTAAGCTGCATGATTGTAAAGTCCGCATACTTGTTAAGGTATGTCAATGGATCAAATGGCTACAATTATTACTTCTATAACCACAAGTTTTCAAATGTACTTATTTTTGAGAAAATATATCCTGTGTGAATATAATAAATACTTTCTGTCTCTTGATAGCAAGACTTAATTATTACTTTAGTTTATTGTGGTAAATGTTCAAATACTGTCTCACAGTTGTCAAAGGCGACAAAGCAAGTGAATATAAACCAGAAAGAATGTATATATTGACTACCTGCTGCAGGGGTTTATTAACTTCTTCATTTTGTTGCTCCATGAGAGAGACAAGCTCAATAGCTGCTTCTTAAGTTCAAGTGCCATGCTTAATATTTTCATCTCGCGATAATTTATTTACTAAAAGAATATTTCTCAACTTTGCAACGTTGTGTGCACCTTTAGATGGGTAAAAGCACCTTTTCCTTGTCATCCAAAGATGTCTTTGTGTTTCACCTAGTGGATTTATGCTCACCACCTCAAAATGATGAACATGAGTACATGATGTATGTATGGTAGTGGTCAGTTGAAGTACTTTAAAGGAATTTGTCTAATATGAATCTTACAAAAGTAGTTGGATCTGTCTAATGATATCTGATTCAGCATCTGCATCTCTATTTACAAATTTCATCATATTAAGCTCTGAGAATGGAATAAGGTAAGATGTAGATCTATTTCTCTGTTTTACAGTTACAGTTTTTGGTTAGCAAGGTCATATGTACTATACTGTAGCAAATATCATGTTAGTTGTAAGTTTGGTGATTAAGTTGCATGTGTTAATCTTTCTTGCTACTCACGCAGGGATTTCGGAAACTAAAATATGTTGATTTTTCAACGTCATATTCAATCACTGGAAATTTTTTGAGGTCTGTGATTCTCATATGGACTAATAGCTACCATCAACCATTGATTTTCTTTATATGAATCTTATTGATCTTGCTTTTTTTTAATTTAATTATTAGGAACCTTGGAGGTAGCACAGGTGGGAATCTTCTGGAGGTTCTAATTTTTCGGGACTGTATGCATCTCAAAGAGGTAGATCAGTTCCCCTTCCTCTAACTCCTATGACTTTCATTCCTTTTCTCCGTTCAAACCTAAGTATTTAGTAATCACCTCATTGACTTGTTCAGGTGGAAGTTGCTCGGTTATTGACGGCAGTTCTTGCAGGAGACTTCAAGTCTCTTCGACATCTGGTGGATATATCAATATTGTTGATTTCCTGCTTTCTGATTATAAACCTCCAGCCTGATACTTGATTTTCTTCTAATCCTTCTTGGTGCCCTTTTCTAGGACATATCTAACAGGGAAGGTTTAGCTTCTGAAGGTGACTGGTATCATAGATGTTACAGTTCAAGGTAATAGCTGTTCCTACTAGCTATTGGATTCGTTGTCCTTATAGTAAATATCTTTGCATTAGAAATTTATGTCGTATTTTGCCGGATATTGCAGTATCATTCCTATAAAGCAGGTATTAGAAGCAAGGCCTGATCTCTGTTTACTAGCTGAGTTTCCACTGGAGGGGAGGTAGGTTGATAGTTGATGACAGCAGAACTCGAACTCTCTGTTATTTTCATTATAAAAAATGCTAAAGAAAAATGGAAAATAAAAAGAGGAGATTTGGAATTAAATTTTCCATGGTTGGTTGGGATTCTGGGTTTTGCAGTTTTATTGATGTTGATCAAATGATTGATAGCGATCTAAATAGTGAAGTCAGCCTGCCACTGCAACTGAGCAGTCACACATCAGATGGTTCATTGTTCATGAGTACATCAGAAAGCAGCTATAATAGTGACCAGAGTAGTGGCAATGAGGAGAGTGGTTATGTTGTTTTCGAGGAAAGTTCAGATGAGGTTGATTTTCTGGTTGTCTAGGTGATATGCGAAGTCTAGCAAGGTCTGGAATCAATTAACAGCAATGAGTTTGGTACTTCCCTCCCCTAACTTCTCTCTTGATTGTTATGCTTTTGATGTCTGACTTGTGGGTTTTTAGTTCTATCAAGCAAGCATATTCTTTTTACTCATCGAAGAGTGTTTCTTTATTTTTCCCCCTGTTATTGAGTAAAAAAAAATCAAAATTACAAAACCACACCAAGGGAATGCAGCTCAAACACGCTAAACTTGGATTTTCTTAGCACTTCTGAGCCCATGAAACATGGATGTACTTGTCCCTCAATTTAATATACTGAAATCAACATTTTAGTAGCCGTCGCTGACCATGTAATGCATGCTAATATGTCCGGGCCTTACTTATGTTTGTGGCTAAATAAGAAGTATATTGGAATTGTTGACATAATGAAGGTTGTCAGAATTTTCCTTTTCCTCTTCTTCTTCTTCTTCTTCTTCTTTTTTTTTTTTTTTTGAGGTGGAGTTTTAATAGTAGGATTGGTGCAATCGTATTGGAGCAAGGCCGCGTTTAGCACTTATTTTTGTTGGTTTTTCCCCCCATAATTGGTTACGTCTATGATCATATTGTATTAACTGTAGCTTCAAACGCTATTCTTATGCCACCTTATAGGGAGGAGGCTTTTGATGAGAGCAAGCTGGAAGTGAAGAATGTTAGATGAATTGACTAGTGGACATTTTCTCATGCATTCCATCTCATCTGTCTCTCGGCTGTAGTGTGATAGCAATGGATTCTGGAAGCTGTGGATTGCTCAGGGTTTGCTGATTGAGTTGAGGGCCTTTACCTTATTTACCGAGATGACTGTGCAAAAGCTTCTGGGGATTTGCCCTGTCGTCCAAATTCAATTAATATATTTTGATTTTCTTATATTCATCATTCACTGGGGTGATTGAGGGATGCTTGTAGCTGCCTCCGGTCCAAGAAATTGGATGGTATGTTATTTGTTAATCATCCATCAACAACTTGGGCTTACTTGCAAGAGCGGGCTGAATTGATCATATATGTAATATTGATGCCTGTAGCTCCTCCAACCGAGGCCATGATGTTAAATGTTGGATGTGCATGCTATCTTTTGAGCTGTATTTCACATTTAAGCAATGCAGCAGGCCTCTGAATTTAATTGTTTGATGGAAAATTTGTATGAATTGAAAACTTAGCAGGAAGTATTTTTTAATAGGCTTAATCGGCCGATGAATGATTTTCTTATATGCGATCTTGTTAGGATTCTTGCCTCAAGTGTAATTTCCTCTTTTTTTGGAGCTTCGAAAATTGTTTGTATCTCACTTTTACTTTCAGGGCATCAAACAGAGATAGAAGTGGCAAGTGATTTTACTTTTCTTTTCGTCCGTTAACGGTACTTCACCGAGGGTAAAAAGGAAAAAAAATGAATGAATGAACTTCAACACTTGTGAATTGTCATTAGTTGGGGATTTACCTCCAATTGATAAATTAAAGTCTTCGCATCAAAAGATTTGATGTTCAAATCTCATTGTTATTATTTATTAATTTGCCCTTCGTTGTTTCATTAATCACTGTACATTTAAGAAGCAAATAAAAACAAGTTTCTAATATTTTTAGTTTTTAGTGTCTTAATTTTTTTAAAATTTTTATTTTATCTTTTATTAAAAATAAACCCGTGTCACTGTCACGGGAAACTGACAGTTGATGGCTACAGTTAATTACTAATAGTACTCCACTATACAAATTAGAAATAATTTTTTTATTAGATATTTATTTCTTTAATTGCATTTTTGCAATAATAGAATATTCTTTATTTTGTATCACTCCATCCTAATTTCAAGTCATAATTACTAGAAAAAATTATTAATTAAAAGATCAACAAATTAAATTGGTTCTTAAATTTATTATATCATGTTATCAATTTTTTTTTTTGGGTTACAATTTAAGTTTTAAATTTTGATTGGAGTTAATTTAACTTTTTGACTTTGAAAATTTGATTAATTAAGTTATTAATTTGATTATTATTTTTTTGTTAAAACAAAATTAAAAAATTTAAATCCAATTATTTTTTACTGAAATTTAAAAATTATATTAATGATATAATATGTTTTAGAATTTATTTTTATTTAAATTTTCAAATTAGAGTAACATTGACATAAAAAAACAAAAAAAAAAAGACGAGGGTATAATTGTAAAATCGTGCAAAGCTATTTATTTCTTTAATTTTTTTATTGATATATAAAGAAGTGGGGTCCAAGGACCCACTTCTATCTATGTGCATCCGCTACCGCTCTACTCCCTTATAAATTGGACTGAATCCGTTGACAGAGCAATTTGTTTAGCTGATAATGGCCAGCGGAGAACAGACACCACCGTACAAACCATACCGGCACCTCAAAACCTTGGAAGCCCACGAACGCGCCGTCTCGTGTGTCAAATTCTCTAACGATGGCACCCTTTTAGCCTCAGCCTCCCTCGACAAAACCCTGATCCTCTGGTCAGCGTCGAACTTCTCCCTCCTTCGCCGCCTTAAGGGCCACTCTGAGGGAGTCTCCGATCTAGCTTGGTCTTCGGATTCGCACTACATCTG
Source organism: Reutealis trisperma (assembly GCA_947687605.1). NCBI lineage: Eukaryota > Viridiplantae > Streptophyta > Magnoliopsida > Malpighiales > Euphorbiaceae > Reutealis > Reutealis trisperma. Next base: position 9,148,162 of record CANTUT010000033.1, on the reverse strand, counting down.
CTCCACCTCTGACGATCGCACTCTCCGCATCTGGGAAACGCGGCCCCCTTTCGAGTGTGTCAAAACCCTCAAAGGCCACTCCGATTTCGTATTCTGCGTGAATTTCAATACTCAGTCGAATCTCATTGTCTCTGGGTCGTTTGATGAAACAATTCGTATCTGGGAGGTGAAGACGGGGAAATGCATTAGCGTGATTAGAGCTCATTCTATGCCGGTTACGTCTGTGCATTTTAATAGGGATGGCTCTTTGATTGTTTCTGGAAGTCATGATGGGTCTTGCAAAATTTGGGAGGCGTCAACGGGAGCGTGCTTGAAGACGCTTATTGACGATAAGGATCCGGCAGTGTCGTTTGCCAAGTTTTCGCCCAATGGAAAGTACATTCTTGTTGCTACACTTGATAGCACTCTTGTAAGTTGTTTCTCTCTCTCTCTCTTTCTTAATCTTCTTTTGTTCGATTCATTTTGATTTATGATAAATAAAAAAGGCATGAGATTGAGTCTGATTATGCTTGATTACATACTCTGCTCTTTGGAGGAAAAAAGTTGCAGACTTTGAGATACTTCAGCCAATGTGGTTGACTCTTGACAAAGTTTGATGATATAGATTGATACCCTTTCTTTTATTTTTTCCAATTTTTATAGTTTGAATATGCAGTGGTAAGAATCCAATTTTCTTTCCGTTGTTGTTAGCTATTAGACTCAGTACTATAAACTAGTTTGTAGATTTCTTCAATCAATCTCTGCTTCTGACGTGCATACATGTGCATATTGTTGTTCATTTGTTAATGCGTTTTTCCAATTTCTTTATGCAGAAGCTCTGGAATTACTCATCTGGGAAGTTCTTGAAGATTTACACAGGTCATACAAACAGAGTATACTGCATAACCTCAACATTCTCTGTCACAAATGGGAAATACATTGTTAGTGGGTCAGAAGACAATTGTGTTTACTTGTGGGATCTACAGCATAAAACTATGGTTCAGAAACTTGAAGGCCATTGTGACACTGTCATTTCTGTAACCTGTCATCCAACTGAGAATAAGATAGCTTCTGCTGGCCTTGATGGTGATAGAACCATTAAAGTTTGGATTCAAGATTAACTTTATTTATTTATATCATTTAGCAAAATGTTTTTTTGGGGGATTAACAGGCTTCATGTACTATTGGTTGGGATCTTAAACGTGTTTATCGGTTGTTAGTTGCTGAAGTCATGGCATATCATACCTTGTGAAATATGGAGAAATGATGTTTCTCATTGCAATTCTACATAGTTGTGGCGGAACTCATGACTGTCCAGTCTATTACATTGGAGAAAGGTGGGATTTAATCCAACACTTGGATGGGCAGTGATTGAAGTTAAATAAATATTTTTAAGATTAATCAATTGATGTAATTCATGTGTTTTTGTCATGTAACTGTAATATGGTAAAAATAGACTTGTAACTCCTTTTTTTTTTTTTTTTCTCCAAAAAGTAATATAAAAAAAAAACCTTTACTTGAAGTTATTTCTAGTGAGCAATTATGAATTACCATGCATTTGATGCCGTAATTCTTTATAAAAACACCATACATTGGGTGTTTGGTGCCACACGGAATGTTATTAAGGGAATGTTTTAAGTTCTTTCATTTGATATCAATTTCTTTGATAAGCAATCTATAGATTTGAAAAAAAAAAAAGAGATTTAAAATCTCATGTGATAGATAGGATTTCAATATTCACTATCTATTTATAAAGAAGTAAATTTTTTAGTAGAAAGAAAAAAGTCTACCTTTTAAGAAATAAATTCAACAATATAATTTAAACAAATCAATATTTTTTACTCCTCAAAAAATATTATTTTTTTAATCTACTTATTTTACACCAAGCAACACCTTAGAATTAGGTTGAGGAAATTACACCATATCTCATCTTTTTTTTATTTTTTAACATTTATGTCTTAATTTTTTGTTTGCACATTTATTTTCTTATAATTACTTTTTTATTTTGTACTTCTCAAGTTTTGTCTTTTAAAAACAAAAAACATCTACATTACTTTTTAAGTTTTTTATATTTTTTAGATATTAATTATTTACTAAAAATATATATTTTTTATTTAATATATACTATTTGCTGTCATTTTTATTTTGTTTAAAATTCATAATTTTTTTAAACATACTCAATTTGTATTAGATACTAATTATTTACTAGAAATATATTATTTTTTAGTTAGTGTATATTATTTGCTATGATTTTACAGTATTAGATACTAATTATTTGTTAGAAATTTTCTATTTTTTATTTAATATATTCTGTTTGCTGTAAATTTTTACTTTTTTATTTTGAAAATTTTTAAAAATCTCCAATAAAATATAATTTTAAAAGTATTTGATTTTGCAAATATAAATTTAATTTTTATACAAAATAAATGATATTATACAAATTTATAAAAATCTAATACATAAATTTAGATAAATTATATCTTAAGAATTAATTCATTTTGAATTTTCATAAATAAAATTTAATATGATTAAATTAATTTTATAATTTTAAATAAAAGTGAAACCAATACATTATAATAAAAAGAAAAAATCGAACTTTGATAGACAAAAAAAAAATACATAGACTAATTTTGTAAATGCGGAGAGAAATTTAAGACATTTTTGATAAATAAAAAATCAGAAGATAACAAAGTTATTTTCTTTTAGTTTTTGAATTATTTGTGTAAAATCCTAATTAGGTTAGCTAATTCGACAGCAAAAGAGCATGTAAAAATGCTGTAATGGAAAAGGCCCAAGCACAGCCCATGGGTCCAATGGTCCGTATTACAGCCCATGGGTTATGGGCTGGCATCCTATCAAATCACTGCCACTGCACCCAAAACAGAAAAGGAAGAGCGAGCGAAGCAACGGACAGGAGGCAGATGACGACGATACGCCGATTCTGCTGCAACGATCTTCTCCGATTTTCTTCTGTAAACCTTGACCATCTTACCGAAACTGTAAGCTAAATTTCTCATTTTATCCTATTGATTATGGAAATGATTATGTTTCTAATTAATTTTAATTATGTAGTTTAATATGTCATTCTATATGACCTATTTGGCGAGATGGCCTGATTATTTTCATGTGGCCGAAGGCCCTGGTAGCAAAATCATGGGTTATAGTATGCTTTTCCCTCTTTCTCCCCTTTTCAATTCATTAATTTCAGTTTACTTGGAGAAAACCTAAAATGGGAAAATCTGTATGGATGATTGGCAGTTATGGGTAAAGTAGAAGGACAAGGGGAGTCCTGGCATGGACATGTCACGGCAGTTACAGTGGCTGCCGAATACCGCAGGCAGCAATTAGCTAAGAAACTCATGAACCTCCTCGAAGACGTCAGTGACAAAATGTAAGACTGGAAATTGAAATTTGTACCATTTATGTTGACTGTCGAGAATAATATTCATTTTTACAGTATATTGTAATCACCATAATTATTTTTATATTCTTTTGTGTTGTTTTAATGTCTTTTGTGTGGTTAGATGAATTTGATATTAAAGTATAAGCAAGTAGCTGTTTTGCAAATATGATAGTGGTTTCATTGCACATAAAACTCGTTATCAAGATATAACTTTCTTTCGGGGCTTCATTTGCTACATTATATTTTGATATTTGTAATTGTTAATATGCATATTTATGTCTTGCTGAGTTGATATAAAGGCATAAATTGCCCTGTTATAGGGAGGGGACGTAGATGATACTGGACCAATAGTGTATTTTCTTATTTCCAAAATGATTTAGTTTTGCAAGTTTTGTGGAAACCTCGCAGAAAAACTTTAGAAAAGTATGGAATTTGGTGTTTTAGCACATTATTTTCCATTCTATGGCTATTAGCTTCTTGAGACGACAGGTGCAGTGTTATGAGGTCCTTTGGATTGTGAATTTTATTGGTAGGGTACTAATCTTCAATGATGAATGATGATGCATAACTTATGTCTCCTTTCCATTTATTTAGTAGAACTATGGTTATGCAATATTTAATTTACATTTCATGATACCAATGTTTATAGAACTATGGGCCAGAACAGCTTCAAAAGCATTTAGGAAATTTTTCTTCAGCTGTTATTGTTGCCTAACTGTTTGATTTGGAGATAGTATGCAGCAATGCATCTTTTAGATAGAATTCATGGGATGGGCTTAAGGCTTTTGTCTTGCATCTTCACCTCTTCAATTGTTATCATTTGAACTAATATTGGCTTAAGGATCTTTCTAGTAACTACTATGTTTTTTCAGCGATAAGGCATACTTTGTGGATCTATTTGTTAGAGCATCAAATACACCAGCTATAAAGATGTATGAGAAGGTAGTTGGTCTTTAACTCTTATCAATTTATAATTTTGTTGCTACTCGATCGTACTTCTATGATTTGTAAAAACAGGCACATCATACTTTAATATTTTTTTTCTTTTCATCGATGCCATTTAACTTTTGGCTGCATGAACTTCCTTCATGGAAACATTAGATGAAGTAGCCCCGTAATTTTGGTTAGCATTCCATTCTCGAGACTTATTTTGATATTTGATGTGTATTATTATTTTATTTCAGTTTGTAATTTTAAAGGATCATTGTATTAACAAAAAAGTAAATTATTGTAACACCCTTGGGATTTGCTATGATTAACACTTTAGTCCCTATTACGTTAACATTAGCACTTTTAGACTTTTAATCCCTACATTAACTTCAATGAAAAGTGTAACATTTTGAGGGATAAATTAAAAGTGTTCTATACATAATAATTTAAAAGTTTAGGGATCAAAGTGAGGTATAAATTAAAATGTTAAGTACTATATTGAAAATTCATGATTTTATGAACGAGTAAAGTGTTGGGTCATTGTGCTAATGCTTGTAAACCTAGGAGTATCATGTAATTTATATGTACAAAAGATGCATGGAAGAATCTTCCATGTTCAAAAAAAAAAAACGAAGCTTGGATGAAAGTTTCGCCTCTTTGACCAATATGTTCTACATGCCTACTGGTTTGGATCAGTTCCATTTGTCAGACAAATTGGAGGATTATCAACTACTACAGTTTCATCTCATTTTCCAGTGAGAAATGGAATGGAGCCATAACTATATGAGAGACATTCAATTTACAGGTTCATAAATGTTTAATGTGTTTAGAATATGGGGCCCTTGATGTGTGTGTTGTTTTTTCTCTGTTACGTTTTCAATAATGAGGCAAACTGATGCCTATCCTATCTGCCTTTTCCTTTCAGCTTGGGTATGTAATCTATAGACGAGTGCTACGCTATTACTCAGGAGAGGAAGATGGGTTAGGTAAGTTTCCGCATTTGGCTGAAACATCTGGATTTTGTTTTATTGTGCTTTTATTACATCAAATAACTTATTTTGTTGTGCCTTGTATCAGACATGAGGAAAGCTTTATCGCGGGATGTTGAAAAGAAGTCCATTATTCCACTCAAACGACCGGTTACTCCTGATGAACTGGAATATGATTAGATTTGCTTTCAGCGAAGAGCTGTATAAGATGATGATGCTTGTGATTCTTGGGATGAAATAGTAAGAGCCTTTGATCAGTTGTGGAACCTAATGTCAAATGAGAGATCTAAAATTGTAATTTGAATCATGATATATGTTTGGCACGAGAAACATCAAGATGAGAGATTTGCCTTAGGCTTCTTGAGTGCTTTCTTACTTGTTTTGCTGTATGCTACCTATTTCCTTTTTTTAGAGGATTCAAATGAAGCCACTTTTACAATACTGTGGATTTTCTGACTCTGAAATTTGATGTGATGATTTCCCCAGGAAAAGTAGAAAAAAGTGAACTGTGTAGGTATCTGCTATACAAACTGCAAAGAAGCATTTTAATTTAAAGCATGATAAGAGGGCAAGATGGTAGATCAAACTTAGTTGCAGATACTGTGAAATAGCAGATTGATTCTCATTTCATTTAAACTGCTTATTTAGTGTGGTACAAAACGTTGGGAACAGAAGTGCAAGGGCCAGTTTCTCTTCTAAAATCCTCGTAGGCCCAATGGGACCATAACCTAAAACTTGAAGTGGGCCTTCATGTTCGTTTTGTGGGCCCAGGAATGTTTTATTAAATCATCTTTGTGATAAGGACAAAGCAAAACTGCAAAACCGACTGTGAGTTGCAGCAGCTTCAGCTCTTAAACATGAAACAGAAGAAGTTCTGACTTCTGAGACACTGCAGGAATTTAAAAAATTATAGGAAAAAAAAAAATAAATGACTGTCCATGGCATCTGCATGCTGGCCGCTTGTAGAACAAGAAGAAAACAAAGCAATAAGAGGAGCTCACGTGCCCTTGTTTTGGTCCAAAAAGATGAAGAGAGGAAAAAGAAAAGAGTGATGGATAGTGAAAGGTTATTACCAAAATGGGTTTCCATCCAAAAACACAGTATGGCCATTTCACTTTTAATCCATTTGACCTTTTCTTTTGTTTTCTTTCCTTATTGAAATTTTACATTAATTTGCTTCCCACCTGTCATTGTTATGGCCTCAACCCTTGAAGGCCATGATTTTAATTCCAAAAACTATCATATATATTCATGTGCATACTGCTTTTTAATTATTAAAAAAAAAAAAACCAAAAACAAAAAAAACAGGTGGAAGAAGAATTCCAAACCATGCAGTCTCATAATTTCTGGCCCAAGAAGGCCCCATGGCTTTTTATAAATAATGTGTTTTCAGGGTTTGCCGCTGCATCTCAATGATTATATTGAGGTGGTCCAGAGGGAATTGGGTGATAAATTTGGTCATAATGGGATAAGAAATTGATTGATTTAGACAAATTTGTCATATTATATACATATACATGTATGACCTTGTGGTCCCACATGGTAAAATTAGAATCTATTTGATACCTTATATAAGAGGTATATTAATTAATATCATATAAATATTAGAGAAGGGATTAGGAGTTTTATGGGGACTGTCCTAGTAAAGAGATTCCAACATCCAAATTAGATATCCGGTAAAGTTTAGAAATAGATTATAAATAAAAATTATAAGAAAAATACCTTTATATAGGAAAGAATATGAGCTCTTCTGTAAATACGTATTTTTAAATTTAAACAGTTTATTTTTTATTCTTATCACTATTTAATAATAATTTCTCTCAAATCATCAAGTATGTTGTATGCTCTTTTATTGATAAGAGAAAGAATATGAGCTCATCTGCAAATACGTATCTTTAAATCTAAACAGTTTATTTTTTATTCTTATCACTATTCAAAAGTAATTTCTCTCAAATCATCAAGTATGTTTTGTATGCTCTTTTATTGATAAGAGATTTACGCAATGTGAATATCTTATTAGTTTTTTTATTTTTTTTAAGGATGTGAGCAATGGAAAATTTTAATTTTCAATTTTATAAACTACAAATAATTATCTCCATTTTAATAAGAGATAATAAAAAAAATGTTATTCTATTGTGTAGCATAATGCATTTCTATTAGATATTCTCACTCTCTAATATCAAAAAATAAATATATTTTCTTTATCTCAACCGTCGATGCTAATTGACTTAGCTAGCTGGGTTGTTTGTGTCCTATATTGTCCGAATGAAGGGCGTCGATGAATTTAATGGGAAGAGTCATAACTTGCGCCTTTGGTTAGCCAACTTTGTCTTCCATTCACTACTCAATGTGTATAAGTCAAATACTCGACACTCATGCATGCAATCAACCACATTTAGGTGGATAGATAAATAGGATTTCCTCTTAATTTGGTTTCTTGTCAATGGGATTCCAAATCTCAAGATGTGATATTTGGAAAAATCTTCACTTCCTGTAGACAACCACTGCCTTTAATACAACATTCTTATACATATGTGTGTGTGACCTTTGTCTGCCATTGTTCTGTCAGATTATAAGAGTGGATTTACAAGGAAATGATTGTACCAAAGAGGCTGAAAAAGAGGTCAACAATCTTTACAAAACAACTTAATGTGGATTACTATTTATATCCCACTAACTAAATTTGTGCAAACCTCTGTTTATATATTTTTCATTCGGCTTTGGATATTTTTGGAGCAACATAATTAATAAGCCATAAGTGTGTCTTCTTGTTAATTATTTAGGAAACAATCTTTGTCTCATACAAAAACTATTTAAATAATTCCTCATTTCAAGGTAGTTGAAAAAAAAAAGTACTCGTAAATCCATTGCTGTATCTAGTTATTTTTGTCTGCCCATTATTCATAGTTTGTGTATTAATGCTCTATCCAGCTAATCTTGGAATTGTTTTTGGCGAGTTATTATTAATATTTAGTGATAACTATAGTACAGTTTTTATGCCTTATAATTGCGAATGAAGTTTTTTTCATGTACATCTCACTATGACATAGAATGTTAATATAATTTTATTGTTGAATGTAAAATAAATAGTTGAGGTTGTTTTAAAATTTAAAAATTTAAATTTTTTTAAAATAAATAATTATAATATAAAAATAAATTTCAAAGGTTTATTTTATATGAAAATTCCAGTCTCATCATCGTAATTGCTCACCTTTTTGACCCTCATCATGTAATTAGAAGAAAATCTAAAGGAAGACAAAACCGTACATCTTCTATTTGGAATATTTAGGATTGAAATTACATTGTATTAGTTACATTTTTAGTTGATAAATTAATTTATCTGCCGTGGTTTCGGATATTTTGTTATCTAATTAATATTAATGAATATTAATTATTTAAGAAAATGACATATATATATATATATATATATATAATTCTTTTAAAGAAGTCACGATAAATAAAATAATATCATATCAATTGAAAAAATTATAAATTATTTTCATTAATCATCACAAAGTTGATTTAAAGATATAATTGACAATATTGCAATTAACATATATATGTATATATATATATTTACTTAAATCAATGGATATATTTGTATATTCACCGATTTATTTGTGGATTATAAATTGACAAGATTATGCACAAGAAATGATAGCATAAATCTTGTATATAAAAAAAATAAAAGATTAAAATTAAAACACTTTGTCAAAAAGTACTTTAGACATGTGGTAATTGACAGTTCCTGGATTTGAGATGGCAGAATAGTAAAAACTCTTGACCACTGTAAAAAATGTTTGCTTGATATCAGAATTCATGCCATCTGAGATTTGGAAAACTAGCTGCACCAACTCTTGCATGTCTGAATTTATTTCAGGGATTGAGCTTCTCTCCTTGTCATTTACCTAAAAAAAATTTAAAATAAATAAAATTTTAGATTATATGATAATTTCAAAATAGTAGTAAACCTATTTTTTGATAAGCAAAAACAGGATTGCTAATGTAGACCCCACCCCACACTTCCCTTTCCACAATCAAGTTCTGGCAGCCGTGTCAGAATCCATTTGAGTGTAGTTTTTTTTTTTTTTTTTTTTTATCTTCTTATATATGAATGAGATAATAAAACACCTTGGATGGTGGATAAAACAAAAAACATTTGATTTCTTTCTTATAGGATATACGGCCAAAGATTTTCCTAGGATTCTATACTATGAAAATAAAACGTTATAATTTTTTTTTTTTTAAAAATTGATTAGACGCTGATTGAAATTTATATGTTTGCAATAAGGTGATAAAAGAAGTCAGTTTTCTCGTTTTTAGTGGTGTTCTCCTATATAATAAGACGCAAAAGACAAAAAAAAAAAAATGAAGCGATATTGGGAACTAACCTTGTTGTTCTGGTAATGACCAAGTTTGTAGCATATTGTGTTAATAAGTTGAAAGAATCTTTCATATTTGGAATTATAGTTCAAGAGCTCCTCAGACACCCAACGCCCAGTTGTGAGATTTATTGTTTTCACAATCAATTCTGCCTCTCCTTGATGCCTTTCTCCTTCCTTTTCCCATTTCAGGAGAAATTTTTCCCACTGTATTTCAATTAGCCAAAAAAAAAAAAATTATTAGAACACCAAATTCAGATAAAATGACACACAAACACATATGTATATATATGATTCTACTATAGAGTACTTTTAGCCCCTGAATAAATTTAAACATAAGCTGAATGCGGAAAAAGAAAATTGAGAATAGTAACATATCGTTTTCAGCGACAAATCAAAATCTTTAATTTTTAATTTAATTATTTTTATGAATTTAATTGTCAGAAAATATTATATATAATATAATATTTAATTTTGTTTGAAGGTGTAGCAACTCACAGCATGACGTAAACTGTGGCTAATGTCTGTCCCATGAGCCACCAGAGCATCCAAAGAGACATCATTTAGGGTTCCAAGCACAACTCTGACAAGTTCCTGCCTTGTCTTTGCTTCCGGTTTCCTGCGTTAACCAAAAGTTCTCTAAATTATTTATAGGCCTTTTTCGATATATCCTAAGATGTATCGGTGGCATGCCAATACCATTTATCCAATACTATAAAATATTTTATTTTACTTTTATAAAATATTTTTTTTAGAAAAAATTATTAATAATTTGATTATTTTTAATAAAATGTAATGTATCTAAATGTATTTTTAATATAATATTTAAATTAAAAATATATATTTGATTACATGGAAATCTCGTAATACTGGAAATGTTGTTTTCCTTAAAAAAAAAAAAAAAAAAGCGAAGATATTATTATATATTCATATTATTACCTTCCATTAACAAGTCCTCCCGCACCAACTCCATTTTTAAATTCTTGGACAAAAGCTCTCCTTTGCTCAATGGAATTGTTGCTGTCATTAAAATAAGAGTTGATAGTCTCTATCAACACTGTTGTCTTTGCCCAGGCAAGTCTTTCTTTGGACCTTTCTGGCTCAAATATGCTGGCTGCTGCTAGGAAATAGGCAAAAAGAAGTTGTCTTTTGCTTACTCCAAATTCTCCAAAATTGCATTCTTCAGACCACCTGTGTAAAATCGTATTCATATACATATATGAGTCAAGTAAAAGTAAAAATAATAATTAATTCGACAAAAGAATTTAATTAAAATCCTAATATAATAAAAAATATTATTTAAGATTTTTTTTACCATGTGCACTTACTTTTGAAAATTGTCCCATTCAACACGATGCAATGCTTGGCAAGTGTTGTAGTCAATTTTTGCGAGCTCCAGATATTCATTGTTGTTCACAAATGGCATCCTGCGATATAATTTAAAAAAAAATAATTAAATAAAAAGAAAAGAAGAGATGAGATGAGTCATTAATCTAATCCAATGGTTTCTTTTCTTTTCTTTTTTTCTTTTTCTGTTGATAAGAAAGTGAAACTGTGCAAGAATATTATTATATAAGCAATTTTTGTGATACGAGAGTATTTTTAATTATTTATTTGCGGAAACAAAGGATAATGTGTGACAAAATACAGTCCAATAAGGTCGATTTACAAATAAAGAGAACATATGGAAACTTTAAAACCTCCAAATTGATTATCATTGCTTCGTTTTGGATTGCCCCATTTTCAGAGATGAGATTTTTTTTTTTTTTTTTTTTTGAAGGTCAACTTAGTAGTAATGGATAAAATAAAATGATGAAGGAAAAGAAAAGGAATATACCTATAGAGAGTCTTGCCAATCCATACATCATTTTCTCCACCATATTGTTCTATAAACACCCTTGCCTCCACTCGAGGCAGGTTCGCGTACCATGGAACGTCCAATGCATATTCAACCTGTTAATTATTAATTATTATTTTTCATTATAAGTAAAAAAAAAAAAAATTATTTAATTTTTTTTAAAAAAATAATTTTCACTTATTAGTTGAATGTATAAAGTGAAAATACACTAATGATAAGTGTAGACAATTTTATTTTTTTTTTAAATTTTAGTATTATAAGAATTTGAATCTTGGCATCATGATTAAATATTTAAAGATAATAATAATAGTATATATGAATGATACCTCGCCTGGTAAGTCCTTGGTTATAATCCATTTATCTAGGACTTCATTAGCAGCTTGCTTTTCTCTCAGGAAATTAGAAGAAAATTCCTGAGCTTCCTCAAGGATCTTTTCCCCAGGAAACATCACTTGAGATGCTCTTAACAGATTAAACATTCCGGTGATCGCCTGAGTTGACTGCCCGGCAAAGCAGAAGAACGTATCTCCTTTCTTAAAATGCTTGAAGACATCTATAAAATACCAAAATAAAATTATAAGTTGATTTTTATAGCTCGGAATGGGATAGAAAATTTAATTAAATGTTGGTTTAAAAATTACTAAATTAATTACCAGGAGAAACATCATGGCCATATAATCTAAGCATTCTGAATCCCATAGCTGTGTCATCAATATCATGAACCTCAGAATTTCTTGCCCAGCAAATGCCATCTTCTCTCCAATATCTGAATAAATGCAATAATGATTAATTAATTAAGAGATGCGAGTTGTGTAAAAGAAAGATCAATGCAAATCAATATAATTTCAACACATCATTTAGGGATTTTCCATTAATTATTAGTTGCAAAGTTAATTAACTTAATTAATTGATTTAGTGATCTTAACATACATACCTGGCAACATAGTTAATACATTCTTTAAGCTGAGGCTCAAAGAATCTTGAGATTCCAAGGCGTTGCAAGCGATCAACAGCCCAGATGTGCTCGAAAAGGTCAACAGGATAGACGTTTGGTGCTGAAAAAAAAAATAAAAATAAATGATGAAAGTTTAATTAGTGAAGTAAATGTAAGCAAATTTAGAAAGAAAAAGAAAATGGAGAATGAAAGTAGAATTTATTTATTTCTATATGTATAAATAAATAAATAAAAGAAATTTAGGATGATTACCTCCTCCTTTAAATCTTTGGACTATGTTGCTTAAATAAGATAAGGAATTTTGATCTTTAGTTTGCATAAGTGCATAGGCAGTGGAGGATGGAGAGAACAAGAATGACCCATCTGGGCACTGCAATTTCAGAAGCTTTTCCCACTCAAGGCCTGGCATTCCTTCCAAGCTATGGAGTAGTGTGGTGGGCACTTTGTGCATTATGTCCTTTGGTATCCTATCCCACATACACAATAATTACATTACATATGTGCATATGCAAATTAACATGATCAAAAATATATATATATATATATATATTTTTTAAAAAGTAACTTTATTTTTTTTTATTTTTTATTTTTTTAATCTCATCCAACATAACTATAGCTCAAGATTGTTCTGCAAAAGTTTAATTAATTAAAAATTTTAATTTACTTTTTAAGCTTTAGATTTCTGCTGGCATAGATCTGTTTCAAGACTGGAGAATCCTCGGGAACATCAATATCTAATTTTCTTGCTAGCTCTAGCAATGACGGAAAAGCAACTTCAAAGCCTATTGGCATATGCTCAGCATTCTCATCTTCAAGCTTCTGCAAGTTGTCTTTAAAATATTTCATTCCTGACAATACATTAATTAATTAATAAGCCTGCAATTAAATAAGATTAAAATCAAACAATTATACATATAGTTACATTTACCTTTTTCAGACTTTTCGGGATGTAAATTCCATGATTTCAAAGCAATAACACAAGCGAGTGTATTGATGATTCGATCATGAGCTGTAAAAATAAAAGCATCACCCCAAGAACCATCTGGAAGCTGATTATCGGCTATCCATTGAAGGCTAGAGGGGAATTGAGGAGCACCGCTGCCATTAATATCTTCAACAAGAGCAACCCAAGCTGTATCATAAGCTGAGATGCTTATCTCTCCATCCTCCATTGAATCCAACATTGATTTAATGCTTTCCACACGTTTGATTATCTCTTTTGATATAGAAACCTTTATAATAACACAAATTAATTAATTAATTAATATCCAACCATAATCACATATCGTAGTCGTTGTACTCTATATATAAAAGAAAAAGAAAAGAAAAAAGGTAAGAAAAGTGACCCTTCAAAAAATCACCTTAGGAACTTGCTCTTCTATGTCATCTTTCACAATCTCATGCCACTTGATCACTGGCAATCCTTCATTTTTTTGAAAGACATCTGGGTATTCTGCAACATATATAATTACATAAAATTTTGTACTAATTAGATAAACTTTTTTGTTTTCCAAAAAAAAAAATTAATTAAAGATACAGTAATATACAGTAGTACTATTTTACCTTTAGTACGAGTCTGGGATATAGCACTGCATCTTGGATGAATATCAAATTTTATACTTTTGTCTTTAGTCCCGTGCAACCAAACACCACCTACATATAAAAATAAAATATTACATCCTCTGTAATAATCAAATGTAAATACTTTATTGATACTAGTATCAGAAACAGGTTCATATAGAATCAAGAAAATCATTTATTCTTCAGCAAAGAAGGGGCAGAACTACAAGCAATGTTGAAGGGGCCATAGCCGTCCCAACACTGATATAATTAACATAAGTAATTTTTTTTTAAAAATGATAGATATGGCCCCTCCAAAAATAATTAACATAAGGGTAATTGATCACATAAGTGTGGAGATGATAATGATGGAGAGAAAGACTACTTACCAGAGAAAAGGAGAGGACGGGGACGGATGGAGGAGAAAGAAGAAGAAGAGAGGAGATGCAAAGCTTGAGAAGACATGATGATTTGAATGATATGTATAATTCTTTGTTTGGCTTTGAGAGAGTTGGTGATGAGAAATGAGAATTGAAGGAATACCCTAAAACTATCCGGTATTTAAAAGCAAAGAGAGGGAAGGAAACGGACAGGATAGACTTCTCAAGAGATTCCCGCTAATAGGTGCATGGGATCTCTTTATTTTTCCCTGTAATTTTTTTGGCCTTAAATGCCACACCTGTCTTTTTCCTTTATTTCTCTACTCCATTTTTATTATTATTATTATTATTATTATCATCTTACTAATTCTGCACTGCTCCTACTCCCTCCTATCTGCCAAAAAGTATCCGTATGTGTAAGAAAACATGGCGGTGCGACTAGTCTCTGGTCCACCAATAACCTCACTTTCTTAACCGTTACTCTTTTTTTTTTTTTGTCTGTTATCATTTCTAACACTATTTTATAATACCCTTAATAATTAAAATAATTCTTATTAGCTCAGATCATTCCCAAATAAAGTTACATTCTTTATATGGTGAGATTATTCCCATATAAAAATTTTAATTACTAAATATTTTCATTTACTGTAAAGATTATTACCTTTTAAGCCTAAATTTTCCATTAAAGCTAATCAATTTTTTTTTAAAAAAGATAGAAAAATTAATAATAAAAAAAAAGCAAGAAAGCAAATGTGGCTAACGGAGTTCTTTCTCAGTTAGTCACAAGCATCCAGACGGTCCAAATTAAAATATAAAAAGTTTAATTGCATAATTAAAAAAAATGAAATGGCTTAATAGAGCCATTGATAAAAATTTAAGTTTTTTTTTTACCCTTTTACTTGTTTTATTAAATGGATTAAACTAACAGGTGGAAGTTGAAAAACTATTACCTAGCTTGTAATAGTTAAATCAAACATAGTTTTAAAAAAAAATAGTTAAATAAAACACCTTCAAAAATAATACATGATCATGGATTATTTATTAAGAACTGTAGATTTTGGGGTTCTCCACACAATTTAATTATTATTAATTTCATTTTAATTAAAATTAGAGGAAAACAAATTAATTGAACAGTCAAATCATCCAAGTTTGAAACGGTGCGATACGGCCAAGTACTCCTACTCAGATATTTGGCTGGATCACTTAAAAAGAATACTTGTTTGACCGCCAAGTCGGACTAGATTTAACTGATAAATGCGTGACCATAATAAAATTAATTTTTATTTTATTATATTTTTCTAAGTAAATAGTTAAATAAAAACTTATTTATGGTATTGTATCATCATCAAAGGGAAAAGAAATTCTTGTTTGACGTCTGATTGTACTATTCTTCTTCCCATTCTTCATTTTTTTATTCCATAGTGGCATGGTGCAGCCATGGCTGCTATCTCAGGTATTAATTATATCAAAGTTCCCGCAGTCTTAGTTTACTCGTATATATTATATCCAATTTTAATACAACTGTTGAACTTTTCTTAATTTACAATTCCTATTTGCAAGCTATTCATATAATAATGAGAATAATAAGACTAGGATTTTGTCTGTTGCTCAAAAAAAAATATACATATATAAAAAAAACTATATTTTGACCATTCGGAGTTTCAAATGTTCTGAAAACCAATTTCTAGTATGAGATTTTAATTAATATTATACATCTATTTTAATTTCTTTAATTTAATTATTTAAAAGTTAATTTCAAATATATATGTATTTTATTGCTCCCTCGGGCCCATCTTATTTCGGATATATTTTTTCATAAAATTTAAAAGTGTATTAAATAGTATTCTATTTTTATATATGTATTTTATTAAATACAATTAAATTTTATTTTTTTAAAAGTTAAATTAATATTTAAAGATAAAATAGATATAAAAAGTTAACAAAATATTAAAAATAAAAATAAAACATATTTTTTGAGGATATTTTAAAAAGAAAAATATTTTAAATAAAATAAAATTATATACATATATATATATATATATATAGACATAAGGGGCTGAGCGCCAGCTTATAAACCATGAACATGACACATGCAGTCATTACGGTATCAGAATAAATAAATTTAATTAAACTATTCATTTAGTTTTAAATGAAAAAACCTTGGCGAGTCAAAACTAGAAGACAAAATTCATTAATGTGCGAGAAACTAATTCATATTGTATATTATTCCTAATTTTTATTAGTATCACAAAATCAACTAGTATATATATTTTAAACTTATTTTAATAAATCAATACCAAAAATTAGTACTTAAAATTTGGTTCATATATCTTTTTGAAAATTAAAAGAAAAATTAGTGTGTATATACGCAATAATGAAATTCAAATAATAAAGTAAAAGGCAAATTTTCTTACTAGTTAAGGCAGTTTTTTAAAATTTTAAAATTAGAAAGTAGTTAAATACAATAAATTCTTTCTTATATGACAAAATGACTATGTATTGTCCGCACAACTTTTTAAGTGAATAAATTATAATTTTATTTATAGCTATTGTGATTAAGGTTTTTACCATTATGGAATGTCCTGGAAATATGGTTCAGAAGTAATTAATGCAGATAAAGCTAAATAAACTTGTAGAAATATGAATTTAATGAAGAAAAAAATAGAAATTTAATTAATAATATATTGATGAATTACAATCACTCCTATTTAAAGTAATAATTTAAAATTCTTACTTTTCTCTGCTCTAAATTATTTCTAGATAAATTTATAATTTTATCTTAACCAATGCCCACTATGCATAGATATAAGATAAGAAGAAGAATGGGCGATTTTGCAGAGAAGGGAGGGGCGGACAAGAGAATAGAAAATATATAATTTATTGTGTTTGGAACATTAAAATTAATAATAAAGGAAGTGGAGAAAAATTAACTTTTATCTTATCTGAATCATAAGGAGATAGACTTGGAACTGAGCTAGATCAGGTTTGGTTCCATATATTTATTGACCTGACTCTGACTAGGATATTTTTTACTTTGATTTTAGTTGAACCACCAATTCAATTTTGAGATATGCAAACAGTCAATTTGGTTTAAAATCAAATCGAATTGAAAAAATCGAATAACATATTTTTGTAAATCAAACTGAATCAAACTTAAAATAAGAATCGAACCTAATTGGAAAAATTCAGTTTAGCTTAGTTTGGTTGGTCGGTTTGGTTTTCTAATGAGCTTCCTTTTTTTCTAAATATATAACAAAATTTTATTAATTAAATGCCTTAAAAAATTTGAGTATTATATATATTTAAAAATATACATATATAATTATATTTAATACGTAAATAATTTTATATATTTAATAAATATACACAATAAGTTCCAAAGTTTCGATTTTAACCAAAGTGTTTTGACAAAAACCGAATCATATTGAATTTTAATTCAATTTTAAAAAATTTCAAACCGAACCAAATTAAAATTTTAAAAAACTGAACCAGTCAAATCATTTTAATTTTTCAATTTTAATTTGGTTTTGCTCCCTCCTAATTCAACTAGCAGATCTATACAATGGTGTAATATTGATCAAGTCAATTCTAATTCAAACTAGCCAACTTAGATTGTTGAATCAAACCCAACTCAAAAATAACATACTTACAAGGAAATTATAGTTATAAAAATAAAAAATTTTCCTTTTTTCAAATATTGAAATTATTTGTACTCTAATTTGAAATGTAATAAATTTCACTCATGAAAATAAAGAAAATAATTAAATTTTTCCGTCCCTTTTTAAAAAATAAAATGTCGAACGCCATAAAAATGAAATTTTCTCCTTTATTTGACTCTATCTATGCATAGTGGGGCACTCAATAAGAAAACTTTTAATTAATGTACGATTATAAAATGCTTAATTTTTTACAAAAATTTAAAAGTTCCAGCAAAGATCGGATAGTTAATTAATTTCATATATATTTTTATTAGGATCTAATTTGACTTAGGGGTGAATATTAATTGATAAAAACTAAAAAAAATATAACCAAATCGATATACTTAGATTATATCGGTTCAATTAAATAAAATGATTAGTTTGGTTTGATTATAAAATATAAAAAATTTTTATTTTTTATTTTTTATTTTAAGTTTTGTTGAAGATTTTATTTACCTGAATTAACAGAACCAACCAATGTTTTCATTTTCTTATATAAATAAATTAGAAACCCTTATATATGTAAATAAATATCATTCACAAAGGGTAATCAATATTTTCAATTCTCATATAAATGTGTTAGAGAGTTTCTTATATAAGTACAATTACGAAGTTCTTATATAAATTATAAGAATAATTCAAAAAAATAATTTTCTATTTAAAAAAAATTTAGTATTTTTTTTTGTTCAAAATAATGAACAAAAAAAATAAAGATTTGAAAAATATATATTTTCATTATTTTAAATGATATTTATAATAATTTTATAAATTTATTATTTTACTTGAAATAAATATATTTTTATTTGAAAGTTAAAATAAATATATTTTATAAATTTCAGGTTTTTTTTATGGTCAAAATTTAAAAATAATAAAAATTAAAGAATATAACAATTTGAGATGGTACAATATATACATATATTTTAATGAGAGTAAAACCTAAAATATATTAAAAAAAATTAAGAATTTAAAAATATTTGAAAGAGCTCACATAATATTTTAATAATTTAAATGGCTGGTAGTGATGGGCGAGCAAGTACATGGAAACTGTGGAGCCGCCACTATATAAATATATTCTAGCTCATGAAAATCGTGCTCCTGGAAAATTAACAATGGCTTGACAAATGCAAATGTTTTCCAAACCTGAAAAGATAGAGTAAGCATATTTTGTCCACTCGAATTACTTACCATTTTGTCTTACGAAGACTTGGAAAAAATAGAACAATGTTGAAAGGTTAAATTTCCAATCAGATTATTTGTCAAAGGGGTTATAGTCTAAGTCCTAACCAGTAAGATTTGTCAAAAGTGGTGATAATCAGATCAATATCATATATAGAAAATGTGTAATGTAAGAAATTTAATTCTATCAAATTCCATTTAATTTGGTGAAAAAAACAAAAAGAGTAGTAACTATCTTTTGTGGAAAATATATTTTTTCACAAAAATGTCATATCCGCCGTCTGCAACAAAGTTTGTGGAATATATATTTTTTTTTCTTTTGCTTAATTCTTAAGAAAAATCTGCTCCAATTCTCCAAATATAAAGAGAATTAAAAACTATTATAATTTTTTAATTTGACTGTTCAAACTTAATTTTTAATATATATATATATATATATATATATATATATATATAGAAGAACACTCAAACTTATTGTAGAAATAAAAATAAAAAAAAATAATGCTAAAATAGAGACTTAATCATTATATTAATTTTTTTAAAAAAAAAAAAAAAGAAAGAAAAGAAAAGAAAAGAAAGAAAGAGTGTACATGGAAGCTAAGCACTTCACAACCAAAAACCATAAACTTGCCTATGCTTCTTAAAACTATGTTAAGAAGGAAAGTCATATTTCTTTAGGTTAAATCATATAGCCTGCAATAAAAAAAAAAAAAAAGAGTCTGCTTGTTAGAGCTGAGCACGGGACTTGGAGATACCGAAATATATCGAAAATTCGAATAAAAAATATCTAAAACCAAAAATATCTATTGATCATTTGATTTTATTTGAATCAAATCGTTCTAATTTTTTTTTTTTTTACGGTTCTGGATATTAGTAATTATTTATACCAAGAGCTATACCAAACTATCCCGAACCGAAAAACCATAACTATAATCAATTTAAAGGATTCTTATATATATATATATATATATATATATATATATATATATATATATATATATATATATATATATATATATATATATATATATATATATATATATATATATATATATATATATATACATACACACACATTTTGATATTGAACTAACAATACATTTTAAGAAAATTCAATAATATATCAGTAAAATTTATTTTTTATTAATTATAAAATTTTATTTTCAAATTAGTTATTACATTGCAACTTTTTAAGTGTAAGTTATTAAACTTTAAAAAGAAAATTAATAATTTGTATGCTACTAATATTGTTTTAAAATTTCATAAAAATTTAATAATTTATATAATCCTAATATTAATAATATGTCATGGTTAAAATCCAAAAAAAAAATAATTATTTTATCCTATGAGAAATTTTTTAACTTTGGGCAATAATAAAATAATATCCATTTGATTATACAATTTTGAAATAGCGATAATTCCATTAATTTCTTTAATTGATCAATATAATTAATTAAATCAATCATTAAGGGATATAATGATTTTATTTACAAATTTAATGCTATTGTTTTAATAGATTAAATTTATAAACTCACAATTCAAAAACTTAATACCATTATATTATTAATTTATTATTGAAATATTTACCAAACATCAAAACCAAAGCATTATGAAAGAAAAAGAGATTGAAAATTAAGATCTACGTAAGAGGCCACTCATCAACAAAGAGAAGATCAAAATCCAAGGGTAAGGAAGGAGGTCAAGAAACTTCTAAAAGATTTGGGATGAACATAAAGCCTTAGCTTATACCAATGAGCACATCAATAATTAATTAAGGTTGATGAGAAAGGTAAAAGTATTGATTCAAAGCTCTATAGGAACATGAAAGGCAAAAGTATCTTCTCTTTTTTATATTCATTGATACTTAAATGTTCGTTTCCTTATATGCGCTAAACTTGTGCATATGAATTGTGTTTTCAATTATTGATGAATGAATTAATGGAATTCTTGTGAATTTTCATTATTCCATTTTCAATCAATATTATATCATTGCCAAATGATATATCATATTATTTTGCTTATGCACTTTATGCATTTGATCTTTTTGGCACATGACGCTTTTGGTACTTTAAGTGGGAGAGTGTAGTACTTGAGCAAATTGATAGATTATTTACCCTCTTAATTTTGACAAAAATGAGAAGAATTTATTGTAATTATTTTTGTTTTCATGAGGAAATTATTTTATCCATGCTTTGTGATTGTTGCTTTAAGAGGAGATAGTACTTAAAGGGAGACGATATATATTTGTGCAAGTTATATTTATCTTGATTCAAAAAGAAAAAAAAAAAAAAGAAGAGTGGTTGTTGATGATCTTGCACCTATACTTGTGTTTTGATGCATTGACACGCTTTGATTTGATTATGTATTATTTTTGGATGATCTTGTCATTAGCACGATTTGATTATGTATTATTTTTTGATGATCTTGTATATGCTTTTTTAGGTTTTTGGATGCTATTTGGATTTTTATACTTATCTTGGATACATTCATGATATTTTGCTAAAATTTAGATTTATTGTGTTTCAAATTGAATTGATCTTGAATTAACTTTACCAAATTGAGTTTGGTTATAAGTTTGCAAGTTGATATTACCTATTTTTGAGCCATTTGCATTGATTATTCGTATTTTTCATTATATTTTTGTGCAATTTGCTGATGATTCTTGCTATATAAATATCTGTTGTGCACATATTGAATATATTGTATGCATTATTAAGGGAGAAATGTATTGAGCATACTTTCACCTTTTTTATTATGCTTTTTTATTATGATAAAAATGGGAAGAATTATATAGTTTGATCATTAATGAAAATTATGCATAAACTAAGGGTGATATATTCTTTATGCATATGCATATATAATTGTATATCCAACTGAATTAAATTGGTAAATGTGAATATTTATTAAGAGCTATATACTTACAAAGGACTTAGTTTGTTATCATAAAAAAGGGATAGATTATTGTCCTCATATGTACTTTGATGATGCCAAATCTTTATTTACTTAAATATTTTCACTTAATCCTTTGTTCCAAATATTTTGCTTGTATGCATGAAGTAACAGTTGTTACTATTTGGTAATCATTGTTACTTTATCCTTAAATTGATTAAATTTGGACAAAGGCAAAATCACTTTCATTATTGGTTCGTAATGCCCTTACCAATTCTCCACTATCGCTAGTAACACTTGTTACCATTTTTCGCTATCGATACTTGAGAAATGAAAATTAAGAATTCCAAGACAAAGAGCAAATTCACAACATTACCTGGAAGTAACCAGCATTACATAGCAAAGTAACGAACATTACTAATAAGTAATTATCGTTGTCTGTTATTATCAGCAAAATTTATAGAGTATCGAAGAGCTATTAGTTGATGACATATATAAGCACAAAAAACGTCCTTTTTTATTTTATTTTATCAAAACAATCAAATTTTTATATGTAAAGTCAAGGACTATAAAAGGAAGATGTTTCTAAATAAAGAAGAATACATTTGAAGAGATTCTAGGTACTTATAACTTTTTTATGCTTCAAATTCATACACTCTATTTTTAGATCACCTTCTTATTGTATGGGATTATATTTTTTGTGTTCATTTATAAGAATTATTCAGCTTAATTTCAATCTTTGTATTAGCTTTCTTGTGAGTATTGAGAGATATTAAACCTAAAAAATTTCTTGTATTTCTTTGAGTATTAGGCGAAGTTTCGAAAATCATATATTATTGGATTTGTTGTATTTGTTAGAGAATATCATTTAAGGTGTGAAATTATATTAGAAATTCAAATTGCTATTCATCCTCTAGGAATTGTTGGGTTTGATAAAAATATTTTTTAATTTATTGATGACTCTATACATTATTCATTATTATAAAATTATGAATTTTTTTATCACACTTTAATTTCTAAAATTTTGATTTATATTTATTTTTATATCTTCGCTAATGATATGAAATATATACTAAACTTGCTGATTTTGAAACAATGTAAACAAAATATATACTAAGACAGATTTCAAAATTTCTTCTTATAATTAGCTAGCCCCATCAGAATATATATATATATAAGCATGATCTTTCCTTAAATTTATTTAGGAAAAAAAATACTTGTTTATAAAATATTTTTGAAAAATACAAGTAATAATCAACATTTGAAAAGTAATCTCAATCGAATATACAATGTGTTTAAAGCATAAAAATTGAAATTTTGGATTCATCTAAAAAAAATTTAGTATTAGTAAACTTATAAATTGACAACGATATATTAAATGTACTTAATCAAATTGTTTTTAGAAAAGAATTCGATTAATGTCCAAAAAAAAAATTAAACACAATTAACCCGTCATACCCATTGCAGCACCATGTGACCTTATTATAATAAACAGTTAAAGCTTTGCTTAGGACACCTAATAAACCAACAAAATTAGGCTGTTGTATGTCTCAATGACCTTTTCTAATAATGGAAGACAAATAATAGGGTTCTGAGTGTTTGTTTTCACTATGGAATCTCACTTATAATTATCTCTTCATATAAAGTATATATATAATTTAATAATTGTTTAATTTAAGATGTTAATTACTCTATCTGTTACAAAATATATATCGTTTAAAATTTTGACATATAAATTAAAAAAGTTATTAAATTATCATAATTTGAAGGTAAAAAGACTAAAATATTCTTATATTAATTTTGACATAGAGAAATAAAAGCAATTAATGTAAATATTTAATAGAGAAATAAATGGAGGATAAAGTTGAAAAATAATAGTAAATATATTTTTTGAAATTCTAAAATGATAAATAAATTTGAACAAAAAAAATCCCTAAAATAACATATATTAAAAATTCTAAAACAACATATTTTTTAAAACGGATAGAATAATTAAACAATAACCCTCAATCTATAAATTATAAACAGGACTAAAACACTTTCAGTGGTTCAATTTAAAACCTAAGAAATTAAAAATTAAAAAAATTTCCACATTTGGAAGCTAAAAAATATGCAGATTAATTTGGTATATGATGTGCTCAACACAAATTTCTATCTCTAGCACATTGTTATGCGATTTTCAACATCTGCAATATAAAAAATTACTTGCAAGACAAAAATTAAAGGACGTTTAAGTCAGAAAGATTATAATTTATGAAAATTAAAAAGCTTAAAGTGTTCAGAATTTTGTTACCCATCTTATGGAGAAAAAAAAATATTATTTATGAAAATATCTTGAGGAGTAGAACTTTTAGAAAATGGATTTCCCAGGGCTATACTATAATCAGAGAAGTACTTCTTTTAATAATGATCCAATAGGATATAAACTCTTTAAACGGGCTTCTAACTCGCAAAAAATAATCAGTTCAAATAAATATCTAACAATATATATGGCAGTGTAGCTCATGATACGTATAAATAAATTAGTGTAAAGAAAAATAAGTATATAATAACATTCCACAGAAGATTGTTATTAAAAAATAATAATTATTAGTGAGATAATACTTTTATACAGTTATTAGAAAAAGGAAAAGTAAAAAAATGATAAATAAATTTTAAAAAATAACAAATGTTTTTCAATTACAAATAAATTAAACTGATGTACCAATGAAAAAAAATATTTTTGTTCTAAAATTTTCATTTTAATTTTTTCCAAGGTAAGATCAAACATATTATATATAAAAAAAAAATACCAATTTTTTCATTAATTTAAAAAAAAAAAAATCTTAGCACGGTATTTATATTCTATGTCTAGAACTAGAAGGAATGAATTTAATTAGCCTTCGATAGTGAGGAAAAAGAAAAGAAAAAAAAAAGTGAAAGATTTCAACTTTCAAGCATCAATTAATTTTGAAAATTTGGTAATAATGTTTACCCTAAAAAAAGATTACTTCAAAGTCAATGTTTGCACTATATATTTTAAGGAATTAATTTAATTATTTGCATTATTGTCCGCAGAGCAGCAATTAATTAGTTTCAAAATTCCAAATTCAATGTTTGAACATTTTTTGCCGCAATGAGTAAGAAAAAGTGAAAACCAAAACATTTTGAGAAAGAAAACATAACACTCTTTTCAGTTGTTAGGCAAACGCCAGCCTTATTACGTTAATGTTTGAATATTAGTATGAGATTACAAATAATAGAATATTTCGGGTTGGTAGCTACCCATGTTGAAGTAAATATTGATGGCTAATAACACAATTTTATAAACGTTTTTTATAAAAAATAAAATTAATATTATTCAATGATAGAAAAGGATCGATGTATTTAATTTATATATGTAGGGAAGAATTATTATGGATGATTATTTATATACATTGATGAGTCTGAAATCATCATGCACTGTAGAGAGAGAGTCTCATGAGGGGTAAGACCTGCATACAGAAAGAAAGAGGGTCAAAGGCTCCCGGAGGCTGACCTCCGAGAGAACCTCCGACGCCCAAGTCAGCAAGCCAGTTGAGAGAATTTAGGATAGAGAGAGAGAGAGATTTTCCTATTTTACCTTTGTCCCTTCTATATATAAAGAAAAATGAGGATCCCTTATAGAGACCATTTTTGTCCCTTATCATACATCATATATTGTCTATATATTTTTTTTAAAAGTAAATTGTACGTCTCTGTATCACTATATTAAAAAAAATAATGAAAGTAATAAATAATCATAGTATTATTTAATCAATTTATACATATATATATATAAGCTAAATCATATTTCAAGTGGTTATAAGATTGTATCTCTATAGTTATATACCCAGATATAAATTGAAGAAATAATGGGGAAAGGTATTTCTTTTTCCCTCCAAAATTATAAAGAAAAATGAGAGGACAAAAATTTTTTGTATTATTTGAGCCAATCAATTTTTCTCTCTTTTCATAGCTTTCCAAGCTATACAAGAAAAAGAATTTTCTTCGCATTTCTATTTTTTTCTCTTTGTTTTTCCACCCTCTCTTTTTCATCGAATTTCATTCCCAAACATAGCATAAATACTTATTTTTCTAAGTAATAAATTTAAAATTGATTTCTTCTCTCTAATACTCATCAAAATATATCTCCATAATTCATGCATTTAAAAAATATTATTAAGATGATTTTAAACTTTGAAGGATATAATTTAAGAAAATTTACATTTTTCACATTCAAGTTGTCCCATTTGAACAGTGATGAAACTAAATTTCAAGTGAGTGGGGTGAAATTTTGTTCTATCGATAAATAATAAAAAAAAATCCATAAAGGTAGGAGCTAAATATAAAAAATAAAAGAAATTAAAAGTAAAAAACCAAAAAAAATATAGAATTAGAGACTAAAAATAAAAATTTGAAAGAGCAAAATGTGTAAAAGAAATTAACATAAAAAATTAAAAAAATAAAATAAAATTCATGAAGTTAGAGGAATTAAACATAAAAATTAAGTTAGGAGGCAAAAAAAAAAAAAAAAAATTGGAGGACAAATATGGAATAAGGGTGAAATATTATTTGATTTTAAAATGGAATTTATGGATTAAATAGAGTGTTCGTACTATGATGTCAGAAAACTATTCATGCAGATCCAAGTAAAGAGGCCGCCGAGCACATGTTTTTATTTTTTATTTTTATTTTCACATATATATATATATATTTTTTATCTCTTATTTCCTGGTCAAAATGCATGTTAACAGCCATTACCCAAAAAAAAAATAAATAGATAAATAAAACAGGTTATATTAGGCCACTTGTCATTATTATGGCAAATAAAAGTTTCTTATATTTAATAATTCTCGTTGTTTTATATAAAAATAGATTTCATAACCACTTGAATTGGAGGTCGCAATCCAATCACATCAAATCGGATCATTTCAGATGTCGTCTGTTTTGGATGCGTTTGGATCAAATCACTATGGGTTATGTTTTTTTAATTTTAAGAATAAATTTTTTTTGTCTAGTTTGGTCATAATAATTTTTATATGAAAATAAATTATCCATATATATAATATTTTGAAATTTAATAATAAAAATAAATGTTATAATTTTAAAATATGACATATACAATTTAAGTAAAATAAATATAAAATATTTAAAATATATCATCAGATATATAATTTTCATACATATAAAATACAATAGCATAATACATAAATACTTTTCAAAATTCATAAGATAATAATAAAATAATCAATCTAATTAAATCATTCTAATATATTGTAATTTCAATATTTTTTTTGTATAGTAAGTAATTTAAAAATTCTGTCAAGCTTTTAAATTTTAAGACAATAATACTATAGAATAAAAATAATTAAATAAAATTTAAAAATATATAATTTTTAATTAATTTTAATCGGATTGACCCTTAAATTTTTCATATGTAGTAGAATCATTTCAAATTTTAATTATCCAGATTTAAATATGATTTTAACCCTCATTTTTTGTCAAACTTTCATATTAGTCAAACTTTTAAATTTTTAAGACAATAATACTGAATTCGAGTCAAACTTTCATATTAATAAAAAATTACCAACAAATGGAGATAAAACATTTTTATACTCTATTATTTATGGTACTTATTTGGCCATCAAATTTGAAAAATCTTTGAATTAAATTATTTCTTTTTTAAGAATTGACTTAAAGTCTTTATTGGCGAACTTAAGATAATTTTTTAATTCTTTAGTCTTTGCTAATTTCTCTGCAAAGCAACAGGCCGGAACTGCACCATTCTCAAGAGGAAGAGGGGCTTTGGTCAACAAAATGTATTTTTTAATTTTTATTTATTTTGGAGGATCAAATATAAAAATTGTAATATTAAATTAAAAATTAAATATATGAGATATTTATTAAATTTTTTTAAATTTTAAAAGTCATGATTCTCGTATGTCTCTTTAAAATTCGATCTACATATAACGATAAATATTATTTTTAATAATTATATTATGAAATTATATAATGTAATTACTATCATGTATTTTAAATGAGTTTAATGACATAAATTTTAAATTTATTTAGAATTACTAATCAAGAATCACAAGTTTGCATTTATGGCAAGAAAATTACATGTTTGCATTATGCAATGCATTACACTTATCAAAGTCTAACTAACAATATTCATTCTTTTTTTTTTTTTTTATCAGAAACGCATGCTTATATTAGAAGAATACATCAATATCGCTATTTGTTCATTTGCTCCCCTGGCTCATGATATATTTATTTTTATTTTTACTCTTTTATTTTTTGATTATTTATAGATGAAATTTGCACATCTCATCACTTTTATTTTTGGTTCCGCCACTGCACATTTGATGCATTCAGTACATATCTTTAAAATTAATCTTTTATGATTATCAAAATATAACTTTTTTTAAATCACAGATGATAACTATTTTTATTTGTATAATATATTTTCTCAGTCAGCATGTGTATGAATTTCATTTTTCTGAGTAGATGTTTTGTTTGCTTACTTGCTCTAGGGTTGAATTTGTATTTTTTAGAGAAATTTACGTCATATATCATTTTTTTTATATTTTTAATATTTATAATCTCTCAATTTTCTTTTTTCATATTTATATCTTTTTATATTTTTATATGTCTCATCGATCTTTGTATAGCGATAAATATTATTTTTAGTAATTATATTATCAAATCATACAATGTAATTACTATCATACATTTTAAATGAGTCTAATGGCATGAATTTGTTGAAAATTACAAATCAGGAGTTACATTTTTGCATTATGGAAAGCATTAATTACACTTATCAAAGTCTAACTAATATTCATTCTTTTAAATTAAGGCCAATTAAAAACTGCATTATAGTTTGACTATTATTGCTTGAAAAGGATGCCATTATTTATATAATAATCATTAAAAATTATTGCAAGGAAAGAATTTTCGGATAAATTACTTTCGATTTATTAATAATACTAAATCATATTGCATTGCTCCCCTGCCTCATGATATATTTTTTAAAAATTTTCATCTAATTTATTTATTTTTATTTCATATTTCCCCTTAGAATTTTTTTTTTTATTTATCTTCTACCTTAATTTTCATGTTAACCCCTCTTAATTTCATGATATATTTTTTTTTGTTTCATACCCTTTGCATATTTTTCCTTTTAAAATTTTTATTTTTAGTCTCTAAGTTCATAATTTTTAATTTTCACCTTTAGTTTGTATATATATAAAAATCTTTTTTATTTTTTCTCTTTTGATTATTTACGGATGAAATTTGCACCTCTTATCACTTGAATTTTTGGTTCCGCCACTAGATATTTGATGTATTAAGTACATATCTTTAGAAATAATCATTTATGATTATCAAAATATTACTTTTGTTTTTAGTCACAGATGAGAACTATTTTCATTTGTAGAATATATTTTCTCAGTTAGCAAGTATGTGAATTTCATTTTTTAGCACTTGTTTTGTTTGCTTACCTACTCTAGGGTTGAATTTGTATTTTTTTAGAGGAATTTATGCCATATGTCATGTTTTTTATATTTTCAATTGTTATATTCTCTCAATTTTTGTTTTATATTTATACTTTTTTATTTACTTTTTTAACCTTTTTTTTTTTTCATTTTTAACCTCTTATATTTATTTTGTAATGGATTATTAATTTAGTAAAATTTGTAATGGTTTTAAGTTAGTCCAATAAATATGTTATGTTTTTCTTTGTGAAAAATTATCTCATTTTAACATTTAATATCTTTCAATTTTCTTGCAAAATAAATTTAAATATTAAACAATGTTATATACTAATTATTTGTTAAAAGTATAATTTTTTTGTTTCATGTATATTATTTGTTGTAACTTTTTATCTGGTTTGAAATCAATGGCTTGTATAAACAGTAGCAAATACTAAGTTCACTGTAAAAATATACTGAATTTTTTTTAATGTATTTCATAAATTAAATGTTAAATAGTTTTATATACTAATTATTTGCTATAAATATACTATTTTTTATTTAATCTATACTATTTGCTGTGACTTTTTATTTTATTTGAAATTTATGACTCATATAAACAGGAGTAATACTGATTACATTATGAAAGTATATTAAATTTTGTTTTTGATGTAAATTGTATACTAAAAAAATACTAAATTTCATAGTAATATATATTAGTTGTTGTTAGTATTAAAAAAATACTAAATTTTATGATAATATATATTATTTGCTGTGATTTTGTTCTTTTTTTTTAATAAGATATTAGTTGTTTCTAATTTTATATTGATTTTTAAATTTTTAAATTGATATTATATAATTTTTTGTTTAAAAAAAAAATCAAAACTTAGCTAATTTGAAAAAATAAGAAAATTAAATTTATAAATTTGTAAGATGTTAAATTTATAAATTTGTAAGATGTGAAGTAAAATCAACATAAGTTTTGTGGTAGATATATCATTATATACTTTTTGCACTAATCCACTCGAAAAATAAGAGATTTTTTTTTTTTTTTTTTTGATACTAGACTAACAAAATTACTTAATAGAGGATAAGTATATAATTATAATTAAAACTATTAATTAAAAATAGAATAAATAAAATAATATATAATATATAATATCACTTGAAGTTTGTAGAACCCATTTTACATGATATTAATTAATTTTATAAAAAATTAATTTCAAATTTTTGTAAAATAAATAATTATTTATCAAATAATGAATTTTCATTTAAATTTATACAAATATAAATAAATTATATTAAAAAAAATTGATAATCATAATTTAATGGCCATTTAGATAAGTATTATCATAAATAAATCTAATTTTAAATAAACATTTGAAGAAAAATGATAAAGTATGGATAAAACGTATGAATTAAAGCTGTAAATGTTATTATTTTAATTTACAGGTTATTTTTACAAAAAAAAAAATTGATGTAGTAAAACATAATTTTTTTTTAAATGTATTTAGATATTTATGTAAAAATCCCTTTTTTTTTTTTTTTTTTTTTTTTAACTTGGTAAGAGGATTTTGAATGGGCTTCCATGTTCTAAACAAGCCCCCAAAATAAAACGAATGAGAGAGTTATGGTCTTTGTTGGGCCAGTTTGTCTGTGAGACTGTTTTCTAGCCCAATATTGTTATGGTCTTTTATTTTTAATTTTTTTATACCTTTACAAAAATACCTAAAAAGCAAAATATTTTCATATATATATATATATACTTCATTCTTTTTCTTTTCAAAAATGAAACTTATTGAATTTTTTATTTCAAAAATGCCCCATTTTTAAAATTATATCAAAAGTGTATATTAAAAAGTATACCAAAAATATATTATAAACATATTATAGTATAAAAAGAAGGATATTATAAATACATCATATGTATAAAAAAGGGTTATTTTTAAAATTTAAATAAAATTAAAGGGCATTTAAAAAAAAAGTTAAAAAAATTATATTTAGTGTATTTTTTTTTCTAGCTTCAATATTTTAAGCAGAGCCAGCATGGCCTGCTCTAAATTTCTTTCACGTTACCGGCCCAATCCATGCGCGCAGGCCAATTCGAGATTTGGAGAATAACCAATTATTGTCACAATCCAAATTTAGCATTTATTTTAATTTAATGGATTAAATTTATCTATAAAAAAGTGTTTTATGTTTATAAAATACTTAAATATAATATAAAACATATATATATATTCTTAAGTTAAAATAAAATTAAAAAAATTAAGGTGAAGACTTAAATTTATTCATCTTATTATTAATATATTATAATTTTTTAAACTTAAAAGTTTAAAAAATTATAATATATATATAATTTTTTAAACTTGAATTGTCTTTGTAAACTTAAAAGTTCAACACTATTAAAAATAAATAAATGTTTTTGTATTATAATACCCTCGCCATCCCAAATATATAAGGAATTTCTACAAAATAAGATTTATAAATACACGCTTTTTTTCCAACTCTTACTTTTATTCTGACTTAGATTTTTGGTTTTAGAGCTTAAACTTCCAAATTTTGAACTTATAAGCTCTTTCTTTTTTTCTTTCTATCTTTCTCTTTCTCTTTCTCATCTTATATTTTGAGCCTCCAAATATCTCCATCTGTTTTGCCAACGTTCTATTCTTTCATTTTCTCTCCCTTTTTTTTTTTTTTTTTTTTTTTTTTTTTTTTTGGCAAAGGTGGCCATTACTCTAGTATGACTTAGCACGATTCAGTGTAATACAGAGATTTGAAAATTTTTTGAATTATATTGAATTTTGAGAATTTTAATTTATGAGAATTCAGAATTATAAGCGAAATAAAAAATACCTATATTGTATTATTTCAAAATTTTCAGAACAATATAATTCGGATGTCAGATATTTTGATTTCAGTCTAATTCAAAATAGAGATTTGGAAAAAATATATTTAATAATTGATTTCTTATAACTAACCGTATAGTTTTAAATTTTATTTTTTTATGAAATTTAGATTTAATAAATTAATATATCATATTAATAATTATAATATATTATTAGATGATTATATTAATAAATTAATACTTTATGTTAATTTATATAATTATATATCAAAACTATATATTAATAGTTTTTGTGATATAATTGTATATACTACTTAAAATTAACATATAATTTTTTACAATTAATTTCTAACTTTTTATACAAACTATTAATTATCTATTACAAATATTTTTTTATTGATAATCTATCACACAAATGTTAATTAATAAAAAATTCAATATTATAATATTAGATACAAATAAAAGTTAATTAATCAAAAACTTTATTAGTACATCATACTTTTTTATTATCACTCATTGATTAGTCATAACATATATTAACAATTTTTATTTAAAAACATATAAGTAGTGAATTTAAAATTTTTAATTGTAATATGTGGTTATATCTTAGTATTATTAAAACTTAATCCACATTATATTACTAATTTTTTATTGATATAATTTTAATGAATCTAATATTTAAGTAAATTATATAAATATTAATAGTTATATTCTATTGAATTAAGGTATATATATTTTTAATTATAGATTTATAATTTATTCAAATTTTATTTTCATATAATCTTAATATAATTTAATAACTGCTATAATGACATATATAATTTTATATTTTTTGTGTTATCTATATATTATTTAATTAGCATTATTTATATATTATAAATAAAAAACTAAAAAATTTCGGTTATTTCGGTCCAATCCAATTTGATGCAGTTCGATTCAATTCTCTATTTGATATACGTTAATCTCCAGAACTATATCAAAATATTTTACTTAGTTCAATTCAGTTCGAAAAAAATAAAAAAGTCAATGATTCAATCCAATTTTAGATATTTTTAATCTTATTATTCTTCTGTTTAATTTAAAATTTTTAATCTTCACCTTTAACTCTGTCCCCGTGTATATGGCTCACAAAGTACTCACTAATACATACTTGCACTCTTACACATTATCATTTGATAAAAACTTACTTTAAAATGATTACAATAAATGATGCCTCTTTTCAAACATTCTCCATCGTCTATATTTTTAAAGTCCTTCTAAACAATAATATTAATATTAATTCTTAGTATATAAACAAAAAAAAAAAAATTTTAAATACATGCAAAAAATTCAAAACTTATTTGTGACATGATAACCGATGCAAAAAATGTTAAGTGCCATTTGTCATAAAGTTTTCTAAATAACCAAATCACTCTCTTAAAGCATAAAACATAACTAACCACAACATTTTCTTTATCAAATAAATTATCATTAGTAATAATAATAAAGACTAAAATATTAATTAATATTTAATATTATTACTACTAGAAAAATAATATAAAAAAAAATAATTATATAAAAAAGAAAAATTGAGAAAACTTATACAATAATAAAACGATACAAAATCAACTAAACATACACATTAAAACATAATCCGAGACGTGTGTGTATTGTGTAGCACAAAATAAATATTTTATTTTTCATCATTTTAATTAATCATTCATTCTAAAACAAAACAAGAATAAAATAAAATGAAAATAAGAAAAAAAAAATTAATTATAGGCCCAAATAAGAAAAATAAATAAATAAACAAAATACACCAAAATTGCATCTCAAATGGCCCTGTCAAAAAGAAATTTAAATGAGTATCAAAATAAGCATAAAACAAGCCTCAATTTCACCAATCTGGGTTTCGAAAAAATTCAAACTTATTAAACAGAAACTAATATGGGATCTAAGTTATCAAACCAAACTTGCCTAAGGAATACTTAAGCAGGTATATATGTATTCTAAACACCAGACTCAAACTTCAATCCAATAAACTTTGCTTGAACTAAATTTAATGGAGTATAGCCAACAAAGAACAACAATTAGCTCACTAAAAAAAAAAAAATGCTCAAATCATATCCATAGTACCAGACCCAAATATACAAATCTGATAACCAAATAACAAATTTAAACCTGAATAGTCAAAACCAATGAGAATAAATTAAAAACCATACCTAGAAATCTCAGAACCTCAACAACAGCCTAATATGCTAATTAAGACTGGTAGATTCAGCAATTGCTTTTGAACAAAACTAAATCCATTGTCAACTATACATACCCATTTCTAAATCAAACACATCCCCACCAATGCAACACCACGCCATACAAAATGCATCCAAAAAACAAAAAACCATTTCTTAAAATAAATATCAAGTTAAACTCAGAAAAATGCAAGAAAAATATTAAAAATTTGGTATAAAATTAGAGAGTTAAAAAAAAAAAAAAGAAGAAGAAGAAGAGAAGATTTACTTTATCATCAGCCATGATTGGAGACAGACATAGAAAAAGAGATAGAGAGAGAAAGAGAGACTTTAACTTTGTTAGTCAGATAAAAAGATCATGGTGTGATGGAGATAGAGGAGGGGGAAAGAGAGAAGAAAAGTGCCACCATAAGGAAGAGAGAGATGAGAACTGTAGGAAAAAAAAAAAAAAAAAAAAAAGGAGAGAGAGAGGAAAATAATATAAAAAAAAATTTGGAATAAATTGAAAAGCATAAAAAATTAAAAAGCAATTAGCAAAAAAAATAAAAATAAAAACTACTTTAAAAGCAACGTATAAATATTTATATTTCAAAAAATTGGATAGATGATGTGATTTTCTCAATATACGAACCCTTTCAAATATCCTTCCTTTTTTAACTGCTTTAAAATATAGGTCTATTTTATTATTTTAAAAGATTAAAATAAAAATTATTATTTAAACTACATTAACTAATTTTTATTATTATATGGGAAAATATAAGTAAGTTTATATATTTTAGACGGAAGAGTAATTTTTTTAAAAAAATATTTATAAATTTAATATCTCAATTTGTAAAAATTTAACAATTTAGTGTTTCAATTTTTAAAATTATTAATTGAATGTGTGAAATAGTAAAAAAAAAAATCACAATTGAGTGTTATTCCTAATTATCAAGCTGACATGGATTAAAATTTTTAATTTTTTTAGCTGAAAAAATTTACGATTTCATTCTTAAATAAAAAAATTAATTACAAATAAATCTTTAGTAAATTTCAAAAATTTCAAAATTCTTGCAATTGAAAAATTTTCTTCATTTTAAACATCACAAAACTTATCAATTTCTCAAATACACAAAAAAACATAGGAATATGAAAAAAAATTACAACCATCAAATCCAAAATCAGATTAAGGAGATCTTATATCAAGTACTCAAATAATTAAATAATAAGAATCTTATTTTAAAATTTAAAATCCCAAATTTAAATCCACAAAAAAATGAAACAGAAATTCAAAAACAAAGGCATATGGTCCAACCTCAAGACCAATTAAAGCTAAATACCTTACTTTTATTTGAATTTTACTTCTCATTATGGTTTTAAAAAATTTTCAACTTTTGTTTGATATCCGAGAAATAGAAAGAGAAAATCAGTGAAAAATTTATCGTGGATTTTCCTCTTTTGGCTTTGTTTCTTTGTACGTAATTGGATGAAGGCTTGATTGAAACAGGGTTTTATATTTCTAGATCAATAAAAAAATTAAAATTTTTAATTTATTGTAGTTGTTTCCCTTGATTTTCTCCATAACAACCAAACTATTAGTAGATTATTTACTCTGTATTATGATTCCCTTGAATTCAATTTGTGTAAATATAAGAATAGAGTATGGATAATAATAATAATAAGTTTAGATAAAATTACCGGTTATCTATTAGTAACCCACTTATAATATTAACTTGTAATTTTTTTTTTACACAGTGAGACATTGACATTAAATTTGTAATTATCTTTTTTTTTTTTTTTAACTCATCTGCCCTCGCGTGCATCACACGTGTTTTTCCAAAAACAACTTTGTTACTTTGGCAAAAAAAAAAAAAAAAAGCAACATTATTAATTTATTAGACAGTTATTAAACGATCAACGTCCAGCAGGGGAATAATCGACAATGGTTTCTTTGCGCTTCCCCTTCTCGTTTTCTCAGCCCAAACTCCCCAACGCCATTCCCCATGCCAACACCTCCCGCTCCTTCTCCGCCACCACCGTCGTGGCTTGCACTGTTGCCGCCGGAGCAGCTGCATTATCCGGTATAGTAGCGACTCAGAATCCTAAAAACCCAAAACACTCATTTCTTCAAAACGCACTGAATTTGCTCCTTCCCAATCACTCGTCACTGCTGCCATGGGGATCACTATCTCTAGCTGACGCCTCACCTACTGTGCTGGAATCGAAAACTGGTGTGTCATTTCCTTCGGCTGTGTTTGAATCGCGGAGACTTTTGGGAATTGGGTTGAGGAAAAAGAGCGTTTTGGGATTAAAGAACATTGATGTCTATGCATTTGGTAATTGCATTTCTTTTTTATATTTTTATATCCAAAGCTTTATTTTTTTCTTTTTCTAGTTTAATTTCATTTCATGAGATGAATGCACATTTTCTACTTAGATGAGAAATTGAGTTTTGTATATACAATTTGCTTAATTGGGGCTATTTTTAGTCGTCAATTTAGAAGTCCTTTGTTACTTTTGGAAGAAAATTCTGGCTCGATCATTGCTCATAAAACAATAAAGTACAATTTCATACTAAATTCAGTGACTTATTGTTTAGATGGAAGCGCTGTGCATAATTTGAGGACAGTTCAGTGTTCGTGAGAATCGATTTTCACATTAGTTATCTTCAAAATGGTTCTACGTTCAATTTTTTAGGAATTATTTATATATATCTTTCTGAAATGATAGTAATTGGTGGCAGTGGATCAATACTAGCTGTATTGATTAGTTAGGTAATTGCAGTACAATTGGTGATTTGCTATTTTTCACTAAATGGTATCATATATTAGAAAATGCTACTAGAGGTACACATGAAAGGGAACTACTAAAATATAGCTGAGCTTGCGGCCAACATGCCATGAATTTTTCATTTTTTGTTTTTTCTAATACTTGAGCACCTGACCATTTTAGAGTGCTTACCTTTTTTTTTTTTTTTTTTTTTTTTTTTACTTTTTCCTTCTAGGAGCAAATTAATTCATGTTGTTGGCTCTATATAGATAGGATTTAAAATTTACTTGAATCACAAAGCATATCTGCCTGGATTGGACTTAAAATCTTTGTTTTCTGAGAAACAACTATATAACAATAACTCGAGTTTTTTACATATCCCCAGTTGCCTCTTCAGATTATCCTTCTGCAGACGATTTCCTCAAGGGAAAGTACTTTTATCTCCTCCTTATGTTTTTATGGAAATGCTCTTGGTCCGGCACTACTTTGTTCTTTATATGCATATACTGTAGTGTACCGTTGCGGTTCTTTCTGCCAACTAGTAGTACTCGTATGCAAAGTATTTAGTCAATCTGCTATGAGTGCATGCTGACATTATAACGTGTTGATGATGATGAGATGATGACTGTTCAACTATAAATATGTATGTTTATCTAGGTAAATATAAATTTATCTAGGTAAATATAACACCATATTATAATGTGAATGATGGAAAAATCTTGTTAGTTCCCCATTTTGACAGAATTATCTCTTTCAACAGGTGTTTATGCTGATGATGGTCAAGTAAAAGAAGTTCTGGGTGAGAAATATGGAAAACTATCCATCTCTGAACTTAAGGAAAACAAAGAGTTCAAAGAGGATCTCATTGAAGGTGATATTTGCATGACTGTTAGACTCCAGATAGTCTATAGTAGGCTAAGCATTCGCTCTGTACGAAGTGCTTTCGAAGAATCTGTAGGAAGCAGACTACAAAAGTTTGGGGGGCCAGATAACAGGGAACTGCTTCAGAGGTGAACTGTTTTTTCAACTAATAACATTCTTGCCATAGCACTTATGGTTATAAAGATGCTAATGGGGCTAACTCTTCAGAATTGATAATTGCAATTTTTGAGGTTGTTATAATTTCTTTAATCTTTTCTGGAATGCTGTTTGGTTTTATGATTGAAAATGGGAACTGGATCAATTTGTTCATCCTATATTTTTCTTACCGCTTATCTGTGGTAGAAAGAATGTTTTAATTATTGTAGTTGTCTTAGGCCCGTAATAGCGTTGGCCTTGCAATAATGTGATTCATCCGACCGCATTCATTATTCTTTTGTGTGTATTTCTAGTGTTCCAGATATTCTCAGTTGAGCCAGAGATTTTTTTTTTTTTTTTTTTTTCATATGGAGTGGCAATTCCCTCAAGAACCGGTTACTGATTCTGTTTTTGACT
Source organism: Reutealis trisperma (assembly GCA_947687605.1). Lineage (NCBI taxonomy): Eukaryota > Viridiplantae > Streptophyta > Magnoliopsida > Malpighiales > Euphorbiaceae > Reutealis > Reutealis trisperma. The sequence goes on along the minus strand of CANTUT010000033.1, from coordinate 9,109,236 downwards.
TGATATAAATTGCTGTGCATTTAGATTCTCCTAATAATCAATATTTATGTAGGTTCACTTCTCAGTTTAAGGATGAATATAAAATACCACGAGGTTCTGTAATAGAGCTCTCAAGGGATCAAGGCTATGTGCTTCGAACAACAAGTAAGACCTTATAAAATGTCAAATGCATACATAACCCTGTTAAGCATTGATTGTTCTTAAGAGGATTCGTGGTAAACTATAAGTGATTTCATGTTCGAAAATTTTCAGTTTTTAATGGCGTACATCTGTTTAAATGTATCAACCATTTTGTTATGTGATGGATTCTTGTATTTTTTGTTGTAACATCAAGTGAATTCTGTCTAATTTCATTTCCATTTAATTTCTGTGCAGTTGATGGGAAGGAGGTGGGAAGCATCAAGAGTAAACTCCTCTGTAGATCCATTTTAGATCTATATATTGGTGAGGATCCATTCGATAGAAAGGCCAAAGAAGACATTGAAAGCAACTTGGCATCTTTCCTTCAAGAGTGAGTGATTGAATGATCATATGTAGAATATATTGGATAAGATCTGGAATTTTTCACTTGCCATATATGATCTGTATTTGGTTTGAACTGGCATGTTATCCTTTTCAACTAGAGAGCAACTCTCGGAGAACTGAATCAAACACGTTGAAGATTTATGCCAAGAATTCATCTGGCTTAGGTAATACGCCACCGCTTGGTTTCTAAGAAATCGATTATATAGTCTTGAAAAATAATAGCTTATATTGAACTTTGCCGCGCATATTACATATTACAGGGAATATGCAAAATTGGTTAGCTGTAGTTAAACATAAATTCCTCAGTTCAGATTTTTCGAGTGAAAAAGAAAAGAGAGATTCCTAATTATTCAGAACTTAATCAAATCATATAGATTGGTTATCTTAATCCCATATGCTCTGCTATTCACTACTAGAATTTTGATTTATTGGCAAAAAGACGAAGAAATAAAATTCATTATTCCATTCTCGTAGAAATGGTATTTTTGACTACACATATGGAGATGATGGTAAAGCCATTTTTATTACAGAATAGGAATCCATTGATTCAAAACATACTCATTCAAGTGAAGAGTCAATTTTATGAAGAGATCTGAAATAGACAAGAACATCAGTAGGATCTTCAACCATAGCCTTATTTTGTTGGCCAGCTGCTTCTCCGTTGTTGTTGCTGGTTCTGACCTTTGCTCTTGGATCAACAGACAGTGTCTTTATTGCGCTATCATTCGTTTTCTTCTTCCCTTGTCCCTCTAATTCCTTGTCTATCTTCTCCATTCTCTCTTTGTTTGCCTCCATGACACTATTCATTCGTCAGTAATAGCTTTCTCTCCACCACCGATCAAAATCTGTTAACATTTTATGTGCCGCGCCAACCGACCAAACTCCAAAGCAAAGGGAAAATGAACATTTTCACGCACTCGTGGCCGTTGTTAAACAGCAATTAGTGGCTGCTATCACGTAAGCAAACAAAGATAAGACTACACGTTTTATATTAAGCTTTGATTCCTCTGGAGTTCACATTTTTTTTTTATTAAATTTAATATCGAGACCATTTTTTTCTATACAAAATCGTAAGATTTATCAACCATTTCTATGAAAATAAGTGCAAAAAATATACCAAGAATAAAAAAAACTTCATGAAATGTCAATATCACGGTATTTTCATGCAGACAGCCAGATAGTAGTTTGAGGAAACCCCTATCTTGAGACAGTATACGAAGGAAAATTTCTGTACAAATGACTTACAAAACATAATATCCACTGATATCCTACTAATTTCCGAAGTGCCTTTAAGGACAGATCATCACAAGTTCAGTCCAAAACGGTCAATTGTAGCAGAACCTCACCCATTCACATCTGTGCACAAACAATTTTTAAACCTTCAGCAATTCCTGCAAGACAAAGTTCCAAGTGAGCATATTATTACAATCGCATCAAAATATTAAAATTTGAATATTCACTCAAAAGTATTTGAAGCTTTGCTGACTGGAAATCCCTTTAGAATGAAATAGTCAAGATGGATTGAATTGAAGTGCTGCAATCTTAGATTGTATATCTTGCAATCTCCTTAAAGTCTCAAATCTAACCAGTATATTCTTTAATTTTATACCCAAATTTCATGCTAACCAAATATGATAATCTATATCAAGTTTTGACACAAGACTGGTCAGATTTTTTGCAAGATATTCTATCATACTCTTTTATCTCTTTGAAATTCCAGGATTTAGGCCGCTTTCACCCATTCATTACAGGGTTTCTCTTTTTATTTGGTAAGTTGCATTTCTTCTGCTTTTGACCCAACTTGGCCGCCCAATCTTGCAGCACACTAGTAAATTTAAGCCCAAGGCAAAACACTCCATAATCGTTGGAACTGGGATCCTGAGATTGGTAGAGAACTGAAGACTAAAAGCTTCTGCCTTTAGTGGAAGCAATTCAAGATTTAAGTTAAAGATCTTTGCCATGGACAGACTGCAACATTTACATCTATGCAACATGCATGCAAGAAAAATAAAAAATAAAAAATAAAAACAGTGGAAATAATAATGAGAACAAGGAATACCTTTTCCTTTTGTTTGTAGACAGAATCAATCTTCTTCATATATTCATCTATCAGCTTCTGGAAGAAGAAGAAGAAAAATTAACTTAGTGTTCTCAAAAGGTGGAACATGGAATATATCAATTATCTATTCATCATAGGAAAAAGAAAAGAAGATAAGGACTGAGGAGAAAGAGAATAAGACCGCAACAAGAAAAAATGAGAAAATTTGGAGCCCATATCATCAAAATGAGATGCCTACAAAAATTTTATCATATCACATGAACAAAACACCATCAAGGTATTTCCAGCAACACCAATCGCAGCATGTCATGATGCTGTTGAACTATTCGATTTTTTCCCCATGATACATGAGAAGTGTTCCCAACCGCATCCTATCCAAATTCAGTACCTTATATGTCTAGAAATAACAGAAGTCATTGTTGAAGCAATTTGTCGTCGAGTTCATGTCATGAATACTAAAAAGAATCGCATGCTTAATTTCAGTGATTAAAAGAAGCCACATAAAATGATGCCAGTTAATTGACCGCACAAAGTAAAGTTTAAGTACCTGCAAGTCATTGGACAAGTCCTTGACATTATCCTCCGAGAGCTTTTTTTCCTGAAGGAAAAAACACAATATAGATTAAGATACAAACCATCAACAAAAAATAAAATCAGATAAGACCATCAAGGGAGGTAAACATTCCACCACCCCCTTTCCAAGAAAAAAAAAAAAAAAAAGAAATGAAAAAAGGGAAACAGAATAAATTGAAAAGCAGAACAATGTTTCTCAGTTCAAACCTTCTCAAGTTTCTCATAAGCTTTCAATGCATCTCTTCTGATATTCCTCAATGCCACCTATAAATGAAAGATCAAGAAAGATCATCATAAGGAGAAGATTGGTGACACTAATGTAGCTCACTGGAAAATAGCCATAAGGCCATAAATGAACTAGTCCAACAGTTTGTCAGCAAACTCAGTAAATAAACACAACAATGAAAGAATGAATGAGTTTGAACATAAATTCTGGGCACATTCAATAATAGACCAAACAAAAATTGAACATAGGCAATCTCAGCTCAATTATCTTTGGCTTGGCTGGTCTACTTAATTAAGCACAAGCTTCAACAAGACTTCTTGAGGCTCAGCCAAGCTCGAGTCTAGTTTAAGCTTGACTAAGAAATTATCCAACCTAGCTTAAACAACTCAGAACCCAGCTCAGCTCAGTTCAATTGCACCTATATTAGCCACTATTGATCTACATGCAAATGATAGCTTAAAAAAAGATTCTTCTTTAGAGTGCTTATTTAATAGATTGTCTGATGCCATCACCAAACCTCAGATTGTGCACATTTCATGTGATCCAAGACAATTCAAGGGGTAAAAAAAAAAGAACACATACTTTCACATCAGCTATATACCCCATGCTAGAATAAAAAGAAAAAAAAAATCAACCATAAGCTAGTTGGTCCCATAACATTTGCCTATCTGAGCTTATTCACCTAAGAGAGACTGTTATTTTAATTCTACACCATTAAACAAAAATGATGGTGATATGCACCTTCCCTTCCTCAGCCAGTTTGGCAACCATTTTTGACAACTCCTGCAAATGAAAAACAAAAAAGGGAAAATTAAGATAAATCTACAGTAAAATCTCTAGAAGCAAGCATTGACAGCACTGCAAATAATCATAAAAAAAGTACACTTCCAATTTTCACCACACTTTATGAGAAGTTTATTATGGATTTTTCTCCAAATGCTTGATAAAGGCATTTGCCAAATGCATAAAGTTAACTTTCTGATGCATGTAGCAAAGTGTAGCAAGATTTTAAACCAAAGGCATAAAACCATTATGAGCTTATGATGCTTATCTTCAGTTGAGGACAGGAGAAGAAAGAATTTTTTTAAGGGGTGGCCCAAGACACAGAACTAGCTAAACTTTCAAAAATGAACAGGAACTTTTGCTGAGATCAGGTTGACCACCTCCACTTCCAGCATTAAAACTTTATCAACTAATACAGTGGAACAGTAGGGAAGGACTTCTTTGGTCAATTTCATACAACGGAAAAGTGGGCATTTTTTATCCACTCTCTTCAAGGCATGAATGATTGTTTAAAGTAGTGAGTGTGCACGCCACTCGCATGTACAGAGAGACAGTTTTCCAGGATAATGTCACGCCAATGGAGTGGAGATCATGAGCTCCAAGAGACAACAAACTACTGAAACACAGCATGACTAAGTTGGAATGCTGTATAAAATGAATGGAACTAAAAGGTAAAACAAACATTTTTAATCGGGATTCTTGACTAGTTAGATATGATAATCATGGAAATATTCAATTTTCACTCGTTACAATATTTTCAGTTCACAAAGTAATGTAGTGGATTAAAGGTCTTAAGGATCTCTTGGATTAAACTATCACTTGCTATATCCCTAAAGACCAAAGGAAACTACCTTCCTCCTTTCGGATGTCAATTGAGGAATGGATAACCGTATCACTTCTCCATCATTATTTGGTGTCAAACCAAGATCAGAGCTTACAATGACCTTCTCTATAGACTTTAGGCTGCATGCCAGGAATTAACAAAAATTAGCAAAGACAATATGATAAATGTAAATTATTTTTGGAGGTACTCTTGCAAATTTCCAATTTAAACAGCTCAAACAAAATTCTCTCTTATGGGTAGCCCCCTACGAAACCAAACTGAACAGTCAACAAACATTCATTTCCGTCTATGGTTTCACAACATGTTCTGTGCTCTTAGTAAATGAAAATCCAGTGAAAACTGTAAGTCATAGTCCCTACTCACTAGGACTTAGTTGGCAACAGGAATGCTATACTATTTGTATGCATGCTATGATAAGTCTACCATAGAAGAGTAAATGAGCCAGGTGTGATGATCCAAAAATATTCCCAGCTTTTTCTGTCCTTTGGTTCTGCAATACCTGGATTTGTCATATGGCTGGACCAAAAGAGAACTTGCATCAGGAGTACTGATTTGAGCTATGCTTTTCAAGCTGACTGGACTTCCATAATACTCCACCTGTAAATACATAGCGTCAAAGCTTTTTCCCACAAAAAGCAAACATTTTAATAGAACAGAAAATTATATTAGTAGACATTCCATAACAAGTGTTGCACAAGCCACCTCATGTTTTATAAGTTAAAGACTGATTGCATGTCTAACAAAGAAGAAATATAATACAAATTGATTGAAAATATTAACAAAAGAGTAATGTAGTTCACATAACATTTAATATCATTTGCCTAAAAATGAAAAATATGAATAAAGAATAGAAAAATATTACATATATTTAGTATCATTTGTATACAAACGAACATATATATAATATGTATTTGTGTGTGTGTGAAAAGAAAGCAATCACATTTTTTCCTCACTGAAATAGTTCTTCCCACAACATAAATCCACCTAATCAGATTAGATTGAGCTAAAAAGCATCAAGTTTCTCTTTATTTGAAAATATCAAATGCAGCTAAATTATGCTAAAGATCTGCCTTTACACAGCAATAAAGCGAAACAAATAATCGAATACAGCTTGCTTCTCCTTTCCAACCCTAGAACTTATTTCTTTGTACATAGGAACATAAAATTTTCTGCTTATCCAACTAGAGGAACAGATATACTTAGTGTAATTACTTCAAATCAAGGACATAAGACTGTTGAAACCTACACTTGCACCTGAAACCTACACTTGCACCTGACACATTCACAATCACAACTATATGTTCTATGCCAGCAGAGCTGAAGGAGGTTTCCCTTATAATACCATCACACCAGAAAGAAGGAACATCTTATGGCTTTTGAATCACAAATGCAATTGCACAAATCTAAACATAGATTTATACCTCAATCTTATCTAGCATTGCTGGGTTTGCTCTGCCTGTCCTTACAGAATTAAAATTGGTGCGAACTGTTTCAATAGTCTTTTCCATCCTTGCTTTCTGATAATAACCAACATTCTCAATTACTCCTTTGAGAGAACAAAGAAAAAAATTCAAGAAGACCTTAAACTCTGGCCAATCTAAATACATTGCAAATCTTACAGAACCAATTACCCAAAGCACTTACAGCATCTTTCTCAATGGAGGACTTCTCAGCTTCAATTTCTTCGATGGTTGCACCCTTCACCACTCCTTTTCTGCATATCACATAACAAGGTATATATAATCACAATCAAGAATTCCACTCTGCCCACAAAACAGCTATAATATTGACCAAATAAACGTTCCAACACTAACACTACCACTACCACCACCACACGAATTAAGGGATAATTAGCATAATTAAGAATCCAGGAAATATTCACACAATTGCAAAACACAGTAAGTTAAGCAATAACAGACAGAATTAAAGAGTTATTTAACTTGCCTCTTCTGCAACAAGTGTTTCACAACAATGGGCTTGCCGGAAAGTTTGATAGCACCAGCGTAGTAAGAAGCAGAGCTCCAAAAACGCATACTGGAAGTGTTGGAATGGTTCTCAGCATAGTGAGGCACTCTACAAAATGAACCTATAAAACAGCTTTGAAAATGTAGAATTGCTGAAACAAAGCGGAGAGAGATGAATAGCAGAGATTAGAATACCTGTAAGTGAGAGGAGGGTTTTGGGAGGGTTTGGCTTGGATTGGAAGACGGAACGAAACGGTGTCGTTGAAGAGAAGTGAGTCGCCATTGAAGAAACAGATTAAGGATGAGATTTTGAGACAGCGAGATTTTGGTCTGTGGATAAGAGCTGGGCTTGGCAAGGCTTGTTTGGTTGCTCGTACTGTAGTCCACACCGCGATCCGGACACGGGCTACAAATATTCCAGTTCTTGTTCAGGCTTCTATTTTATTTTATTTTATATTAGTAAATTAAAGCTGGGGCGATTTGAGCTGAGATTTTTATCTAATACTTGTCTTAAACCTTTCCAATTAAAAATTAGATTTTTAATAATTAAAAAAAATAATTTTAAATTATTCAACATTAACCCTTAAAACTTCAACTAATTTAGAGAATAAAACTTTTTTTTAGGGTTTTAGAAGAAGCTCCCCCTCTCTAAATATTCTTTTTTTTTTCTTTATTTTTTGGGCTAGATTGGCTTATTTAGGCCGGTAATAAACCATTCTCATCTATTTTTCATACTACTAAATTTATTATTCAATAAAGGTCAAACTTATTCTCATTTTGAGCATATTTAGTTTTCTTATTATTTTTTTCTTTAGTGATTTGTGTTTTTATTTTTTTATCTATTTTTTAGTGTATTCCTATTTATTTTTTTCTCTTTTACAGTGAATCTTAGTTTCTTATTTGGTTGATAATTCAATCAGAATTACGAGTATTATTTTTGACATTGAATTTACATTTATTGGTTTTTATATCGAACTCGCATAAACACTATTAGAAAAATAGAAATTGACTATCATTTGTCAATAAGTACGGTTTAATTTTTCAAGTCAAAATTATTGTCATCATTATTTATATTCCTAGTTTATTTTCACATTACTTTAAGAAATTTCAACAATATAAGGATTTTAATTTTGTATTATTACATTTTACCTATCAAAAAAATATTTAATTTCATCTAAAAAACTTCAATTAAATTAAAATTCATTAAATATTTAATTTAAAATTTACATTGATTACTTGCCATAAAAAAAAATTTTACAATTTGCAAATTTCATCACTTACACTATCTAATATTTCAACACTCAATTTTTAATTTTATTATTAATAAGATTAATATAGTATTAATTTTTATTGATCATTTATGTAATAAGAATTCTTAAACTCAACTCATTTATTGAACAAATTTCAAACTTTATAACAAATAATGTTTGAGTGATCTATGATTATAAATTTTAGCTGAAAATTTTACATGGAAACATATATACTCGATCCAGTATTTATAATATACCTTTGAGGTAAATTAAAATTTTAATGTATACTTTTACCTCTATTATTATTATTATTTTGGAATAACTTGTTTAATTTCCTTAATGTCTCTTCATTTTTCACGAAATTCATAATATTTTAAATTTAATTATAAAATGCTTTAAAGTTTATTTGGGTGAATCATTTAAGTTAATGCTTCGTGTTTAAATTTTCAACCGTTAATTTGAAATATTTAATAAATATTATATTTTTATTTAAAATAGTACTTCAAAATCCAATGATGATTTTAATTTTTAATGCAACATGAAATTTTTTACATTCATGCAATACAAAGATTAGCCTCTTATTTTATTTTAAATTATGACCATCTTAACTATTTGTAAATATATTAATCCTAAATGATTATTATTAATTGTTATAATTTTTTTTACATAATTATATTAAAATTTACTATTAAAAAAAAAGAAATTAGAGTCTTAGAATTTAAATTTTAAACTCTTAATATAATGCAATAATAAACAACAACAATAATAATTCCCCTAAAACAACAGCAAACGGCGTGTATTATACATCAAATAGTATATATTATACTACATTATATATTTAGAGATGGTAACGGGCATAGTGGAGGAGCAGGGTATCATCCCCATTTCTATCCCCACCTTAAGAGGGAATTTTCATCTCTATCTCCATATCATATACGAAAATATTTTAGTTCTCATCTCAATCTTTGTAGGAATTGTTGTTCCCCACTTAATTTTTTTTTATCTTCCATTAATTTTATATGTTTTTAGATGGTACAATTTAACATATAAAAATTTCAAATTTAGATCTTAACCAAGTTCAAACTAATTTTAATATCATTAAGTTAAAACTTACTAGAGTGTATGTATATATATATATAATTGGAGGTATTTTGACTATTAGTATTACTTATATATTTATAAAATTCATAAATAGTAATTGAAAAATAAGAATAAATTTGTGTTAAAAATATTAATATATCTAGACACAAAAAAAAAAAATTAATCAATTCAATATAAAATTTTTCAAAGTTACCATGAGAGAGAATTATAAAGAATAAGAGATAAAATTAAAAACTCTAATATATATATATAAGTCGCTATGTGAATGGAGGTGAAGATCTCCATGAAGTAAGGAATATACTTCTCATCCTTGCTACTAAGAAAAATATATCCTCTATTATGACTTTTATGAGAATAAAAATCGAAAAATTTTCATCCGTAGGAGGCAAATCCCTACAAAAAATGGGAATTCCTGCCCTATTATGCTCCTTAGTAGTGGCGCATAAGGATGGTAATTTGTATTTATGGATTATGTTCGGGTTGTGTTGACCTACACTCATAATATAATAAAAGTCAACACGAACAGACGTGATATGTTTATCGTGCAAAAAATCTAAATATGAATACGATTCATTTAATTAATAGGTAACACGACACAACTCAACTAACATATTTAAATTTTTAAATTAATTAATTTTTTATTTTGATAATTAAAAATATTAAATTTATTAAATTAACTCCTATTAATTTATATTATTACATAAAATATGATTATATATAAATTTATAAAGAAGATTAAAAATAAAATTTTTAGATATATATATATATTTTAAAAGTCATAAAATATATTAAGTTAAATATATTAATGAGTTAAACGTGTCGTTTTCAAATTAAACGGTTAACCTGCGATACGATACGGTTATTTTCATGTTACAATTAGATTGACATGAAATTTACACAAACACGATCATTATCCAAACTCACTGATTTCATATTAAATTTGTATCTGATTATATGTGGTATTTGATATTACAATCCCTAGTGGCACAAGCTGTTGAAAATAAACATTCATGCAATTCAGACCCTCCCCCAAACCAGGAAGCAACTGATTGGGATTGTAATAAATAAAGGGGCGGTCGAATGCAATCCAAAATTCTTAAATATACTTCATTTTGATTTTTTACACGATAAATTGTCAATATTATCCTTAATTTATTTTTCAAACAATTAAAATAAATGCAGTATTTATTAAAATACTGAAATTAATTAATTTTCTCTAGGCGAATGAAGGATATATCCTACTATATTGAAATTATATTTTCCATTCATTAGTATATATCTTTTAAGGCATGACTCATTTTTAATTAATATATTTAATAATTTTAATTTAATATATTTAGTTAATTAAATTTAAAAAATAATATAAATTAAATATATTAATTAAATTTTATACAAAAGATTCCTTTCTTTATTCTTTTTTAGTTAATATATTTAACTAAATATATTAACAAATATTTTAAATTATATTAAGTAAATTTTTTCCAAACTATCCTTTTTTTTTTTTATTTAAAATAGTCGTTAGGTAATTTAAATTAAATATATTAATTTGGATGGGCAATTAAATGTAAATTATAATTAATTAAATATAGAATGTCTCTTAAATATAATGAAGATATTACAGTCATTTACTTAAATGAGAAAATTGGAGTGTATGTGAGGATTTTGGAATGTATTTAACCATTCCCTAAATAAATAATTAAAAACCATTTTTAAAGTAAAACGCTCTTTGGATGAGCATATCTAGACCATGCCATGCCATGCATGAATCTGCAACCTGGTTTGTGGTTAATTATATATACAGGCAGCAAATTAAGGTTACAATCCACAAAAATCAATTATTTATCATACCTCTAATTCAAACCTCTTTATACATCCATCCATGGCTTTGGGAAATATTTCAGCAATTAAAATCTCGATGACAATGGCGCTCCTCTTTGCAATCTCCATCTCCATGACTGGAGCAACAGTGCACACCGTTGGTTACTATGGCTGGTCTCTTCCTCGACACCACGACTATGACAAGTGGTCTGCTTCTAATAAATTCTTCATTGGGGACAAGCTCGGTGAGATATTCTGCAGTGCACTTTCTTTTTTCCCTTTTTTAATGTTCCATAAAGAAATAACATTCTTGCACTGATTAATTTCAATCTCAAAGCCAAGTAGATTAACCTGATTTTATTTATTTATTTATTTTTTATTTTATTGGTTTTGATTTGTGTATGATTTAATGTGGAAATGCAGTTTTTAACTACGACCCAGAATATCACAGCGTGTTGGAAGTGAATGAACAACAATTCTATTCATGCGATAGAACATCTCCAATTTCAAGTTATGCAAGTGGCAACGACACCATCGCCCTGGAAAGGCTTGGCTATTTCTTCTTCATATGTGGTGTCCCTGACCATTGCGAATCTGGTCAGAAGCTCCGCCTCCATGTTGAAAATCCAAATAATGTTGATGATCCGCATAGAGGACAATAGTGGACTCCAATCGATCAATATGGCTCCAAGCCCACCTCACAAAATAAGAAGGATATATTTTTTAGTTAAAAAGTGATGAAAAAGAAATAAAAAATAAAGGCAAATTTCGAAATAAAAGCTCTCTGTCTTCAACTCTTCATAAAATTGTACTTTATTTTGGGCCAAACCGAAAGCATAAAACATATTGAAGCATGTCTAATAGATTGGGCTTTCACTGTAGGCCCCCAAAAGGTCTTCAAGGACAAAGGATGGAGTAACTTTGCCTTGTTTGTCATTGTATATACTGAAGGTCAGCTCCAACAATTCTATTATTATATATTATCAGTTTTCAATGTTTGATGAATGTCATACCCTACTGCTATTGGTCATAACAGGTTGTTAAAATGCCAGCATTATAGTGTCTTCCTCGCTCTTCTTCATATATAGTAGTATGGTACAAAAACACTTCTTACGCGAATATTTTTTTTTACTCGATCTGTATCACTTAATCAATTTTTACGCCTTTCTATACTTGTGATTAACAGTGTCTCTCTTTGTCCATTTCATCATTTTTTTTTGTTGCAGAAAACGACCACACGCCTTCAATTACATTATTTTTCTTTGTTTTTTTCCCCCCTTCTTCTAATTTCTACCCACCCAATTAAATTCTACATATAAAAACAAAGACATTTTTTTTTTTTTTTAAAAATTAGACTGGATTGAAATTTATACTCAAAATCTTTTGGTGCCAAAGATAATTTACGGTCATCAACCCAAAAGTTAGTTGGTAAACGTAAGAAAGATCTCACTGATGATATAAGCGAAAACGGTTAAAACGAGAGCCGAGCCGAGTAATTAGCCGAAGTTGGCGCTTCCCTTGAACCAATAAGAACACGCGCTATTGCACGTGCAAGGACAGTCGATACACGTAAGACTCTGACTACAGAAAAGTTAAAAACCCCAAGTAAAATCTCTCTCTCGATTTATAAATAAAATAAAATAGCGACAGAGAGCAAAATTCGCATATATAACTAACCTCATATATCACGCCCCCTCACTTCCGGTTTTAACTCTTAGAAATTCAGAGCCCACAGAGAGTAAGAGAAACACATAACTCACACTCTCCATCTCCATAATGCCAGAGATGAAGAAATTGGGATTTTATTAGTTGAAGAGAGTAAAAACGAGTGTGCATTGTGTAGCCATTAATGCTTCTCAGCAACAAAGCGTGAGAGAGTGTGTGTGAGAGAGAGAGAGTGTGTGCTTTCACTTTTTCACGCATATAAAACATTAACACACTTAGAGAGACGCCTATACCTTACAGTTTTGAGAAGGTTAAAATGGACCTCAGTAAGGTAACGCTTGAGATCTTTTCCAAACTGGAGCAGAAATGGCTCTCTCACTGTGAAAACTCTCACAAAACGCGAGTACTTAGCATTGATGGCGGTGGAACCACCGGCATTATCGCCGGTGCTGCTCTAATTCACCTCGAGGACCAGATCCGCCTCAAAATCGGTGATGCTCAAGCTCGAATCGCTGATTTCTTTGACATCATTGTCGGCACTGGCATTGGTGCTCTCCTCGCCTCTATGATAGCCGCTGATGACGGCTCTGGTCGTCCTCTGTTCACTGCTAAAGACGCTGTCGCATTCATAGCTGACAAAAACTCCCAGCTCTTCAAGGTCAAGCTCTCTGGATTCCTCCGCCGAAAGAGAAGATTCTCGGGCAAGAGCATAGACAAGGCTTTGAAGGAAGCATTGAGGCGAGACGACGGAGAGATCTTGACCTTGAAGAACACGTGTAAGCCTCTTCTCATTCCTTGCTTTGATCTAAACAGCTCTGCTCCATTTGTTTTCTCCCGAGCTGACGCGTCCGAGTCACCAAGTTTTAACTTCGATCTCTGGAAAGTCTGCCGCGCCACACTAGCCACGCCGAGCCTCTTTAAGCCTTTTAATCTGACGTCCGTCGACGGAAAGACCTCTTGTTGCGCTATTGACGGTGGACTAGTGATGAACAATCCGACGGCTGCGGTAGTTACTCACGTGCTCCACAACAAGCGAGATTTTCCGTCAGTTAACGGGGTGGAGGATCTGTTGGTTCTATCCTTAGGTAACGGTCCACTGAGTGGATCGTTAAGTAAGAAGAATCTCCGCCATAACGGCGAGTGCTCGACTTCGTCAGTTGTTGATATCGTGCTTGACGGGGTTTCGGAAACTGTAGACCAGATGTTGGGTAACGCCTTTTGCTGGAACCGTTCAGATTACGTCAGAATCCAGGTATTGCGCAATTTTTGTTTGGATTTCGAGTTTTTGTTTGGTTGCTTAGAAAATTTATTCCTATTAAGAAATCAATCTAAACAATTATAATCTCCACAGCCACACTGGATTTTACACTTCTGTTTATATGGTAGTGATTGACGGCGTGAAATGTGTGTATAGGCAAACGGATTGAGAAGCGATGGACTACTGGGTCAGAAGGTAGAATACCAGGTGTTAAAGGAAAGAGGAATAGAGTCGTTGCCGTTTGGCGGGAAACGGTTATTGACAGAGACGAACGGGCAAAGAATCGAGAGCTTCGTGCAACGCCTTGTTGCTTCAGGAAGGAGTAGCTTGCCTCCTAGTCCCTGCAAGGATTCCGCCGTTAGCCCTCTAGCTAATGACCGTTAACTAGTTTCGGCATTTTTTTTTTTCTTAATTTCTGTTTTAACCCTTTGTAACCAATCTCGGGGTTTACTTCAACTATCTGTGTTTGGGTAGCAGTAGCTAATAATAATAATAATAACCTGTTTAGACCATTCCATCTCTCTTTTTCTTCTACCGTTAGTAAATAGTATATTGATTAGGTGTTCCTTTGACTGAGGACAAATTAATTAGTTACAAAGGCAATAAAAAGGTCAATTAGATAAACTAATCATATCATTACCAGCCACGTAATAATGGGCATATGGGCTTTTGTCTTTTATGTTTGAGAACTGCCAGCTACAGTGCGAAAATAAAAGAAAATATTAATTATAAATTGTATTTTCAATATAAATTATAGTACTGATAATTATAAATTGTGTTCTTATTTTCGATTGTAATTTTATCTGCGCTGTGGCTCCAAAGTAGAAAAATTATACAGTAGGCTTAATTTATCACGTCGTCATCTGTAGACTAAATTAATTATATATTGATATGTGATATTATTTATTAGATATAATATTTACATTGATCGAATTATTTATTATCATTAATCATCCGCGATTAAATATCAGCTAATATAAATAATACATCTAATAAATTACTATATCTAATAAATGATATCATATACCAATGTATAATTGATTTAATATATATATGACGTAGTAGATTAAGTTTATCCGATAATTTCTCCTCCAAAGTAATATCTCAATCAATATCCTTAGACATTATCCAGTCTATATCACTTACAATTGAAGAGACGAGTGAGTTTTTGTGAGTTTTATTGTTGTATGTATTCATGAAATATATTTCATGATGATTTTGAGAGTAATTTATAATAAGAGCTAAAAATGTAAAATGTTGTGTGTTATCATTGAACAGCCAAAAAAAAAAAAAATCAAGTATAAAGGAATTTGAACCTAATTACTACTAAAAGAAATTTGAAAAATAGAACTATGCGTGAGCTAAATTGAAACATTACAAGAAAGGCAATAGCACCACGGAGGTGCAGCCAAGTTGACGGCTATCTCTAACAGTTTTTTTTTTTTTTTTTTGTCGATCTAGTAATAATCCTAACTTGAAAGTCATAATAATAAGGTATTAAACATTGCTTTTGCTTCATTTATGATTTAAATATGAAAATTTTATTTTGCAATTAACAAGCAATGAGCAGTTCAATTGATAAACATGAAAGCTTTTATTTATTATTTTTTTACTATAAAATTTTCTTCAATTTCTTAAAATTTAGTACCATGCAAAACAATTGAAATTATATAAGTTTTGTAGATATTTTTTTATTCTATAAATTTTTAACAATTTCATAAATTAAAAATTTTTTTCACTCCAAACATTGATAAAAAGTTTATGACATAACATTTTATCCTAAAAAAATTGAAGCTATTTTCCTTTTTTAAATATCTCGAGGAGGTTGATACTTTTCTATTATTAGTATTATTTTTTTAGTTCATTTTTTTACTCTTATCTTTAAGATATATTTAATGTCTTTAAAAAAAATAAAAATAAGTGTATTTATTATACTATCAAGAGTATAAAGAGAAAATTATTATTTTATTTATTATATTATTAATTTTTATGAAAAAAATTGTATTAATGTTTTTAGATGGAGGTAATATATATAAGCATGAAGTTCAAGAATCCTTTTTTTTTTTCATTTCAAATCATATATGATACTATATATAATTTTACTTTCATATATTATGCAAATCAATTTTATTTATTTTTTTCAATCTATAAGCAAACACATATCATAAAAATTAAAATATTCACAATAATATATAGCTTTTGTGGACTGATTTTAAAAATTAGAATCCTAATCTATAAGTTAAATTCATTTCTTAAGATTACTTTAAAATTGATGAAATATGAATACTTATTGGCAAAATTCTTCTTTTGTTCTTCTTTATTTATTTATTTATTTATAGTCCATGGCAGGGACCCCTTATGGTAGAGTAAATATGGGATCCAAGGAGGAAGGATCAGCGATAAGGCAAATTTGATATGATATATATTATTTGATTTTGTGTATTAAAATTATCTTTAAAAACAGTAAATCTCGATATTTTTTTTTTAACAGAAAGATGAGATTATTATTGATTATCAAACATCAAAACAACAGAAAGGCAAGGAGAGAATATAATCTCTCACTCTTACATATCAGACAAAGAATGAACTGTCATAGCTGAACAATGGATTGCACCATTCACTGACCTTTTAACAAATAATAGCTCAAAAGAGATCAATTCCTTTAATAACAGTTTACAATCATTTGTCAAAACTAAAATATTAAAACATATATATGATATCACACATAAATATCCCGAGCATTAATTGAATAATGCTCCCTTAGAACCCTATCCAAACGGAAACTGTTTAGTATAGTAACCCTTCAATCTCTTTTATTACTTTTGTAGTTGCAAGTACAAGCAGTAGCATACTCAAGGTAATGGAATCAAATTCTGTTATTAGGTGTTGGAAAGTGACTATACTGTAATCCATATAAATTCCCAATTCTAAACACTAATAACAGCAAGAGATGGAGTAGTGCGAAAATTAAATAAATAGATAACCACAACATCACTCTAATTAATTAATTTTGCTGCACAAAATCCATATCCCTTAATTTAACAATTAATAAGTGAATATTAAAATTTGAATTGGACTTCTAATTAATTCCCAAATTTTTTATAATTACATCTTACTCTCTCTATTCTGAAAAAATGGTCAATAAAAAAGTTAGTTTTATTCATAAATAAGTGGCCATTTAACAATCTAATAAAAAAAATGGTAAAATAGCTAATTTATCATTCAATTTCTCAAGTATAAGAAATGTTTCCCTAATTTATACTGCAATTAATAGAGTTCTTTTTGACAATTTATGATAAAATTATTATTATCTTAAAAATAATAATTTTTTCTTAATGACCACTTTTTTAATAATGAAGAGAGTATTAAATTTAAAAGAATTAAATATGATGATTTTGAATGCTAACTCTCATAAATAGTAAATACATGTGTTTGATTTGTTGGATTTCACAACAATCACATTATACACGCAATAATGATTTTTATTTATATTAAAATTGAATATTAAACCCATGTTATGAAATATATATGAAATTTAAAACTTAGTAATGAGAGATTCATATGACCGACATAAAATGATATAAGTGCAAAACAAAGGGTTTAGTTGAAACTCTAATACCATATTATAAATCCAATCTTAAAATCTATGTGTTAAAGTTAAACGAACCCTTTATATTATTATTTATTTTTGATGTGGGATAATTTCTCTAATAATCTATATTTTTCTACACCCTTTCATTAATTTTATTTAGTAGTAAAGTATTATTACGAATTAGCTAGATTTTATATATTATTCATAAATAAGAAAACTATTTTTATTTATTACGAGAAATAAATTTATTTGTCAACTCAATAAATTTTTTATATTATTTTTCTACACTCTTATTTTGATATATGAATATGTGAGTTTGGTGAGTGAAATTGGATTTTGTCTTGTACTACAGTTTTTTGGCATGAGAAAATAAGGCCATTGCTTTGCTTCTTTCTAACTTAATTAACTACAATTTTTTTTTCATAAACTTGAGAGAAGGATGATATAACTTTACTACATGTTAGGTAGAATTAATTAAATATATATACTCTCTCCGCCATGCACATTAATTATGTTTAATTTAGTTGATAATGACATTAAGTAAGACAATATCTCGAGAGCTTAAACAAAGTGTTGTTTTCAGTTGCTGAAAAAGGTCCAAGACTAGCTTAATTAGCCAACCTGGTTGATGTGGACTTGGTCCTCATAAGAGCTGTTAAAAATTTTAAATTCAACCCAAAAACTTAAGTTATTAGGTGGTGAAATCCAAACATTATATTAAATCTTGATATGTTTTATTATTTTTCAATATGGGATCTTTTAACTTTAACACCCTCTCTTGATACGTGTTAGACTCTTAACTAATACGTGACACGACAAACTGAGAGTCGAACAAAATCATATTAATAAATGTACATATGTCAGGTCCTACTGATACATTGCTGTAGCTGTGACAAAAGAGCACAAATTGGGTGTAGAGCTGACTCTGATATTATGTGAAAAATTTCAAATCTAACCTAAAAGTTTAAATTATTAGATGATAAAACTCAAATATTATATTAAGTCTTGAAATCTTTTATTATTTTTCAATATGAAATCTTTTAACTCGAGCTAACTAAATAGTTTTTCCTATACTTTGGCTTTAATAGAAAAATCAGCAAAGAAATTGAGGAAATGGGAGATGTTAGGGGACCGCAAATTCCAATTTTAGCAATGGATTTATGCGGAAGCAAACTTGCCTATACAGTGTTAATATAATGAGAGGTCTGATGGCACCTTAACCATTCATGTAAAAGTAAATTTCATAAGTTACTAAAGGAAAATTTTCATTTTTTATTTTTTATAAATTTTACTAATGTTGAATTTTTCATCCTCAATGCTTAAAAAAAAAATTAATAGTAAAAATTTAAGATATTTTTGTTCACTTTAATTCACGTGAAGTCGATTTTAATAATAAGATGAATATTATGGATGATATTGAAATTAAAATCTATCATTGTTTTCATATTTATTTTTTTTTATTTTGCAACAGTAACTTAGATTTAGAAAATACGACAGTAAGAAAACTATATTTATCATTCCATTTAAATACTTATAATCTTTACTTTTCACTAAAATCAATGGCATATGAGTGTGTGTCTGAATAATTTCGACCACCTACTCATATATGTAAATAATCAAATAATTTAAAACAAACAATTATTCATTCTTATAATATAATTATAAAATTAAATTACCATAGAATTATTGTTCATCAATTTGAATGTAACATTAATCTCCTTGTTAGAATTTTATAGTTTGAATTTAAAAAAAAAAAAAAAAAAATAAGAAGAAGAAGTTCGAGTTTCAATCACGTTTGGAGTAATTATAAATTTATGTGTAATTTTTTGTACTATGTTTAGTTTTTATCCCTGAGGATGAGTGCATGCCTGCAAAGTGGTAAACTGATGATGGCAAAACATATTTGTTTATGTTGGTAGAGTAGCAGACATAACCATATGTTCCTCACACGAGACAAGCCGGCGCCTATACTGTTAAATTATATTTTCTAGTGTTATTGGAATCACACTAAATTTACCGGTTAGACCGATTAAATTAGATTTAAAATATTAATTTTATTTAAAATTTTAAAAATTAGATTTGTCAAAATAATATTATTTTAATATAAAAATAAAAAATAAAAAAATTATTTAAACCATTGAAGCATACCAATTAATCAAATTATAAACTGATGAGAAAATCAATCAATTATTCGATTTAGTTTAAAAAACATTGATATTTTCATGAGGTATTTGATGTAATTTAGGAGAATACTAGAAATGAAAAAAATGTTTAACTCCAGTGATTTCGGCTGTAAGGTACATAGGACAGTACGATAATAATAATATTTGGGAAGTTTCATCATAATATCTTTAATTATTTAATTTTGTATTAATTTACCCTCTCTATAGTGAAATTGGGTACTTAATGATAATAATATTAAACTATTAATTATGCATTTTCCTTTGAATTCATACAATAACAATAAAAAATTACTCTTTCTTCATTTTTACTCAACAGTCAACACTCCTCATTACTATAATCATTTAATATTTATAAATTTAATTGTCAAATGAATCATAATAATGTCATTGATAAAAACCCTCAATTATAGTTAAATTGAAAATTACTCTCCTCTTTTTAATTAACAATAATAATAATTAATTTTTAAGACAGAATAAAAAATATTAAAAAACTCTAAAAATTAATTTGATTGATAAAAGGGTTTTTTTATTTCTTTAAGAAAATGATTGGCAAAAGAGTTGGTCATCTTGTTATTTATAAGAGTTTGATTTTTGAAGTTAATTCACATAATAAGATAATTTTTAAAAGTATGTTTTTAGTAAGTAGTAAAATAATGTAATTAAATATATTTTTAATATAATATTTATATTAAATACATATTAATTTGATTATATTACACTATATTATGGCGTATTAAACACATTCTAAATATATAAGCTAAGGCTAAAATGATCCAAACTGGATTAAAAAAAAATATTAATTACTCTCTCAATTCCTTTTTAATTGTTGTTTTTTGAGTAATTTTATTTTCTAAATTGTTTGTTATTCTAGAAAACTAAGAAAATTTCAAATTTTTTTAAAAATTTTATCCTTATTGATATCTACTATTACTCCATAATTAATGTACATTTAGTTATTTTATTCTTATAATTTGATGTAATTAATTATTTTTTAATTTTTGTAAAATAATAAAAAATGATAATTATACAGAAACGGAGAGAGCAATTCCATTGACCGCCATGCTGGCTGAAATATATAAAATAATAATAATAATAATAAAGACATGCTGGAGCTTGGCAGCTTCAAGTCAGCTCCTGTGGCTCTAGCTAGGATTGTGCATTTTGTGAATCCAAAATCACCTGAATCCGACAAGATTGGGGAGTGGTCAAAATCAAATAGCATTATAATGTACTATAAACTTTCTTTTTTATTTAGCTCTTCAAATTAATTTTTGGCTATTAAATCCATTTCTTCCTTTAACCTAACTCCTAAACATATATATGGTCGTTTATTTTTATTACATGTAATTTTTTTACCATTAAATCCATTTCATTTTCCCTTTTTTTTTTTTTATAATATTTTTAACAACATTCATGTGGACCATGTTGAAATCAGAAAAATCTTTTCTAGATTTTATGGATTAATATCATAAAAAATTATTTTATTATAGATTTTCCTAAATTAATTTTTTTTATTATATGCAATTTCATCTCTCAAAAAATAATATTTAAATTTTTCGTTATTTTAAAATATGAAAATAAAAAAAATTTGTTTTGCAAGATAAAATATGAATAATGATTATTGTTTAGGAAAAACAACTAAGAGAATTTAAAATATACTAAAAAATGTTAACTGAGAAAAAAAAAAACCATATTTTGCCTCCTTATTGATTTTATAATTTTTTTTGCCAAATTTATTAATTTTATAATTTGATTTCAATTGATTAATGTCCACTTTATGGATAAATTAATAAGAAGATCAATCAATCAATTATTGTTAAATATAATAATACAATATTAGTTAATATATATTAATTAAATTTATATATGATGATTTTAAATTAAATTTCAAATTTATAAATAAAAAATAATAATTGATGTTTAGTATATATACACTCGTGTATATATGCAAACAAAAAAATAAAAATGAGGAAAATATAATAATAATAATAATAATAATAATAATAATGCATGACAATAATTTTTTATACTATAATGTTATTTAAAATTTTTTTGGTAACATAATTTTTGAAAAGCATGTATACATTTTTATCATTTTTTTTTTATTATGATTTACTTTATTCAATAATATATTTAGCTTAATAGTATTATCAAATTATTTTTCCCCTCACGTAATATATACAAACATAATACATTATAATACAAAATTTTATTAATATATTTATGTTTGCTATAATAATTAGCCAAATTAAACTATTCACCATGAATTAAGTAAAATGTAAAGCATAAAAAAGAATCAGCAATATCTATGACTATATAGACATATTTACATGCCTAGAGAAGCTCCAAAACTTTTCACATATTATGTTTACCACTTTCCCATCTTTAGCACATTAATTAATAATTATTAATTATTATATTATATATTATATTAATTATATAAAAAAAAAAAAGCTTGTCGTAGTAGGATCTCTTTTCTATCTTATTAGGCTTTACCCTCATATTGCTTTCTTATCAGTGCTCATAATTATTTTTAGGCATTGTTTTCTTTTATTAAAGTAGATTCTCTGGTCTACTCTAGCTATCAATTCTTGGTTTCACCAAAATTAAACATCAGTACTTTACCCCTCATAATTAGGGGTTTCCTCATCCATTTCATATATATATATATATATATATATATATATATATATATATATAATAAGATATGATTCCCATTTCATTTTTATATAATGAAGTTAACGAAACAATTACTTATTTCTCATATAAATGTTTATTAAAAAATTAAAATTTTTATCATCATTAAGTTTGATTATTGCTTTTCTTATCTTATTGATATTTTCAAAGCTAGGAAATGAGTAGAAGTTGAAGATCAATTAAAGGGGAAACGAGGAGTGAGTGTGAGTCTCTAGTGGTTGGTAGGCAATAGTATAGCGAGCAATGCAATTTGATAAGGGATAAAAATGTTTATGTAATTGGGCTCAAGAAAAAAAAAACTCATTTAAGAAATCACTTACTTATGAATTTAAAATATGCATTTAATTAGTGGATCAACTCTATTAAGTACATAATTCATCTGACAAGACATTTGCTTGCTTTCGAGACTTTTTCTTGTCTTCACCTAACAAAGAATTAATTGACTGAAAAATAATAGTTTTCCCTTAACATGAAAAATAGTACAGTACAATGTTTATATAGTATAGTATGAGCTGAGCTGTATACCAGCTTACTAACTGAAGTTTAACAGAAAAGAAACTAATTAACTGACTTGAAACTAACCTGCTGACTAAGCATTTAACTAAGTAACAAACTTAACAATAAGCTAACGATACAACCAAGTTTAGTAGGAGCAGATATGATGGCAATAGCCCCCCTCAAACTGGAGCATACACATTGTGAATGCCCAGTTTGGAGATTGCAGTTTGAAAGGAATGTGGAGCAAGGGGCTTTGTAAAGCAGTCAGCAAGCTGATTAGCAGAGGAAACAGGGAGGAGATGAATCACTTATTGCTGAAGTTTTTGCCTCACCAAATGACAATCGAGTTCTACATGTTTAGTCCTTTCATGAAAAATAAGATTTTCTGCAATATGAATTGCAGATTGATTGTCACAGAAGATCAAAGCTGGCTTGGGATGTGGAATGTTAAGATCTTGAAGTAGATATGACAACCATTGAAGCTCACAAGTTAAGGAGGCAATAGCTCTGTATTCTGCTTCGGAGGAAGATCGAGAAATGGTGGCTTGTTTCTTGGATTTCCAAGATATAAGGGATGAACCAAGAAAAACACAAAATCCAGTAATAGATCTTCTGGTATCAAGACATGAGGCCCAATCAGAATCAGAAAAGCCTTGGAGTTGCAGAGAGGAAGAGCTAGAAAAAAATAAACCTTGACCTAGAGCTTGCTTGATGTATCTCAGTATCCTATGAACAGCTTGCAAGTGTATTTGTTTAGGTTTATCAAGGTATTGGGACACTTGCTGTACAGCAAAAGAAATGTCAGGTCTAGTTGTTGTGAGATACAACAACTTACCAATAAGCTGTCTATAATTTTTGCAATCCACATCAGCAGAAGAGTCATTGCTGTCAATTTTAATGACTGAACCATTGGGGAAGAAGCCGGTTTGGACTCCAAAAAACCAGTATCTTGTAGAAGCTCAATGGCATATTTTCTTTGACTGAGATTAATACCATCTTTGCTTCTTGCAATTTCTAAACCAAGGAAATATTTTAGAGTACCGAGATCCTTGATTTGAAATTGATTATGAAGAAAATCTTTAACTTCTGTAATAGCTTCCAATGAAGGACTAGCAAGTATGACATCATCTACATAGACCAAAAGGACTATAAATGATGTTGTATTGTGCTTAATGTACATAAAAGAGTCAGATGTAGCAGTAGTGAAGCCAATTGAAAGAAGAGCAGCAAATAATTTTGCATGCCATTGTTTGCTGGCTTGTTTGAGACCATACAGTGACTTAATCAACTTGCAGACATGATGTGGAGGGACCTGCATACCTGGTGGAGGGCTCATATATACTTCCTCATAGAGATCACCATGAAGGAAGGCATTATTGATGTCTAGTTGGTGGAGATGCCATTGTTGAGTGGCTGCAATAGCAAGAAGGGTTATGATGGTAGTAACTTTAACAACAGGAGAAAAATTCTCCAAATAGTAAATTCCAGCTTGCTGTGTGAACCCTTTGGCCACCAAACGAGCTTTACATCTTTCAAGTGAGCCATCTTGGTGATACTTAGCTCGAAAAACCCATTTGCAACCAATGGGAACTTTACCTGTAGGTAATGGAACAATCTCCCAAGTATGATTCCTCTGAAGTGCTTGAATTTCTGATTGCATTGCTTCTTGCCAACATGTTTCCTTGAGAGCCTCTTGATAAGTTTTGGGTTCTTTTATTTTGGTTATATTGAGGGCAAAAGATTGGTGTTGGGGAGAAAGATTAGAATAGGAAAGAACTGAGGCTAATGTGTGAGGGGAAGTTTTGGGTTTAAGGGATGGTATTTGAACCTGAAAATCTTTAAAAGCAAATGGGGTTTTTATATTTCGTGTAGACCTTCTTGGCTGAGGTTGACAAAATTGATTGGAATCTGAATGAAGCAAAGGAATAGTAGGTATAGTGTTTGTAGGTATAGTAGTGGAGTTAGAAGAAAGGTTGGAGGGTAATGGTGATGGTAGTGGGGATTGGGATTGAGAAGCAGTAGGTATGGAAGGTGTTGATAGGTTAGTAGGTGAATGTGGTTGTGCTAGGGATAATGCAGGTTGTGAGGAGTTAGTAGCAGTTTGTGATGTAGACTGTGGGTCATTAGGTGGTAGGTTAGGTACATAGGGTGAAAAGTCATCAAAAGGCAAAGAAGGTGTGAGTTTAGGTAGGACAATATCTGTATGGGCAGGATATGTGGTGAAAGGGAATATTGATTCATAGAAAACCACATCTCTGGAAATGAATATCTTTTGTTGCTCTAAATCAAAAACTTTAAAACCTTTAACACCTTATGGATATCCAAGGAAAATACATTTGAGAGCCCTTTGATGAAACTTTGGTCTATTTTGTGATAATGTAGAAGTAAAGCAAAGACACCCAAAAGTTTTTAGGTTATCAAAATTTGGAGGTGTTTTGTAAAGTAGTTCATAAGGTGTTTTGTTAGAAATAACTGGAGATGGAAGTCTATTGATGAGATAAACTACATGACTAACACAAAAATGCCAAAAAGTAAGAGGTAATTGTGCTTGAAATCTAAGAGCTCTTGCAACATTTAGTATATGTTGGTGTTCTCATATATGCATACCTGAGGGATTGTCCTCATGAACCAAAGTAGTAGAAACAGTGTTCACATAAGAGCTTGCTGGTGTAGGTGAAGGGTTTTGTATTAGGGTTAAAATTTGGTTATATTGATCCTTAGTGAATTGCATAGGCACTGAAGCTGGTTGATTATGGAAATTGTTGATGAAGCTCTCTCCATGAGATGAATCAGCAATGTAGCCATCATTTTGAGAATCATCATGATTGCTATACTCAACTTGATTGATAGAACTTATTTGCTTATTTCCAGACTTGAATCCAGGAGGGTAACCATGTTTTTTATAACAACGATCCACCGTATGCCTTGCATAGCCACAAAAACTACAAACCGGTCTTGATCTTTGGAAATTTTGACTATATCTGTAGCCTTGAGTTTGTCCACCATTTGATTGGTGAGTAAAAAAATTCTGAGATGAACCTCTACCCATAGCACCAGGATTATAATTTTGTCTCCCTCCAAAAGAACCTTTTTGAAAAGATGAATGGTAACCACTGTTGGATCCCTTTGCATAGAAAACTGCTGGTTCTGTAGATTGAACTGTACTGTCTACATTCAATTGCTTTTCATGCTGAATTGTCAAAGTAAAAACTTTGTTAATGGAGGGTAAAGGCTCCATTAACATAACCTAGGTCCTTATAGTTGCAAAATTATCATTCAAACCTCTCAGGAATCGAATAATATGATCATTATCTTAATGTCCCTTGACAGTTTTCAATGCGTCACAATGGCATTGTGGATTGCAAGTACAAATAGGTACAACTCTCAGATTTAAGAACTCATCCCACAAGATTTTCAACTTTGTAAAAAAATCTGTAACAGAAAGATTATTTTGGCGAAAAGAGAAGATTTTTTCCTGTAATTCAGCAATTCTAAAGGAATCCCATTGAGCAAACCTATCCTTTAGATCCTTCCAAACGTCAATAGCATTATCTATCCAGATAATACTTTGAGCAATTGAGTCTGAAACAGAGTGTTGGATCCATTGTAGAACCATCGCGTTACACCTCACCCAGGCTGAATATGTTGGGGCATTTCGAGAAGGGACTTGAATAGAACCATCCACGAATTTGAGCTTATTCTTCAACTGTAACGCCATTTTCATGGATCTGGACCATGAATGGTAGTTACTACCATTGAGAGCAAGAGTTACTAGAACAAGAGAAGGGTTTTCACTTGGGTGTAAGTAGTATGGGCTAGAGGGAGAATCCTCAAGCCTTTGATTTTGATTTGCCATTTAGAACAAAGAACTTAAAAAAAAAATCTCAAGAATGAAATGAATCTTCGAATTCGCAAAGAAATTCTGAGTACAAATGAAAGGACACTTAAAAATGAATCAAATCTTTGAATTCATAAAGAAATTCTGAATGAAACAACATGAATTGATTGAAAAAGAAAGAGAAAAAAAAAACTAGGGATTTAGTGTTTGGAAGCCAAAGAAAGGAAAGCGAGAAGAAAACATGTAGAGAATTATTTACTCTGATACCATAACAAAGAATTAATTGACTGAAAAATAATAGCTTTCCCTTAACATGAAAAACAGTACAGTACAATGTTTATATAGTCTAGTATGAGCTGAGCTGTATACCAGCTTACTAACTGAAGTTTAACATAAAAGAAACTAATTAACTGACTTGAAACTAACCTGCTGACTAAGCATTTAACTAAGTAACAAACTTAACAATAAGCTAACGATACAACCAAGTTTAGCAGGAGCAGATATGATGGTAATATCACCTTCAAAAGTCATCCCCATAAAGCTTAAATGCCAACTAGTTATTTCACTCTTATATCAAGTTAAGATTATATATTTTATCTAAGCTCATTGACTCAACTTGCTAAATGATCATTGAGTGGACAACTATAACAATCGTCGTTTAAATGAAGCATATAAAGGTTAAGCACGTCTATAATTGTACTTCTTTGTAACAGTAACTAAATACATGCATGGTATCAGGTAAACTAACATTTGATAAACCATTTATCGCATCAAATCAATCTATTTAATTCTCACATTAAGATACTGTCATTTGTATATCTACTTTAATTTAAGATTGAAATTAAGTAAGTATAAAGAAAGGGGTTGACTACTGTTCAAAGGTAATTGACTATATAACTTTTCATTTCTCATCTCTTTCTAAAATCTCTCTTTAGAACTATGAAGAAATTTATCCTCTTTGCTCAAGGTTTCTAATCTCCATAACTTTTAATTTAAGCATCAAATGGTGGCTTGACTCTCTAATGCTATTCATTCATCTTACATACTCATATTTACTCCAGAAAGAATCTAATCTAACATATTGATTAAGCTTCAATCATAATTGATAATGACCACGTAATTTATAAGATATACCAATTATTGATTAGGACCCAAGTTATCATGAGAAAATTAGTAGTGGTGTAAGGTTTAAGTGATAATATTGGGTGGGGTAGTCAAGAACCGACAATTGAATTAAGACCCAAGTTATGCTCCTAATTAAGAATCGTCGCCATTACCACCTAACGAAGCATTGAGACTCCTTTAAAAATAAAAATAAAATGAAGTATTTAATTTTACTAATATCTCTTTCTCTTGTATAGTAAATATAAATAAATATGTATACTTCTCTTATATAAGTGTCTAGAGATATAATATGGATTTTTCTTATCAATTACTTTTAAGTACCGTTTGGTAGGCCGTAATATCATATAATACAATATAATCAAATGTGTTTTTAATGTAAATTTATATTAAAAGTGCATTTTATTACATTATATTTCATTACGATTTATTAAATGCATTGTTAGAGTATTAATTAAAAAATAATTAATGAAAAATTAAATAAATTTATGTAAAAATAAATTATAGAGAGAAACAATAAATTTTTTTTAAAAAATTAGTAATTAATTATAATCATTATCATTTAAAATGATACATTAAAATTTATATATAATTTTCATCGCTTATTTAATTTATTTTTAAATTAATGTATGTAATTTTATCTTCATTTTTTTTTAATTTTTAACCAGTGCTATTAGTATATATTAATTGAGTGCTAACTACCCACATTAAATGGAAGATACATCTTTGGCAAAAAAATAAAAAAAAATGGAAGATACGTCATAAAAGATATGTGAGTGACAATAAGATGCAAACCGCAAATCAATGTGTAGTTAATTTGAACTTAAGATTTAATCACAATCAAGATTTTTTATCTCTCTGAAATGGTGTATTTTGTAATGATCGAATCTATAACTCTTTTCATAAATTCAACCTGTGTTACTAATTAAGTGAAACTCCATTAATAATTAATTAAAGATTATTATCAAGCCAAACACAATTAAATCACCCAAACAATATATATATTACATGGGGGTTAATTTAGTTAGGTATCAATTGTATTCTATCAGTCTCAAAATGAATTTATTGAAATTAGGTAGACATGTAGGTGATATATTTCTGATAGAGTTTATTAGTACTAGTTTTTACTTTTTACCCTAAAGTACGAAGGGGTGTCCTATAGCTTAAGGGCTTCACCCCTACGAAACTTCCAAGCACAAATTTGGGAAACTTTATTAAGTGATTTTTTCTCTTGTGAAGATAGGAGTAAAACTTAAATTAATAAGGCAAAAAGGACACTGGGTAGTAAAAGATTTAGCAAATTTTTCTGCCTACCTTCATTATTTCTATGTGCACCACCACCACATTTATAATTTTTATTATCCCAACCCTTGAGAGCAATAAAATTTCTGTTATGAGTTTTGTAAGGGACACTGAAAGTAGTTGTGATTGACTGGTGTTTTTAATTTCAAGAAACTTATAATTATTATTTTTTAATTGGAATTCATAATATAATGTGACATATATAGGAGGGGACTCATTTATTGCTATAAATTCATCATGCTCACAAGTCTTACAATTGATGGGACAAATTTAATATTGAATTCGTAATTTAATTGCTCGTCTACATTTTATGGAAAGAACATTGTGTTCACTTTCTAGCAATTACTGCACTTCTGAAATTGGGTAAGATTTTAAATTTAAATCCTCCTTCATAAATTCTTAGAAACCAAAAAGAAAAAAAAAATTCCCTTTTTTTTCTATTCAATTGCTGTAAAAAGTACATGTATGATCAACATCGAGAAGACAGAGACAAAGTCAATATCATTTTACTGGGGGCTAAAAATAAACTATTACTATGTAAAAGTAAGTGTTTATATTTTTTCATTCAAAACTATAACAAGAAAATAGTTCAAAATAAAAATTCATTGATAAAATAGAAAATAAGTCTACCTTTGTGATGACAAATTGCACTTGTTGATGATGATGACAAGCATGGTTCAGATATCACGATAAAAATGGAGCTTCCAGGGGATGATTTAGTGCAAAAGGATCTTGAAGATGTTAATTGAAATCCTACAGAATGATAATGGAGCGATTTGTTCTACAAAAATAGAGTGCGTTCTTCTTATACTAAAAGGAAAAAGAAATTGAATATGAGTTTATTGCTCAAATCGTATATGTATTTTACTCTTAAGCTATGCTTATGTGTGAATATGTGACAATAATACAAAAAGAAGAAAAAAAAAACTTGAATTGTGTAATTTTATTTGGACTATAATGAAATTTTATATTATGTTTAAGAGAAATTATAAGATTACACTAAATTTTTCAGTTTAAATAAAAGATAAATAAAAATAAAATATATTTATTAAATTTGTCGCATCAATAGGATATGTAGATATAAATTAATTTTTAAAAGGGATTAGTAAATTTTTTTAGTATTTAATAAACCGATATAAAAAATTTATACTATTTTGGTATGGGCTCCTTATCTTCGTCCATGCGAGGAGCTAAACTCCATTCTATGCAGAAATTATTATAAATAATTAATTAACTTAATTTATATCAAAACCAAGAGAAATTATATATATGAAAATGAAGTAGGTATATATATATATTTATGCTGGGGGTCTAAAATCCCAAATCTCTCGCACCCCACACAAGATATGATTTTGTATAGCAATCATACTATAGATTATACATAAACATTACATAGTACATACATATCAAAATCCTTGTTAATTAATTAACGTATCACAAACATTCATATATTTTACATAAAAATTTTAAAGGGGAAATGTCAATAACATATGAATATATTTATTTTTATTTTATAAGATAATTATTAAATTATTAATCTCTAATCTTGATATCATGCTTGATATATTGAAAATTCTAAAAAAAGAGAAAAGAAAACTAGTTAATAATTAAAATTCTCATACAATACAAAATAAGTATTTAATCATTAGATTAATAATCAAATATTTCAATAGATTATAAAAAATAATTATTTATTGATTTCAAAACAACTATAAATACAATTATACATGTGTTTTAAAGTGAATATATCAATTAGCATGCTTTATTAAAGTCCTCATATTTTAATAAGCATCGATCGATCATGCCATATTTTTACTGATTAGACCTTTTGATTACAATCTTTCAATTTGTAGTTCATAGCAGAGACAAAAATCCACAGCAATTCACAGGTTCACAGTTCATACAATCAATCAAAGAGAAACTTCAAGGTAGTTTCTCAATTCTTTTTAATTCCTAGTAGCTTTTTTTTTTTTTTTTTAATTTGTTTATTTATTATTGTTGGCCTTTCTTTCTTTCTCCAATGCAATGTTGCAACTTGCAAGTAGCAGATTCTTGGACTCGACAGTCAACTCTTTTTACTGGAATATTAATTTCTATCCATATAATTTCCAAGCAAACAAATAGAAAAAATCTTAAACAAGATTCGAGTTCTTTAATTTTTTTATCTATTTTTTTCTTTTCTGGTACATAGAAGATTTGAGTTCTTGAATTGACTATGCAATCCTATGCATGCCAAGAACAAATCAACGCTATTCACAGTTTCACCCACCATCCATTCCGCAATGTCCCCATATCCATGCACACGTGTGCCTCTCTCTCTCTTCTATATGTTTACTAACATCATTTCACAACTTATACCTAGAGATTTGTGATAAGATCCTGTCTCTTCTTTCCTTTTCCCCCTGCCCTGTACATTTATTTTTATTTCACCCTTTTGTTTTTTCTCTTGTCTAACTATCCCTTAATTATATAAAATTTAGTTACATATATGTGGTGTATACACCAAATCCATGTGGGTGTTATGAGAATATTAATATTTATATACTGCCAAAACAATGAGTATATTTACAATAAAATTTGAAAGTACATGCTTGTGATTAGTTTGGCATGTAAAAAGTTAGTTACACTAAGAATAGCTTATAATTTATATATGAATTTGAGAAATTTTAACTACTGAATCTCTTCTTTGACATATTATTTCTAATTTCATTTAGATAATAAAAATATAACATTAGGTTGTATTTTAAATATATATTTCATGTCAAAATATGTGTATGCGTGTATATATATATATATATATATATTTTAATTCATGATCAATGAGCATTTATTATATAAATTAAATGGGATAAACACTCAGTTTTTAAAAAATCTTAACTGAATTTAGTGTATCACATCATATTATAAATTTTACCGTTATGTTCAATAATATTCAAAATGACCTTTTGAACTAATTTAAATTAAAATTTTCATCTTAAAATGGATTCAATTTTGACTAAACAATAGAGCGTGTTTTACACGTATCAGGCTAGGAAATTGAGAAGGAAATAATTAATTAAAAAAAATCACAAAAACCCCAATAGCATCTCACAATTTGGAGGCTTCTTTCCATGGAACAACAACAACAACCGTTATATGGTATTGAGTTTTAATAATTCAAAAACCATAAACCCATCTCTATCTCTTCCTCCCTCTTTCCTTCAATTTTTTTTTTTTATAAATTTCAATAACACAATTGACAAAAAGTTCATAATACCCAATTTCCACTACTTAATAGCCTCTCATCACACATGCATTTACATTCTCTTTTTTTTTTTTTTTATTATTTTTTTATACAGTTTTATTAAATTCATAAGTCAAGAATTCAAGAAAGTAAAAAAGCAATAATTCATTATCGGATCTCGATCAAGGTAAGTATTGGATTGGATTCTTCTTTAAATTAGATTTGAGCCTACAAGATGAACAAATAATATTAAGGGACCGAGTCTTAGCTTGATAGAGATCCTTTGATGTTTAAGTTAGAAGTTATTAAGTTTAGTAATCTTGAGGAGAAAGATTAAGTTTTATCATGGCTCTAGAGAGTCTTTTGTGATAGAAAGAATATGAGAAGTTATAAAGTTTTGCTACCTCGAAATGATATATGGTTTGTCTCCCCTTCTATACTCATTTGAGTTCATTTTTGGATGAGAGCATGTTTGCGTGTAGTAACATTCTAAGGGTAATGATGAAGCAGTCTGACTTGATGAGATAGGTGCACATTCTAGTTGTAAAATTTACTACACCATGCATGTATTTGGCTATTGTCAGGGCGATGGCACTATTCGTTGTCGAGTCAATGAGTGTAGGTGAGTTGATTGCTACTCAAGTTTTATAATGATGACCTTCAAGGACAAGTTTTGAGGGTGAGTCAATTTCTCATCAAATGAGTCCTAAACTTCTATGACAAGAATGAAGATGAGTCCTTGATGGTGAGCAAATGACTTGCTAGACGAATTTGAGAATTGAGAGAGTCATATTGCCAATTAGGTTCATACTCTAAGTCTATAAATGAATATTCTCTTAAATGCACTTACCATTTCTTAAGCCAATTAAGACTTAGTTGATTTTATGCTACATCAATTCAAGAAATCAATAACCCACCATCACCACTGTCAAGAATTAGAATTAATAGTTGGGTTGATTTTTCATTTTTGGTTGGAATACCCATTTACTTTTCTTGTTCTTTGTCTTACTCTTGATATATTCTTAGTCCATTGTGGACTTAGATCTAACATATTGCTTTTGACGATTAGCAAAGGCAATTGGTGGTCAATCCCTTTGCTTTCTTTTTGATATATTCTTGGTCCTTGCACATAGACTATTAAGAATAAATCTCACATTGAAAAAATAAATAAAAAATAGATGGGTATATAATGATTTGAGTTTAACTATCTAATTGGTTAGGTTTAACATTTTAGCAATGGTTAACCCAGACTCATTAAAATCCAATTTATTCGTGGGCTTAAACTACATCCATTCAAATCACCTCTACCCTCTTAATTCAATTTCTATCATGGTATTAGAGCAGGTCTGGTCCGGTTCAATTTCATTCACCCGATATCTGTTTGGATGTCCAGTCCTAGCCGCCCAGAGCCTGGTGTTGCTATTGCATTCAAATTTCAATTTCAGGGGGAGAAATTCAATTTTAAATGGTCTACTGAGCGTTAAAGTTAAATCTCAGTTACCACTCGAGGAGAGTGTTAAAAATAAATCCCACATTAAAAAAATAAATAAAAAATAGATGGATATATAATGATTTGAGCTTAACCATTTAATTGCTTAGGTCTAATTTTTTAGTAATGGTTAACCTAAATTTATTAAAACTCAATTTATTTATGGGCTTAACTTACACTCATTCAAATTATCTCTACCATTTCAATTCAATTTCTATCATAGACAAGTGTGTTTTATGAAAAGAAATAGAGTTGTTGAACTTCAAGGATCGTGACTTGGCCATTGTGTCTCGTCGTCAATTGTGGCTAGTGGCTTAGGTTCGTCATCAGTGGCTAAATGAAGGCTAAGATTGGAGGCCATAGGTGAGAGGATTTGACCGCTAAGTTCACAATGAATGGCGTTTGTTCTTGTTGGCGACGAACAAGGACCCTCCATTATTGTGTAGTGAGAGAAAGCAATGAGAAAGAAGAAAAAAAGGAAAAAAGAAAGAAAAAATGGATTTAAAATGGAATCAAAAAATTAATTTGACCATGTGTAGTACATGCACAAGACCTAAAGCAAAATTGCGCTTATCTGATCTTAAAATAAATTTTTTGTCTTAAATCGATTTAAAAAATTATTATGAATATAATTCAATATTGACAATAATTCAGGGAAAAATTAATCATTTATCGAATTAATTTCGTAACGAGAACTTGAATGAGAAAAAGCAATTACTATGAAAAGAAAGAGAGTTGGAGAAGTGAGTTTCATGGGCAAGAGCTAGAGCTTTGCCTTTTTTTTTATTTTGAGGGAATCTCTTGCCGTAGAGAAGCAGCTAAAATCCATATGAAATGTTATTAAAAAAAAAAACACACAGTAAGAGTTTTTATTTTGGTGCATAAAAAGATCGCTATATCAAGAATAATTAAGAATTTTTCATGTTGTATATATTAAAAATATGTTTGGTCAACCGTAATGAAATCTAATTAAATGTATTTTTAATATAAATTATACTAAAAATATATTTAATTATATTTCATTATAGCCTATCAAATAGTACTTAAATTTAATATAGGAGAATTATATATAGGTATAAAGAGGGTGTGACATCTTTGTATATGATATATAAAAAGATAATTAGACAAAGTTAAGCTAACAATTTTCTTTTGTTTTCTTTTCATTAAGGCACTGATAGAGAGGAGAATAATAGTGGTTTATTTTATTTTTATGTTATTAAATTTTAATAAAGCCAGCGGAAAGAGATTTGCAGTATCACGAGATTCCGCAAAAATAAGATAAAACCACTGCTGTATAAAAAACGAGAAGAAAAACAAACTACTACTAACTCCACATTTTATTTTTCCTTCTATATACAATCTCTCACTCTCTCTCTCTCTCTCTCTCTATATATATATATATATATGATAATATAATATATTTGTATTCACGCAAACCCAAAAGGCTAAAAGCTAAAATATATATAGCAACCATGAATGGTGAAAACGACCTCACAATCTAGCTTATGGAACGAGAAAAGGTTATATACTTGTGTTTTTATGACTCAAATTTAGCACGATCCTAGAAAAATAGAACGAATAATTTGATGTAGATGAGTTATTTTATATCAGGCAAAAATATTATTACGTATCACATACCATATATACATAAATGATTTTTTTTTACTTAAAATTAGTGAGAATAATATAATAAATTTAAGTATTATTTAGTATCACATAGCATACTTTATGTGAAGTATACTTTTTAGAAAGTAAACTTTGTGGAAAGTTATTTTTAAAAAGTATAAGTAATTGTATATTTGATTTGAATATAACTTCTTAAAAAGTAGGTTTTTTTTGTTTGACTTTATTTTATCATTTTTAAAAAATTAATAATATAAAAGACAATGATATTATTGCAACCAATTAAGTTAATTTAATTTTCTCATAAATATTTTAGAAATGTAAATTTTAATTTCTTTTTTATCAAGAATATTCGACGTATTTTTTCCACTTAATTAGAAAGCTCAATTTTCATAATAAAATTTTAATATTAAAATAGAAATTAATTATATAAAATATCTTGAATGGAATAGTAAAAGAATGAGAAAAAAATTGGATCCTTTTTTTTTTTTTTTAATTGAGCATACTAAAAAAGTCAAAGTTCATTAGATCATCTAAAAAAATGTATTTATCTCAAATTCATAAAGTAAATATCTTATTTTTTAGGAATTTATTTTAATAATAGATATCAAATAAGATAAAATTTTTCAATTTTTAGAAAGTTTTTATTCTTTAACTTATTTACCTCATACCAAATAATACCTTATTCAAAGATAAATTTTAAAAATAGGAAATATAATATAGGTTATATTATATAAAATATATAAACGAGTATTTGAAATGGATTTGGAAGGGATAGAATTAGCATTATCCATTTCATTTAATTTATACACGGGATAAATTTTAATTAATTGTCTCATTAAAATTGAATTAAACAAATATTTATAAGGACGGATCAAATTTATTTATAATTTATAATATACAATCATGTAGTCAAATGTAATCATAAAATAAATAAAAATAATGAGATGGGTGTATACTCTAATAACAACGGTGATATGACGTGTAAATCGTGAGATAAAATTACTGTTCTAACTTAACTAAGTTCTTGGATTCTCAAAATAATTAACCATGGCTGGTAAAAAAAAAAAAAGCGGGTGGTGTGAGCCCTGCAAAAAGACATCATGTATAGTCATATATGGTCTCGAAAATGCCATACATAAACATGTTATTCTGTTCGTCGGATCTTGAGATTGCTGAAGAGAAGATTGGAAGCTTTTAATTTTTAGGAAGTTAGGAACAAGATGCATGGCTAAGGCGTTGAATACCATGTTCATTGGGTCTTACGTTTTATGCTGTGTGTCCAAACTCCAATTCAGACGAACACCCACACTTGGCACACATGCGGCCCGAACCGCGAACCAATATGGTTCTATGAGTCTCACTCACGTGGAATACAAATATATCACATGTGAATACTTTTTCCATTCATAAATATGTGGCAATTTTAAAATAAATATATCACTCAAATGGAATATGAGTGTATCACACATGAATATTCATTTCATTCACAAATAAGTAATAATTAAGACTTAAATATAATTCTTAAGTTAATCACAATTTTACTTTAAATTGATTAAATTATTCCTATTAAAACTCTCATTTATTATTCACTAATTCTCTTTTTTTTTTTATGGGTTAAAATAAATGAACAAAATGAATATTAAGAATAAATTTTAAATTTTATAATTTTTTTCATATTGATTTACTAAATTATCATTTATTTATGAATAAAAACTAAAATTTTATTTATCGCTTATTTGTAAATTGAGGGAAAATTGAGGGAGTATATTTTTTCCCCAAACGAAATAACGTGCTGATATTAATAGAGACTTAAGGCCCAAAAAAGTACAATTGTAGAGTTACATTCAAGATTGATCCGGAAATTAAAAAAATTACAAGGGAGCATCTTGATGGAAGGAATTAAAAATTAAAATAAAAAAAATTATATATACGGTTGCTGCTGGTAGGATCTAATCACATTTTAATTAAGTAAAAAAGAAAAAAATTGTATTATCTGGTGTTGATGTGGTGGTCAGATGGATATTTTATTGGCTATAAAGGAAACAGTACAGTGTCCTTCCTTCCAATTTCCAAGCGCAGAGTTGCATACTAAAGAAAGTAGTAAGCAAGCAACACTACCACCGCTAGTACGTACCAGTTTGACTCAGTCTAGAGTACAATGTCACGTGGCTAGCTGCTTGCTAATATGCCATCTATCTATGTTATTATTATTATTATCTCTGTGCATGGCCATGGAGGGTTAAATTAATACTGATCAAATTAAATTAAAAGCTGGTGAAGCTTTTATTATTATTTAAAGACAAACAAACACCTGCCTTTGGTTGATTTGATTGACTTTTTTGTCATTTATATATGTTATTGCCTGTGTTTGTGTAATACAAATATATAGTGAAGACTGAAGAAGACAAGATTCTTGAGCAGTTAAAAATGGCTGCAAATGCGCTGGCAAGGGAATCTATCTACCTAAAACAAATTGCTGAAGGAACCTTCTTTGGCCCTTTTTTTTTTTTTTTAACTCTCGCCGCCGACAACTTCAGTCTGCAGCCTTGTGCCTCTACTACGGTTACTACCACTCACTAAGTACATATAACTGTATAATAAATATATATAATTATATACTGATCATGTTACCTTTACTTTTTTTTTTTTTTATCGTATATTCTTATGAGTATTTTCATATTAATTTATATGTCAATTAAATTTCGTCTTTTATTTATATTAATTAATGTAGTTCTACATTCAATTTTTTACATTTATAAATTATTTTTTTAGTAAGTTTTGATCCAAAAATCAAATAGTAATTAATAAAAATATAATAGTAAATACGTATATGATTTAGCAATAAATCTATTTTTTATTCTAATCAAGTTAGGAGTTGTTTGATAAGTAAACTTATTACTTAATTTAATATTAATTTTAAAATAATTTGATAACATAAAATAGCCTCAATTTAAAATTTTTAATTAAGTAAAAAAAATTTAAAATTGTGATAAGTTAAAATATTTGACTTAAAATTTATACTGAATACACTTAAATATTGAATTTTTAAATTTTTTTATAAAAATAATTTTTATACCATTAGCGTATTTTTAGAGTGACTTTTATTATTTTAACCCTTTATTATATTAATTTTTTTATTTTTATATCATTTAAATAATTTTTAATAATAATAGTTATCAAATATATTTGATTATATTCAACACTTATAATTTTTAGTATTTATTATATTTAGTAATTAATTTTTCAATGCCTTTTTTTTTTCCTTGTATAAGGGTATTTTGTATTAATTTGTGTATTTATTAAGATTAATTATGTCCCTTTTTTTTATAATTTGTGTATTTATTAAGATTAAATACGGGCTTTCACCTTCAGCTAATATTCAAAAATTATATTTCAAATACTATCTCAAAAATTGAATCCTAAAAAATCAAATTTGCATATCATTCCATTTTAATCAATGGAATGCCTATTGCATGTTAGCTTTAGTTTTTTTTTTTTTTCCCCACGAATTATGAATTTTCATCGCATTTTAATTTTAAATATTCAAATCAAATTACACTTTAATTATTCTTTATCCCCTAAATTGTTAAATTATGAAACATTTTAATTTGTCAAAATGATATATTTTTTTAAACTGATTATAGTAGAGATAAAATTACTAGATTTTGAAACAATTAATAAAGGCAAAAGTGCGTATTAATTAAGACAAATCTCTTATATTTACGATTTGTATACTGTAATTCATACATATTTATACTATCAAGTGAAATAAAGAAGAAAGTAACAAAATAGCAGAACACTTGGCAAAGAAAATCTCGATCACGTGCAATCTTTTCAAGCCTACTAGGCGTTGAATAAAAGGAAGCAAATGTACAAGGACTATAGTCCAAACAAAGAAAGCTTTGTTTATCTCAAGATTCTATCATCGTATATTTGTATAGCTAGCTAGACAACATAAAAATATACGGTCATGAATGGCCATGTTGATCAAACAGAAACAGAGAACCAAACAACATCATGACAAGATTTTCCAGCTACCTAGCTAGCCAGGGTTGTCAGCAGATTAGCAAAGACATCACTCCTAATTAGCTGCAGGTTGAAGCTCCAATTACTTGTCAATTTCATGTACCATCTGATAAAGTGCAACGGTTTTACCCAGATTTAATGATACTCTAAGCGTGAATTTTCAAATTTAAGTCTCAATCAGAATGCAATTTTATCCAATAATAAAAGAAAATGTAAAGATTTTAATTGGTAATTCACCATTACAATTACATACATTACATAACATTTCTGAATAACTTGAAATGACGAAAAACTATGGAAATTATGGAAGAAAATAGGTCTTATATACCATAGGATATTGGATGGAATACATATGGCTGTTGGTAGTCTTCTTGTTGGGAAATTTTTATGCTTTTGACTTTCCAATACGAATTTCATATCTAATCGCTAGAGTCAAGACGATCCAAAATGTTAGCCCAAGTTACATTCATAATTGGGTCCTGGCCCATATAAAGCATGTACAATGGGATTTCATTATCCCTTGGCCCATATTTCAGTCTGGGGGCCTACATGAAATTTACAACTTACAAGCAAGAGGTGTTAATAAAATTAAAAAAAAAAAATGGTAAATTTTTATTTTCAAATATTTTAATACAATTCTTGATTGATCTTTTATTTCATCAATAGAAGTCACAGTTTAATAATCATATATATGGAAAAACAAAAAAATAATAGCACATGTATTATTTTATTTAGATTTTTTATCTTATTAAATAATTATTAAGATATGTAAGCATAAGGATATTCACATCTTTCATCTTTTTCATATTCTCAGCTTACCATTTAATCAATTATCTACTTCATTCAAACACTATTAAATTTTTTGCTGCTAAGATACTAAGCTTTATATTTATCTTTTTTATAGAATTTTAAGTTTTTTTATATAATTTATTATGTTTTAATTAATGTAAAGAATAATAATTAAGTTTATTAAATGAAAGTAATAAGTGTTATTATAAATAAATTAAAAGTAATAAATATAAGTAGTTATTATATTAAGAATAATAAATATAAAACTTTATTAATTGAAAAATTAGACAGTTACAAAATTATATAACTTCTATTAAGTTTTTTAATAAATAAATATGTACACTTAACATCTTTAATTATATCTATAAAATAATGTATATATACTATCAATTACATTAGGTGATTTTAGTACTATAATAAATAAATAGGATAGAATAATATTTTTAATTATTTTTATTATTATATTATCTAACAACTCTATTTTTTTTTGAATATTGTGATTAATTTTTTTTTATTAAATTTTTATATACTTATATATAGATAATATTATTAATGGGAAGTTAGAGTTAGAAATCAATTATATATAATAATAATTAAAATATACATACAAACTATATATAATGGGTAAAATTTAGAGAAAATAGAGACTTTTCCTATGCTCGCTATTTCATTTGAATGCCCTGTTTCGTTATATGCTCATTCTACCAGGCTGATCATGCTCATTATTTCATTTATCTTCTTTTATAAATTTTTGAATTTTTTATATAATTCTAAGTATTTAAAATGATTAAAAAGAAATATGAGATAATTAATAAAATATTTAATATGTAAGTTTAAGTATTTTTTAATTATTTTTCTATATGATAATCCTATTTAGCCAAATTAAATGAGAAAAGAAAATAGAAAATAGTACTATAAAGACTAAACAAATAAATAGAATATAATAATATTTTTAATATATTTTAATTATTTTCATTGTTATATTTTCTCATAACTATTTTTTATTAAGTATTATTGATAACTTGAATTTTTATATACTTATATATAGGTAAAAAAATATTAACAGGAAAACCAATTTAAAAATCAATTATATATAATAATAATTAAGATACATAACAATTTTTTTTTTTATTTAAAATAATATTTAATATATTTTCTATTCTTGACAATATATAAAAATTAATTAAAAATATTTTTAATAACTAATTGCCGGTTTATAAACTAGTTAATTATAAATGTTAAATTTTAAGAATAATAATTATTTTTTTTGAGGAATAATAAATAATAAAAAACTTAGCAAATGAAATAATTTATTCATAAAATTTTTAAAATGATGCTAAAAAATAAAATAAAGATTTGAGCGCTAACAAAAGCAACCGTCTTCTAAATGTTATATTTTCCATCAGCCGAGTAAATGGCGCGCACGTTGCGATTTAAATTTCATAACTGCCAAAAGGCGGGAGCGCAACAAAAAATTGGAAACCGGAATGGCGGGTTTTCAACATCTAACCCCAGAAAATTAAAAATAAAAAACCCCAATTTTTATTGACTAATTAACCCACACCTCCCATTCTCTAATTTCACAAAAAACAAGACCCACCCTCTCTTTTCCCTGATTATCCTCCTCCTCCCCTTCTCCCTCCATCTCCATTCACAACTCTGTGTGTGTGTGTCTCTCTCTCTCCATGGATCACCAAACAATCACCACAAGAAGGAGCTTGAAGCGAAAGCTAGACCAGGAATTCCACGAAGATAGAGATCATCATGGCAAGGTTCCGGATAGAGATCATCATGGCAAGGTTCCGGATAGAGATCATCATGGCAAGGTTCCGGCCACCGACGCTGAGGAGACTCGCCAAGATCTGGCGCGTGATATTCAAGCCCACGTTGATACACTTAATTCAACCTTCTCTTCTTTAGAAGCTGATCGCGCAGCTGCCAAACGCTCCGCTAACTTCCTATCTCAGCTTGCCAAGAACGGTAACCTTTCTATTTTATTTGTTCTTGCGATGTAATTTCATCTGTGAATTATTAATTTGAATTCTCTTGTTAAGGTTCACAAGGAAAGATTTTGGTGTTAGTCGATGGTCTCTCTTTAATTTTATCGTCTTTGGATTATTA
This sequence comes from Reutealis trisperma, assembly GCA_947687605.1. Lineage (NCBI taxonomy): Eukaryota > Viridiplantae > Streptophyta > Magnoliopsida > Malpighiales > Euphorbiaceae > Reutealis > Reutealis trisperma. The sequence continues at coordinate 9,066,664 of CANTUT010000033.1, read as the reverse complement.
AATAGTAATTTAATGCAGTGAATTATTGTATATATATTTTTTATTTATGGTTATATGGGATCTTTTAATTTGCTTTTATGCAGAGGAAATCGTGAATTTGATCGTGGACTGCGGCGCTGTGCCTCCACTGGTCAGGCATCTTCAGGCTTCAGAGTCTTTGAGAGGTGAAAGTGGTTCGAAACCGTACGAGCATGAGGTGGAGAAAGGGAGTGCTTTTGCGCTTGGACTTCTTGCTGTTAAAGTAATCAACTATAAGGCCTTCTATTTTCAGCTCCTTTTTTGTTTGGTTGCTTGTAGCATGAGCTGTTCATTACACTTGCTGCAATAACTTAGTCTACCGGTTGATTTTTGGTTCTTTCAAATGTCTTATCATCTACTTGTCTGCTGGTTAATTGTGGGGAAAGTGTAAAAGGCCATGTTTATAACTTAGTTTAACAACTTCTCCTATTATTTAGAGTTGTGCTTGTTATTGTTACAAATTTCATTGCTCGATTTGTTAGTGGTTTTAGGATGTTGGCAGGCAGCTTGGATAGTCTTTCTATATGTTTAATTGGGCTGTCATCTCACGTGAATAGCAATTATAGCACTTAGCGTCATGTCTTTTCCCTAATGTTTTAATTTGTTGGTTCACCACTTTCATTTAATCCTACGACCACCAAGATGCTTTCTTGAGTTTCTGTTCCATACGACCACCAAGATGCTTTCTTGAGTTTCTGTTCCATCTCCAACTTTGCAGTGGTTGAATCTTTTTACAAATAAAATACCTAACCTATGCATAGGTTGTCTTTTGTCTGCTTGGTCCCTAATTTTGTGGTTTCTCTCTATTATTTGTAAAATAGCCTGAGCATCAACAACTCATAGCAGATGCTGGAGCTCTACCCCGTCTTGTGGACTTGTTGAAGAGACATAAAATTAGTGGTAATTCTCGAGCAGTCAATGGTGTTATTAGGAGAGCAGCTGATGCAATCACTAACCTTGCTCATGAGAACAATACCATTAAAACACGCGTCAGGTTTGCTTATTTTGTATTTTTTGGGATAAAGTCTTCGTTAGTTATTGTTATAATGCTCTTTGTAATATTGTGGACTGTACATCCAGGATTGAGGGTGGCATCCCACCTCTTGTTGAATTGCTCGAGTGTGTGGATGTAAAGGTGCAGAGAGCAGCAGCAGGGGCCTTGCGAACCCTTGCATTTAAAAATGATGAAAACAAAAGTCAGGTAGATAGGTTTTTTCTGCGTCTCTCTTTTATTTTTTTATTTTTTAAATATTTTTCAGATGTCTTTTGGGGAAAAGGAAGGTGTGACTTGTGAGGTGTTGGGGTTCTATTAGTATACTGTTGATATGAAAAGCAAATTTGCAGATTGTAGGGTGCAATGCTCTACCCACTCTTGTACTCATGCTTCAATCAGAAGATACTACCATACATTATGAAGCGGTTGGTTCTCAAATTTTTTTAGATGTTCTTTCTTTACATTGTGTTGTATTAGGCATGAGCTGACTTTCCAAGAGGTTGCCAGGTTGGTGTGATTGGAAATCTGGTCCACTCATCCCCAAACATAAAGAAGGAAGTTCTTCTTGCCGGAGCTTTACAACCTGTAATTGGATTGCTTAGGTGAAAATGGATATTGAATTTTTGTTGTTTTATTTGTCAGAGAATCATGCTTTTATTTACCTTTATATTTCCCCTTTTAATATGCTATAATTGTCTAGTGAATGTTATTTAAATCTCTCTCATGCTCATGGTAGTGATATGCTACTAATTAATCAATTTTTGACAGCTCCTGCTGTTTGGAAAGCCAAAGGGAAGCAGCTTTATTATTGGGCCAATTTGCTGCTGCTGATTCGGATTGCAAGGTAGAGTGAATGACATTTATGATTATAACCCTTATAGGGATGCATTATATTTACTGGTGCATTTCTTCTAGCCATGCATGCATTAAACACATTAATTTAGGGGGTGGGTTTGTGGCTGTGTGTTTTTCTATGTGATTATCATAACAATGAGGTTAATGCAGGTGCATATAGTGCAAAGAGGAGCAGTCCGACCATTAATTGATATGCTCGAGTCTGGAGATGCACAACTTAAAGAGATGTCAGCCTTTGCGCTTGGGAGGTTGGCACAGGTTATTATATCATTGACCTATTGCGTGGCCATGCTTGATCATACACATACATGCAGGTTCTCCTTTTGTCGGGGAGAGAGCAGTGATAGTAGCTGAATCATAAGTTCTTGACATTCATTTGTTCTTTATATTCTGGAGAAATTTTGGGCATATCATTTATATGGTTTGTGCTGTTTAAGGGGGAAAAAGGTTAATGTTAACATGTTTTACAAGAATGATTTTTCAGCAGAATGTGCAACAAATAAAATAAGTACATCCTACTACTCTGTTATTATTATAACCTTTGAGTCCATAATCTTTATCTTCTTTAGAAAGGGTGTTCTGCAACTCTTTCACTCTCTCAAGTATTGGTACCATCTCCAGACCTTTACTGTTGGCATCTCTCAAGTATTTTTTTTATTTTCCTCTTTTACATTTTTTGTTTTTGAAGAGGAGGGGTGGGGGATGGGTGGGTGGTAAAAGTGTTTAAAAGAAACCAATAAAAAGTCCTCTGGTAAGGGAATGACAAATTTTGGTCCTGTTTATCAGTAATTTTATTTTTATTGTTTGGCAAATTTTAAAATGATTTATAATGTGCTATGCAAGATTTTTTTTTTTTTTTGTGCCCTTTGGGCTTGCTAAAACTCCTTTCTAAATTATTAGTTCTTTTTTAATTTTAGGAGACACACAACCAAGCTGGCATTGTCCATAATGGTGGCATAGTGCCATTACTTAAGCTTCTTGAGTCAAAGAATGGATCTTTGCAACATAATGCTGCTTTTGCTCTGTATGGCATTGCAGATAATGAGGTATGATTTTCTTTTGTTGCTGCTTTGCCTATTTGCTTTTGTAGTCCAGTTACTCTAGATCAATATACTGAAAGTTTTCTGGATTTTGTTAATAGGATAATGTGGCTGAGCTTGTCAAGGTTGGTGGTGTTCAGAAACTTCAAGATGGAGAATTCATTGCTCAAGTATGTTGATCTTGTATTTTATTGGCAGCGACTACTTCTTGGTGCTTGAGCTGACTTAACTTTTTGTTTAATGTATTCATAAAGTTGGAAGATTATTGCTGTCTTCCTGTCCCTGATTCTGCTCATTCTGTTAAATTTTATTTAGTTCATCTTATTGTTATAATGTGACACCTGCAGCCAACAAAGGATTGCGCTTCAAAAACGTTGAAAAGATTAGAGGAGAAGATTCACGGGCGAGTGAGTTGTCTAACTGGCATCTTTGGTCATCTTGTATTTTGATTAGCAATTTTGTGTTTCTTTCTGGATTGTCAGTTCAGGATATTTGATTAAAAAAATTGGTCATTTGGGTATAACAATATGCTGATTTCCTTATGCCTTTTCTCCACAGGTATTGAACCATCTCTTATATTTGATGCGGGTTGCAGAGAAAGCTGTTCAGAGACGAATTGCTTTGACTCTTGCTCATCTTTGTGCTCCTCATGATCGAAAAGTTACTTTTCTTGATAACAATGGTAGAACTTTTGGGTCTGCAGAATTTATTGTTGTTGCCTTTGTTTCATTTGCAGATATGTTCATATGGGATTTTCCTGCAGGATTGGAGTTGCTGTTGGGGCTTCTAGAGTCTGGAAACCTGAAGCAGCAACATGACAGTGCCATGGCTTTGTACAAGTTGGCCACCAAAACTACTTCAATGTCTCCTGTGGATTCTGCTCCTCTATCTCCAACCCCGCAGGTGAATTACCTTTATCTTGTCCTTTTGGTGCGTATGTAATGTTTCATTTTCTTTGAATGCTTTGGGGCGTTGGACTATATTGTGTTTGTTATGTACTTGAATACTTTTCCAGTCAGATGGCAGTGCAATGAATGAGAGTATTATTTTATGTGATTTTTTATGAGGCTATTATTAACCTCTTTGATCATGAGTGCTCAATTTTGATCATCATCAATTCATCTCTGGTGTTTTAGCTTTTCTTAAGCTCTTAAGCTTGAGTTTAAAGATGCAACTGCAAAATTTGTACTCATTATTTTTATTGCAGGTGTATTTGGGCGAGCAATTTGTTAACAATCCCACATTGTCTGATGTTACGTTCTTAGTTGAAGGTAAAAAAATAATCTATGCATAAAATAATTTTGTTCTCTGTTTGCCATGATATATTTTGGTACTTCTGTTCATGCTATTGTTACAATGAGTGCATGATCATACATAGTGTTATTTGAACAGGAAAACGATTCTATGCACATAGAATTTGTCTGCTTGCTTCGTCAGATGCTTTCCGTGCAATGTTTGATGGGGGTTACAGGGTAAGAATTTTAATACTCATTAAAAAGCTTGCTGTTGGTGTATTCTTTGTATTGAATTTGCAAGTTCATTCTTGCGACAGCCTGGGCCTAACTGTCCTGAGTAACTTTGCAATCCTAAGCCACTTGGCCCAAAGTTGCTAGCCCAGTCACTTAAAAGTAGTTGGGCCACATAAAACAACCTCTTTCTCTTGTCTCAAGCTACTCAACCTTTTGTGGGGCGTTGATAGATCTCATATCATTGCTCTTTATCAACTTGCTCCCTAGTAAATGAATATACAGATTAGGGGCAATAACCAAAGTTACTCGACTGTCATTATGATGAGTAACTTCTCATTTGTAAGCGGATGTTACTTTCGCTGATCTATGCAATGTCTTGCACTCCTGTTATGTTTCATGTGCACCAGCTAAAAGGAATTTGCTGTTGTGAGGGAAAATGATTTATGAATCTGATTATTACTTTTGACAAAATAATGGGAATTGCAGGAGAGGGATGCAAAAGATGTAGAGATCCCCAATATTAGATGGGATGTTTTTGAGTTGATGATGAGGTGCTACTTCTCAACTTTCTTTCTTAGATATAAAAGTACACTCACATTTTTCTTTCTGATAGTTTACTAGTATATCTTTTGCTTTCTAGGTTCATATATACGGGATCTGTAGATGTTGATATTGAGATTGCACAGGATCTTCTTAGAGCTGCTGATCAATATCTTTTGGAGGGCCTTAAGCGTCGGTGCGAGTATACCATTGCGCAGGTCAGCTAATGTATTTAGTTGATAATTTTTCTTTAATAACACTACTAATGAACTGATGTGGGCCTGACGAAATCTTCTTGTCTTAAGGATATTTCTGTGGAAAATGTTTCGCTCATGTACGAGTTATCAGAGGGCTTTAATGCCACGTCATTAAGAGAAGCTTGCATACTGTTTATATTTGAGCAATTTGACAAATTGAATTCCAAGCCATGGTATGATGCTTTGTTCCAGCTTCTTTTTATCATTTTTGCGTTGGGGTACTTTTAAGCACTACATCTTGAAGAGTATTGCTGGTATAAATATAGACTTGTGGGGTTTTAGTGGCCGGATTAGAGCAAGTGAATGCCACCTATAATAGTTAAGACCATAATTAACTGCAAAGATTGTAATATATGATTTCGTCACTTAAAAATGTGTTTTGATGTTTGAATTTTTCCAAGTTATCATACATCTTTTCTGCTTACTCGATAGTGAATTCCATTGTCTATTTCAGGCAATGAAATTAGTTCTGGTGCTTGTATACTTGCACCAGTCTCTTATCATCTGTCATTTTTTATTTGGATGATTGTAAATTTAATGCTGAGCATTTGCAGGTGCTCTCATTTGATTCAACAAATTATGCCGGAGATACACAATTACTTTTCAAAAGCACTTACAAAGCCCACTGAAGCTAACTAAGCATCTGCAGGCGATTCTTAGTTTTGATCTTCAACTAACCACTAAGATTGAAGGTGAAAGATATACAGAATACAGAAATTTTAGAGTTGAACTAGCGTGGCTAATTCAATTGGCAGAGCCAACATGCCAAGATATAGTCAAATGCCAAAATATTTTTGGCAATCAATCATTTGCTCGATCAACAGATTATACTGGCAATAGTAGATTTACTCGTAGCAAAATTCTGGATGCAATGTTAGCTGCTATTTTTGTAATTGCGGTTGCAATTTGTTTCATTAGGTGGGCAGACAATGATTCAATATGTAATTAAGATTAAGATTACTCGTTACTCAATTTTACAGTTACTCTTTTGGTGTAAGAGTTTTGCTTTTTTTTTTTTTTTTGACAAATCTATATTGCGATAATTGAATGGCTAGTTTGTATATAAAGTGAGCTTTACAAATTTTAGAAAAATAAAAAATTTTACGGCCCGTTTAGATAAAAATGACGTTTTCTTTTTAATGAATAAAAAAGTTAAGAAAAACAAATAACTATTATGATGTTTTTCCTTTTAAGAATCTGAAGATAAGACGTTGGAAGTCAGATTCAATTCTCAAGTTGTATTGATTTTATTTGTAATATTTTTTTTTTTGCCAAGAATTTTATTTGTAATATTTGATTTAATGGTTAGTTTAATATGTAATACAATTGTACTTAATATTTTAGAAAAGGGATTTTTACAGAAATACTTAAAAAAAAAAGAACTAATTTATGATTATACGTCTATTTTTAGATTATTATAAAAATGCTTAAGTGCCATTTTTTTTTTATTTTTCTATGCTTTTAAATTTTTTAACAAAAAATCACTACTTAAAATGTTAAAATTCATGAAAAAATGATACGTAATAAAGTCATTGTTATTATTATTATTATTTAATTATTTTTACATAATGCCCAAATTGAGTTTGTCCTTTTGTGTGTTAGATCAACAATCAAAATAAGCATTTGTGCATTTTTTATTGTCCTTTTGGGTAAATTCTATCAGTTTTTTTTTTTAAATTAAAATAATGTTAAATTTACTTTAAAAATACAATAGACAAAAAAAATTAAATAAAAATATATATCTTTTTTTAATTTTCTCTACGTTTTTGCTTTGATTTGTCTTATAGAAATCCTTTTTTTTTTTTTGCTATTTTTATTGTTATTTTTATTATTGTTTTTTACTTCATTATCAATTCTTTACATTTATTTGTTTGTTTTGCATGCTGTTAGGCTATGATATTGATGTTGATGATTACCACAAGTGATTAGGAAAATCTTAAATTTTTTGATTTTCAAATTTGTTTATAGTGAGAATCATTATCAAAATTAATTTTTATAAAATATTATTAAGTTTTAAACAAAATCAATTTAGATCTGCAATTTTTTGAAGATTTAATTAGCTTAATTGATAAAATATTTACTTTCTCAATAGTTTGAGAGGTAATTTGAATTTTATAAATATGTTTCATTAAAATTTTGTGATCTTTTAATTATTATTGCATTAAAAATCTTCAAAAGTGATGAGATTATATGGTTTTTTTTAAGAATTTAAAAGTTTAAAAATATGAAAATTGAGTTTCATATCTGAAACTTATAAAAACTAATGAAATAAAGATATTTTTTTAGTAAATCCATGAAACAGTATATCTAAAGTATATCATAGGTATATCATAAGTATATATTTTATTAAATATAATTAACTTGTATTTATTTAATATAATCTTCAAATATTTTTGGATATTGAGTATTACAAAAATATAAGTATATAACAAGAATACATCAACTATATATTAGATAAAAAAAAATTATATTCTTAAAAAAATAATAGATGATTTTTACAATAAACAATATACCTTAAGTATATAATGAGTATAATTTAGGTATATAAAGTATATAACGAGTATATTTCAGGTATATCTTAAGTATATAAATGCTTACGTATTACTTAGACATTTAACACACACTCAATTTTTTTTATTGAAGAAATATCATCAATACTCTTTTTTTTTTAAATGTAATTCATCATCAAGCATGAACGATAATATTAATTAGAATATATGAATATTTTTAAAGCATTTAAAAGTTAAATTAATTTTTTAAGAGACTAAAAAAAATTAACAAATGATTTTCAGTTTTCACAATAAAGAGTATATTTTAGATTTATTTTAAGTATATCACAAGTATATTTTAGGCATATTTTAGATATATTATAAGTATATACCAGAAATAAATTATTTTATCTTCTTTAGAGTCGTAACACCCTCAATCTTATTTTTTATTTAGTACGAGAAACTATAGCTTGGAGCAAAAATTTTATACACAAAATTTATAATTATTTAGTATATTAGTATATTAAATATTGCTTTAAATTAAAAAATAATTTCTTATTTTATCATGCAAATATGTGATTATTATATTTTTAATAGCATAAATATAAAAATTTTTGAATTACTAAACTAATTAATAACAACATTTTATGAATGAGATATATAGAAAAATAAAAAATAGAAAGAAAGAATTAAGTGAATAGGAAAAAAAATAAAAATATGGTACAAATAAAAAAAAATGTAACAATATTAAAACAAAACTAAAAAAAGCATAAAAAAGTAAAAAGCAAAAAAATAAAGTTAAAATTAGAAATTAAAAAATAAATATAATTAAAAAAAGCGCACCGTGTGTAATTTCCTCTTTGTAAAATTGGTTCACCTGCTGGACCCTACCTGATTTTGAACACCCCGATGTTTTCTTTAATTGGGCCAACCCTTGATAAGGGCCAATGGGCCTAATGGTTAGTGGAAATTCGGATTTGGGCCCAAAGATTGAAGAGTGATTTTCATTTTTCCCTTCTTCATCTTCTGGTTTGTCCACGCTGCTCAGAAAGAAAGGAAGAAGAAGGATGGGGGTGCAGATTTTTGGGCTATGGTCGCTCTCTCACCTGGCGTTGATTCACTTACCTGAAACCCGAACTAAGCGCATTTCCTCACTACCACCTGCAGCACTCGCAACTACAGCTTCTCTGTCTTCTCGACCTCCCACTATCCAGGCAAGAGAAGGAGACAATAAGCGAATATTTTAAGTGTTCTTGAATTTTGTTTTTTTATTGCTTCTTTTTTTTTTTAAGCTTTTATTTCGATTCTTAAAGATAAATTTTCTGGTAAATTAAACTTTAAACTTGTAACTGAATAGGAAAGATAATATTTTGAAGGAAAATGTTGCAGGTCGTTGGTGGAAAAACTCCTAGTTTGTATGGAAATGACAATTCAAACACAACCCTTGATGGATTTGGAGGCGAGACTGATTGGATTGATCTTGATGCAGACCTTTATTATTGGACCAAGTCTCTGCGCCCTGTTCAGGTATCAACAAGGTTTCTTTATTTTTACTTCTATTGGATTTTTGATGGTGTTGATTAGAGGAAGCCTCTTCTTATGACTGGCATTTTGAGTGACTTTAAATTCTTGTTGGGTGTTGGAAATTGTGCAGTGGTATCCTGGTCATATTGCAAAAACAGAAAAAGAACTTAAAGAGCAACTGAAGTTAATGGATGTTGTGATAGAGGTGCGAGATGCAAGAATTCCTTTGTCCACAACCCATCCACAGGTTAATTTCCAACTATATCTATGATATGAATGTTAACAAAACAAATGTTGTTAAGATTTGTATCTTGTTTATTAATATGGATGAGGTGAAACAAAACATTGCCTAGTAGAATATATGCTCCTCATTATGCAATCCCAGACAGTATTGCTTCTGATGTTTAAATTATTAATGCTCCAATCAAACATCACCCTTGACTAAGAATCTGTTTTGGCTGTGCTTTTTTCTATTCTTTACCCATAAACAGATGGATTCGTGGCTCGGAAATAGGAAAAGAATTTTAGTTTTGAACAGAGAAGATATGATATCCAAGGCAGACCGGAATGCTTGGGCAAATTATTTTGCAAGGCAGGGAATAAAGCCTGTCTTTTCCAATGGGAAACTTGGAATGGTATCCATACAAGAGATCCTCCTTTTGCTTCTCTAGTTTGAAAATTGTTACAGAAAATAATTTTTAATGTGGCAAATACAGGGTACAATGAAACTAAGCAGATTAGCAAAGGCATTAGCTGCAAGTGTAAATGTCAAACGCAGAGCCAAAGGACTCCTTCCTCGTCCAGTGGGTTTCACAGATTTATGTAGATAGTGATGAAAAGGATCATAATCACTCAATAACAATTTTGTTAGATGAGGTTTCTTTCTTTATTATGTAGGTTCGAGCTGGAATAGTTGGGTATCCAAATGTTGGGAAATCATCTTTGATCAACCGTTTGCTGAAGCGTAGAATGTGTGAAGCAGCCCCCAGACCTGGAGTTACAAGAGAATTGAAGTATGTGTTTACTTAATTGTTCTTCTCAATATTGGAAGATGTGAAATTGGAAGCAAAAGGGAAGTGAAAGTGAAATGAGATTCAAATTGTAAGCATTGGCAGATTGAAGGGGGAGCCATGTTCCTTTAATACTGAATAAATTTTTTCTCAGGCTTCTTTTTCTTTACAATTTGTATTACACTCCTCCCCCACCCCACCCCTGCTGGCCAACTGAAAAAAGAAACAAGCTTGTTACAATCACAGAATTAGGTGTAGCGCTATACTAGTTGAAAGATCCCAAGATCTTGAGTTTTCTGCAATTATGATTGGAAAAATGTTGAATATTTGGTCATGAAGCTCTTTAGTTGTATTATGTTGAGAGTCTTAGAAACTGTAAGTTTGGCAAGTTAGTACCTTTAGCCCTTTCTCATAAAACATTTAGCATTGAAAGGGTTGGGGTTGTATTATGTCTGAAAAAGGATATCAAATTTAACTTTATTTCGCTGCTTATGTTAATTATTTGTAGAAAAATTCTGCTTATACTTATACATGTTTATTGGTTGCCTTTATTGTTGTTTGAAAGATGGGTTCGATTTGGGAAAGAATTTGAGTTGCTCGACTCTCCTGGTGTATTGCCAATGCGGATTAGTGATCAATCAGCGGCTATAAAGCTTGCTATCTGTGATGACATTGGAGAGAGATCCTATGACGTGGTTGATGTAGCAGCAATTCTTGTACAGATGTTGGCAAAGATTCCATCAGTTGGTATGCACAGTGTTTATTGTTCAATTCAGTGCCTTTTTTGTGCATGGGCTTTCATTTTGATTTCTGTCCCTTGCCAGGTACAAAAGCTCTTCAAAACCGGTACAAGATTGATGTAGATGGGCATACTGGTAGAATGTATGTATTAGTTTTCTACTTGGTTTATAGGCTCACTGACTAAAAACAATTCCAAATGCTCCGGAAAAAAACTAGGTTTCTGGCTTTTTTGCGGCATGCAAGTACAATCAGGAAGTCCTTGATTCCATGAACCATTACAATCAGATACTGAGTTATCCGGGTTTTTTTTTGGCATAAAGCAGATGAACCTATCTTGTATGCCATAAGCCGGGATTTGCAGAACTTTGTAGAGTGTACATAATCAAACGTTTCATTTTACAAAAATCCCTTTTTGATTTAACTGCTGTTAATTTTTCAATGCAGATTTATTCAGAAGCTTGCGGTTCACTTGTTCAATGGAGACACCCATCAAGCAGCTTTCCGTATCTTAACTGATTTTCGTAAAGGGAAGTTTGGTTGGGTGGCACTGGAGAGGCCCCCTAGGTAATGATGCTGATAGATTTGTATTAAATGACAGTGAAAGTTTGCATCCAAAACCCTGATGCCTTGAGAGTGCTGAGTGGTGTCAGAAACAAAAATTCCTTAGATAATGCTTGATATGTCAGGGTGCCATGGGAGGTGGGAGACTGAGTGGTGTCAGAAACAAAAATTCCTTAGATAATGCTTGATATGTCAGGGTGCCATGGGAGGTGGGAGAGAGCTTCCAGCTATTGTAAAACCTTGGAAGGAAATGTAGATGGTACAACTGTAAATGCTGCAAGAGACCTAAACATAGCAGGTGTACATAAAATAAACGCATTGCAGCAACCATTTGGAGTATCACTGGGTCCTCTATTTCTCATATCAAACTGTTGTTTCTAGTGAAGTTGCAGAAAAAATTGTTACAACATTTTGTATTGTCAAGTGTAGTAAATGGTTGTAAATCATACCCGTAATTGAAGGGCTTGTGATATTATGCCTTGTATTAAACTGAAACATGTAATTTTCCAGTTTTTAAATATTAATCCAAAAAAGCCAATGGTTTTAGCGTGGCCACGTCCCAGAAGGTGCAATTTATCTGTGTGCATATGCATATCTGCTAACATGTATTTTGATTCCATAGAGGGGCTTCAATGAGACTTGATAGGGGTGATGACACAGTGCTAAGCATATGTGTGGTTGGTTAATACACTACACCTGTCTTATCACACGCAATGGTTCAAGATGCCCTACGATCGGCTGAGAAAATAGCCTCCTAAGCATAAAAATTGCAGAAAAAACTAAATTCTTTTTGCAGGTGAGGGGGTTAAAGGAATGGCAGCAAAGCTTTATCTGAAACACAAGAACTCGAGCAATCAATTCTGTAACCATAATATTGTTTAATATGTACAACAGAAGTTCTCATGAATAATGAAGAAACACAAACCTTTTAAGGTGCAAAGCCGCAGGAGATAAGGTCCTAAAGGGAAATTACAAGGCCAAAAATTGAAAAAATGGACAACGTACACCAATGAATGACAAACGACGACAGTGCAAACAAGCAAGTTTGCCATCTGTCCAATATTCAAACTAAAGTGACTGATCTAATTTCAATGTCCAGAATTTCTAAATTGACTACATTTATAGCTGGGGTGTAGGATTATAAATGATGCAGTGAGACGAATTTGGAATCATCTTGCAGTTGTGGGAGCACAAGTAGCCGAATCATCTTTCTTTGACCAACTTCCCTTAATTCTGCAGGCTTGGATTGGTCGTTCAATCTGAGGCCCTTCAGCAGCCTCTTTTTCCAGCTGAGAACAGTATCTCCCAAATGTGCTGAGATTTACATGAAGTCTGAAATCTATGCTAAATAAAAACTTCATCTCCAACCGGTTCAACTCTGCCGTGCTCACTCCTCCCACTTTGGCATAGTATGCATTGTTGAAGAATCTGTCAAACCACACATTTTTAAGAACTTGCGCAAAAATACATGTATACCTATATGCAAACATGTTAATCTGCCTGCTATCAAACCATTTTCTGATTGTCTAATTTATTTTCTATCAGGTTATGTAAAAAATATTGGATACAACAATTTTTCATCATCATCTAGTCTAAGGAGCACCCAAAATTTGAGGATTTTTCTAGACTATACCAAGTGCATGCACTCCACCTCTTACATGAGGTGGACCCCAACATACAACTAGAGCACATTGAGGTAATGTACATGCACTTGATGTAGGCAAGAATTTTCCAAAATTTGATATATGAGACAGCCCTTCAAGCATAAAGTTGCTGAAAACAAACCGTGTCTCATGCTTATTTGCTCATTTTAATCCAGCATATTGAACTCAGCCTTGCAGGAATTTACTGACTTTAATATAAATCAACCTTTTGAAATTGGTACTTACGCATCATCAATGAACTTTGCAGCTATCATTACACTCGTCATTAGGAGCCGGTGAACATTGAGGGAAGTTAAATGAACATTTGTGCTCTGTATAAATCTATCAACATAAATGTGTGCCACAACGAAGCAGGATGGACTGCAACCAGAGTACTTGAAGATGCGATCAATATATTGCTGAATACTAACGGGGGGTGCCCTTAAACCATGAAATACTGTAATGGCATCTTTGATCTGTGATGTCTCCATTAGCATCTCATTCTTCTGAACAGATCTCTCGAGAAGAGATGAAAGAAGGGTTAAAACCCGCGGAGTTCCCAAAACTCCTTTTCGCAATTCCTTAAGCCCCAGAGTTAGGTATACTTCAGAGTCTACATTCCCAGTATCAAGTGTCAATGTTCCCATATCTGAACTGCACTGCATTAAATTAAGAGCTATAAGCTCATTATCATCAAAATATACCAAATGCATTATACATTTATACTTCAAGGAGAACACAAGTAATAGACTAATGAGAATGAATCGAAGGTGTAAGTGCATATAATACTCATGCAAAATATATTCGGATTAATATGATGATCTGGCAGTGAAGTTCAATTAAGGAAACAAAGAAATTATTAACCTTCCATCAGTCGATCAGAATTAAACAGCTGCCCCCCTACAGGAACACATAATGTAAAAGAACAAGACCCTATAGGAACAGAAAATGTAAAACAAGAAGAAATAAATGAAGATTTAATGAGATTCATCAGAATATCAAGCGAAATTCAGTGAATGAGGAACAATGATAGCACCATCTAAGTTACACACGTACCATAAGATGAACTACATACGTACTAGAGTTAATCAAGAAAATAATGTATTGATGCGTGTATCAACAAGAGTTGGTGCTCTAGTAGTTACAATTAGATAATGTTATCAGAATCAAAGAAGGAGATTAACAAACTAAGACGCTTGATTCATTTCAGACTCGGTTTAAAACTTCTGAATTAGTTTTCAATTTTCAACCCAAGTTCCATTTATCAACTCATCCACTCCACAGGCAGACTGTTCTTCTCGGCAAAGATTTAGATCCAACTTACACAGTGAGACATTGATTGGTGATATGGATTCAATCCAAATTAATTTTTTGTCCTTAACTTCTTTTTTATATAAAGAAGCGAAGATCTGGTAGAATCCCATTTCAATTCTTCCCAAAATATGGAAGATTAATTTCATTTTCGCAGTAAAGGTAAGAACTTTGAAACAAATACACTAATTTGGGCAGCTAACAAGCAGACCCATAACCCATAGACAGACAAAATTCACAAATCAAACAGACAAAATTCACAAATCAAACAAACAAAATTCTTCCATATCCAAATTATTGAAATCCCAATTCAGTAAACAGAATATTCAAATTCAAATACCATGGAAGGGGAGGTAACGAAAAAAGAAACAAGGCACAAAAAAAAAAAAAACTTACATAATTCTGGAGATACGTTTGTGAGTATCGTTCTTGGTTGCTAAAAAAGCATCAGAAAAACGAAGAAGATACAGTGAACACAGAGAGAAAGCGAGTTTTTTCATAGAATTTGCAATTCCCTCTTCCTCCTCTCTCTCTCTCTCTCTCTCTCTCTGTGTGGCTCTTTGGCTCTTTTCCTCTCTACATTACTTTAACCAGAAAGAGAGACAAAGAACTTGCTCTTTCTTTTTCTTTTTTAATTATTTTTTTATAGTAATATTTATTATTTAGTATCTCTTCACATGGAAAGGAGGGAAGTTTCTCTCTTTATAAGCTTTTCATGGAAAATAGTGTCGGTAGTGAGTGCTGCTACAAGTCACCATTGCTGTGTTGGTAAGGAAAAGCTCTTCTCCTCTTGGATTCTTGCTTTCTCTGTTGCGAATTCTGGGACCCATCACTTTTGTTAAATGGTTTTTTTTTTTTTGACAGTGTTAAATGGTTATTTACTTCATTTTTCTATACTATTTTTTCTTTCTTTCTTTCTATTCCTTATTGAAATCAATCAAGTATTTTCAAGTTCAAAATAATTATTATTATATTTTCTGTATCATATTATCTTCATTAATAATTATTTTCTGTAGTTAAATTTTATGTAATCTATGATACATTTAAAAATTTTCATTGTTTTAATAAATTAGAACTAAAAAAATGCCATTTTAAAGCTAATATTCACATTAAAAAAATATTTTTTTTCAGAAAAAATTGGAATGTAAGGCCTCATTTACAAGAAACTGTATCTAAAGCTAAAATCATAATTGACAACATCATAATACACTTATTTCTTAATACTACTTAAAGGACAACATATTTTTGCACCCTAAATTTAGCATTAAAGATCACGTTTTCTCTTAAGATTTTAAATTAATCAATTCAACACTTAAAATTGACAAATTAAAATAAATTATTTTGGTAAAAAAAAATTATCCGTATCAATTAAAAAGTTATTCAATCATAAAATAAATTATTTTTATGTCAATACGTAGATAGTTGATATACTATCAGATAATATTAAATAGTATTAATTTATTAAGGATTTAATTTATTAATTTAAAAAAAATAATATTATATAATTTAATATTTTTATTTTAATTTATAATCTTATTAGATATGATATCATTATATTTGAAAATATTTTATATAATATATTTTTAAAAAATATTTTTTGAAAGTAATTGTTGATGATAAAACAAAAACAACTATTTAAAAGTAGAAAATTACTTTATTAAAAAAAATTAAAAAATTATTATAATTTCCTAATATATTTATTATAGGTTACGTGGAATTTTTTTTTTTTGGCCAAATTGATGTGGAATAAAATTTTACTACGTAGTATACATATATTTTTATTAATGTATTTTTATAATAAACAAAAAATAAATAAACCCTACCGCGTTTATAATTGTCTTAATAGTGGATTATCAATTAATTTATTAAATCACGCCGCAAGATAGGCCACCGCCAGTGCGTCACCAACGATTACAATCATTGCAAGTCAGAATTTTTTTTTTTTTTTTTTTTGCGTAGTAATTTTTTTTATATAATATAAATTTAATTTAATTTAATTAAGATTCACACTCAAAATTTTAGTCATTAAAGCATCTTCGTAAAATTAGATTGTTTATTTTTTGGAGGTGGGAATCTACTAATCCCACCATTAATTAAATTACATGTTATCATCAGTGCGGTGTCTTGGTTTGTTTGCTTTCCCATTTCTACATGTTGATTGGACTACACTAGCACCAGCTAGAGGCCATGTCAATTTAATCTTTTTCTTAATTGTAATTTTTTTTTTTTGGTTTTTTTTTTAACATTCCAAAAAAGAAGTTTTTTTTTTATCAATAAAATTTAAATTTTAATATTCATTCTAAAATTAAATATTAGTAATATTTAAATCTTAATGTTGATGCGTAAAATAAGAATTATTAATTATTCATTTGGTTGCTATTTTCAAATAATGAATTAACAAAAAAAAATTGAAATTTTCTTTGGCAACTTATTATTTTCTTAATTACAGTTTTATAGGCAATTTGATTCACAGATTCGTAATTATTATAATTAGTTTGATTTTAAACTTAATTAAACTATAAAATTATTTATTTTAAATCTTATTTGATATAAAAATTTTAATATATAATATTAAATAATCATATTAAAAATATAATCTTATAAATGGAATAAAAAAAATGTTATTTTATGAAATAAATTATCATAGATAATGTGATTAGTAATCTAACTAGATAGAGATTACAAAAAATATATGACTATATTTTAGATAATACATATCTTATAAATTAGTTAAATTTTTTGGATTATTAAGTTTATCGGAATTATATATATCAAATATATTGTTATTTATCAATACTGCTGTTTAATTAAATAATTTTATGCACCAAACAGACTGTTATAATATTTACAATCAATATATATATATATATATACACTTGCGGTTTGAGAATTTTTGGAAAATTCTACACATACAACTTACATAAATGAATTATTATTATTGTTTCTTTTTTAATTATGCAAACACAAACTTATAAAATGTTATTTAGAGCAAAAAATTTGTGTTTCAATCCTAATTGGTAGTGATTAATGTGGCTTTCATTCTTAACTAATAGGGACAAATTAAAGGTTGGTTGTCCCTAAGTAGATAAATTAAATGGTAGTTGAAGGGATGGGGACTCAGTGTTTGGTGTGAGTTGGACATTAAACTTATACTTTTCTAATTCATCATAATGATAATTTAGTTGCAACAAATAAGTGATGCAACATTATACTTTTTTCTGATTAATGACGATGATCATTTCCAACTCAGGTTTATTTTTTCAAAAGCATCCTCTCATCATATTTGTTGATTATATAAATTATTATTTTAAAAATAATTATATATATAAATTCATCCATGGCCTATAATCTTTATCTTTTTTTTTTTTTTTTTTCCAGTTTATAATAATACAATAGTTCTGCAAATGGAAAAAATAATAATCACATGCTTAGTTCATTGGGCATTGGATGGATGCAAATTGCCTTATCTTTTATAACTGTTGGATGCATTGGTAAGGACAAGTATATCAGATTCAGATCAATGTAATGAAAATTCTTTTTTTCTTTTTTTTTTTTAAACAAAAATTCATACTATTTAATTTTTAATTTTCATATAGCGTATTGTCCGCAGTCCCCGCTTTTATACATTGTAGAAGCATTAATGGTATAGAGTTTACAGCTGGCAAATTGCCGGTTCCGACACGGGCAAGCAATATGAGCGTTAATCTTATGTTTCGTAGCAAAATTAAGGGAGAAAATAAAATTAAAAAAAAAATTATATATATATATATAAATTTCTATCTTTATTTTTTTTTTGTGTTTAAATTGAAAAAAAATAAAAAGAAAAATGAGTGAAAATAAATATTTATATTTTTTTTATTTGAAAAACAAAAAATACATTAAAAAATAAAATATATAAATTTTAAATTATTATTTTAATTTTTCATCTCCTAAGTTTAAATTTGGATTTAATTTGTATTTTATTATTATAATTTTTCTTTTTCTCTGGCTAATTTCTTTTCATTTTAGAGAGAAAATATATGAAGAAAAAATAAGTGTTATTTTTCTTTATTTTTCTTCAATATCTAAATAAGGTAAAATTATTTTTCTTACTTATTTTTATCTTGATTTTCCTTCAATTCAAATATAAGGTAAAGCTCATCTCAATGATAATTTAAGATTAGCAACTCACAAACCTCACTCAAATATTAAATTAAAACTTCTTCGATTTTAAAATATCTATCATTTAAAATTTTAATATATAAATTAAAAAATTGTTAAATTATCATAATTTTAAAGTAAAAAGACTTAAATACCCTTTATTGATTTTGATGTTGAAAAAAAAATAATTAATACAAATATTTAGTGAAAAATAAATAAAGGATGAAGTTGAAAAAAATAATAAATAAATTTTTAAAAACATAAAATGACAAATAAATTGAAAAAAAATTAAAATAGTAAATATTGTAGAACGAAAAGAGTATTTAATAGCTACGTTTTCAAATATGTATCGTTTCGAACCATTTAATTGAAAAAATTATAAATCGATAAATCAATTTAAATCATTTATAAATTTAATATTTTTTATAACGAGCATTCATATTATGTAGCAAATGTTAGTTTGTCATTACTATAATACTTGTTCATAATATATAATATATATTTTCTATACATATTAACACTTGATATAAAAAATAAATATAAGCTATTATTTAAAATTTCAATCGCCCGAAATTAAAACCATGCTTAATAGTTAATACTACTCGACGGACTGTTTTTCTATTTTTTTTTTATTTTGAGTATTGAATGAGTACTAAAAAAGACTCAATTAAATTCTTTCCAAATCGAAAAATATAATATCATTAAATTGAACTTGTCATGACACTGTTTAATTAGCAACAGTCAATTGTAAAGTTTTGATTTGAACAAGGGTTTAAAAATAGTAAAAAATTACCTTTTTTGATAATGAAACTATTAATGCCATATAAAAAGGAAAAATAATTTATAAGCTATTAAATTTTTAATTTTTACTTACTAAAAGATATACTTTTTTGAATTTTAAGTAATTTGTAAACGGTCATTCATAATTTTTTTCATGAGTTTTTTTTTAATAAACAAAAAATAAAATTAATTTGAAAAAAATAAAAATTTAAAAGCTTTAATTTTTTTTTGCCAAATAAAGAGCTTTAATTTAAAACCATAAAAGTTTAAAGATTTTTTATTTAAAGAATCCAAATTAAATGGAATGAGATGGACTCAAAAGGCCCAAAATTTTTATCCATTAATACAAAAAGGCCGGGGAGTTGGCCCATTTGACCAAAAACAAAAAAAAAAAAAAAAGGCTGTAAATATGAGGAAAACAAGGGATTAATATCGTCATTTAGTTGGAAAACGAAACTGAAAACCTACGCATACGCCATCGCTCCCAATATTTTAAAGCAAAGGAAGGAAAATTGATTTCCCTCCAATTATCGCACGCTTATCCTTGTTTTGATTTTCCCCCTCTCTGCAAATCTCATCATTACAATTCTAAAAGTCTCGATTCCCATTATTCCCATTTCCCCTTTTTTTCTTTCTTTCTCAAAAACTAGGGTTTTCTTCAGAGCATCTAGGGTTTCTTAACAGGTATTATTCACTTTCCCTTGCATTTCATTTCCTAAAGCAAATTTACGATTTAGAGATTAAATTTTAAATTTACGACTTAGGTATTTACTTTCCCTTTTATTTGTTACATTCATGCAGCTTTCGATTTCAATTTTTTCGTTCTCTGATTGGTTGCTGAAAAGTTGAAAGTTGGAAAGTCGGTGAACATTATGTTGAATTTTTAGACATGGAGGGTTGGGTTTTCTGTCTGTATTTGTGTGTGTGCTTGTTTTTGCAAACTTACATATGTTAGTTTGGTATTGTGGCAAATTGTTTGGAAAGGAACTAGCTTGGAAGTTTTAAGTCCTGCCTCTTATATCGCATTTTATGTTGTGGACCATGAAGAACGAAAATTCATTGGCTTAGACTAAACCAATGCAATGTTGTATGTAACATTAGAATTTGCAGTGGATAATAATAATTAAAGAAGTTCAATAACTTATTAAGTTATGCCTTCTTATTTCGGGAAACCTTTTTCTAATATCTTGTCATTTACTTTGTATTAATCCCTTTTTTCCATCGGCTGTCATATCTCTTATAATAATCTAATTTTTTCTCCTAATCATTATATTTACAATCTGAGGTACATACTCTCTTAGTTGCTATCATGTTCATTGACTACATGTGCCATTAAATTTAAATATTGAGTTATAAAATTTTCTCTTTGGGTTGTTTAAGTGTTATTCACTAGAGAACTCACGGTTGACACTCCTAATAGTTCTGAAGGAAGTGCTACCTCGCACTTGTCTTCTGATATTTACTTTTGTAAACATGACCTATTAATCTTCTAACATATAGTTATTACTTGCTGATGGTTGTACTGCCACCACCACCTTTGCCTTGTGTCTTACTCACGATCGCAAACATGTTTTTTTCCTGATGATGTGGGATTTATGTCTCTTCTGTTGTTGTTCTCATTCATGACATAGCTTCGAACAATTGCAATCCACCATCACCACCTTTAACAATCAGTTCTTCTTCCCATTGCCATTACCATTTTCAGAATTACGATCAACAGCTTCATGATAACATTTATGCATCTCAGCAAGAAGTAACATTGAAGAAGGGAATACTATCTTTTTTTCATTCCCCCAAAATAAATTGAAAATTTAATGCATATATTGCAGTAAATGTTAAGAGAAAATTGCACCTCACTATTGCTTCAGAAAGCTGCATTAACTGTTTCAAGGTTATTGATGTCATTTTGGTTATCTTATCCATATAAAGTAACTTGATAGTTCTTGGCACCTTTAACAAAGTTTTTGGATCTGTTTATTTGAACCTTAATATTTTATTATCGTGGTTCAATATGGTCTTGGCACCATTAACAAAGTTTCTAGTTTGAACCTTAATTTCGTATTATCATGGTTCAATAATATGGTTTGATTCTTATAACACTTACTTCTTTATACACCATTAAAAAAGATGTTTAAAAATCTCATCTTCCTTTCTCTGATTTTTTTTCCTCTAGAAGCTCTCGATTAAGGTTTAAGTAATTTCCTTTACCAACATTCTTTTCACTTTCTCTGCACAAGCAAAGAGAAGTGAAATCAAGCTTGTCTTTCCTCCTTAATTTTTGTTCTTTGCTCAGAAGTCAGACCTAAAAATTAAAGCAAACACTATGTTACTGCGACAAATTTTTGGGTTCACAACAATTGCTTAAAATGCTACAACTTCTTTTAATGGAACCGTTGAAGCACTTTGCTATTTGCAAATTTCTTCATCCTTCTGCAACAACATATATGGCCTTGCTTGTTTTTGGATATGCATTTATACTGAAATTATGGTGAACCTTTTCAGGTTACTTTGATATGGATTCTACAACACAAACTTTCCAACACCGAACACTTTCTGTCAAATTGTGGCCTCCTAGTCTGAGTACCAGGCTAATGCTTGTAGAGCGGATGACCAAGAATCTCATCACTCCATCCATTATTTCCAGAAAGTATGGTTTGTTGAGCAAAGAAGAGGCTGAGGAGGATGCCAAGCAAATTGAAGAGTCAGCATTTACTGCTGCAAATCAACACTATCAGAAAGAGCCAGATGGTGATGGAAGTTCTGCAGTGCAGGTTTATGCCAAAGAATCAAGTAAGCTCATGCTGGAAGTTCTCAAAAGGGGCCCCAGAATGAAGGAGGATGGAGAGGTGATGAGAACTGAGAAAGCTCCCGCTGTGCGTACAGATATATTTGATATATCTGGTGGTCGACGGGCATTTATCAGTGCAGAGGAAGCTGAGGATCTTTTAAAACCGCTTAAGGAGCCAGGAAACCTATATACTAAGATCTGTTTCAGCAATAGAAGTTTTGGCCTGGATGCAGCTCGTGTTGCAGAGTCAATATTGTCTTCCATAAAGGATCAATTGACAGAAGTAGACTTATCAGACTTTGTTGCAGGAAGGCCAGAATCAGAAGCTCTTGATGTCATGAATATGTTTTCTTCAGCCTTGGAGGGTTGTAACTTAAGGTATCTGAACCTTTCAAACAATGCCTTGGGCGAAAAGGGTGTAAGGGCTTTTGGGGCACTTCTAAAGTCACAGAAGAATCTGGAGGAGCTGTATCTGATAAATGATGGTATCTCAGAGGAAGCAGCCCGTGCAATTTGTGAACTGATCCCTTCCACTGAGAAGCTCAAGGTCCTTCTGTTTCATAATAATATGACAGGAGATGAAGGTGCTATAGCTATTGCTGAGATTGTTAAACGTTCTGCCATGTTAGAGGATTTTCGATGTTCTTCAACAAGGATAGGTTCAGATGGTGGTGTTGTACTGGCTGAAGCACTTGGAACATGTAGCCATTTGAAGAAGCTTGATCTACGAGACAATATGTTTGGGGTGGAAGCTGGAGTTGCTTTGAGTGAGTCTTTATTTTCGTTTGCAGATCTTACTGAGGTTTACCTCAGTTACCTAAACTTGGAGGATGAGGGAGCAGAAGCACTTGCAAATGCTCTAAAGGATTCTGCACCTTCACTTGAAGTTCTTGAAATGGCTGGCAATGATATTACTGTCAAAGGAGCTTCTTCTTTGGCAACCTGTATTGCAGCAAAACAATTTCTCAGCAAGTTAAACCTTTCTGAGAATGAATTGAAGGATGAAGGTGCTATTTTGATTGCCAAGGCAATAGAAGAGGGTCATGGCCAGTTAAATGAAGTTGATCTGAGCAGTAACTCAATCAGAAGGGCTGGGGCAAGGCTCTTGGCACAGGCTATTGTGCTGAAGCCCGGAATTAAGATGCTAAATATTAATGGTAATTACATATCTGATGAAGGAATCGACGAGGTGAAGCATATATTAAAAAATTTGCCTGGTGTGCTTGGGCTTTTGGATGAGAATGATCCAGAAGGTGAAGATCTTGATGGTGAGGCAAAAGAAGAGGATGCAGATAATGAAGATGAATTAGAATCGAAAATAAGGGGGCTTGATATCAAGCATGATGAGTAGGCGTCCAGTTAGAAGTGATCTATCATAGCTGTTTAGAAAATTTAGACTTATCCATGGACTACTGATTTTGGGATTCAAAGCTTGTCTGTGTAACCTAGTCCAGTTGCATTAACGAGGTACTGCTAGAGTCATTCACTGTAGGTTGGTCTGAGAAACGTATTTCTTCTTTTCCCTTCAGAATTTGGACTACCATGTTTACTAGTAGCTTAAAGACACCTGGAACTGGGCTGAGTTTTAGAATTTGATAGGCAATGCTGTATTGCTTTAGGCACTGTTTTTATTTTACTAGTGGCTCTCAATGTCTGGGAGCCTTGCTGTCTTTTGTAGCAATCACATGATCAACATTTCGCCTTGCTGTCTTTTGTAGCAATCACATAATCAACATTTCAAATGAAATTTGGTTGCACTAGCCGTTTATGTTTCACTGGAATCATACCCAGGGCAACTATTAATTTGGTTGCAATAATAAATTTGAATTTATCAGACTGGTACTGGAACTTTGAGGGATTCAAGTATCTTATCATCTATCTCGAACTGCATGGGCTTTTTGTCTCGTCCAATCTTTACATACTCATCAAATCGTTCTTTCAAGTCCTCCGGAAGGTTTGTTGTAGCACGCCATCCAAGGATGTCCTTGGCAGCTCTGGGTTCTGCATAGAAGTGCTGCAAAAGACATGGATTGTTACTCTTTTTTTTTTTTTTTTTTTTTTTTTTTCCAGTTCAAAGTTCGAACTGTTGCCAGATTAATTTAGGAAACTACTCTGCTTATATTACCATGTTTCGGAATGGAAAAGCTTTCCTTGCATCAATTCCAACAGCTTTTGGATCATAATGCACAATTTCAACCGGCAGACCTGCAGCTTGAGCACATAGTTTTGCCATTCCATCCAAGGTCACTGCACGGTCACTCACACAATTAAATATGTTGCTGTGTGCAGCTTCTGGGTTCTCAACAGCTAGTGTGAGCATAGAAGATAAGTCCCTAACATGGGCGATATTCGTTAGTTGCATCCCTGAGCCTGGGATTGGCACTGGCCTTTTCCGAACAATCCCTATTTATAGCAGAGATCATCATCAAATTTATTCAGAAACAGAACATACAAGAAAATTGAAGGCTTCAACTAGTTTCTACTTACGATCAAAAAACCACTCCTCACAATCTTTATTGTTGCCTGAACCAATCATGTATTGGGGGCGGAATATAGCCCAACTGCTGAAAACCTCTGCAACGTATTTCTCTACTCCAACATGACCAGCACCAGCTTTAACATCATCCTTTAATGGTAAAGAAACTTTGGTTAAAGAAACAATATTCAATCTATTTGAATACTTTCTGAGACAATAAATAACAATTTAATTACCCCTTCAACATGAGGAGGTTCGGCAGTTGGTACATAGATTCCAGCACTGCTTATGTACAAGAACTGCTTCACACCAGCACTCTTTGCCCAGTCCACTACAGGTCTGTGTTTGAATATTCAATTGCTTAAATTAATTATGAATTTGCAATTTAAAGTTCCAAATTTCACAGAAACCATGTTTAGTTTTTGGTAAATGGTAGACTTAACAACAAACCTAACAGTATCAAGGTCCTTGCCATTGTTATCTAACACCACATCAAATGTTACCCCTTCTACAGCCTTCCCTACTTCTGCTGGGTCTCCCCAAACTGTCTGCCCTCCAGCACTCACAATTTCCTTCATCAAATCAAGAAAAAACGCAATTGCTCATGAAAATTCAATTCGCCAACTAAATTATTGAAATTCATATAATCTTATTGGGATACCCCAAAAGTCTGAGTGTATATCTGGTAATTCATGAGAATCCAAGATTCAAATCCTGACAATACCATTCTGTTTCATGAATTTCCAATGTACCAACAAAAATAATAATAAAATTGCAAAATCCCAGATTATGAGGAACATAATTAAAGCATATCTTCATATTTATGTAACTTACAGAGAATCTGGAGAACGGAGGCTTCTTCATTTTATCAGAATTTTGTTCACCAACAGTCATGATAGTGACTTGATGGCCAGAATCCAGAAGCTCTTTTGCAAAGTAAAACCCAATAACTGCATGACCGCCACTGTCTGTGTTAACTATAAGAACCTTCTTCTCTGCAGCACTGGCTTTGACAATGAAAGCAGAGGAAGCAGAGAGGCGCCTTGAATTTGTTAAAGAAATTGGAGAGATAGAGAGAAAAGAAGAGAGAGGAGAGGACAACCGAGAGAAAGAAGAAAGGGAGAAGCGTGAAGAGGGTAAAAGAGAAGGTGGAGAAAGCTTAGAAGGTGGACAAGAGAAGAGGAGAGACGAAGGAGGAGCCAGAGTAGCCATTGACTGTTGCTTTCTTTGAGCTTGGTGAGGCTTGATCCTTTTAGAACCAGCAGTTTTTTTGGCTATTAGATAAAGGTTACAGTTAATTTTGCGGGCTAATTTGAATGTTACAGTTGAAAAGAAATAGTAATATTTATGTATTAATACATATATTGTCAAAGACTTGAGAGGAATGCTTTTGAATTTTTTGAATTTGAATTGCCACAATGAGATATTTATATTATTTAAATTTTTTTGGTAATTGGTTTATATATAAATTTTTTAGTGGAGATTATATTCTAATGTTGGCAAAATTTGTTTTAAGAATAATTCTGAATTTCAAGCTAAAAAAAAATAATTTTGAAAATTTTTAAATATTTTGAGTAAATGTGTAATTTTTTGTATTACGTTCTTTATCTTTTTTTTTTTCTTCAATTTTGAATATTTATTTATTCTAAAATTAAGATGGTATTTAATAATATTATTTATTACTTAAAATTAAAATTTCTATCACATAATAATTTTAAATTTTTTACACTTATTTTAAAATTTTTATTTAAATTAAAAATTATTTAAAACACATAAGGGGATTTTTTTTTTTAACTGGACATATTAAATTCATCTAAATTTCTTTAATATAATTTTAAAAGCTTATTACTTAGTAGGGCTCGTTTCAGTAATCCAAATTGATTTAAAATCATGAATAATTTTATATAATTATATAATATTTTATATTTTTACCTTATACTATCTTTTTATTTAATGAAATTTTTTTTTTTTGGAAAAAAGTTTTTATTTGTAGACACTGCTAATAATTTAATTGACAAACTTAAGTTAATTTATAGCAAATATGGTAAAATGGAATGATCAAATCAATCTAATAACAAAAACACATTAATTGTTGTTGATGGTGATATTTAAGTCAACCTATCCATTACTATTTGAAACCCTATCAAGTTTCTAATTACGATTAGTAATTACTAATTAATAAGGATTTAGACAGAAAAAACATTAGCCAAAGGACCCCACTTGGGCGCTTTGATGATGGGAAAGGAGTGGGACCCAAGTCCACTTAAAAACAAGAAAATAAAATAAAATTCTAAGTCAGATTGATTTTATAACGTTAGCAAAAATCAGCCTTGTCTTTTTAAATCTCCATCTTCATTACTGTCCCACCTCTTTAAAACTAGCCGTTACATTTACATCTCTCCGTCTCTTTCTCTCATGGCAGCTTCAGTGGATTCGCCATCCCCTGCCCACCTCAACAAGGTACCATCTTCTTGTCGTAGGTTGTTCACTAATTTGTGGGATTGTTTGATAATTTGGTTGAAATTGGTTGGTTTCAGGATACCACAAGCTTGGTGGTTTCTCCTCCACTGTTCAGCCCTGCTTCCGATAAGCGATTCTGGAGCGCTTTTCGTAGCCGGATCGATACGCTTCTCGAGAATCGCCAACGCAAAGTTTCAATAGGGCAAGATCAGCTCAATCTTGACCAATCTTCAGCCACCCAATTGGTGAGTCTTTGAATTGGGTGCTTTTTCTACTGATTATGATTTCGAATTTGTCTTCTAGACGGTTTTTTTTTTTTTTTTTTTTGGGTTTAAGAGTTTAGGAGAATCGGATCGAGCTAAGAGAATGAAGGAGGACTCATTGCTTTTGCTAAGAGGGTTTGACTCCATTGGCCAAACACTCTCTCAGCTCTCCAACAATCTGGACAATGCTCTCCAGGTAAATGAAGACTCTGGCTCTCTACATATTTAGACTTGGCGTCATTAACTTTTCTTGCTTACTTAAGCTTCGTTCTTACGAAATTTTATTAATTAATTTTCAATGGTTAATTAATTTTTCTTTTGACTAGACTTATTTCGTTTAAATATCTCCAATTTATACGCTAGAACACTGTGGGGACTTTGGAACTTACTCACTCTACTCTGTTGTTTACGTTCTCTTTATTCAGGGAGCTAGATGTCTAGCTGAACCACCCACATTGAGTGACATATTCCACACCAATCTCAAGAACTCAGAGATGAGACAAGAGGGTTTAGAAAAGGAGCAAAATGAAGAAGGAGAAGGGAAAAGTAAAGGATGGAAAAGGAAGTTTGATCAAACTGATAATAAAGGGGATCAAGGAAATGATTCAAAGAATGAGAATGAGCAGAGCCCAAAAGATAAAAAGCTGAAGAAAGCTAAAAATGTTTGTTCCTCCTGTTCAGTATAACACTTCGATTTTTAATATCCTTCTACCAAGCTTGTGCTAATTGGTGATGTGTGTATTTATAAATTTGCAGCTTGCAATTTCCATGGCCACAAAAGCAGCTTCACTTGCAAGAGAATTGAAATCAATAAAATCTGATTTATGTTTTATGCAAGAGAGATGCTCCCTGCTTGAAGAAGAGAACAGGAGGCTCCGCCATGGAGTCTCTAAAGGGATCAGATCGGAGGACGATGACCTGGTAAGCCTCCCCTTTCAGGGATTTATATATTTGTATACTGTTTTTATGAACATGAAATCGTATTCTCGAATTTGACAGATGAGACTTCAAATGGAGGCATTGCTTGCTGAAAAATCAAGATTAGCCAATGAAAATACAAATTTGACTAGGGAAAATCAGTGCCTTCACCAACTTGTAGAGTATCACCAACTCACCTCCCAAGATCTCTCTGCATCTTATGAGCAACTTATTCATGGAATGTGCTTAGACTTTTCTTCTCCATCACCATCTACAAAGGAAGAGCCAGATGATGCAGGTAATAATGAAGTTCCACATACACCAGGGACTAATCTTTTTGGCTTCTCCACTTCTCTTGATGGGTGCTTTCACCAAGAAAAGCTTATGTAGATGCCGGAAAAATGAAAGCCAGCCACTGTTTTGTTGATAAAATTCAATCTGGATTTTAACTTTCCAGTTTGAGGTGTAATATTGTTGATAAATTTTTTCAATTTCTTATCTACGCAGAATCATTTAATATTGTTCCTCCAAGGAAATTATGAGAGAATAAAGCATTTGTTTTTTTTTTTTTTAAATGTCATCCTACCCTGTCAACTTTTGAATTTCTTCTACCGCCTGAATATTCATTCCAGTTTCGCTTCATTATCTTATTCAGTGACCTTACATTCAATTGGAATCCATACATTCCAAATGAATGTGAGAGTACGGTGCTTTATACTCGGATGAAAAAACATTTCACCTCAAATTTTAAGAAATTAGGGTAACATCACAAAACCCCAACAGGCAGCAATAAAATAAACGATCAGTTTTCTACTACTTATCAAGTCATACGGTGATCATAGGCATATCATCATTACAGTCATGAAGACGAGCAAGCTAACTAGTTCTAGACTTCTAGCAAATCATACTCTCAGTTCTTTTCAGTTTCTTTATCAGGCCTCTTTCTCTTATTAGAAGTCTTGCATTCAATACATCTTTCAATCGTTGCTTCAGGAGCTCTCGCCATATTTGAGAACCAGCATGCATCTCTTAATATATCTTTCAACTTCTCTAACACTTCAGTAGCCATATGATTTCCCTTCTCATACTACAAAAAGCAAGTTAAGAGAAAAAAAAAATGTTTAACTTGTAATGCTTTTACAATGATAAGAGCTGCATAAGGAATTGCTGTAAAAAGTTAGGAAGCAAAAGCAATATTTTTTTTTTCTTCCCTTGTGAAAAGAAAATTGAGAAAATCAATACAAATGGGGTATCACGTCTCAAACAAAGATTAGGGGAAAAAAATGAAGAAAAGCCACCAGCCACTCATACATGATGTGATCCTCACTATTCACATTAAAGTTAAAATAAGACCTTTCTAACTTCATGCATATTTACAATTTTAGCCTTGACCTTTTGTATGGTCAAAATCGAGTAAAATTGGCTAAACAATATGGCCCATTTGGCTATAATTGACAAATCAACCATTACTTTCTTCAAACAGTAAATGTGTTTTGGGGGCGTTATCAACCTCTGTAAATGAATGTAGCCACAGAAAAAAGGAATAAAGATGAAACAACAAAAACCATACTAGAGTAACCACACTGTAATAATTAAAAAGTTAGAAAAATCAAACCTACTCCTTTCTGCCTAAGCTTCATTCCATTGATTGGAAAGAAATAATCCAAGATACAAATGTCAGTTATAAAAACAACATAGAAATTTCAGCAGAAAGACTAAACAAAAGTACTGCAATAATAACTTATTCCGATGCCCACTCTACAATGGTCATTCCCTTGCCCAATCCACAATTGTCACCAGCAGATGATAATGCTGTTAATGCAACAAACGGTATTAATGTATAAACAGAAGTACTGCAATAATAACTTATTCCGATGCCCAATCTACAATGGTCATTCCCTTGCCCAATCCACAATTGTCACCAGCAGATGATAATGCTGTTAATGCAACAAACGGTATTAATGTATAACCTACTTTTGCCATGTATAACCTACTTTTGTCATGTAAACGACATAATTAAACCTGGACACAGGTTGTTTGGAACCAGACCCGAACAGGCCAAAAACCAGACTGGAATCGGAACCACCAATCCAATTCCAGTTCAAACCATGGATTTCACTTAAATAATATTAATCTATAATTTTTATTTAGTGAAATAATATACTACTCAAATTTAAAGGTTTAAAATTTTGAAAATCTAATATTTTATTTTTGTAGTGATAATCTATATCATAAATTCAAGAACTCAATTTAATTAAAGATTTAAAATTACAAAATCTAATATTTTAATTCATGCTAATGAAGTAAGAATATTTTATGAAAAATAGAAATAATATAATTAAAAAAAATATTATTTTATATTTTCATAAAAGAAATATTAAATTTATCACATTTACACAAAAAACTATACAAATAAACTTAGCAATTACACATATTATGAATAATTTAAACTTATTAATTTTAAAAATATTCTTCAGTTATATTATTAATCTACTTAGAATTAAAAAATTTGCAAAATAATAGAGATAAATTAAAGAAAATAACCTTAATAAGATATAAAATTAAGTTCTTTTTTGTGCCATTTCATTCTAATAAAAAAATTATATTTGATTTTAGTTGGATTTGTGCTATTTTTGTAAAAAAAATAATAATAATAAACTTGAACCAATTCTAGTTCGTTTCCGGTTCCGCTAAATGTTGAACCGGAATGGCTGGTCCAGTTCCGGTTCCAGTCCTGTTTGGAACCATGGCTGGGGCTAGACATAATTTTGTTCTCTAGTTCTAGTGATAATTGTTACTAACACAACTTTCAATTGCAAAACAAGTTACACAAAAACTAAGGAAAAAAAAAAGTAATATCACTTGGATAGAGAAGTAGAAAACATACTACTTCAATTTTTCCAAGAGCATATTCCAGCTTCCTGTTAAGCTGATGATTTGCCTCTGTCAAAGCTTCAACCTACAAATACAAAAAAAAAAAAAAAACAAATAATAATACAAGCATAAACTTTAGTAACTCTTGATTATGAATAACAACACAAGGGGAAATGATAGTTATGCCCCCAGATAAACAACATTTAACCTTCTTTTGGGAATCAATATACAAGCCTTTATAGGTGACATCCCCTGTACCAGAGCTCTCACTAAAGAAGGTTTTCCCAGTTACCTGCAAATTGCCTTGAGTTTCAACAGATGTTTCATTTATAGGGCTTATTTCAAATAATAAAGATGGATAGAAAAGAGAGCTAATTATTTAAGAGAATTCAATACCCTAGAATTTAACGCATCCATGGTCTTTTGTTGTGCCTCTGAAAGTTGTATAATATAGTCAACTTTTTCATGCAAGTCATTTTTCTCATTCAAATCAGGCTCTGGCAATTCCTCTTCCACAGGTTCATCTTCTTTATCACTTTCACTGACAGTTATCTCTTCAATAATACGCTCAATGTCTTGGTTTTCCGTAGTCATAACAGCATTTTGAAGACGTTCAGATCGCCTAACTTTTGCATAGGTTTTCTTCATTTTCTTTCTAGAATATGCTTTGGAAGAGTTTGCTTGTTGAGGTTCCAGGATAGGATTTGTGCTTTCAAGTTGTACCTCTACTTTTTCCAAGGAAGGATTATTGCTTTCAGGCTCCACATATGTATTTGTGCTCTCATGCTTCAATGAGAATAAAATAGCTTAATTTTTAACTTCAAATTCTATCATGAGATCTTTTGTAGAAACTATAAATTTTCAGATGTCAAATAATGCATTGAACATGTGCCAAGTCAGAGTAAACAAAGCACAAGAGCAAGCACACAAACACATGTGAAAGAAAAAGTAAGTATTAAAAAAATTTGCAAAAGCATGAATATACCATGTTTATGTATATTCCAAAAAACAATTGCCTACAGAAAACAACATAATCATTCTTCGTTGTCCATATTTTTAGCAATTCCTGCCTTCCATTCCTTGCTTTAACATGTTCTTGAACTAGTAATCCCTCTAAAAAGCAAAATGTACCTCACAAATAAATTGAATTTGATCCTTCTGATAAAAGCTAAAGAAACATCCTTAACGAGTTTCAGTCGTATGACCTGTCATGTGCCTACCACAATTCACACACTAAAACAAGCCGCACTCATTGAATGGCAAGCAAGGGAAAGTAAATCCCAGAAGATGAATATTCATAACAATGATCAAATTTATGGACTTGCACGAAATATAATAAGAATAGAATAATTATTCCACGTCTGGATAACTACTCTCAGTAGTGATTCAAATTTAGATGTGAAATAATTTAGGGTCCATTTCGATAGATGCTCATTTGAAATTATTGAGGATTTGGATTTGAGTTTGAAGTGTAAAACCATAGAAATTAAGCATGATGATAAATTCCAAATGCTCCATCGTAACCCTTAATGAAATAACAAATTTGTAATCACAAGTTTTAATGGAAGTTCTAAATATTTAATAAATTTATTACATATAGTAAACATTTTCCATAAAGAGTGAAAAATAGCTATTATATTCCTTCCCTGTTCCAGTATATGAATCAAACGAGCTCCAAAACAGATGAATTCACTTTTTATTATTCAAAAATCCCTAAAACAACTAGAAAAATAAAATCAAACCATGTGCATGCAAACCATACCATAAAACTAAACATGCATATTAAAAAATAATAATAAGTAAACATAAAACAGACCAACCAAATATTCACCAAAAAAAAACCAAGCAACGCAAAAAATAAATAAAATAATACATTAAAAAAAAAATTATATATATATATATATATATATATATATATATATATATATATATATATATATATATATATATATATGATCGCATATTCTTGTGGGCATAGTTAAACAGTGTAGTGTAATGTATAACAAAGCAAATAAAATTAAAAAAAAAAAAAAAAGTGTTGTTGTTGCTTACCTTCTGTGACTTTTCTACAAGCTTGGGGGCGCTAGGTTTCCTACCCATTTTTTTTTTTTTTTTTAAATCGGCCCAAATAACCTTTCAGAAAAAGAAAATAGCTACAGAATGAAGCTATGGAGAGCCAGTAAGTGTATCGGAAGTTGAAAGAGGAGTTTCACGAGGTAATTGCGCCCTCTTTTTAGCAAACGTGTTGGTCCTCTATTGGTCAACTATTCTCCTCCAAATTTTCATTATTACCCTTTAATTTTTTTTTTAATAATTTCAATATTTTTATTTTAACTTATATTTACTATATTATCTATAATTATATAGGCAATACTATTTTATCTCTTCGTCGAAATTACTAGTTTTGGCTTTTTCTCCCTCCATTTGACATTAAAAAGATAAATTATTATTTAATCTCTTATATTTTATTTAATTAATTATTTTATTTTTTTATAAAATTAATTAAATAGTCTATCTCATTTAATTTTATTAACAAAATAATCTTTTATCATCGTTCAAAATGATTTTTAACAATCAATAATATATTTATTAAAAATACTAAAATACTCTTGATTATAAGAAAAATATTCAAATTAATTTGTATTCTTTTTCAATTGGTATCATAGATCTAAATTTAATTTTGGTACATATTAACATAACTTTTTGTTTTAATTTTTAGTTTAATGGAACTTATTTTTTCTTTTAAAAATTTTAAAAGCTATTTATATATTCTAATAATATAAAAATTTATATTCTAAGTTAAAAATTTATGTATGCATTCCAAGCTAATTAAAATGAAACTTTATATATTTTTTGATAGTTTATAATTTTTTTGTTATTTATAATAATAATATATAGTTTTTATTATTTACAATATACAATATTTTTTCAAAAAATAATTAGGTGAAGTAATTTAAAAATTAGTATTTAATTTGTGCGTTTATTCAAAAGAAAGAAATAAAAAAATAAAAGACAATAATATATTATGTTTTATAACCACATAATATATATAGGGGCATTTAGTCTTTTTTTATTCACTTAACAAAAAGTTTTAATAACTTTAAATAAGATTATTATTTTGTTAAAAGATAATGGACCATTTAATTCATTTCTTAAATATAATGGATGAACTTATTAATTAGATTTAATATGATGGACTAAATAGTAATATATTATTTATATTTTTAATCCATTTCATACACTACTATAAGAAATGACAAGTTTAAATAAGTAATTTTGATCAAATGATATAATTATGAACAATTTCAGAAGTTTGATGTATAATAGTTTATTTCCAAATGATATGGTAATTATAAATAACTAAAAAATTAAAGGTATTTTAAGTCAATAGACCAATTATATATATAATTGTTAATTAGTATTTTTGTTAATATAATTACTCTCTTTAATTAGTGCTCTTCAAGGGAGCATTGGTTGACTTCTTCTTTGGACTTTATGGTTGGAACGGTTAATTCTTTGGCAGGATGGTTTTTTTAAGATGTGGCAGCAATGTTCTAGTAATGACCGTAATGTTGTCGCAATGTTGTTGTGGGGCTCATGGCATAACAAAATAATGTTGTGTGGAACAACAAATACCAAAGTGCTTCCCATGTTGTGAAGCCTACATCTGCAGAGTTGGCTGAGGCTGTTTGTATGAAAGAAATGTTAAGCTGGATAAAAAAACTTGGGAGGAAACAAGCCCGATTCTTTTAAAATATGATGCTTTATCAGTTATGGATGCTATAAAGAGGGATACATCAAATTTATCCTTTTTTCAAGTACTTATCAATCACTGTAAGTTACTTCTAGACAATTTGCTAAATATATTGTGTTTTCACATTACAAGATCAGCAAATTCTGCTGCTCACTCTCTAATTAGACTATTAGAGCACCTTTTTCTGTCTGGTTATAAAGAATGGGGGAATTCTATTCCTCCATATATCTGTAATGCTTTGCCAATTAATTTATTAAATTAACGTACTTTCTTTTGATTTAAAAAAAAAAAAAAGTTGAAATTAAAGCTAAAGTCAAAATAAGAGTAATAGGTACGTAAATTTATAATCCTAATTTATATATATATTAGGTGAATCAGTGAGAGGGTGAAATAGAGAGAGGGAAGGTGTTTTTTGTGGGTGATGGGTGAACAGAAAGAGTAGGAGGTGAGGGAGAGCTGTCGACGAAGATAAAACAAAAAGATTGATGGATCTATCAAAGAAAAGAAAAGAGAGAGTTGATGAGGGAAATGGATATTTGGGTTTTTGAAAGAGAAAATCATCGGCGATGAGAGGAAAATGGCTATTGGATTTTGAGACATGTATCAGTGCCACTCGACATTTTTTTTTTCAATGTTTTGGAAAATTTTAATTTTATATTTTTTTCTCTACGCTTGGCTTCTTATTAATTAGAAGCATTTTTACCCTTAGCACGTGGAGAAATTGATGATTTTAGAAGATATGACATGGTATCTTCGATCCTCATAAATAACATTAAAAAAATGATGATCAATACTTCATATTGTTTCTTTGGTGTGTCAATGACCAGAAAAGTAAATTGAGGATTGTTGTTGCAACTAAATTAATATTTAGAGATTTTTAGCAACAAATCGAAGTTAAGGGACAATAATACATTATGAAATAAAATTCAGAAATAATAATTACAATTTAGCCCTTCTATCAGGCCTGGCTTTCCTTAATCCACCAAGCGCAAAATTATCCTCATCAACATGTTCCATCTCCCCAAATTCCTGCCCCTCCATCGAAGTCGAAGTAACTAACGACCCAGAAGTTGTGTGTGAGAGAGGCTCCAGGTGAAGGATTATTAATTTTTTATTTTTATTATATATACATATATAATTTTTTTTTTTATTTTTAAGGTGACATGCTAATGTAGCAGCCCTAAATGATGTGGCACACTTACATAGCATGCCACATCAGTCTTTCAAATATGGATTTGGATCAATGACCTCTACGGAAAAAATTTTGAAATTTTAAATGCTTTTTGATAATTTTTTTATGACCATATTAAAAAAATTAAAATTTAATAATTTTTAGTGTTATGTAACCCATTTCTTCCTAATTTAATTGAAATTATTAAGGTTTCGTTTGATATAAATGATTTCAAATGAAATATTTTATAAAATTTATGAATTTGTCATTTAACAATCTAAAAAAGTATTAAAATTCATGAATTTTAAAAAATATTTGATCATTTAAAATAATTCATTTTTTAAAGTTTTAGTTTTGCATCTTTTAAATGAGAAGTTCAAAATTTACCTTTTTTTTTTATGTACGAGGATTGTGATAATTTATTTTCAATATTGTCTATAATAAATTTATAATATTTAAAAATTATTTTTAATCGATTTATTAATTTTATAATCAATTTAAATAGTAAAACTTTTAAAATCAATAAATTTCACAATTTATGTTCATGATTTAAAAATCCCTTAACCCATGTTAGTTAAATAAAGAGCAGAGACAAGGTATGGTAGGCATGGTTCTAAATAACGGTTGATACACAACGTTTGAGTTGTTGAAACGTTTGATACGTTATTTATCAGTAATATTTATGCTAATGGGAATTACTCATGAATCAGTAATGAATCACCCGATATACTGTGATACGACTATTATTTGGCGATACGAGCATGACGTATCAATAAAAAAATATTATTATTATATTTTTAATTTTTTATTTTATTAATATAAATTACAAATATATTGTTTAAAAGACTATTATCTATATTTGTTCTATTTTATTAATGTAAATTATTGATATATTATTTTTTACATTATTTATATTTTAATATATTTAGAATATTATTGATAATTTTTACAAAATTT
Source organism: Reutealis trisperma (assembly GCA_947687605.1). Taxonomy (NCBI): domain Eukaryota; kingdom Viridiplantae; phylum Streptophyta; class Magnoliopsida; order Malpighiales; family Euphorbiaceae; genus Reutealis; species Reutealis trisperma. The sequence goes on along the minus strand of CANTUT010000033.1, from coordinate 9,029,631 downwards.
ATTTTTTGTATAAATTTTTTATTTGTGAATGTAAATTATTAATTAAATTTCACAATTTGATTATATTTTATCTTTATATATTTATTTTTAAAAACTTAAATTATGATTTTATATAAAATCTAAATTAGTTTAATAGCAGACAAGACAATTCAAAGTATTCTTAATACTCTTTTTTTATAGTGATCAATTAATATTATGATATATTTATTTTTTTTTATTTTGCTTTATTTATATAAAATAGAGAGGGTTTTTTTATTATCTTATTTATCTAAGTAAATTTTTCTCATAATGAATTAATAAAATAAGACTGATTTATTATTATTAATTATATAATTTAAATTTAATTTATTATTATTATTTATATAATTTAATTATTTTAGGCATAATTATGTTCATTAATATATTATATTTTAGAGGTTATTGCAATTCTTATTGTATTATATTATACTATACTGGTGGGGTCCTGTAAATTCTCCAGTCCCTCCTTCTGGCGAATGGAAGGATAAGAAAGAAGATAACATGTACAAAAAACACAAGCTCGCCGTTGCAGATAACGCAATTTCTTCTTCTTCTCCTTCTTCTTCTTCTTCATCACAGTACACACGTTCTTTTCTCTTCTTTTCACACTTAACAAATTAATCTTCACTTCCATGACACCTTTTCTTTCCTTCCACACCTCCTCCACTCCTCTCTATCTATTCCCGTCCCTTCCCTTCTTTACTCCTCTCCCTCGCCTCAAACCCCTACCTCACCGAATCCATCATCTTCCCATTCTTTCAATCTCTAACAACCATTTTCAACAGTCAATCAATAAGGACTTGCCAACTCCGCCGCCGCCGCCGAGAACCCTTTTTCCCGGTGGGTACAAGCTTCCTGAAATCAAGATTCCCAACATTGTTCTCCAGCTTCACCCTAACGACGTCTTGCGTGACCAAGATTCTTTGGATTTTATTGATAAAGCCGTTTCTAAGTGGGTTGGAATTATTGTCCTTAATGGCGGTGATGGAAGCGGGAGGACACTGTATGAGGCTGCGTGTATATTGAAGTCTATAGTCAGAGATCGTGCGTATTTATTGATTGGAGAGCGCGTTGATATTGCTGCTGCTGTTAATGCTAGCGGGGTTGTTCTCTCCGATCAAGGTTTGCTTAAGCTTAATTTTTCCTATTAATTTCCAACTGTATTAGTTTTTGCTGCAATTCAGTTTTATCTTGAAATATTTTGCTTTTTCAATTCTCATATCACCCCATTTGATTCATTTCTTTATGTGGGTTCGTTCAAGAACTTCAGTTTACACTCACTGATTTCACGCTCATTCCTATGTTATCGTGCAACGAAAATCCTTAGCTTGTAGTGTATCCCTCCATTTTTTGAAATTCAAACTGTTGAATGAAATTTTCCCCATCTAGATGACAAATTCTGTTTGCTCAAGCTAAGAGGTCAAGAGATGATAATTGTTTAGCGACTAATTGGAAGTTCATGTGATGTAGACCATAGTACGTTATTCACTATGAAATATTTCTCCATGAGGTTCTTATATGAATCTGCTAATGACTCTTTTTTAATTGTCTTGCTGCATACACAAACTTTTCATTACACTAGCGTTGTGATTGCTGTGGTCCAGGCAGTTACATGAACATATATTGGTTTTTAACCAGTCGGTGTTCGATTCTTCCTTTGGTTATTGTGGTTTTCTAGTTTCTACTAGTAATTCTTGGGCATGAAAGCTAATGCATCTATACCTTCTTCTACAGGTCTTCCTGCCATTGTGGCAAGAAACATGATGTTGGATTCGAATTCTGAATCTGTTATTCTCCCATTAGTAGCCAGAAGTGTGCAAACTTCGAGGGCTGCCATAAATGCATCTAATTCTGAAGGTGCTGATTTTCTTATTTATGGTCTCGACCAAGAGAAACATCATGATCTAAAAATGTTCTGTGGATTTACGGATGTGAAAATACCAATCTTTGTTATCTATGATACACAGAGAGCGGCTGCATCAGTTATGGAGGCATCAAAATTGCTAAAATCCGGTGCTGGTGGTTTAGTTATGTCATTGGTAGATTTAAGGTTGTTTAGTGATGAGTCTTTGAGTCAATTGTTTAACACTGTAAGTGCAGTGGGGGAAAAATCAGAGGTTGAACTTGAAAGCGCCAATGCCCTTAAACCATTGGAATTAGAAAATGATATTAATGGGAAAAAGAGGGTGGCAGGCTTTGTTAAATTGGAGGACAGGGAAAAACAGCTCATAGAAAAAGAAAGATCAATATTACTTGAAGCTATGAATGTTATTAATAAAGCTGCTCCTCAGGTGATCATTATATAAATTTGGTAGCTTAATTTGTTTATTAGCTAATTCTACATTTTATCAATTCTTTTGTTGCCTTTTTATGCCTGAATCAGCATACTGGTTTTGAGTGACAGATGGGGGAAGTTTCACTTCTAATTGATGCGGTTTCTCAAATTGATGAGCCATTCTTACTGGCTATAGTGGTAATTGTGTGCTGAACTTCAACAAATTCTGGTTCCAGGGATATTCATTGGTATTAGCTCTAAATTTCAAATAAATCCCTGTTGTTTTACTTTAAAAGACCTAGAATTAAAGTGACCATCAATAATTTTCATTATTTTTCACATACAACTTTTGGATTAAAAAATGTTGTGAGTTTGTCCCTCCACTTCTTGTTGTATATGATTATTCTTAGATCTCAGTCAACTTGTTTGTCCTCTTCGTTATGCCTTAGATCAGAAAATGAGTTCATATTTTTATAAGGTTCCAATTTGTTCTGAAATTTCATGAACAAGTTGTCTAAAGTCTCTTATTTTCTGATTATATATTCTGTCAAGTCACAGGTTATCTTGTTTGAAGTCTTAATTATCTTTTTAAGGATCCCATTCTCTTACTTATTTTATTAATTCCCATTCTCTTACTTATTTTATTAATTTTTCTTGCGTTGGGTTGGGCCAAAGTGTTAGTAGGCGCTATTAATGTGCTGCAACTATGGAAAGACATTGATATGTATATGTATATGTTTCTTGCTTTTTCTTCCTTTGATTTCTTTTGTTTGTATGTTTCTTAAAGACAACTTCATCTGCAAATCAAAATAAATTTGTTATCATGAAAAAAATAAACATTTGACTGAGATTGGTTAGTTATTTATGCTGTTAACTTTGCAGAAATATTGTCTAAGGTAAATCCCCTTTGTTTTCCTTGACTCTTTATCTTTGCACAGGGTGAATTTAATTCTGGTAAATCAACTGTTATTAATGCGCTTCTTGGAAAAAGATACCTTAATGAGGGTGTGGTTCCTACAACCAATGAGATCACTTTCTTACGTTATTCCAAGTATAATTCTGAAGAGCCTCAACGTTGTGAAAGGCATCCAGATGGCCAATACATATGCTACCTTCCTGCTCCAATTCTTAAGGAAGTGAGTATTTGGGTTTGATCTCATGTATACCTCTGCATTCGGTTCTGAGTCTTTCTAATCCTTTAAATACCTGATCTAATGAAGCCAGGTATTACATATGTGTATGCACATAGATACATGTGCACAAATTCTTTTCAGTGCAAATAAGGATGAAGTATGTGTTCAGGGGCGGTACCACTCATTGGCTTGCCCCCCCCCCCCCCCCCCCCCCCCCCCCCCTTCTAAAAAAACTGCTTCAACTATATATATATATATATATATATATATATATAAAAGAAAAAAAAAATCCAAACTGATTAACCAAACTGAAATTCGGTTTTATATAAAGTTTAGTTTCGGAACCAAACCGACGGTTTGCACACCCCTACCAACAAGTAAGAAGCCTGCTAAAGATATAAAACTAGTGAGTTTTTTTATTTGTCTTTAATAATGAGCATTTGAGCAAGCCTGATTCAAGGCATCTGTGCACCAGCCTCTTTTATCCTTATTGCTTCACCCCTGTTATAAAAAAAAAATGAATCACACCTTTTCTCTTTGACATTGTCTCCCCTGCTATATTTTTCTAGTTCCGCCCCTGTATGTGTTGCTAGTCAGCTTAATCAATCTCAATGATCAATTTGAGAGTGAACCTTTTTCCCTGTGCATCCTTATTGTCATTAGACTAAAGTTACTGATAATAGCTGCTAACCTTCACAAGTTTGTGTTGAAACTTGAATGTGCCATGTTGCTATTTTTTAAATGAAATGATATTTTCACTCTATGCAGAATTGCATTAAAATAATTTGACAATTCTTTGATGCATTATAGTCACTTTTTCCCTATTAAAACAGGATACAAAAGTCAATGATTAGTTTGTTTGGTTAGGATATTGTCTACAGTGGGATTGAGCACATTTTATTCCACTGTTACCATGAATAAGCTGTATACTCCTCCTTGAAACAAAAGACATTTGAATTGCCTTAAAGAGAATACTGAGACATGAGTGTCTGAGATTAATCATGGTTACTGAATGGAAGAAAGTGATAATGCAGTGAACTCTGATGACAGAAAGGACAGAAAGCTTGAAGAGTAGTGCAAGTGTAAAACCAAAAAAGAGAAAACACATCATTTGTTTCTGTCTGTTTTGTTTTGAACAATGGAACAACATGTGACAGCAGCATAGCTAGTTTATGTAATGTAACTAGTGATTTTATTTTTTTACTTTTCAAACAGATGAACATTGTTGATACACCAGGGACTAATGTCATTCTCCAAAGACAGCAACGCCTTACTGAGGAATTTGTACCTCGTGCAGATTTGCTTCTTTTTGTCATTTCTGCTGACCGCCCGTTAACTGAAAGTGAGGTATAAATTAGTAGTTGCACTGGTTGGATATGGCATACTTTTTACATTTTTATTATTTCAATAGGCAATGGATTAGAATATGATGATTGATGCTGTATGGTTATTAGGGCTACCTAAGAAAATATTATTGGATAGTTCATTGCTCAGAAACTCTGTTTATGGCTCCTTTGTATCATGATATCAGATTGCATTTAGATTGATATCTTCATTGATTTTAAATGTGAAATTTTTTAGAATTTAGACTCTTGTAGTTGCAATCTAACCTTGAGAATGTTAAAGGATACAAATGGGAATTTTAAAGGATACAAATTATGGATTGAAATTGATGTGAATGTCTGTATAATCCCAGACCAGTTGCTTATGCTTCCAGCTATGCACACAATAGTATTGAATAATCTAGAGAAGCACTAAATCTGTTGGAAAGAAAATTAAGATCACAAGCTATTGATATTTTCTTTTAGACTCTTGTTTGTATGTTTGAAGGACTACAATAGCACTAAGATTCAGGAAATTTACCACCCAAATACTTGTTATTTCCAAAGATGATTTTGGTTTCTCAATTATATTCCAGGTTTCTTTCCTGCGTTACACTCAACAGTGGAAGAAGAAAGTTGTGTTTGTCTTGAACAAATCTGATCTCTATCAAAATGCCAGAGAGGTTTGTTCAATCATTTCTTTATTTTTTATTTTTTCTGTCAATTTGTGGTAGTGACACTGTCACAGTATATGTTCACTAAAGCTGTCAAACAACTTACAAGTGTTCTTAATTATTCTTAATGATTTGTACAGCTTGAGGAAGCTATATCATTCATCAAGGAGAATACAAGGAATTTGCTTAACACTGAAAATGTGATACTATATCCAGTGTCTGCTCGGTCTGCTCTTGAAGCAAAAATGTCACCTTCTTCTGACATAAAAAAAGATAATGAAGAATCATCAGTGTCAGAATCTCATTGGAAAATCAGTAGCTTCTATGAACTTGAGAAGTTTTTGTATAGTTTTTTAGATGGTTCAACAGAAACAGGAATGGAAAGAATGAAGCTCAAACTTGAAACTCCAATTGCCATTGCTGATCGTATACTTTCTACTTGTGAAACTCTTGTGGAACAAGAACGCCAAAATGCTGAGCAGGATCTGATCACTATGAATGAAATTGTTGATAGTGTTAAAGGGTACTCAATGAAGATGGAAAGGGAGAGCATCTCTTGGAGAAGAAGAACTTTGTCACTGGTATAATTTTCATAAAATATGTATTTCCTCTTTTATCCTCCTTTCGATCACTCTTAGAGACACATTGAGTTAAAGGTACACTAGTTGAACTGTTGTGTTGGTTTATGAAATATTCTGGGAATGAAATTGCAGATTGAAATGACAAAATCCCGTGTTCTGGAGCTTATAGAATCCACTCTACAAATATCAAATATTGATCTTGCTGCCTCATATATATTTAAAGGGGAAAAATCTGCCATGACAACAGCTGCCCTTAGGGTTCAAAACGATATAATTAGTCCTGCAGTTTCAGATGCACAAGTGAGTTAACCGCTCTGACCTTTAATATCTCCAATCATGGTTTTCATATAGCGTATTTGATATTTTTAACTCATCTTTCATTGTTTTACTTATTATTAATTTCGAAGGCCTGAATCAATTTATTGCATTCATGTGGGGGTTCTGCACGATCCTCAATTTATTGCATTCATGTGGTGGTTATGCACGATCCTCAGTTAAGTTACTGGAATGGGATTTTGTGTCTCTCTAGTTCTTGCATTTTCTAAAGTTCCACCAAAACTTTATTTTCTTCTGATAGTTTCCTCAGTATTTTTGGTTCCACTTATCTTTAGATTTATTTTGCTCTGATTGATTATAATTTATTTACTGTTTCTTTTTATTGTTATCTGGGCTTTCAGAAACTTCTTGAAGAATATGCATTATTGTTAAAATCAAATACTGCACATGAAGGGAAGCTGTACAAAGAATCTTTTGAAAAAAGATGGGCTTCATTTATTAATCCAAACACACAGATGCATTTACAGACCTATGAGCTGCTGGAGAAAGTGGATGACCTCAGCTTGAAATTGATTGGGAACTTCAGAGCTGCTGCAGCTTCAAAGCTGTTTGAACAGGAAATACGTGAAGTGGTTAGTCCAAATATGTCTTAGTCATAATAATTTTTACTTCTCAAATAGTTCTCAAACTTGCTGAGCCAGGAACAAGTGTAGTAAAAAATTGAATATTAGAACATTCTTGAGCAGAATATAGCATGGCCAACAATTATTAAATGAATGCTAACTTGCTTCTTTGGTAGGACCATGGGTAGAACTAGAAATGTGTTAATATTCTAATACTATTTTAGCAGTAGACTAGTGGCATAGATTTGTAAGTCAGTTATTTTATCCAGCTCTTCTTTTCTTTGATTTGTGGGATACTTCTTTGCATTTCATCCTCATTTAGTGTTTTATTTTTTCTTTGAACCTGTGATCCCCTATTTTATTGATTGCATTGGGATCTGGATATCTTCTGGTAGCATTCAATATTCCAAAGTTCAAGAGCTGGGGTGTAGGGGGGTGTTTTATTTTATTTTATTTTTTTTCATGCTCAAAGATGAACGGTTGGATGTAAATAATATTCTGGAAGCAATTTTAATGGTAACGCTCTAGAGTCCAAGTAATGTTTGTGGCACTATGCATTTATGTTATAAAATAAATGTTGTGTGTGAAAATTTCCCTTTTTATTAATCTAAAATTATTTTCTTTGAAACTCTGAAATGGAACCTGTTAACTGATTTTTGGAAGTAGATGAATCTACTTCAATCTCAAAATAACATCAAATTTAAGGTTATACTGTAACTGGTTCTTGATTCAGTTATCTTCTGGAAAAACTTACTGCACTTTTATTGGGCAAGTATATTTGTCATTTTGTTGATTTACGATTTAGTGAATCTGAGGTGGAATATTTTCTTTTTGATCTTAGTACTTGGGAACATTTGGTGGACTAGGAGCTGCTGGTTTATCTGCCTCTCTTCTGACATCTGTGCTACCTACCACTTTAGAGGATCTTCTTGCTCTTGGCCTTTGTTCTGCTGGAGGGTAATATATCCTGCCATTTTTCTCTATATATTAGTCAGTAGCATGAATGCATGATTGAGATTTTTAGTATCTTAGTTCCAGACGATATGTGGTTCAACTTCTCTTTGATTTTTAATATATCAAATATATGATGGAAGTTATGAATCACGGGATGGAACTTTTGATTGTTAATAACTGATTGATACTTCATTTCTTTGATAGGTTAATAGCAGTTTCGAATTTCCCATCCCGCAAGCGAGAGATGATAGGTAAGGTAGGTAAAATAGCTGATGGCTTTTCACGAGAAGTTGAAGAAGCAATGCAGAAGGATCTCTCGGAAACTGTCGGGAATTTGGAGAACTTCGTAAAAACTATTAGCAAGCCTTATCAAGATGAAGCACAACAAAGACTAGACAACCTTGTAGTTGTTCAAAGTGAATTATCAAAAATCAAGGAAAAACTTGGAACTCTGCGAGTTGAAATACAGAATCTTCATGTATCATGAGTTGCATGACAATAGTTGATAGATGCAAGAGGAATATGCATTCTTGTAACGGCGTCTTACCACTACCAATTTGGTTCTTAAGGAGGTAATAATAATAGATGTAAAATGTTATTATTCATTTTCATTGATGGGAACAACCATTAACAAATAATATGCTTAATCTCCTGTAATTATTAATCTCCTGACGTTGAGAGAAACCTTAATTATCTGTGATAGAGATTCTTTTGTGTGTTTTTTTAACCCTATTATCAACAAGTTTGTAATGGGAATTTATCAAAGTTTATTCCATCTGTCTAGTTTATTTATATCAGTGGACCTCATTTTTCTCATTTGAGTGGGTCATTAACATAAGATTTTGACCTCTTGTATCATGTTTCAAATACTTGTGGATTGCTTAGTGCATGCTCAGTGTCAAAGCTGCATGCCTTGATAGGGAAGTCATAACATCATCTCCTTATGACAAGTTAGTTTGCAGGATCAAATTTTTCTCATTTTGGGGGAATGTTGAATAAATATTGGTAATGGTGTGTGCCCACTTGTTCACAACAACAAATGTTTATTCAGGGCATTATCATTGGAGGAAAGTTGAGTTTCAACCATCACCAATGATATCTACTAATTGCCACCGTCCATAAAGTTTTGTCGTCCGCTTCTCATAATGAACGTTGTATTTAATAATGAGGTTAACCAATCTTCAGGATTAGCATAGTTGACAAATAAATTTGCTTCTTACAGTTTCTTAAATAAATATTTGAATTCTAAAGTCAAATTCTTTAATATTAAAATGGAAGATCTCTCTTTTATCATTATAGATGGATATGTAATTTGTTTGCTAAGTAATATAATAACAACGATGATAATAATAATTATTTTTTTTAAGCATTGTGAGAATAAAAGTTTGAATTTAGATTTATTTAGTCGAAAGACTATTCATATATTGATGCAATAAGAAGAAGAAGAAGGTTAACCAATAGGGTTGTGACACCACTTGAAAGTTGAGGTGGACTAGTCTTTTTTGTTTTGGTTTGTGGAAATATTAAAATGGAAAAAGGAGGAAGATGAGTGGAAGACAAATGCTATACTATAATGGTCAAAAGGCATGAATGCGCGTTGTTGTTGGTTTAAGCCATGAATTTTGATTCCATGGTCTTCCTTGTTAAAGACCCTTTAAGCAGAAATTGACAAATAAATACATAAACAAATAATTTTTAGACCCAACTTTAGGGCTTTTAATATCTGGGGGACAAAGGCAGGTATTGGTGACACAGGCGCAAGAAGAAGACCTTTTCCTTTGGCTTATAAGAGTATTCTTTTTTAATTGTCCAAACCTTTTTTATAAAAACAAAAGCAAACAAGTGAAGGTGGATTTTCTGAAAGCAAATTTGATGGTTAGGGCTAAGAGAGAGTGTATGAAGGCACATATTCTTGTTTAGGTGTTAGCCTTACTGCTAGTACCTACATATGCTATAAGCACACAAAATATTTCATATCTTGGATTCAGAGGGCGTCAAAACACGCTGTTCTGAAACCAGAACTTAATTTAAGCTTGTCTCATTTGCTCCCACTCAATATTGCTTTCGTGTCACAACCCAAGCTTTTGATTTTTGTACTGTAAACTTCATTTTAAATACCTGCCTATATGTTTTATTTCATCCATTGTGTATCAATGTTTTAATCTGATTTAATCGCATAAGTTTCTAATTTCAAAATCAACTGCAAAAATAAACACTCCGCCAATATACAACTCCTATTATGACATATTTGGTGTACTCTAAGATTTGAAATAGAATCTTATTCAAAGAATATGATTCTATTTTGCTTTAGTATATAAATAATTTAATTTTTTATTTTTATTTTTTTTGACATTTGAGTAATTCTAATTTTTATTTATATGAATTGTATTTTTAAGTATAATTATTAATTTAATCAATAAATTTTATTTTATTATTTAAAAAATAAATTTGAAAAAATATATCTAAAATTTTAGAGTCCTATTCTACTTGAATTTTGATTCTAAGATATACTAAACAAATCTTTACAGTGGCTTGTTATTACATGCTAATAATTTAGTAAATCAACTAAACCTGTCTTAACTATTATATTTGAAAACAGAAACACTCCAAAGTTGATCTTTAATTGGGAGAAGTGATTTGTAATTAATATGTAATTAGGGTTTCATTTGGATATACAGTACATGTCCTTTAATTTGTGTACGCAATAAAACTTGGGTAGTTGAATGACCTTAGTTTTGCATGAGTTCTCTCAACATCTACGGAACAGCCCCAGCATTACATGATGACTAAATGTTGCTACAGTTAGCTTTTCTTGGACAAAATTGAAAATGACCAAACACAAAAGTAACCACACCCCTTTCAAATCCTGCTACTAGAAAAAAGTATGTCATCAATGTTGTCGTTAATTAGGTATTTTCAGTTTCATTTTCAATTTTTTCCCCACTCTGAAGGGATGAGAGACTTTGCTTCAGTTGATGGTGAAAGTGGTTCTCTTTTCGTGTGAAAATTTTAATTTTTAATTTTTTACATTACAGTATATATATATATAATTTTATGGGGCAGAGTACTATTAAAACTGTGAAGAGTAATTAATTTCGAGTTGAGACCTTTTTTTTATTAGTATTTAATCTTTTTTTAAACAATTTGACAAGGGTTTTTGAAAAAAAAAAAAATATTATCATGTAATGCATAATAATGTTTTAATTCATTTGATCTTTCAAGAATAAAAAAATAAAAAAATAAATTTAAAATTTTAATTTTTTGAATTATGAGACAGACTTTTTATGAGAGCTAGCTTCTTCATCTTGTGAATGGATTTGGCAGTGCAAGTGGGCAAACTACCACATTGCCTATTTCTCCAAAAATAGTTTACTGACTATAAATCTGTGATGCCTTGCTGCATTATCTTATTCTTCACTTGTTCTAATTTTGGCTATGCTACTGAATTGATCAAGCGACTATTTTGATGTATAGATAATTAATATCTTAATTTTGCATATGGGTATTGTGTCCTGTATTTGCATGTTCATTTTGGACAAAAACCCTACTATTCTTACTAACTTAGATTTTACTCTAAGTTGACTCACTCCTAAGCTTCACAAAAACAGAGAAATCTCGATTTGCAATATCCAGCCAATTGGGAAACAATAATAATAGTAATTAATGGAACATTATTTATTTGCTTTTCAATTAATGAAAATATTTGCCTTGACAAAACTTGAAACTTATTAATGCAAAAAAAAAGAAAAATTACATGTCCATACAGTGTTAGAATCTGCATAGAAGAATTGACGAATGAAGAAGAGGCCATCATCAGACTTAAAAAAATAAATAAATAAATGCTAATTTATTTATATCCATATATAGAAAAGAAAAAAAAAAAAAAAAAGAGGTATTAATTCTGTGAAATTCGAGTTGTGAATTCCAAGCTAGCTTCATCATCATTTCTGAGAAATTAAAGTATTTAGGTCCCATATTGTCTTTGCTTAGAAGACATTAAAGGGTTTGAGGGCACCTGGTTTATTATTTTTTAATTTAATATCAGCCAATGGGTTCTCCTCGTTCAGTCATTTTGGTCGGTTATAATTAATTAATTTAGACGTGATTAATTTTCTGTTAATCACAGTTGAACTAGATGATTGGTCTTTGCCTTTTTCACTAAATTAATCGCATTATTATTTATAATTATTGTTATTCAATTGAGCTAGAACCTCCAATATCAGTGTAGATAGTGAAAGAAGAATCTTTTCCACCACCCCCTCCCTTTTATTTTTTCTATGGGACTAAATTATAATTTATTAGTTGAATGGTTTTGGTAAAAAAAGATGTCAAAACAGGGATTTGCCCTAGAAAATTACTTTATCCTTGTCAAAAGTCAAGTTCAATTTGGGGTTTTGCTTCATTGCTTAGCTTAATTTGTATCTTATAGGGTAATTTAAGTCTCCATTTAGGTTTTGACCCCTAAAGGCATCAACTTTCATTAAAATAATAAAAGGATGTGAGTGTGTAAAGGCAATAATAAAATATCAGAGAGTATTCTGCAAATTTTAGACTTTTGTTTGGTTTGTTTTTGGCAGAATATTGAAAATGGATTGGAAAAGCTGTTGTTTTCCGCATAATATCTCATTTGGGGTTTACATTATAGATAAATGTTTAATGAATATTTTAAAATTTTTCCATCCAATAAGTTTTTTAATATTTGATTTTGGCTAAATTTAGAGCCTCGTTTTATCAATTAACACTGTTAATGAATTTCGTAAAGTATAAATTGTGGGATAAACATTATATTTTTAAATAATACAAAATTAAAATTTTAAAAATCATATGTTTAAATAATTAAAATAATTAAAATTAGAAACTTAAAAATAAAAATAAAAAATAAGTTAAAACCTCAATCTAGGTATAAGACGAAAGAAAAACCATTAGATTTAACCTAGTGGCCAAGAGCATGGTAGTCTTGTAGTAAGTATTAAGTTCGAGTCCCACCTTTATTATTATGTATCATCTTTATGGTGAAAAAAAGAAAGGTCATTCTTTATTGTGTAATTTATTAATTTGACTCATAAAGTCTCCTATGAATAAAAAATTAAGAGAAAAATAACTATAATTTCTAGGTTTACAATTATAGCACCACTATATAGCTTCCCATGATTTAAAAGAAAAAGGCAAAAAAGTTTTGATCTCCTCCTTTACTTAATGTCTTTAACAAAAGCATTTGAAAATGATAATTAATTAGAACTAATGTTGGCAAGGTCATTGCTGGCCTTAAATCTCCATTTCCAATGCAAATAAATGTTAACCTACCACTATTAAGCATCGTCGTTGGTGAAGCTAATCTTGAATACAACCTCGTTGACATCGTTAAAAGCTAACACTTTTATCTTCAATTTTGCCCTTCTCTTCTCTTGATTTTCTTCAACTTTAGCTTCTCATATTCAAGCTCAAACTCAAACTCAAACTCATACTCTTTTGCTGCAGCAGAGAAAATTGAAAATGAAAGGATTTCAAAGAGAACAATGAAATGGAGGAAAAATGTAGGAAAATTTTGGGAGAAGAGTAGTGTTATAGTGGATGGGTCACCCATCCAAGTACGATATAGTAAGATCCATTTGATCATTCTTACTATTCTAATCATTTGTTAATTATTGATAACTCAGAACCTGATTGATCGTCTTTTTATTTTTTAAGTTTTTAATTTTAATTTTTTTATTATTTAAAAATATATTTTTTAAAACTTTAAATTTTGTATTATCTAAAAATTATTTAAAAATATGAAGTATACCTCGCAATTTTAACTTTACAGTAATCTATTCATAGCATTAATGCTTAATTGTCAGACAGACTCTAATTTGAACCAAAATTAAACATTAAAGGATTGGTTGAATCGAAATATTTTTGCGGCACCTACATTGAACATTTACATATAATACAGACCCCAAGTTAGACATTATTCTTATATATATATATATATATATATATATATATATATATATATATGCGCGCGCGCGCGTGTATGTGTTTTCTATGTTTACTTTGTTTAAAAACAAAGTAACCTACTTTATTTGTAAAAAAAATAATTTTTTTTACAAAAAATATAATTTTATATATTTTTTTCGTAAATTAAACTATTATTTTGTAATTCTTTTTAGTTGCGAAAAAAACATTTAATTTTACAAAAATATTAAATTATTTTTTGCAAAATAATAATTTATGAAAAGAAAAATAATTTTGTAATTATAAAAAAAGGCTCTCTTACGAAAAATCAAAATCTTTTTATATTTTTTTGTAAATTAAACTATTTTTTTATAAAATTTATAGGTTTATAAATTTAAAATACTACCTTAATCATTTTAATATTTTTCTTTTTTAATTAGTAAAATATAATAGCAGATTAATTTAATTACAATACTTTAAATATTTTAATTATATTTATTATTTGTTATTATTCTATTGGTTATAAAAAATAAAATTTTGTGCTTTATTTTAAAATAAAATAATTTAAATATTTGCCTATACGATACTATTTATAAGAAAATTGTGATTTTTTAAAAAAAATATATATGCTTTCATAATTACAAAATTATTTTCTCATAAAATTGTTAATTTGTATAAAATAAATTATATTTTGATAAAATTAAAACTTTTTTCTCAATTAAGTAGAATTGCTAAAAAATAATTTATTTTACGAAAAAATATAAATAAAATTATAATTTTTCGTAAAAAAATTATTTTTTTTATAAATAAAGTAGGTTACTTTATTTTAAAATAAAATAGCCATAAAAAATACAAACACACACATATATATATATGAAATCCATTGCAGCATTTAAAATCCAACAAGAAATTTTTACCAAAATTCTAGATAAATTTCAGTTGCATAAACTATTAGGTGCAAGCTAAATTCAGGCATTCGAGGAAAATATTATATCTAGTGAATTACTAGTTTTTTTTTTTTTTTTTTTTGCCAAAGAGTGGATTATTAGTTTGATAACAGAGTAATCCAATTAATGAATTATGTGCAAATTTTATTTTTATACATGAATTATGAAAAAAAAAAATTTGTAAAAAAAAAAAAATATTAATTCGAATTTATAATTTTACAATCTTAAACACAACTTATCTATCAAAATAAATATTCACAGTACTCTTATCTTATTGTGAAGTTCACTTTTTTTGGTAGCTTTACAAATGTGTGGCAGAGTAAAAATTCTAGGACTCTAGTGGCACTTAATGATAGTGCCCTATAAACTCTTACTATAAATTCATCCCCACCCCATTTCACTTCTCTTTCATGTTCACTCCTCCTTTCCTTAACTCCTTCCCTTTAATCTCTCTTCCACAACCCATTCATCAAAAATCCACCAGAACATAGGTTCTGTTTTAGAGACTTGTGTTTGATCTTAATTTTTCCTTTTTTGCAACTATAAACTCTAAAAACTCTGTTTTCAAACCAAACCAAAATTCCCCTGTTTCTTGTTCATTTTCTCTGTTTTTTTTCCTCTTTACATTTCAATTGAGAAAATGTCCTGCTCAAGTTATTGCCAGGGCCTCCAATCATGCTTAGAGCCAGCTCGCCTAGTTGAACCACCATGTATTTTGAGGCTTAAATTGGCTCCGCCAAAATCCAACATTTCCGATACTTCACCACCAGCTTGCAAGTCTTTTGTCCCTGACTCTGATTGCAACTCCAAAACCACCACCAACGAAAACATTGAAATGGGTGGCTGGAGTTTCCTTCAATCTTTAGCTAATAATAAATCTGAAAATAACAAAGAAGATTGCGAGAAGGACAAAATTTATATTCCCCCGAACTTTAAGCGCTCTGCTTCGATGCTAAGCGAAAAGAGCCTAGAAATGTGCACAGAGAGCTTAGGTAGTGAAACTGGAAGCGATGAAATGGCTTTAATTAGTTATCCAAATGGTAATGATGATGCAACTTTGGATAAGAAATCAAAATTGAAAGAAACAAGAAGAATGACTCGAAGCGCGAGCTTTCCCCCTCCCTTAACTTCAATCAGCGGCTCTACTACAGTTCAAGTGAGGCCGCACAGAGAAGGCGGGCGTCTAGTCTTGAAAGCAGTAAGCTTTTCTTCTTCCCAAACTTATTTCCAAGCAGAGCGTAGCGATGGACGACTCAGGCTTCATCTAATGAAAGACAGTGACAGTAGTGATGAAGAAGAAGAAGAAGAAGAGCAAGAAGAAGAAGAAGAGGAAGAAGAAGTAGAAATTGAAGATGAAGGAGGAGAAATTGAGAATTGGGAAGAGGATTTTGAAGAAAATAGTGGAAATAGTGGGGGTGAAATGGGGATGGAGAAATTGGCAAGGCCAAGCAGGTGCAAGGAAGGTGGGAATGGAACCAAAAGCTTGATTAATTGGAAGCCATTTTTGGTGGCTACTTAAAACATTCAAAGTATTAAAAAAAAATTAAAGAAAAAGAAAATCCTTCTATTATAGTATTTAGTCTGCAATTTACTCTGTGTCTCATTTTAATTTCTTGCTTTCTGCAGTTATAATTTTAGATTTTCGTACGCAGCTATAGCTTGGATTTCATCAAATATGCTAATGGTAGTTATTATCGTTATTGGACTTAGGTCCTCCTTCCCGTCTCTATCTCTTTTAGTAACTTTATTTTTTCTCTCTCTCCAGTTTATTATTTTATTTATCTTCCCAAAATACCCTTAGGAATAACTTTATTAGCTATTTTAACATTTCTTTGATACCTGCAGCTTCTGATAATTAGGTGATTAACTTTTAATTATGTGGTGTCATTAACATAATTACTAACCGCCATTCTTAACCTCCAGTATTAATTAATTACTATTAGCTGGTCCAGTACATATATAAATATTAAGGCATGTATCACTTTCATATAGCTAGGGACCATCCTTTTTATGAATACAATCTTCTTTCTTTTGCTTCTAATAAAAATCCAACCTCATAACCCAAAAAGTTATCATCTTAATTTTTTTTTAATTATTTTTTATGTTACATTAATTAATAATAAGTTATTATGAAATACACACTCGTTTACTAAATTACTTATAGACACTCATTTAGTAAATTAGTGATTTAATAACAATTTTCATGTACTTCAATTTATACAGAGGAATAAGGCTTCTTTTCTGCTTTGAATGAACTAGAGAAAAATAAATAAAAGAAAAAAAAAAGTAGTTTTGATTTCTTAGGCAATATATATATATATTTTAAATAGGGATTTTAGAGTAATTTATGAAGTCCCACGGCAACGGGAAACAGAATGCAAGTTGAGGTGTACGAATGGAGTACGAATGCCTGGTAACTATCAGGACAAAGGTCCCACAACAGAGCGCAACATGCAGCTGACCTGATTACACATGATCATCCATGTGCTCCCATGTTTGCTTTTCTTTCATTTCCCAATCCAAATTTTCCTTTTCACACTTAAAGGACTCGTATTTACAAATACTTGCCTTTATAAAATGGGACAGTTTTGAGGATGCAAAATCCTTGAGTTATTTTATGAATTGAGAAAAAGAATCCCAAACCTAACCCTAACCCACAACATATCACAGATAATCATAACTAATTTAATTGATATTCTCATATACTTTAAAAAACTAAAGGATGAAATATCTTTAATTCGAATTCATCATTCATCATACAGTGAAAATTTTCATTGATAGTTGAAAATGATTAAAAAGAATGGTTATTCTTTATTATGTATTAAATAGTACTGTTTTAACTCATTTAACTTCCATTGAATTAAAAAAAAAAATTTAAAAATAATAATAATTATTTAGTCTGTAAAATTTGACTTAATTTGCAAATCAGCATTTTTATTTTAAAAATTGAATTAATTGGTTCCTAAAATTTTATTTTGTCAATTGTTCATTTATTTTTATTAATTTTTTCATTAATCAACTATAAAAAGTAAGTCAATTATATAAAATATTTTTAAATGATTTACTATTTAACCCATAAAATTTAAAGTGGATTGCCACCTAGTTTATGAGGTAATGCATATTTCATTAATCATAACCTATTTTGAATAGTATTAAGTACCTTCTTTATATTATATTTTTTTTACTTTCTCTATATAAATTAAAATATGTGGCAAGTTTCGAAGGTGTTATTTTTATATTAATCAATTTTCAGGATAATTTCATATATTAATATTCTTTAATACTACAGAGAATGTAAAAAGAATATAATATGGAGAAGATATTTAGCATTCTTATAACCTATTTTTTAACACATTACAATAAATTGCAGAATAAGCAACAAAAATTTTGGCAACAAATTTATTTTGCTTCCAAAAACTAATATACAACAATAACATTAAAAATTATTGTCAAAATGCTGATATATAAAATATTTTTTTTTCTTTTTGAATATTAGAGAAGAAAGATTATTTACTAGTGAAATTTGAAATTTGAGTGCATTATATTGTTTATATTAAATAATTATACATTATATAATTTAAAAAAAAAAATCATCGCTGTTGATAATTTTTTGATAACAAACCAAATTTTTCTCTAAAAAACTTAAAGTTTCCAATGTTGAACAGTACGATGCAATAACTTTTTTTTTTTTTAATAAATTTCAAAGTAAATATCATACTTTCTAAATTAAATTAAAAATTTAGAAATTAAAAAGTAATTAGTAAAAAAAGAAAAAAGGTAGGTAAAATGGGCCAGGTAAGTGATGAGTGTGGTTTACATTCCTTGAAAGAGGATGGAAATTAATGTTCCATCGTGGATATTGGGTATCCATACGTACGATTAAGGTTTTAATTAGGGGTAAGGCTCAAAGGGGTTGATACTTGATGATATGTGAACGACCACATGCATCATTATGTCCCAAACATCATGCATGTGCTTTAAGAGCCCTTATTTTTATTTATAATTAAAGCACATATTCTCTCACCATATCCTCCCGCAAGCAAGCAAAAAAATCTTTTACCAAATCAGCATGTCTCCGCAATTTCTTTTATTGCTCACATGAACAAAATTACACTTTCATCTAGTAACTTAATTATTAGATGCTTAATGATATTAAACCATGCATTATTATATGTAGCTTTCTATAAACACCCGGAATATCACTTCCTTTTTAACTTCATTTCTCTTATCTTTCTCAATGTGTTATATGTACACACACGTTTTCACACCATTTCTGATCACCACATTAATTTTTTTCAATAGTATTAATTAAAATTTATTATTACTAATAATAATATATCACATTTTATATAAATATATTTAAAACTCTTTGTAATAATATTTATAGTCTCACATATCTAATAAATATAAAAATATTAAGTGATAAACATATAAATGGACTCTCCAATTTTAATAGCTAACTTTTAAGGTTAGTTCTCGTAAATTTATATTAAAAGTTTAATATAGTATCAAAACTTATTGATCTTATTTAATGAATCATCTTGTCGGTTGGTCCGATTTATCTAATTATTTAATTAACTAATTAGCTATTTTTTATTGTCATGCTATATATATATATATATAGTTACTGTTGAAAGAAATGAATATCGTGTGAATTGGGTATATGCGTGTGACATCTTACCATATCCCTGACAAGTATTTTGGAATTGTATGACAAATTGACAATAAGTTGTTTTTCAGGAGACCATGTGCTTAAAAGAAAATTGTTTTATTTCCTTTAATTTTTTTTTAAATATATAGAAAAAAAAAATAAAATTCATGATATCCAACTCCAACATGACTGTTAAGTAGGCTGTTGTAGGTTTTGAACTTTATATGTATGGCACATGCAATACTAGTGAGTGATTTTTCTCCATGAAATTATGCATATATATATATATATATGTAAGGCAGAGAGAGAATGTCGTTATCAAAATTTCCTGCAGTAGCTGAAGATATCATTGATGAAAATCTGCCTACAATTGCCTATTCACTCTTAAATGCTACTGCTCCAATTCATATGTTTATAATCTTTCTCTAAGATTGTATTGTCAATATCACTAGCTGTTATTTCGGATACTGTCTCACTCAATTTTTAGTTTTTCTCAGCCTGCATTAATTATATATCCATCCTTATTTAATTTTTCTTGCACTGTGTAATCACTCGCCATTTTATTTTAATTAATATATCATTTAATGAAATTTAAAAAACATTTTTATGAAGTTTTAATTTATAAAACATTAATAATGTAGTAATATTTATGATTATTCCTATAAAGCAAATTAATTAAGAGTTAGAGAGAAAACAAATGTTAATTAATCATCTGGATCCCAAATGATGAATTTATTGCAGTATACATATACTCTTGTTGATTTCGCTTTACACTTGGCAGAGGACAAATCTAGGTACATTTTCCATGTTATTTAAATTTATTATGGATTTTCCTTATAGATAATGTACCTCCTTGTTCCCCTTCGTTTATATGTATTACTAATTAGAGTCTATGCATGGATTGGATTTCAATTTGATAATATGATGGAATATTCAACCTAGATCATACAGTACCACTAGCTATATATATGTGTATATAGGGGTTGATGAGAATTAAATCTTACTGATATTTTTGTATCTCGAATATCATATTAGATTCATTTATCAAGAAAATACAATTAAATTTATAAAATCTAAATGAAGATCTCTTTGAAAACAACTTACAACAGTGAATTTCAGACCTTGTTTAAATTGAGACTATTTATGGAAAAGTGCCTCGTTAGAATGTTTTCTTGTTAGTACCAGCCCCGTTATAAAGTCTTTAGTCCCGTCTCATGCTAACTCCACTAGACAATACGCTGTAGCCTCTCACACGTTTAATCATGCCACAACATTATTATCAACACTAAGACTTAGAGCACATCAATTTTTGGTATACTAAGATAAGATAAACCGTTTGATTCTAATATCAAGCCAAAATACAACCCTAACATGAGGCAAATGGCACGATACTAGAAGGCTAAAACCCCAAGTTTTACTCTCCTCATTTTTGCTAAACTCAATACACACTAATGAGAAGGAAACATAATTGTGTACCAACAAACTCTCTTTTCTGCTAACATGTATGATATAAGACAAACATTCTCATCATCATTATTCTCAGTTTTATTCCACAACTTCTTACCTCTTTCTCTCAATATGTTCTCTCTCAAGGTTGATAATCTTCTTCCTTGAGAGAGACTTTACCAAGTTTAGGCTTAGTATTTTGATGCTAGTTGTTCATTTTATAGATTCGAGAATCATCGTAAGTCCAAGTCTCTATAAAAATGGCCAATCATCTTTATTTGAAGATCTTTGGATTGTTTTTTTTTTTTTTTTTTTAATAAAAGTATTCACATATTTTATTCATGATACTTCTTTTTTGTACCATATGTAAGTACACAATTGTCTTGAATTATCTATACAAATAAGAGTAGTTGTTTCTTTCTCACAAATTCTTTCACCTTATTTATCAGGATTTAAACTCAACATTTTTGATAAAAATTTCTGAGTTCTGATAACTGCATGAGATGTCTATATATTGGATAAAAAGAATTCTTAATACTATATACCAACTGTTTTGACTTTTGAGTTTTGAATAGGGTTCATTAACTGAAAATACTGTTGGATATATATATATATATATAGTTGAGGTAATTAATGCAGAATCCTTTATTAATTAACTAGCAGTTGTTGTGTCTAAAGAAAGTAGGGGTCTAATCAGTCTCTTTATTCACCATAATTTTCTCTGGTCAATAACATATATAATGAGACTCATGCAACTTGGTACTATCCCATTATACATATATATCTCTTGTCTGGCTGGCTGATCGATCCTAGACTTATTTCATAATTCTATTTTTATACCAAATAAGTGATAACAAAATAGATATATGGTTTTATGGGCTAATAATATAATATTTTTATGAATAAAAAACCAAAAGGAGAAAGCTAGTTTTTGTTGGATATATGCATTAATGCCATCACCACCAACCTAAAAAAAAAAAAAGGGTCCATTATAAAACAATGAAACCCCACCACTCTGTCCACCCAACCTTGGACACAAATAAAACACAAACCCTACAAGGGACAACACACACACGCACACTATATATATATATATATATATATATATATATATATATATATATATATATATATTAGATCTTATTCACACACTTTCAGTAAATTTTTTCATATTCCTTTGTCTTATTTTCAAAATAATATTCATCTGGGAGTGAGTACAGAAAAAAAAAAAATTCGAAAACATACCTATCGGTCCTATTTTTTGTTCAAAGTAGTAACTACTTTCTATAAGTCAAAGAATATATAACCGTGTGTCTATGTGTATGTATATATATATGTGTATGTATTTTTTATGGTTACTTTATTTAAAAACTAAATAACCTATTTTGATTGCGAAAAAAATAATTTTTTTTACGAAAAATCACAATTTTATTTATATTTTTTCATAAATTAAACTATTATTTTGTAATTCTTCTTAATTGCGAAAAAACTTTTAATTTTATGAAAATATTGACTTATTTTTTGCAAAAAAATAACTTTATGAAAAGAAAAATAATTTTGCATTTATGAAAAAATAACTTTCTTACCAAAAATCACAATCTTTTTATTTTTTTCATAAATTAAACTATTTTTCTTTATAAAGTTTATAGGTATATAAATTTAAAATATTACCTCAATCATTCTAACATTTCTTATTTTTAATTAGTAAAATATAATAGCAGGTTAATTTAATTATAATATTTTAAATATGTTAATTATATTTATTATTTATTACTATTCTATTGGTAATAAAAAATAAAATTTAGTACTTTATTTTAAAATAAAGTAATTTAAGTATTTACCTATATAATGTCATTTATAAGAAAATTGTGATTTTTTTTAAAAGAATACATTTTTCATAATTATAAAATTATTTTTCTCTTAAAATTGTTAATTTGTATAAAATAAATTATATTTTGGTAAAATTTAAACTTTTTTTGCAAGTAAGTAATATTGCGAAAAAATAATTTACTCTACGAAAAATATAAATAAAATTATAATTTTTTGTAAAAAAAATATTTTTTTCGTAAACAAAATAAGTTATTTTGTTTTAAAATAAAGTAACTGTAAAACACACACACACACATATATATATATATATATATATATATTTTAACTTATTCTCCTTGTTATTATTGGTATGATGAGAGGTACAATTATTTTTAGTATATTTCATGCTTTTTTTCCTCTCAATCTCTATCTAGCTGTGTCTATTTTTCTCCATATATATCATATATAGCTAAGGTCAAGTAGTAGTGTCCTTGTCACCAATAATATATTAAACCTGAAAATTGCACCACAAAATGCCTCCAAGAATATTACATATTAAGGAGGACCGCATGCACCCAATAAATAAATAAATAAATAAATAAATAAATATATATATATATATATATATATATATATATATATATATATATATATATATATATATATATATATATATATATATATATATATATATATATATATATATATATATATATATATATATATATATATATATATATATATATGTGTGTGTGTGTGTGTGTGTGTGTGTGGAAATTGAAATGAAATTAAGTCACTCACACAGGAAACAAGGTGGAGGTCGGCCTCCATTGTATTGGTTTTCAAAGCTAGCTAATTGCCAGCCCCTACATATATATAAATTTTATAATTAATTTTATATATTTCTGTGGTCTGTTCATGTCGCCCACTTCTCCTACGTGTTCATTTATATTATTCTCCACATATATATGAAATTTGAACTTCCCCTTTCACTTCTATGTTATATTCGTTTTTATCATATAGTTGCCTTGTTGGACTTCCATGTCACCAACTCAATCCTATTTTCTTATTTCTTAATATAATGAGAAATAAATATGAAAATAAAAGATTGAGTTTCTCACTCTTTAAACATAATTCTAAATAAACGAATCTTATAAATCTAGACTGTAATAATAAAGATTTAAAAAGATTGAAACTCAAATATAACATTTTTTGCTTAAATATTGAAGTTTTCATAAGAAGCACTCTTAAGTTTGAGCTCTATGATTGACTCTTTAAATTTAATATAACCTTACACTGGTGATAATTAGAGTGATTTTAAGATATTGAACTTTACAATCCTCCTCGCTCTCTAGTTGGCTAGTCATATCAAAATAAATCTATCTTAATTGCTAAGTAATAGATATTATTTAGAGTGTTACAACTCACAACGGCACTTGCATAGCAATAACAATACTTTTCTCGTATAATAATTATCATGATAAAAGAGGTCTGACATGGCTAGTAGCTGGTCTATCTCTCCTGAAGATATATGATCTCATCTACTCTATGATAAAGACATGCATCCCCTAAATTGATCCAATTAATTGCAATTGGAGGTATAAATTGACATTCTCAACTATCAAAAGATTCAAATTCTCTCTATAATTTCTCACCTCTGTCTCATACTAAAATATGCTTTATCTCTCACTAAAATATACTCTCAAAATTGATCATTTTCTTCCTTGAAAATCCTAAGAGTTTAAGTCAATGAATTGTGCATCATAAAAGTCTTGTTAAATCCATACTTGACACTTTGATACTAGTTATTTATCTTATAAGTTCAAGTGAGTATCTTAAGCCCAAATTAACACAGAAGAGACCAATCATCTTTCTTTGAATATATTTGGATTATCATAATATATTCTTTAATTTACTCTTTAATTTCAATACCTTTATATATACATATATACCACTAATTTAATAATCTAATATTTCTTTTTATGTCTAACATCGAATTATAGAATTGAATATGATAGGAACATTAATTAATTGGTTCAAGTAATTAAATAAATAAAAAGGGGTTTGGAAATTAAGCAGTTATATAATTTTTTGAAAGAGTAATTAATTAAGCAATTATTAGAAGAAGAAATTAATAAAGAGGTGGAAGATGAAAGAAGTCAGAGGCATGTATACAGGTAACATGAGCCACAAAGAGGGCCCAAGAGGTGATGGTATATAGCTTTCAACGAAGGCCATAGAGTAGTTAGGTGCTTATCTTTTGGATGTGATGTATATTTATATTGCTGTTGGTAAATGGTAGCTAGTACTATCTAGTGGCTCTAAAAGACGTTAAAAATGAACATTGTTTCTTGGAAATTTAGAATCTTGGTTCCCTTGCCCAACCTCGATTTGATCTTACTGTCTCTAACTCTATTTCTATTTCATGCAATATTCCTACCTATGCAATTTGTGCTCCTCCAATTGGTACGCATATATTCAATTCACAAGATGGCCTTATTTATCATATTCAAAATCCAAAATTAAGCGATAAAAACCTATATATTCGACTCTTAAATTTTATTTTTTATTTATATTAAATTATAATATTTGATATAATTGTAATGTCGATATTTGATATAATTGTAATTGATATTTATATTATATATAACATCTTTCGAAAGAAAATTTTATTTTTCATGAAATAAATACAAATAAACTTATTTTTTTTAATAATTTCATTAAAAAATTAATAACCCTAGCTGTGAAATTGTTAGGTGAAGCCTAGCAAGAGGGAAGCGATATAAATATTTCATGCATATTAAAAAAAATATTAGATAAATGTATAAATTATATTATATATAATTAAATTGAGTGATAAAACATAAAAGAGAAAGGTAAAGAGGTGGGTATTTTGAATTTTGTAATTGTTGACAAAGGAGGATATCATAGAGGGATTCCAGAGGATCCATATGAGTATCAAATGAGGACCCACAATTCACAACCATTAGGATTTTGTATATCTATTCACTTCTGTTGGGAATCATGAGATTTCCTGTCATCTTGTAATTATTAATCCTTTTTCCTAACTTTTTGACCCAAAAAAAAATTTTATATTTTTTTAAATGTTAAAGATAATTTTTTTTGAAAAATTTTACATACATGTTTAAAAAAAAAAAAAAAAAAAAGGAAAAACCTACATACATTACAATTAATTTTTAAATTATAATTAAATAATATTAAAATACATTTACACAATATTCAAACAATTCATCACCAAAAAAAAAAAAACATAATATTACTGAAATTGAATATAAAATTTTATATTTGATTATTTGAAATTTAATTATTTTACCACTTAGGAGGTGGGATCAATTCCTCGTGTAGAATGTCAAAGAGCATATATCTTGGAAAGCGGCATGGTTAAATATTTATGTCTTGATATTGATGATTGGTGATGGCCCTACTTGAGTGAACAATCCCAACCGTCCATGTTTCCCACCTCCTTAGCAAAATTACTTCTGTATAGGATGTTGTAGTTACAACTTAGATTTGGCTGACCTAAAATTAAATAATGCTATGGTTTTTTGCCTTCTTAATATATCTATATATTGTAAATCCCAACAATTAGTATTAAGTCAGCAAGCAAATTTTTATATTTTACTAAGAGCAGTGAAGCATTATTGTTTTACTAATTACTTTATAAAATTCTTAACATTTGAAGGTTATTTGGCCGAAAAAAAACATTTGAGGGTTGGTTTGATATGATAAATTTGAATGATAGATTTTGCAAAATTTATAAATTTGTTAAAATCTATTATATTCAAAATCTTTTATTTTTTAGGTTTTTAAAAGTCCACACGAAATGCAGGTTTTGGCCAAAATTATAAATTTAAGTAAACAGTGACTAAACAATTTATATTCCAAAATTATTCGTATTAACATTTAACCTAAAACTAAAATTATATTTGTTTGTAATAGATGTTGATAGTATATTTAAAATTTACTCATAATATCCATATAATTGTAATTATTCATCTAAAGACTAGTCTTATAGATTTTAACTCTAAATTTTAAGATTTTACTCTTCTAAACTAATATAACATGTATCAAATTCCATAATTTCACATTTCATGATTTTTGATTTCATAGATTTGGATAAATCTATAGATTTAAAATCTATTATGCGAAATGAATCTAAATGGTTTATTAAAATTATTATTATTTTGAGGTGTGTATGTATCGTTTCTCTATTTTTATGTCTATATTTATATATTTCGAAAAAACCTTTAAGTGATTTGCCACTACAATTAAAAATTTTAATTAAAATCATAGTATTTGTATATAATTTCTTCCAAATACTCACCACTATACTGGATTAGAGACGGCAAAACTCAATCCACTCTGATAAAAAATTTGGTCCTGCCTATAATAATATAAATTTCTTTACGACGTACCGTCTCATCCTGATCCTCGCCTCAATTGTATTATATATATATATTCTTTAAAATTACGTCATTGAGTATTTAATTATATTATTATTTTTAATATTAATTAATAATATATAAAATTTAATATAAATATATATAACATTTTTTAAAATATATAAATTATGAAATTTTAATATTAATAAAATTATAAAAATATTAATAGAGATTCCATGTGCTCCATTTCACTTTTGACTCTACTATTCATAAGGCAGGGATAAAAAATCTCAAAACCCATCCGCGTCTGCTCCGTGCTGCCCATTGCCATTCCTGTGCTGGACTGTTTGACATGTGTACCACTAAGTCGTAGGACTTGCTTAGCAGGAAGGTATATATGCAAAAACATGACTTTCTCTTAACATGTGATTAAAGATGCAAATACGGAGATGGCATGAGAATTAAATTCACTCTCAAGACACCGTATGATTAATTTGTCATCATCAAGTATCAACCATTCACTTAAATATTTTATTCCTGCGTAGATCCAATAGGGGATGCATAATTTAGATAAAAAGTGGGTTGACAGAAAATGTTAAAATACAAAATTTTTAAATTAAAAAATAAATATAATAAAATATTTATTTTAATTGTGCTCCATGTGAATAGCAAGAGTTGAACAAAAAAGATAGAGTTGAAGGTCAATATTTTCCAATTTATATATAAACAAAAATAATATAGATGGGCAAGTAGTTGACGTATTATTTTAGTTATAATACTGAACTCTACTATAAAAGCTTGTTTATTAAACAAGATTTCAATTAAATTTATTATTTCAAATAAAATGTTACTGTTAAATTCTTAATGATCAATTTAAAATCCAAATTCACTATTATAAATTAACAATCAACTAATGCATGCAATTCACAAACTTACCAATTCACAAACATAAATTTACAATCATAATCCCTATATTAATTAAATAAAAAAAAATCACAATTTATATCCTATTAATTACTCAATTTGAATTTAAAATCTTAAACTCATAATTTTGATTTTTGGATTCTTAATTAGAGAGGGATTTAGCAATTTAAGAAATTAGGAACTCCCCTAAAATTTTTTAGAATGTGAATGATCAATAAATTTCAAATTTTAGTTACTTATTGCCAGTACTATTCAACTCTTGCTATCCTCACCAACGTTATTATTGATAACAATCCCTCACAAACTCAATATCCCAATCCTCCACAAATTCATCAATTGGAATTTGAAAATAAAAATATTGCAATTTGGCAAACGATGCCACGCAAAAGTGATTGAAGAAACAGGAAGGAATCTGTTTTAACTTTTAGTGAGCCCAATCAACCACCACTATGCATATATATATATATATAACATGGGCTAACCTTTTGCCTTTGTGTAGATTTATACATGGGTCAAACTTGAGTAGATCTGGTCCATACATAATAAAGTTTATAAATTTTTTACTCAAGTACAAGGCTAATTTAGCCCAAAATTAATCTTATTTTAGACTGTTCAAACTCGGACTTATTCTCTTTAAAAAAGCTTGTTAAAGTTAAGCTCCGCCCGACTTATATATATATATTTTTAAAAAAATTAGTTGTTTGCTTTTTTAAATATTTAATGGTAAAAAGTATTTTTCAACTTACTTAATATAGATACGAGTCCTCACGCCTGTAAAAAACATTGTGTTGATATATATTATAAATGTCAGGTTGCAACGGATCTGAACTTCGTAATACGTGATTGGATCTATCCGTTAAAATATCACACTTAAAAAGATTGGATTTATTTGATATATTCTTTATTCAAATCTTGTAATTTTGGAACAATGATAAACGGCCGTGCAAATACCCGAGCTTATGAATAGATTTACACCTATTGTAATTATTTAGAATAAAATAACAATAAACAAATCACTTAAAATTTTTGGATAGCGCTATTATCATAATCTAAATTACTATTATTATTATTATTATTATTATTTTTATTATAAATTGATCAGACTAAATTAACGGAAATTGCACCAATTCAATTACTTTCTTTCTTGTTTAAAAAAAAGAAAAAGAAAAAATTTGTGGCAGCTTTGCACTTTTCCATTTTCACTTTCCAATGATCGTATATCATTAGCTCCAATTCTGTCAGACGACTTCTATCCACCGCGTGTATATTATATTATCACATCCACCCCAATAAGATGATACTATATATTTATATATTTCTTTTTCATCAAAATAAAATTTTGTTCAATAATAAAAAAATAGAAATTATTCAATGCATTTGGCACATATAAAAATAGGATATTTCACATTAACAATTAAGTGATTATTTTTTAATTTTATGAGAGATAAACCTTGCATAGCTGTGAAAGCATGCGAACAAAGAAAGGCAGGTTATGAGGGATTGTGATGGTGGGATATTTGGGTTGATCCTTGATGGCTCATATCAATGAAATGGGAGATCTTCTTTAACTCTTTCTTGCCTTTTTTGATCTCTCAGAATCCTACCCTTTCACATCAACTGCTTCTACTTTTCAGTTTTTATACATGCCAACTTGCATGGAAACACCTGAGAAGTAGTAAAGTATATCATGAGATATCATATACCATACCATATATCATTACACTATCATATTGATAATATTACAATTCAATATGAATAGAAAATAAATTCAAATGCCCCACATATAAAAATTGAATTTGAATTTGAAACCTTTTACATTTCAGTATATAAAAAGAATTATAATTGCTATTATGATATCAATTGAAAAATTAAATATCTACAGTCAGTGGTGAATTTAATATTATTATTACAAATAATAGTAATTTGTAAATAACAAATAAGGAATATTTTTTTAAAAAAATTCAATTACTCATTTTGATTATTGTAAACCTTAACAAATCATATTTAAAGAATTTTATAAAATTTAGTGGTAGAAGTTAATATTTTGTAGGCCTATCATTTCATGGTTTTAGATTTGAACCGTCATTCTATGTAGATTTTCCAATATTTCCATTCATTTAGATCGCTGTTGAATTTGATGATAATATATATTTTTTATGCTTTATTATATAAATATATTCTTTTTTTTTTATAAATAAATATATTTTAAAAATATTTCTGATTTTCAATCACAATTTCTTATTAAATTATAATTTAATTTTTCAACAGACGATTTAATAATTTTAAAAACTTATGGTATGAAAACAATAAAAATAATGAATTTATTCATATTTGTTTTGTAATAATAGTTATTGATATTAAATAGATATATATTTTTTTAGCAAAATTTAAGTTTAAATTGATGAACTATACTCTCCAAAAAAAATTGATGAATAAAAATTTAATTTAATGTAATTTATTAAATAATCCGGTTCATGTGCGAATCAAATAGATAAAAACTAACAAAAAAAAAAAAATTGTCCCATCTCTCTCTCTCTTTTTAAAATATTTTTCTTTTATTTCAACGCATTACAATCTTAGATTCTAAAATATTAAGATATTTGTTTATTAAACTAATAATTCAATAGCCGGATTCCTGCATTGTAGAATTAAAAAAAAAAAAAAAAAAAGGGGGGGAAAGTTTAACTCCTTTTCTTTAGAAAATCTCCTTAGAATCTCATCGTCTAGCATGCTTGTCCAATCTAGTTATCTAGAGGCATTTAGACATATAGACTCGGCAAGAAGACATTCAGAGTGTTTTTTTTTTTTTTTTAAAGTAATGAGACTTAACTTTCCCTAAATCTTATTTTTATTGAGCACTTTTTTTTTTTTTTCCAAAATAGGGATGAAAATGAATTGAGCCAAACTTTAACTTACTCGGACTCTACTTAATTTTTTTTCTAAGCTTGAGTTTAAACTTGAATTTGGATTCAGATGTAAAAATCATATTCAAATTGAGTTTGTTTCGAACTCAAAAATTAATTGAACTTGAAAATTATATTTAAACTAACATAAAAATAAAAATATTTTATTAGTAAAAAAAAATCTAATAATTAAATTAAGCATTACATGTTTTAAAAAAAATTGAATTATCAAAAAAATTATAAAAAAGTTAACATATATTTTTTAGAATGTCCAAATGATTAAGATAATAATAATAATAATAATAATAATAAATAATAATAATATTATTATTATTATTATTATTATTTATTATTATTATTATTATTATTATTATCATTACGTAACATAAACTCTTTTTTTGAAAATTAAACTTAATTAACTATTTGATAAAATTATAAAACATAATATTAGTGAAATTAATTATATGCATATATAATTATTAATTTTATAATTACAAAACATAAATCATAAATGTATATATTAAAACATTACAAATGAACTTGTAAACGAGTTTATTCGTGAGCTTCTTAATCAACATGTTTATAATTCTAATTGAGTCGAAAGTTATTTTACTC
The DNA here is from genome assembly GCA_947687605.1 of Reutealis trisperma. NCBI lineage: Eukaryota > Viridiplantae > Streptophyta > Magnoliopsida > Malpighiales > Euphorbiaceae > Reutealis > Reutealis trisperma. The sequence goes on along the minus strand of CANTUT010000033.1, from coordinate 8,998,143 downwards.
AAACTCGGCTCATCTATTAATCGAGTCTTAAATTAAGACTCAAACTTGACTTATTTATAAAATGAGCTAAAAACGAATGAATGTTTTATCGAGCCGAATACTAAACTGCTCACGATAAACTTAGCTTATTTGCAGCCCCATTTCAAAGGCAGATATTTTTATGAAGAGGAGATATTATACATAGCTATGTACAATCTTTAGATTGCACATCTTTTAAACTAACGTCGATTTGGACAGTAAAGAATTTGAAAAGAGAACAAAATAACCAAGGGCACAACCGGTTGATCCACGGTTGTATCATATGGAAGTATTTGGAATCATAAAAGATTGCTCTATTTAGTTGAGTTGTGCACCTATTTTTAATGTTGTAATGAATTTTCTCTTTTCCTAAAAAAATGTTAGTAATAAACAATCTTTTTAAAGTTAGCCCTTAATAAAGAATGGATATATAGCCTTTAATAAAGAATGGATATATGAATTAGAAGAGACGTTAATATTTTGTATACATACAAGGATTCCATCAGGGGTTGCAGCATTGCAAAACTGGGAAAACCTTCCATTGATGCAGCAAAATTGCAATGGTTTATTGACAGCTCAAAATCTATGTGGAAGAATTCTTCCTTGCAGTATAAGCTCGGAAAGCTGCCACTCCAACTACGGCAAAAGCGGTACCAACTGTAATAAATTAAAACAGATCTCAGTAAAGACACTGCACATATGACGAGTCTCACACATGTTTATGGAACTATGCAGAGAGAGAGAGAGAGGATGAACCTGACATAAACAGAAGAGAGTGACTGACAAGCTGGCGAAAGTACTTGCGTTTCCTCCCAGCCTCAGTTTCTGGAATGTTTAAATGAGGGCGTTCTGCTGCACTTAAAATTCTACAGAACACATTATTTGTTTCTTGCAATTTCATGCTGACAGGAATAGGGGCTTCTATTCCCAACTCCTCACAAACCTGACGCGGAATTTCAAATCGAAAATAAAAAGAAAAATGAGCCATAGTACCAACTTATTCAAACAAGGAATATTCAATTCTTATATGTACATGTGCCTCGTATATTTTCTTCCCAAGAGAATCATGTGTCAGAGATGTCAGAGATTGAGTATGCAATGATGTAGTCAAGGCCAGAAATATATACCGCTACTGAATCTTGCATTGCCATGGGATATGGATCCATGTCATCCTTGGCTGCAACAAGAAGGCAGGGCACCCCGTAACCACTTTCTTCACCTTGCCTAGCTATCTCCACGAGCATCTCACAAGATCTCGTCCATGAATATTTATCAGAACTGGAAATAGAAATTTCATGTCAGTTAATGTAAGAAGTAACCTAATGCCATTTGGCCCAAAAAAAAAAAAAGAAAAGTTACTGCCGACAGGCAGAGATGAGGAGTTACACATTAAAAGAATTCGGTAGAGACCATAAAATAAAGCATTATCAAACTACATCGAGTTATAATGAATGCATCATATGGTAGGTAAGTGTGAGTATCCAGCATCACAGACCTAACAAATGTGAGAATCAAACTTACCTATCGTAGACAAATACAGCAACATCACAGGCTGCCAAGGAGTCTTTATTTGATAAAAATTTCTTCACTCCATCTTCTGGTATCTCTTGCAAAATAAGAGTCTTCTTGTTTCCCTAGACAAATAATGACATGAAAAAGATGACCAGACAGCTCAAATCTGCAACAACCTCAATCAAGACAACATGTATATTTGTCACTTAGAAATCAAATTATAGACATACAATGAACCATAATCTTGTGATTCATTTCTCGCCATGAAACTAAGTTAGAATACTACATATAAAACTACCCAGGTTGACCATTTATACTGCTGCTACTCACCAAAACTTGGTCAACGACATTTGCAGCATAATGCTCTGCTATACTTGGATTGTGAATTGCAAATGGCCTGCAATTGAAATTGGCAGTACAAGCTCAGAATTGCTTAGCTTAAATGAAACAAGAATAAAAAAAATTGAAAAGAAATGAAGTCCAAAAGAAACTAGCTACTCCTACGATGACTTGGAAAAGATATAAACAATAGATGAATCTATTAAGTTATTTTAAATATTGTAATAGGTTCAGATTAAACACCTTCCCAAAAATGATTGCAAGAGAGCAGATTTTCCAGCATTTTTAGGACCAAAAACTAGGCAATGAAAAACATTTTTTTCTGTTTGTTGCTTTTTGCGATTCACTGTTCTTCTGCAAGTAACACGGAGTGCTGAAGCAGGATTTCCACCATAGCCAACATATATCAGATTAGCCAAACTGCTCTTTGGATCCAGCAATGTCATAAGATCCCACTGTGGCCACATATTCAAAAGCAACAAATACCTCAAAATGATAATGAAGTAATGGATTTAAGAGCTCAACAAATAAAAAAAGGATTCACATTAATAATTAAAACAATAATGCCAAGTTAGGATACATTTTCCAAACAAACTGGAGAAAACCCCCTACTATACTGTTCTAATAGAATAGCAGAGATGATAAACTTCCAATCAGTGTCCTAAATATGGCTGCCAAAATTTCCCTCCAATTTGTGAAAATTTCATTGTTGTAAGAGATTCGTGTGAAAACAACATCATCTCACATGAAACATACAATAAAGAAAAGATTAAGGTTGCCTGTGAGTAAAATATATTAGGATGTCTTATGGCTGCCTAGGAAGAGAAAGAATTAAAGAAAGAGAAGTGGGGAACTCACCTCAGATAGGAAACCCTTAAGGGTTAAATTCCTCTGTGTTGTTCTCTCTGCAGCATCCTTGTAAGGAGCCTCATTCCAAGGACTGAAATATAGAAAGGAGCAACACATATGAGAAAACATATACTGCAAAATTCATCTTAGAGCCATTCACAAGATCCTAGCATCAAAAGTTGTAAAACAAACAATTGGAAATATATAGTAAGCAGTCATTAGTTCCAGTTGATATGTGGTACATATAAAAGACCATTGACACTAATTTAACTGTTAATTTAAATCAGAACAATATCTAAAATTAACCTAAATATCTACTATGAATCTCACTTATGTCAACAGATGGTATTGCAGCAGTTATTAAATTATAGAATTGTATTTTTAATGTGTAACAATTTATCTCACTTGATATTGGATGGTGTAATTACATAATGGATATATATAAGACATACTTGTTTTATTTTTTCTAATTTCATTCATTGGTCTTTTTTTTGGCAAACCATTTAAGGAAAAAAATCCATAGCAATTCAATTTAGTTTGCTTTGGTATGCCATACTAAACAATTCAGTTTAGTTTGCTTTGGTATGCCATACTAAACAATTCAATTTTGTTTGAATATTTTTTAGTTGCAACTTAAAGTTTAGCACGGAATTTTTATTTTAACTGCTCCAAACTGATCCATGCATGTCTTCTTCATACAGTAACAGCAAGCATGTATGCAAAACAAAGATCTGTTGGCATGACACAAATGTATTTAAAAAAATAGAAATGAAATATCTAAATTTCATATTTTTGGCCAACTATTATTTCTCCTTCTTGTGAAGATTTCTGTGCAAAGTTACAAACCCAAAAGCATCACAAGTCTCACTCCTAAAACTCCACATGATAAATAAAAATATCAGCGATTACAAGGTAAAAACCATCTTTCTAAATGTTTCATTGCTTTAGGCTTCAATCTATTACTAATTTGACAGAGATAAATATGTGATAGTATGGTGAAATTGCTATTTCAGTGATAAGGGCAATAACATTGCATGTTCTAACAACTAAACAAATGAGTATATGGCCACATGCGAGTGGATTCACTACACATACAAAAATAACTTTGCACCCAACTGAGATAAGCCAGTGTTATTATTGTTTGCCCCCTTCAGGTAGCTGACTGGAACTTGCACAAAATATTGATCCACTGTCAACCATAAGTGAGTAAAAAATAGCAAACTATGATGACCAATTAAGAGAAACAAGAAAATATATAGATTACAAAATCTTGAAAATCATAACTCGTTGAATCAAGGATAAAACTCGATAAGTAAACTTACTTTTCTGGAGCAGTTGAAAATAGCTCATCAAGCCCAGCAGGTCGTAGGGCTCCATGCTAGTAAATGCCAAGAATGACATATTAGTGCTTTTTCAAGAACTTGATAGATTAAATTTATAATTAAAAGAAAAAAAGAACCTAGCATGGAACAAAATGATAATATAAGCATCTGGCAAATATTAATACTTACATTATCAATATCAAACAATCGGAAGATCCCACGAAGAAACTCTACAGCTTCATTAGTCAGCTCTATACTCTACAAAATGACAGCTAAGAGGTAATTATTTGATACTCTAAAAGAAGTTGTCATGGAAGGGCATAGAAAAGTTTTCAACACCAAACAACATATTTAACATATAGTGAACCCATACTTTTTCATGACATTTTAAATGGGGGCGTGTATTGGCTGAACCACAAACTTAATAAATTTCAATACTTACTGAAGGTAATTAAATAGTTAAAATGCACAGTGGTATAACGATGCAGCACAAAGAAGCATTCTTCCTTGAATCATTCATGTAGCAGGATACAAATATGATTGAAACCAGCAGAATGGATCACTGTGCTGCCCCCACTTGAATTAATTTAAGCAGTACCAACAGATGGTGCTCTCTTTATTCAACCATTATGAGCTAAAAGAGGGGTGCCTTAATAGTCAAGAAACAGTAAATGTGGAAGGAACAGAAAATAATGTGCTTCAAGCAATGTATCAGACTGCTCCATTTTACCATGTTTCCTTTTTTATTTTAATTAATATCAACATTTGTAACAGGGTCCAACAAATGTAAATCTATCTCAAAAGAACTATCCACAAAATTTAAATATTTTCAAGACCAAGAAATGATTTTTATATCTGTCACTAACAAATACAGGCTAGAGCACAATCAAACTTCACAACCAACCAACCCAAAAGCAAACTGTAAGAAAGGTTTCCTGTCATTAAGTGATACCTGATCAGGATAATGCTTAGATGGAACAGGGAGAAGATCATCTCTGAGTTTTAATTCGTCATCATAGCCAAATTTCCTCAAAACAGCCCAAGTTGTTTCAACTCGCCCTTTATCTATGAAAAGAGCATGGAGAAAAAGAAATCCTTCAAGTGTAAGACCAAGGTCATTAACACCTTCTTTCTTCTTTTCTTGTACAACTCTTCTCACACCCACTATTTCAGCAGGCTGCAGTGGTGCATTAAAACACTTAACCTGTTCACAATTATTACAATGTGTCAGATTCCCCAAAAAAGAGGAAAACAACAATATAAAGAGGACTAAAAGTATTAAAAAAAAAAAAAAAAAAAAAAACCTGAAAGTCATTCAACTCTACGTCGTTGAGTGCACCATCCATGTCATGATCACAAAGAAGAAATATCCTTCTCAATGCCCTTTCACATCGAGGTTTTAAAGTTTGATTTTCTTGGTCAAACAATGGACTTGTAGGATGAAGAACAGCTTTTTGAGCAAAATAAAAAACTTCTGGGACCTAAAAACAACAGAGTTAAATTCTTATAATTTAACCTTTCATGCTACTAAATTCTAATACAGAAGCTGGAACGAGAAAATGGTACATTATGGAAAATTTACACTATAGAATAACAAAGGTTGAAGAAAGGAAATGTAGTCCATGCTAGGTAGACATGGCTCTTCAGTCTCGTTGGTTATGACAATTGACTTCTGATATGTTCTCTTTCCACTTCATGCATTTTTTTAACCTCAAGCAATGAGATTTCATTATATCTTAGGCTGCCATTTTTAACTTGTAACTGACACAGCAAAAAAGCAATAGGAATAAGATTAGAACACGTCTAGTCTTTGAATATCCTTGAATCCACAAGGAAAGACAAATTTTGGAGTCCACCAAAATAAGAGATGCTGAAATTTTTTATTGAAAAATGAGAGATCTCCCAAACTATTATATAATAGGCCTATTTATAAGGCATGCAACCCTAAATAAAAACCGATAACGAAAGTACTAAATAAGACACCTAAATATTCTAGAATTACTTGAAAAATAGAAAAACAAATCTACACTAATTAGGAATTTACAATTATTAAAATAATGATAAAAATATATGAGAACCCCCGTGTCATACTTCTTCACTTTAAGAAAACTCGACCTCGAGCTTATAACTTGAACTTGAAATCTTCCATGCCAAATAAATAAATATTTTGAATAACACATTTTCATGAAATAATTTGTCACAAACAACTTTTTTGAATAACCAACTAATTAAAATTATTGGTCAAGGACAGAATATTATTGAAATAATTAATCTTAATAAAATCAATGCTTTGAAATTCAATAGTATTTTGGAACTTGTGCATAATAGGATCACTTGAAAATTTAATGACTTGATTACCACAATCTTCACAGTTGCTTCTTTTCATATTCTCTTCAATTGTATGTATCTCAAGAATATTAATTTCTTTTTCTGCTTCCTTAATTGTCTCACCCTGTAAAGCTTGTATTTTTTCTTCTTTGTCTTTAAATTCAAAATTAAAATTAACAATACATAGAAAGTTATCATCACATTCAAAATTGGATTTATTATATTTGGATTCAACTTCCACAAGTTCCAATCTCTTTGAATCTTGAACTGATTCAAGTTGAATAGTCTCTATTATTTTCTTAGCATCCAATTGAATATGATCAATAGATCTTCCACTCAAAGAATTTGAACTAAATTTGTCTATTAAAGCTTGATCATAAAAATCCTCTAATCTTTCATAATACCTATTTAATTTTTTATATAAATCACAAAGCACTTAAAAAACATAGTAAAATTCGTCAATTAATAATTCTTTCATCATTGATCATGAACGAATTTTACCATATGTCTTTTGATAATCAACCCACCAATCAAGGGCGTCATCAATTAACTTCCAACAAGCAAGCTTAATTTTTTCCTTCCCATGCATATCATGATAATCAAAAATATATCTCCAAATCAAATAACCACTTGACAAAATCTTTCTCATAAAAATCACCATCAAAATAAGAAATACCTCTAAAATTAGGGACGTTTGTACGAATTAATTGACTGTGAGCTATATCATCTTTAGTGCATGATCTTCCATATCCACGATCCTAAAAATAAAAATTATTTTCTAAATTAGGAATATACCGGCTTCGAGATAAATCGTCTAGAATGCTATTTCTTCTATATTCCAGATCTTGAAAATTTATTTTTGAAAGAGTTTGTCTTTCGCAATCCTTTTCAACGAAAAGATTGCTTTGTATTCTATAGACTATCATTGAGTAGACAAGTCTTAACCAGGCTCTGATACCACCTAACGCAGCGAGAAAGCAATACGAATAAAACTAGAACACATGTAATCCTTAAACATCCTTAAATCCACAAGGAAAGACAAATCTTGGAGTCCACCAAAATAAAAAATGCTGAAATTTTTTATTGAAAAATGAGAGGTCTCCCAAATTATTACATAATAGACCTATTTATAAGACATAAAACCCTAAATAAAAATCAATAAAGAAACTACTAAATAAGACACCTAAATATTTTAGAATTACTTGAAAAATATGAAAATGAATATACACTAATTAGGAAGTTATAATTATTAAAATAATTATAACAATAGATGAGAATCCCGCATCAATAACTCACCACTCTAAAAAGAAAAAGATAGTGAACAATCAAGGACAATATTTAAAAATATCGCCGACACAGACCTAAAGACTACAGTTTTAAGTGAACCAGTAGGGTTTGAAACGGAGAAACCTCTTATCATATTGATAAATGCACTAACATAACATAACATTTTTTTTGGGGTCGTAGATAGCATATACATGACCATAGATAACCTTACAATGTCAAAATACCAAACAAACTAACTAGGAAATGGCCTCAGCCTTAAGTGCTTTTGTCAACAAATTTAAAAGTTGAGGGTAACATACTTGCATAAGTGTAACTGCAGAACATTCTATACAGGTCTCAATTTCCCTATACCGTTGCATAATTGGTCCCATGACCTGCTCCAAGCTAACCGGATGACTGTCATCTCGCAAATCTAGCTTGCAACCAACCACAATAATCGGTGCCTTGATCTTTATAGAAGAATAAAAGGAAATTATCAGTAAATACAGAAGATACAACAATCTCATGCTGACAAAGTTGATAATATGAATTGCAAAATACCTCTAATCGCCGGATTTCCTCAAGCCAAACACTACTCAAACGACTGAGTGTTAGAGGTTGATCACAAGCATAAGTTAACACCACCACATCAGCTCGTTTCAATTCGTCAATGAGCTTGCTTCTATTCTCCGAGCTATAAGTACAAAACATTTTCCATATGACCAGATTACGGATCAAACTGAATCCAAATAACAGTAGCAACAATATTTCCAATACTCGCAGTATATACATATAAATAGAGAAAGAGGCTATGGGCATACGCAGAAGGTGTATCGATGATCGTAATAGGGACACCGTCGGGGAAGAAATCAGCGGGAATGCGAGTAGGAGGAAGCACATGAGCAACGTTCTCTGGAAAAGACTCGGCTGCGGCGGCGGAAATCAAGCTTGATTTTCCGGTGAAACGATCGCCTGCGACCACGACTCTCACGCCGGCCCTACCGCCGGAGGCAGAGTTCCCGCCTGGCATCGAAACTTTGAAGAGACAGAGAGTCCGAACCAATATTAACAATAAATAAATAATTAATAAAAATAAAAAGTGAGATCATACTACCCACGCGCGTGGGCAACAAGCTCTTTTTTCGTTGGAGTGGGACCTTGAATTTGGGAATTTTCTCGGGATTTTTACATGAATAGTATAAAAATTAAAAAACATATTTTTTTTTCTTCATTTTACCATTTTACAAAAATATCTTAAACCTTTTTTTCATTTATAAATTTAGTCTTTTTTTTTCCTATCAAATTCTAATTTTTTTCTCTTTATCATCATATATTCATTTTATTTTCAATTAAAATTAAAAAATTAATTTAATTATATTAAATTTTATTTATGAAAATTCAAAATAATTAACTATTAACCTTTTTTTATATAAAAAACTATATAATTTATCTAAATTTATATATTATATTTTTTTTATAAATTTATACAATATAGTTTGTTATATATAAAAATTAGATTTATATTTATAAAATTAAATATTTTTAAAATTATATTTTACTTAAAATTTAAAAAAAATCGAAATAAGCAAATAAAAATTCATAGAAAATAAAATAACAGTAAACATCATATATTACTATAAAATTCAGTATTTTTTTAGTATATAATCAGTATCTAATAATATTTATATAAGGCTTAAATTTACAAAAATAATTTATGAATCAAAGTAAATAATTTATAATATATGTTATAAATTAGAAATATTAATCTCTTATACTAAAAAAAAAGGGATAAATAACAACAAACAATATATATTATTATAAAATTCAGTATTATTTTAATATATGATTAGTATCTAATAATGTTTGTATATAGTTTAAATTTACAAAAATAATTCATCAATCAAAGAAAACAATTTATAGCATATGTTATAAATTATAAATACTAATCTTTTATATTAAAAAAATGAAAAAATAACAGTAAATAATATACATTATTATAAAATTTAATATTCTTTTAATATATAATTAACATCTAATATTATTTATATATGGCTTAAATTTACAAAATTAGCTCATCAATTAAAGCAAATAATTTATAGCATATGGTATAAATTAGAAATACTAATCTCTTAAAAAGAAAAAAGAAAAATGAACAAATCATAATAAATATTATACATTACTATACAATTCAGTATTCTTTTTATATATAATAAGTATCTAATATTATTTATATATGTCATTAATTTAATAAAATTAATTTTTTTTAAGCAAACACTATCAATAGACTTGCATTTGTATAATATGGAAACATATACCCATTTCCTAGTATGTCTCATATATGTTCAATCCAAAGAAACATAAAATAATAATAATAATAATAAAAATCTTCTAATAACATTAACATACTAAATTCACAAACTATTATAATAACTATAAAGCTTTCTTTCATTTCTCATCGTTCACATTCTTCTTCTTCTCTTCACATTTTTTTTCATCGGCCTGCTAAGAAACTTAGACTCACTTTTAACATTTACACTTTTTTTTTTCTTATGGTATACCCTCATTGCTTACTCATAATTAAAATACAATAAAATTTAAATCAATTTTCAGTATCATTGCATTTAGCAAAATAAACACAACATAAAATATAGTTAAAGTAACCCATATTCCAATAAAACCACTAGGTTTAGAGAGAACAAAAATTTAAAGCTTGCAACAACTACCAAAACATAAAAGTTTCATTACAGAATGAAATTAATAATTAATAATTAGAAAATAATTATTAATAAAAAATAATAGATTTATATAAATAAAACTATAATAAATTGTGGATTTTATTCATACTACTAACCATAAAAAATGCAAAATATACAAAATTTGATGCTGTAAAGTTCATATTATAAAAAACAAATACTATTAAATTTATAGGTTGTGTAGTAACAAACCGATGAACAGATAATAAAAAAAATTTAGCTCAAGTTATTGATATCTCAAAGAAAATAGATAAATAATTAATTTAATATTGATGAGAAATATTTACTGGAATTATTTGTCGAAGAAATTATATATATATATATATATATATATATATATATATATATATATATATATATATATATATATATATATACTAGAATTATTAAATATATAATATCAAATATATATAGTAGATTTTTTTTTAACAAGTTTCTGTATAATTGGATCTCAATATATATTATTTATTTATTTTATTCAAACTAAAATTTAATATTTAATATTATATTAGTATTTGATATTGAAAAGAAAATTATTAGAATGCAACAATTATAAAAATTAATCAAATGTTAAATAATAATAAAGCAGATGTTATATGAATCATATACGAATTTTTAATAAAAAGCAAAGGTTAAAAAAAAATATCAATCAGCCTAAAAATGAAAAAAAAATAAAAGTGGTGATATAATTGAAAAAAAAAAAATACATAAGGCATAATTTTCAATTGTTATATCATGGACCCGAGTTCATGATATATTATGAATCGAGCTCACAACACATATGTGAAATATTTGCTAAGCTAAAAGATGCGCAAGATTTGCAATTATTAGGGATTGATGCGCTATTTTTTTTTTTTTACAATTCCGTTAGCAGGTTTTTCTTTTTTTCTTTATTTTTTGTTTTCATCATTTTTTTCTTTTTTTTTCTTAATTTTAAATGCTAATTATTTTTTAATTTTTTATTTATTTCAATACTTAAAATTGAATTATTATAATTAAATATATAAATTAATTTTGTTTTTTCCATCTAATAATTATTATAATTCTAATAAATATATAAATTGTAATTTATAATTAAATATATAAATTAAATTATTTTCTTTTCTTTAAATTAATAGGTACATTATTGCTCAAAATGCAGTTATATTGGTATTGAATTATATTTATATTACTTTTGAAATGTCAATTAATGATTAAATATATATTCAATTACAATAGTAATGATAAAAAAATATTCTAATAATAATCAGTCTATATACATTAATTTTATACTATAGATACATTATAATTTAACTATATGTACATAACTCTCTAACAACATATACATCATTACTTAAAATACATATACATTAGTGTTGAATTGTAGTACATTACTTTTGAGCTGTCAGTTAATGATAAAATATATATTCAATTACAATATTAATGATAAAAATATTCTGATAACAATTAGTCTATGCATACTAGTTTTGTACTAAAAATACATTGTAATTTAATTACATGTACATAACTCTCAAACTATAAGTACATTATTACTTAAAAGCATGTACATTGATATTTAATTGCATGTACATTATTTTTGAACTGTTAGCTAATGATAAAATATATATTCAATTATAGTATTAATGATAAAAATATTCTGATAGAAATTAGTCTATACACATTAGTTTGGTATTAAACATACATTGCTGGTTATATATTACATGTATATTAGTGTTGAATTGTATGTATACTAGTATTGAATTATATGTACATTAATATTGAACTACATGTACATTATAATTGAATTACATGTACATTAGTCATAAACTCTAGGTACAATATTTATTATAATTCAGATATAATAGTTTTTAATTATAGGTACATGAGTCATCCTTTTCAACACCAATGAATGTAGAATAAATAGCAAATGGACATAATGTTCAATATCAATATTATTGTTAGTTTGATAAAGAGTTAGTAAATTACCTTGTGCACTTCTGCCTTTTTCATTTTGTCAGTATTTTCTTCTTGTTTTTCTTGCTTTTCCTTTTGTTTTTTTTAGAATTTTATTTTTTTAAAGCTACCACTACTTTTCCTTTCCCAGATCCTCCTTCTTTAAGCTCCCCCTTCACTCTAATTCTTACAATAATAATAGTCCAATAACTCAAGATTTGATATTTTATTTGAATGAATTGTCGTATCTTAAATTATACTCTGTCCAAGTATGAAAATTGTTTAATTGAATATAAAAAATAAAAAATTAGTGATTTGAACAGTTATAAATAATGTACATGGCTCTCCAACTATAGGTACATTATTACTTAAAAGCATGTATATTGGTATTGAACTGCACGTACATTACTTTTGAACTATCAGTTAATGATAAAATATATTTTCAATTATAATATTAATGATAAAAATATTATAATAACAATTAGTCTATACACATTAATCTTATACTAGAGATACATTGTAATTTAACTGTATGTACATAACTCTCTAACTACATGTACATTATTACTTAAATGTATGTACATTAGTATTGAATTGCATGTATATTACCTTTAAACTGTCAATTAATAATAAAATATATTTTTAATTAAATACCAATGTACATAGAATATAATAGTGATATATCTCAAATTCAATATCAATGTACCAGAAAAATAAATAAATAAAATTTAACATACCAGCTTCAATAATTTGAGTTATTAACATTTTATAATAATTAAATTTTTTATAATTATTTAAATATATTTAATTAAAATTATAATAATTATTAGATAGGAAAAACAAAATTAATTATTATATTTTTAATTTTAAATATTTACACGGGTCCATAGTATAATTTGCGCATAATTTCTTAAATTTTCTTAGCTTTTGCGTTTTGTATTGGGCTAGGCCCCAGGCCCAATTTAAGCAACTATCCATTCTGGCCCAATAACTCCAAGATTGTACTGCCAAATTATCTAACCCAGAGTGGATGACTAGCTCGTTTAGGTTTAGGAAATGTTGCTCCGGTCTATTCGAGTAACAGAAGCCTTTGCGGCCGCCTCTCGCTACTTCTCGGGGCGAGCGGTGGCGGAGGCGGAGAAGGCAATTAAGAGCGGAGGCGCAGCCGTGCGAACAGGTGGCGGGGGAAACACTCTTGGAAAAAGACTGTTCAGCTTGGTGTACACGAAACGCAGTGCCGTGATTACTATACGGAAGTGGAAATCAGAGGGTCACACAGTGCAGAAGTATGAACTCAATCGGATCGTTAGAGAGCTCCGAAAGCTTAAGCGGTACAAGCACGCCCTCGAGGTCTGGTTGCCTCTACTCTTGTTCTTTACTCTTAAATGTAGTTGTTTAAATTCAATCTTAGTATTTGGTTCCCTGGAAATATAGTAGTTTAGTCTGTTAAATTTTGCTACTTTAATCTTATCAAATTCAATGCATGAATCTGAATATCTGATTCTGAAAACTTTTTATATTTTAGTATGATCGTATAGTGTTTTTGGCATCCGATTTTGAGGTTTTTATATATTAGAATGTTTTATTGTGTTTTTATTTGGGTAGGTTTGCGAATGGATGACGCAAGAGCAAGGTATCAAGCTCTTGCAAGGTGACTATGCTGTGCATTTGGACTTGATTGCCAAGGTTCGTGGGCTGACAAGTGCAGAAAAGTTTTTTGAAGATCTCCCTGATGAAATGAGAGGCTGGCAAACCTGTACTGCTCTTCTTCATACATATGTCCAGTATAAGTCGTTTGAAAAAGCTGAGGCTTTGATGGAGAAAATGTCTGAATGTAATTTCTTGAAGAACCCCCTTCCTTACAACCACATGATATCTTTGTATGTTGCAAATGGGCAATTGGAGAAGGCTTCTGGAGTCATCAAGGAGTTGAAGAAAAACACTTCACCGGATGTTGTTACTTATAATTTGTGGCTGAGTGCATGTGCTCTACAGAATGATGTAGAAACTGCAGAAGAAGTTCTTTTGGAGCTGAAAAAGGCAAAGGTAGATCCAGACTGGATAACATATAGCACATTAACCAACTTATATGTGAAAAATCAACTCCTTGAAGATGCAGCAACTACTTTGAAAGAGATGGAGAAAAGGGCTTCAAGGAAAAATCGACTCGCTTATTCTTCTCTCCTCAGCTTGCATACAAACATAGGAAATAAGGATGGGGTATATCGAATCTGGAATAAGATGAAATCATGCTTTCGCAAAATGAATGATGCTGAATATACTTCTATGATGTCTTCCCTTGTGAAGCTTGGGGAGATTGAAAAGGCAGAAAATCTTTACACTGAGTGGGAGTCAGTTTCTGGCACTGGTGATCCTCAGGTGCCAAACATACTTCTTGCTGCTTACATAAGTAGAAACCAGATGGAAGAAGCTGAAAAATTTCACGATCATATGGTGCAAAAGGGCATTCATCCTTGTTACACTACTTGGGAGCTTCTTACATGGGGTCATTTGAAAAAAAAGCAGACGGAAAAAGTTTTAGCTTATTTTAAGAAAGCCATTAGTAGTGTTAAAAAATGGAATCTTGACAAAAGGTTGGTTAGAGAAATATCTAAGAATCTCGAGGAGAAAGGGAATACTGAAGGAGCAGAGGAATTTTTAGTTATGCTTCGGAATGCTGGCCATGTGAGTACAGAGATATATAATTCTCTCCTAAGAACTTATGCAAAAGCAGGTAAAATGCCCCTGATAGTAGCAGAGCGCATGGAGAAAGATAATGTTGAGTTAGATGAAGAAACACATAAGCTCTTACAAACTACTAGCAACATGTGTGTGAGTGAAGTTTCAAGTTTTGTGTCTTGATGAAACAGAAAATTTTTACTTTGTCAGTTAATTGCGAGTATTTGGAAGTTTGGTTTTGATAATATCTTTGTTCAGTTTGATTGTTGCTGTTGTCAATGGATGGCAATTCAAGAAGTTAATAACAAACAGGCACACAAGATTGTGATCCATGCACTTGAACTTAATTGCAGATATAAGAATTCTTTCAGATTGAATGAAGGGCAGATATCCTACTCTCTCGTCTGGACAAAGAGAAGCAAGTCTGATATTAGGGGTTGGCCAGAAGAAAGAGAAGCAAGTGAAAGAGCACTTCATAGTGGAAACTCATTTTTGCTAGATTTTTCTGTACTCAAGTCCCTATGCAAAGTGTCAAAAAGTGTTGAGATTATGCTGTTCTGGGAATGGGTAAGGTTGCAAAACAAGAAGATAGTTAATAGTCATGGTTTACTTGTTTTAGATGTTCGTATCAGGAGCTCTAGGAGATGACATTGATCTAAAAATCATATGGAATATATTGTATGGAATCATAAAGGCAGCTTCCCTGGACATTTGCTCTACTTTATATCTAATTTCTTGCATCAATGGAAAACTTGCCCAGCTCACAAACTTGGCCAGAATGTCAGAAGCTTCAAATGATGGAGCAGTGCTATGGTCTAGGCCAAGATCGGGCTGGTTAAAAAGCAACGTGGATGCAGCAAATTTCCCAAGTCAGGATATAGTGCTACTGGCTGTATTCTTTGAAATGCAGCAGCTGAGTTCTTATCAGCAAAACATGGTGCTTTTTCTGGGATTTATGATCTGAAGTTGGCAGAGACTCTTGGGTTTAGGGAGATTGCAAATCGTTAATCAGAGCTTTTGTCTTGTGAAATTGTTTTTGTTAAAAGATCAGCAAATTCTGCTGCAAATTGTCATTCCAGAGCAGTAAATTCTAAGTTTGTTCCTGAGGAGTGGACTTGTGATCCTCCCTCCATTCTAATTGATGTTATGTTAACAAATATGCAATAAAATTTTTGTTTTATTATCAGGGGAAAAAAAAAATCCTAAGCAGCATTTTAGACCTGTCAAGCCCCTGGCGTCAATCTGTTGGCAATTGCATCAATGGTAATTTTTTTTTTCTTTTTCCTGATTGCTTGTCATGATTGAGCAACAATTTTGTAGTTTGGATTAATGTTGTAAACAAAAAGAATTGTAGCTTTTTCTTTGGCCGAATTCAATGCTAGCTTTGCCTATGATATACAATTATCATGCAGGTTGTTTATTCTATGGAGTAAGAATCAAATTCTATTATCCAAAACCCACATATATGTATATTAGAAATATTTTGAAGGGGAATGAGCATTAAGGTTTGAATCCCAAATTTCATGCACTACTTATGATAGGATGATTTAAGCACTAGATTAGATCAACGCCTGAGGCGGCAATATTTTTTTCATGACTCACTAATAACAATTTTGAACATGATTAAAAAAAAAAAATGGTTAAAACATTAGGGTGCTTTCCAAATTGTGAGTAGAGAGAAGCAAGCCTCTTCCTTCACCTGTAATTTTCAAAATTTCCAACGAAACTACAGAAAATTGTATGCTTCTTTTCTTTTCAATTTTAAACGGTATTAACATTTGATTTCATTGGAAAGAAATTAGTTATAGAAGAAAACTTGTTGGCCAGAGACATTCCAAAGTCGAAACAACACAAACAAACAATGCATATGTAAGTAGTACATAAAAGTAGTTGACCAATATTGCTACATCTTCCATTACCTTTCTGGTAAACCCTTAATTATATAATAAAAAGAAAAGCGTTCCCTCTCGACACTTGACACTTGTGTTAAATTAATTGCCTGTGGTGCAGGTACCACATTCCCAAACCAAACATTTCTAAAATAGTTATGAGTTTCTTGGCAGGTGCGGGTAGTTAAGAAGAGATACAACCTGCTTTTAGATATCTATATCCAGATTAGGAATGAAAAAAAGAAAAAATAATACTAATACACAACTTATTCAAGTTATTCCAATTGATAAAGTGAATTTACTCGTTATCTTTTGAAATCAATATTTAAAGGTTGATTTTTAAATAATACAAGCGGAGTATATAGCCTATTTAACTCCTAAATCTTTTTAAAATAATCAATTTAACTCATCAACTTTTAAATTTTATATGTATTTAATATAAAAAATTCCTAATTAAGAGACCGCATGAGATTACGTGAATTCTAACGAGTTAAACTACTAAAAAATTTAATTAAAGAAAAATGTCATTAGAGTCAAAGAGAAGAAAAAAGGTGAATAGTTATTAAATTTTACTGTTAAGATATTTAATTTTTTTAACATGTAAGTGTATATGATTATACGTATTTAAATTTACATATTTATCTATATTAAATTTTAAATGTATACAAAATTAGAAAGTGTAGAATTCAAATAGCTTATTTTAAAAGTTTAAGCTGTTACTAGACTTTTTCTAATAAAATTTATAGATTAAATGGTCCGTTTAGCCAATAATATATATAAATGTGAGAATATTCTTTTTAAATTCATTTGAAAAAATAATTTAATTTCTTATATATATATATGTGTGTGTCTCGAAGAAAAATCTTTATAAGAATAATAATTAGTACCAACAATCACTCCAGTCATCACCTGTAATCTGCAGGGCTGCAACTTCAAATGATCAACAATCATGGCTATTTGAGTCAAAAAAAAAAAAAAAAGGTAATATCTATTTTCAAATTCAAATTAATGTATGCATTAATGTAGTAGACATTACGTGAACACTGCAACAACGCAAATACAAAGAGGGGTTTACCCAATCCAACCCAACCAACGTCCATCTCTTACTGGTTCTAAATTATAATCCCTATTATTATTATCTGATAACCTGTTAATTAATTTCTGTTCACTCAATTGTGGTGTTGAAGTGAATCTTGTTGAAAATTTTGGACAAATTTGCAAATATGTTCAAATGTGATATCAAAATTTCGTAAGTTCAAACTTGATATCAAAACTCTAAAATTTTCTAATGGTCATATTTTTACGATCAAAATCAGGATATGAAATAATTAAAATGAAAGTAAATTATAAAAAGATGATCACACCTTCATTATACCTTAGTATATGTAATGCTCTTATTTAACTTTCATGTAGACTTTTCATTCTAAAGAGAGGAGAGTTGGATAAAAATGAGATATTTCGCTGAATTATCGTTTTTTTTTTTTATACTTTTGATATCGAATTACTGATAATCTTTTTTAAGTAGAATATAGCAGTTGTATCTTTATATGATTCTGACTCATTTTTCCTTTGTAAATGTCTATTCGCCTTATTTATTTCGACTCAGCAGACTCCAAGTATTTTTTCTATTATCATTATACGTTAATTATCTATTAATTAATGATTGAAATACTCTTTTTATCTATGAGAATTCAATACCTTTTTGTTTATTTAATTTCACAATTAAGAAATTAGTTAACACAATAGTTTTGGAAACAATAGTATTTACTCACTAAATAATAATTTATAATTTTTTTGGTAAATTTATTTTTGATTGAAGTTCAAATTTAAAATTTTTGACAACTCAAATTAAGTTGAAAAATTCTGATTAATTTACAAGTATAAAAGAGTTTAAATTGGTAATTTAGTAAATTAAGAACCCAATCCACCCAAAAAAAAAAAAAAAAACAAAGAAACCGATAAATACTTATAAATAATAGCAAACATAATATGGTTTTCTCGATAAATACTACTAGATAAAGGCAAACATAATATACTTGTAAAATACCCAGCATTGTAGCAAGGCCTTGTTTGTTCCTGTTATATATTTTTTATTATTTTATGTGATTCATTGATTTATGTAATTTTTTATTTACTTTATGTAATTTTATATGTTAATTAAAAATATTTAAATAAAACTCTAATATTCATTAAGTCTTGTTAGAATATTATTTGAATTGTTATAAATTATAATATATATATATATATATATATATATATATATATATATATATATATATATATATATATATATATATATATATATATATATATAATTAATAAAATTACATAAAATGTATGAATCATATTAAATCCTAGATGTGATAATCCTGCAAAGAGAGAGGTGCGACACATAACAGCACCGATTTTTTATTTTTTTTTTTTATTTTTTTTTTTTTCCGAAGGAATGCCTGATTCTAGTCGAAAATCAAGGTTAATTAATTAACACAATAACGCTTATACTAAGAGTGACAAAAAGAATTTAGCAAAAAAAAAAAATCGACAAAAAGAAAATACCAAAAATTCAAAACGACGTAGTTTTTTTAAAATTAATAGAGAGGAAACTGTTATACACGCGCTTAAGAAGAAGGTGGAGAAAATATTACTAAAAGGCCCCACAATCGATATTTTTCTCTCTCCACCTTTCCACGTAACTATTTAGTTAAGTTGCAGGTTAGAAGTTGGAGCTTAAAACCCCTTACCATCTCTCTCTCTCTCTCTCTCTATCTCTGCCCTCCTAAAGCAACAAAGAAACTCAAAACAAGAAGGAACCTGAATCAATAATAACTCTCTGTTTCTTTCTTCTGTATCTGTTGTGTGTGTTGGATGTTCAATGGCTTGCAATGAAGGAGAAGTTGGGTTTGAAGAAGGAATGCCATGGCTACCATCTCATGTTCTAGATGAGGCAACATGGGAAACCAAGGTAGTAGTTAGTCACTTTTTTTGGGTTCACCTCTGTTTTTGCCTCTTTATATCTTGCTTTAGGATCTAATAATCACTAATGGCTTCTTTCCATTTACTTCAGTTTTTGGTTTATTATTATTATTATTATTATTTATATATGCTCTGTTTCTTATTACAGGAATATGGCAATAAGCACCAAGAGCTCCATCATCAATATCCTAATCTTACTAAATTGCCTCTTCTACAGCAACACCAATTGGTATATATTTATATATCTTTGCTCTTGTTTCAGTGAATTTTGATTTGATAGTATTCGAATTGTTTCAAGAGTTTTCCTGTGTGATTTTTTTTTTTTAGAAATAAATACCATAAGCATTACTTATTGGTAATATGTTAATCGAGTGTAAATGACTTGATTGTTAAGAAAGGAAACTAAGCTAAATATGTAAATGTTAGATTTGCCATCATAATTACCTAGTAGGCAAACATAAACTATTACCATTTATGGGGTGATAAGTGTCGGTGCGGATGGTGTCACTTCAAGTGGTGGTAATTAGGCATCTATATTATTTGGATGGATACACACATGAGAGGCAGCCATGCTTTGCCCTATTTTCTTATAATCTTATTCATTCATGCTCATGCAATTATTGAAAAGTTGGAATGAATCCCTTTGTTTGCAAGTAACGTTAAATTATTAATTTACTTATAAGTACTGGTGTATATATGAATGGTCCTTTCATATAAAATGAAAATCATTCCTACTAATGATCTTTCCTCAATATAAAATTAGGTGCTATGGTTGTAATTTGCAAGTAAATAAAGTTAAAGACTAAAAAGAAATTTTCCCGTAAGGTAGAATGATTATTCAGAATAAAATATAATATAACGGAGAGTAGAATCGTTGTTTCAAAGATTTATACAAGTAATTAGGTACGCTTGAATATATATCATTGATGATTTTTCCTAGCAGATGCAAGTAATGAGCATTAGTTCATAGAAATATCCAAAGCTTAACTTTTATCTTTCTCAAAACTTATATTCGACTTAATTAGGCTTTCTAGAGTAGTTCATATAATTCTGTTTGTTAAATTGTTTCCATTAAATTTCTATATATATATAGAAATACAACCAATAATTTTTGTTTTGTTGACAAGAAATCTTGTCTATGCTCTTTTCTGAAACCAGTTTTGCTAAATAATAGAAGGAAAACATTGATGATTTCTTTCAGGCTGGTTCTCTTGTAGTAATGAAACTGATTTTTCCTCACCTGCATGTTTCTCAGCGATCAAAATCCAGTCCAAGACCTCATTGTAGAACAAAGTACCCTACTAATTGGGCCTCAGGAGGACCTGGGATGCAAGCTATTTTTCTAGATTCTGGACAAAAATCATGTGGAACTGGAGTTTTTCTTCCTAAAAGGGCAGGCTCCAACTTGCAATCTGGCAAGAAGCCAGGTACCATATGTAAAGTATAAACTTATAGAATACATGAGAAAGCACTGAATGAAAAATGAAAATGAAATGAAGTAATCATGAACGATGGAACTAGACAGGCATTAAGAATGTTAGTGTTGTTACTGATGTTTGCAATAACTTTGCAGCTTGCTCTCCTGTTCTTCTACCTGCACGCGTTGTTCAAGCTCTCAACCTCAATGTCCATGAAATTGGCCTGCAAATATCACGCCGCCATGGTTATTCTTGATAATTTTACTTCCTTGTCTATATGTTGCTTTTTTGTGCAATGGGATTGATATGTCTTCGATGTCATGCAGATACCAAGAATAACTCAAAAGGTGGAGACTGTACTTCAGTAAAAATTAAAAGTGGCAAGGATGCATCAGCACAATGCTTTGTTGTATCACAGAACGAAAATTCTTCTCCTGAGATATTTCTTCCCAAAGAATGGACTTATTAGCTAAATGGGCTGCTGTTCCAGAATTCCATAAAAGCAAAAAGCTCGAGTCTAGTTGTGCTGTTTAAACAACAATTAGTTGTGCAATGTAAATTAAATAATGACAGCACAATAGGATCTTCCTATTCATTTACATGATAATTCTATCATCCACTGCACATTCGGTTTGTAGAGATAGGAATAAGTTATGGGTTACTTTTAATTCTTTCGAATGTCTAATAACATTCAAGATGTGAGCATTTATTAATTTCACTACTTCAAATTCTCTAGTGATTGCCCATTACTCATATTAGTTGCCTACAAATATCTTAGTAAGTATCCAATAGGCAACAGCTCCCTCCAACTAAAAAGGGAAAAAAGAATCAGATAGGCAATAGATATGTTTGCTCATATGAACTAGAGGTCATTTGTTACATCAAAAACAAAGAACTAAAACTGTAACTTCAAATTTTCTAGCTAGAAAAAAGTTGCAAGAAAAGAACTGCTGAACAGTGAATACTAACTAATGACCTACTATGGTAATGGCAAAGTCATTGCAAGTGAATGCAATTGATTGGAATTGCGCAGTAACTTGTGAAAAATGCAATATAAAAATTAATTTTTGTTCTAAACTTTTGGAAAATGCAACACACCTTAAAAAATGAAGAAACAGCAGCTCTGCACAAAGATGAGGAAACTTTTTCATTCTTCTGTCGGAGTTGTGAATGCAAGTCCCCTAACAACATGGCGACACTGAAACCTGAAAGAGAACATTAGATAGATAATCTTTGAGATACGAATTTGGGGTTGTACAACTTTGTGAGACCAACAGACAAAAATTTGCTCAGACCATCCCCACCCTTCTTCAAAGATTTGAGATCAATTTATTATCTCTAATAATATTTTTAAGCTGCCAATAACGCCAACATTTTTATTTGAATTAAACCTTCGTAAAATAGCTATCTTGTTTAAAAATAAGGATTTTTCTTGAAAAATGGTTCATCAGCAAAGTAGAATACATGACTAATTTTGCTGAATGAATCCATGATTAAATTTCAAATCTAATTAGCTTATTATTTCAGTTCATTAAGCCATTCGATATTAGTAAAAACCTTGTATCATTTTGGTTTAAGACCTTGACAAAATTAGAAGTATATAGGGTTGGTGCAATCGAGATACTACCATTTGAAACATCCTCATACCAGATTAACTCATTTGAAGTGGAAACCAACAGGCCGATCGAACTGCTTGTCTGGCAAGAATAATCAGGAGCATCCATATCCATATCTTTGCTTTTGCACTTAAGTCGCAATCTGACAGGCACAATCTGACTCAAAAGAATACCGTTTTAATATTTCTTTTACCTATTATAAATAAATTTTGGAAATATGAAAATTCAAATACAATGCATGAAGCTCCTAACATAAGGGATTCTTTTTTTTGGTAAAATTATCCTAATCTAAGGAAGTTGAAGATACATTTAATGGTGCTTGCAGTAATAAGAATGAGAGTGGCAAGCTCCCATTTCATGATCACAGAAGCTGCAATATGATCAGAATCAGAATTCAGAAATTCTCAGGAAGACTTAGCTGGGAAAGCTAGATGTAATTTTGATTGGAGAAAGAGATATGTGCACGCACAAATAACTCATACAATAAGGGTCAGAAAATTGATTGAGCACAAGCATGCCAACAAATGATAAATACTGCACACCTAAATTTATTGCAACTGTAATAAACCTATAGTGTCACGAGCACAATTATTCTCATATGGTAAAATTTAAACCAAATGAACAGTCAAAATATAGCAAATTAGATTTATACAACATGAACTACACTTGTAAGCAAAGCAGAATCCTTCATCTTAGTATGAATTATAAGAATGGCAGTACATTACTACCTACTACAAATAATTTTTTAGGATTCAACATTCGTGCAATTAAAACCATAAAGCACTTGCTATTTGTGTAGTTTGATCTATGCACTTGCTATTTGTGTAGTTTGATCTATACCTTTTTGCTATATCTGAAGTCACGTTTTGGAAGAAAATGAAGAGGCAGATTGAATGAAGATGGGGCTTTTACCAATAGGAACAACTTAGTTGGACCTCAGAAAAAAGAAAGAGAAAAATCAGATTGAACTTTCACTAGATTGACATAAAATGACTATATGTTTTACCAGATACCTGGGTAGGAACCAGAACCAGCGCCCTTTGTGATCAGTGCACGAATAGCCTGTCAAACAGAAATATAGAACACTAAAACCCCCAAAAATAAAAAAAAATTCTGTTTTAATTTTTTTTTTTCAAATGAATTTGGAACCTTTCTTGAAAGCCCTTCTGCTGCTTTGCTCTTAACAAAATTACTTGCACCTCTGAGGGCAACTTTTTCAGGTGAAAAGCACAACTCATAGACATACTGGGGTCGAATTGGACTAGCTCCAAGAACCAAAATGAAGCTCTGAAGACTAGGAATCTCACTAATTATCAGCTGTAATGCACTTTCAAGGCCATTAACTGTGTTCATCAACTTCTCCAATCTCCTAATTCCACATTTGACCTCTCTCATTCTGCCAATATGTTTTCTTCTAATAGAAGACTTCGCTTCAGCTTGTGCAAGAGCCATCTCCTATAAATTTGACAATTCTTAGAATGCTAAAAAGAATCTACATAATACAAAACAGATTAAATTGAGATAAACATACCAAATCCTGGTACTCCTCTTTGAAGGTGTCAAATTCTAGACCAATATCTTGCAAAACGCTGCGTATAAGAAAATGATATCAGTGAACTTGCATTTTCAAATTCGTTTCTGTAACCCTACCTATACAACTAATGAAGAACAAGATAGTATTAAATGTTTCATTCAAATGTATGATCTAAACTCAAATTAAGCAAATTAGAAGAGAAATTGGACATAAATCTTCTCTAAATCCGGTAATTATCGACAATATCACCATTAAATGGAAGAAAAAAAAGAAGGGAGAAATTGAAGCAGGAGAGAGAGTAACTTACGAAGGGATCTGCTGGTGCATGTAGAGAACGAAGCCTATAACGTCTTTTATGACATGGAACATCAATGAATTGTCAATACACTCTGCATTGGTTTCGATCTCTGTGTATTCCATCTCTGAGATTCCTTCTCCTTCCATTATTTTTGCCTCTTTTTTTTTTTTCAATCAGAGCCCAGAAAATAACTGAATAAGTGACAGATTATTTGAGTTAGATTACTATATGTGATTGCCTATTTGAATTGAAATTTGGGCGGGAACTGGTTAGGGGTATATATGACATAAATTTTGCTCTTTTCTTCTCAAAACTAAAAATAAATTTTACCTTGATAAAAGAGGAGTGTTTAATTTCTATGATTTTTTTTTGCCAAATTTAATTTCTATGATTAAGTATAAGTAATTTTCCTTTATACTTAGCACCATTGATTATTTTATCCTTTATTATTTCAAAGTACTCGGTTTAAATACTAAACTTAATAATTTACACATAATTACCCCTTAATTATCCAGTAGTTAGGTGCATTTTTTCCATGCATGCCATAGTGGATAATTATCAACTTCTTTTGGTTTTTTTTAATGATATGGAATATTTATTATTTATTTAATAGTTATAAAAAAAAATCAAATCACCATAATAACCCTAAAATATATTAATTACGAACAAAAGCTTTCATTTCATCGAAAAAACATAAAAGTCATCAATAACCAAACTACAAAATATAAAAGAAATTACTATAATTAATTTATTGAGAATTTTTTTCTATTGTTTTCTTCTTATAGGTGTCTTCTCCATCTACCTACTACACGCCTCCCCCTTTCTCTCAATTAATTTTAGTCAACTCAACTAATTTCACCTCTTACTCTTGTACATTCATAATAGTCCTTTCTCTTCTTTGGATTGATGTAAATATTATTTAGCTTCCTCTGAATTATCTCACAAGACCTTATTGCATTAGATGTTTTATGGAGGAGTTTTAGACCATAAATTACTATCTATTGCTTTAAGCTTTTGGTTGTCTCGTTGGTGAAATTTTTTGTTCTCTTTTATTATTAATAGAGCTCAAGCTTATTGTATTTCTTAAAATATGAGCTCTAAAAAGGCATTGGAATCCCTAAATTTGTCGATTTTGTATTTTTATCAACTTTGGAGATTTA
Source organism: Reutealis trisperma (assembly GCA_947687605.1). Taxonomy (NCBI): domain Eukaryota; kingdom Viridiplantae; phylum Streptophyta; class Magnoliopsida; order Malpighiales; family Euphorbiaceae; genus Reutealis; species Reutealis trisperma. The sequence continues at coordinate 8,972,257 of CANTUT010000033.1, read as the reverse complement.
AAATTTTGGTGCAAATATATTTTAGATCTTACTGTTTATTTTTACTGAATTTGAAGTTAGATTAATTTTTATTTTTATAAAAAGAGAAGAATGACTCATTCTCCTCCAGTGCTCTTGGATTTTGGTGGTTGGTCTGTTTTGGGTTCTGATTCTTGGCCTTGGTTTTGCGATTGTTTATATTCTCTCATGGGTGTACTCTTGTTTTTTTTTATCGTGTATGATTTGAACTTAATACTAAATAAAAGCTATTTTCTTTGGAAATGGAGTTTGGCGTTGGTTGGCAAATTGATACAAAATACCGATGTTTGATTTGTTAGCTTTTGATTTTGTTTTTGTATCAAATGAATAATAGAGCTGGGATTTGAGATGGATTTTGAATTGAGATATTTAATTTAATAAAAAAAATTAATTTTTAATCCACAGCAAGTTTTAGGTTTAGCTAATTTAGTCATAACTCGCAGTAATTGCATGTACATTTACGCTCATTGCTTACTAGACAATTAGAAGGTAAGCACATACTATTTATTAAGTTGAGTATTTAAATTGATCATTTTAAAATATTAAGGGGCAAAATGATCAATTGTGTCAAGTATAGAAGGAAAAATATGCATTAGGCCAAACTAAAAATAAATTTTATCTTGATAAAAGAGGAGTGTTTAATTTCTATGATTAAGTATAAGTGAGGATGATATCCTAATCAATTGAAAATAAAAAATAAAACTTATTTCAACTATGCTTCACTTATAAATTATTTTACGTCCCTTTTTGAAATCTTTCCTATATAAGATGATCTATCATGAATTATAATATATTTTTTTTCTTTTGAAATGAGAGTCATCATCCATATAATATTTTTGTAAAGTGAAACATTACTATAGAGTAAACATCAAAATTTGAAAAACATTAAATGCTTAAATGAAGTCTAGTAAATAAATTTATTTCAATCTTTTTATATTTTTGCAGATATATATATATTTTTTTATATCTATTGTAACATTAAAATAAGTTTTATTATAAAAAAAAACTGTTGCTTATTTTACTATTTAATAACAAGCTGGATAATGAAATTAACCCTTCAAATCTCATAATTTAGTTCATAATATATAATAATTATTATATTCCATATAAATAACTGTAATATTCTTATAAATTAATTTCACTAGTATTACTAAAATTAAATATAATTTTATCAAATTTTATATGAGAAATTATTTAAATGCATAATAAATAAAATTTTTATTTGACTTAAAATTTAAAAAATAAAAATAAAAATTTGAAAATGAAAAAAAAAAGGCAATAATAGTGAGCTTATACTTGCCAATATTTTTTAAAGTGAAAATAAAAATATTATATTTTATAGTTTAAAAAATATCAATTATTTAATTTTTTTTGTAAAATATATATTTCATAAAAATTATAAAATTACTATTTTATAAAATTAATATTTTTTACCTAAACTTAAAATAACAATCTCATATAAAATAGCTATTATATTTTTTAACTATTTAAATTTTCATAAACCAAATATAACAATAACGATGGAACTCACGTATGAGGACAGAGGATGCCATATATTGTGACTGTTACCACCTTTTTATTTTTTTTTTCGCATGAATACGGAGACTCAAAGTTGAGTCCATTGCCTAAGCCATGATTGACTATTACCGCGCATACTTCCAGATTCCAAGGATGCGCCCCATTGATAAAATTTAGAATTTTGACTTAAATGTTATTGCGTAAGCCGAAAGGTATTTATTTTTATTATAAAATGTGGCTTTATTTGATTTTATTTGACGTTCCATTTTATAGTTTGAGTATCACTTAAATTGAGTTGAAGAGGGTCATAAAATGAAAGCAGTAACCTAATATAACGTATTACTCACATAATAAAGATGACAAGAAAAAAAAAAAAAAAAGGGGGAAAATCCACACATTGCAGATCCAAGGAACAATATATATTCTTACTCCTATAAATTGTGACACAAGTAAAAGCATTAGTTGCTGTACCGCAAAAATCAACAAGCCTGGTTCCAAGTTCCAACTCCCATGTCCTACTGGTATGGGTCCATCGATTTAAGCATCTAAAATTTTACACGAAAATAACCTCATTTTTACATCCCCAGAACTTAAATTTGACATGAAATCCAGACCTCTTGTCACATGCTTATGCAGAATTATGCTGCGCTGCTATCCTAAAATTTTATCCATTTCTTTTAAGGCATAGAAGCCATGTCCAAAAAATGAGGCTCAAGAATCTACCCTTTCATAATTTGATAAAACTTAATGATCAAACATCATTTACTTAGAAGAGCATCTGTTCCCATCATCATAGCCAGAACAGTGTGTATTGCTGAAGAATTGCATCAATAATCAATTTATCAGAACAATAATAATTTGAGAAACACTTTTTAACAACAAAAGAAAAGGAAATTCCTCCTTGTAAGCTAGCATTAAACATGACTCAGGATTACCGTACATGGATTGAATAGTAGCATTACCTGGGAAAAAAGAGCACAGCCTTCATTAAATCAGATGTCATACACCATATCGCCTTAGAGCTTTGCTTAAACTTGGCATGACATTGTAAGCCTGATAAGATCTTCTTAAGTCAATGATGGAACCCACCTGCACAAATAAAAGTTTAGACTCATTAGAAGATGAGCGAATGTTGCAAGATATAACAACAATGAAGAAGATAAACATTCTGTTGTGAAATTAACTTCCACTACTAAGGAATTTTATGCTCCTTCCTGACATCCTCCACTACCATGCCAGGATTTTGTACCCTCTTCCTAATCAATAAGACCATTGCAAGGATGAAATTCCATCTGTCCTTTGCTTCATAATTCTATTCAAACGTTTCTAGTTAGTCCTATTATGTTATACCTGAACCCCAGAGGTTAGCTCCCAGAATGCATATAATTTCACTGGTATTGTAATAATAACCTCCAAGGAACAAAAAATACATCCTTGATTCCTCGTGATGCAGAGAAGAACAATTTTCAATTCTATTATTAGTGATTTCACTTTGGTCAGAATCATTCTAAACACAAGGCAACATGTATCGCTAAACATTCTAGATAATGATGAAAAGCGAGTGTAAGCATAATTTTAAGGCTTCAAGTAGTACTTACAATAATCAACACTGATGTAAACCCAATTGCAAATCCCTCATTGATGCGGCGCAAGTAATGATCAAGTATGGTTGATGTAGTTGCTAAAAAACTCAACAGTAAGCCTCCTGCAAGATCCAACCATCACCAACCCACCCCACCCAGAAAAAAAAAAAAAAAAAAAAATGGAAAGAAGTAAGCTTAAAGCTACAGAGTATGTTTGTACAAATACTTCCAGAAGCAAATATACCCCAGAAACGTGTTGATGCCTGGATTTTTGTGAGGTACTCAATGGTAGCTTTCCCAGGTTTTATGTTTGGTATCCTAGCACCCATCTTATTCAAGTAATCTGCAATCTCTTTTGGCAAGTTGGCCTGAACAGAAGTTGTGATCAAATGACATTTACAGAGAAGAACCAATAACATGCATAGCATATAAAATAGTCACTACCATCATTTTTCATAAATTTTTTATCCAAACATTCACAGATTAGTACCATAATTTTAGGCAGGTTATTTTAGTTGATGAGCATTATAGGCTGGCTTATGCATAAGCTATATCCATGCTTCCAAGAAAAAGCTTCAATTCTATAATACAGCCTAACACCTGAAATGTTTATCTAGCTTTACATCTATAAATGCAGCACTAGTGAGGGTTAGCCTGAGAGAACTTCACATTCTTACTATCACATAGCATGTCTTCAGCAAAAGTTTCTATATCAGAGCATTGATTGTTCTATAATAATCCAACCAAGGTAGATAAGATACTTACAATGTCGAATATATTGAATACAAAGACAAAAAATCCATATATTGAATAGTAAACCCACGGTTCTGCACCAAGAGAAGTTTCAGGGTTCAATATGTCCCTAACATGCTCCCAGAAAGGCGAACCAAGAATGCTGCCATAATGTTATATGTTAGAAAGTAAAAGCAAAGTCCTGATGAGATAGGTCAGCAGAGCTAGTAATATTATGCTGCAGTCAGAACAAAAAGCAACATAAAATTTGAAGAATTAATTCATTTTAAACACGCCCAAACCCTCAAATAAAAGCAGAATTTTAAAGAAGTGTAAAGGAATATGTTATCTAATAAAATTACCCTGCAATAATGCTGGGAATTGCTAAGAGGTATGTTGTGGTAAGAACTGGCTGCATTCCTGATGGATTAATGTTAAAAGGTATGTAAGGCTCCACTTCTGTAATTGGAGAATCATCCCTGACCAAAACACAAACACAACAGAAATGTGTCATTCCATTTAATTAGTTAAAGCACAAGCAACAAAAGTTCGAATACACAATTGAATAAATTCCAATATGGTGGCATATTGTTGGACATTATTGAGACACTAAAGTTATATTAGATATCAAGCCATCTTCTAGCTCCCATAGAAGTACACAATAGAATCAACATATCCAGAATCTATCACTTCAATAACATTGCGCAAAAAGATAAACTTGAGGATGGAAAATGCAATTACCTTGCAGCTGATGCAAGTTTAAAACCATAATACTGCAGTTTTATTTTTCTGCAGCCTTCAGTCACAACAACTGCCCACATAGTCACCATAGTAAAAATACCCAACACTGCAAAAATGTAAGGCCACCAACTAACAGCACTTCCTGCAGTATACAGAAGAGCTCAAAATAAATATCGTTACTTTAACATTCATATTGATAAGACATTTCTAGAAAATGTAAATAAAGTATAGCCTGCACTCTCTCAACGTAAAAAATTAACTTCAGCTTTTACCAGCTTGCATAGTGCAGCATGAGTAATCATAATTTGCAGGCTGGTTCACAGGAGCAATAATATGCTATACTCTCTCCCATATATGTGTAGCTCCATGTTTGTCAAGTTAGTTTAACAATTCAGATGTACTAATGCTCGCTTTTACATTTATTTGGTTGGATTTCAAGAAAGGCTCAATCATCAAATTTTTAGTATGAAAAATATCAGTACTTCTCACTTTCACAGCATAAGATGTTGTTCGATTCAACTTTTCTTTTTTGTTTTTGCTTTTCAAAAAATAATCTCTTTAATACTTAGTTTTCCCCTTTAGGATATTTGTTCCATAAAATATACTCAATCATACAGTTATGGATTAGGAAAAATTAACCTTTTTCCCTAAAGTGTATTAAAATGCACTTATATTTTATCTTTTATTTCTTACAAAATAACTATTCCAATTTACAATCAAATGTTACTAATTATTTTCAATCTCCTTTGGAAGCAAAAGGCATTTGAGAAATGCAAACCAAACCATGCCTAATAAGCTTCAGAAAGGAGAATAATGAATAAAGGATTTCAAATTTGAACCACTCACATTATCTCATCACATACCTGAGAACTGGCACAACATCTTATGCAATGTATCTGTATAGCCCGTCAGAATTCCCACACAAATGATTAGAGATGAACCTTGACCTGAGACATACATGAACAGTTGAGAATGTGGACAACACACAAGAACAGATAACAGAAATAATGTGCCTATTCCTTTTGGTATTATCTAACATAACCAGCCATTAACTCATTATCCATTTCTTTCAATTCTTGAATTCTTCTTTTGTTGGGAAGAAGTGAACAAGCAAGAGAACCATAAACCACAGAGCCATGAATGATACAGAAGCACAAAAGTAGACAAAATGAAGAAACCCAAACAGAATCTCCAAAATACTACCAAATCCAGATTCTGATATCGTATCACAAATCCATGTCACAGTCATTGCACCACAGACCAATAAGACCGCTGTCACCATCACATGCTTGACCCTGCAAAAGTGGTAAACAATTTTATAATGCAAACAAAGAGCTTCTAAGCATCACCTAGATAGTGTTAACAGCAGCACTATTCCCCAATTGTCGACATCAATTAAAAAGGCCAGTGCATGCATATGTTGACCATAACATGAATAAAACCAACACTAAGAAAACAAGTATCGGTTGACATGACAGAATCAAGACAAGCTTTGGGTACACATGACAATGATGAACGCCAAAAATATCTTCGGAAGGATGATTATGAACAATATTTAGTACAACAAGCTTTCACTTCAACTGTTCACATGAACTTGATTATGTATTTCAGTTCATTTGCTGAGGTGTTGCTAACTAAAATGAAGTAAGGATTATTGATTTAATTCTTCTCACTATATTACCTGTGACTGGCTGCATAAATTGAATATGGCAGTGAATAACAAGCAACTACCAAAGCTTCTAATATTGCAAAGCCAAGAGAGGCCCACCATCTGAAATTGACAAACAACATATTTGATCTGTAACCTTCAATACAATTGATCAATTGAAATAACATTTAATGCAAGATTGAGTAGCAAGGACTCGTCTCACTGCTTGAGATGAAAAACTAGACACACATATAACTCTTAATCTTCTCATGGCCATCTAAGCCTTCTTTTCGCAGCTTTACTAGAGATGGAACCACATGACAGAGTACCTGTGGATCAATTTGTGAAAATCAGCAAAAAATTGTAAGCAAGACCTGGTACTGCAGAAAAGAAACAACATATGGATCTAAGCATTCTTCTAACGAATGAGAGAGAGAGAGAGAGAGAGAAAGAGAGGAAAGTAGAAGAAAAAGAAAAGACTGTCCCGTTAAACCTTGCAGATAATATAGATAACTCAGATGGAAAAGAACACCACAAAGTTATGAATTGAAACATAATAGATATTATTACATAAAGGGAAGCAAGAGAACAAAACATAAAACATTAAATGGAGGAAGTATAAACATCTCCAAAACAAAATTTGATACTCAATCAAACTCATACAAGCCTTACAATCAAGCAAACTTTTTTCTCTTTTGAGGAAATACAATCAAGCAAACTTTGATCAAGAGTCAGAATCACCCACAGCCAAAATGATTCTGTCATCCTATTTATTATATACCAACTCATCTATAGAACCTATTTTTCTTGCTTAAAAAAAAGATGACATTTCAACTTCCATAAGGCAATAAAAATTAAATATGTACCATTTCCTTACTTCATATTTGCCCGATGCCGCAGTCAACAAAGAATAGTATTCAACTTTGTAGGCAGCAAGCATTTAGTGGTCCAAAATTAACATAAAAACATAAAACATCCACAAATTTCTAACACAAGGACTAAAAGGAAAACAGTAATATCACTGTAATCAAGAGGGAGTCCTACTTATATCTGATGGTCAGAACTATCACTAGCAACCATAACCCTCAAATGTGAAAATTGCAGTGAAGTGGCAAATACCACATGGGACCAGAACATTAAAATAACATCACAGCATTTTGTAACAAAAATATTTGGCTCAAGAAAGTATATAAACCTGCATGAGTATTGATGCTAATATCTGAGGGCTGATTCCAAGCTGAAAAAATGACAGTTTAAGCTCTGCTGTGAAGTCGCCAAGTTCATCTGCCAAAAGCAGAATGGATGAAAGGTCACAAAATAAAAGTACAGACACTAGCATAGACATGTAGAAGATATGAGAAAAGTAACAAAATGAAATGGTAAACCTAGCATATTATTAATTTTATATTTCAGTGTGTGTTTATTTAAGCATAACTCACCGACAGATGATCCTGAGATGAAGCTAAGGTAATCTTGGGGCATCAACCTTCTATCAAAACCAGGCAAAGGAAAAAAATATCCAACACGACTTATTACAATTAGTACGGCTGTCACGAATAGCCTCCGGCGTATCTCACTCTTGAAAAATGATTCAGCAGCATTGTTGAGGACAGAACTTATGAGCACAAAATTCAGAAACCTATTTCGAAACATTTTAGGTGGGGACTGCAAATTATTAAAGTTGCTGGCTTTGTGAAAACTGAGAAGAGTGGCACCATCATTAGTTCTTGGTGGTACAGCTTCATGTGCAGATGTTGGCTCAGCATCAACATAGTCACTCTGGAGCTGATCTGAAGCATTGATGCTGAACTTCTTGATTGTTCTTGATGAAAAAGGCCTTTTGTGCAACCAGAAATTGCTTCTGCTTGATTCTACTAGATTCATCTTGGGACAAGCATAGGGAGTTGCACATAGAGGGCGGCAAAGTTGAATATTATGCTCATTGTGCTTACCTTTATAATATCAATATGGACCATAGATGATCCAAAAATACAGTTTTCTATAAGGAACCATAATTTTGCTTTAAAACATCAAAATCATATAGAAACAAGTGTAGAAATAATAACACATAATTAATACCATGTATAATGATCATATCATTCAAATTATTAGATTATTAAAGTTCCTAGAAGACAGCTTAGTCATACTAGAGAGAAGTTTTTGCTTTGGTACACCCTTGCAAGTGGCTTAAATAGCAGATTTTGGATGTTGCTTTATTAAAAGGACAAATTACTATAATTGTTGAAAAATCAATGGCAGGACTGATGCTTCATCTAAGTAAAGGAATTTCTCTAAGTTGATAAAATTAAATATTTTACCAGCCAAAAATAGCTTCTTTCCTATAAAACTTTACCAACCATTTTTTTTTAAAGGGAACAGCGCAACAAATGGTTGCTTAATATCTAAACTTGAAAATAATACTCATCGGTTCAGCATCGACAGCTAATTTTGTTTTGCAAACAACTTTCAACAATTCATTATTAACTATTCTACAACAAATTCCAAGGGAAATTATAAAAAATGGCAATCAAAGCAGAAAATTATAAAATTTTTCATAGAGCAATTATGTGCAAACGACAACAGAAAATTATAACACAACAGGAAATACGCTGCAATAGTTGCTTAATTGAAAGTGCAACTCGTCTAAATGATAACAACCCTAAGATTTGTACAGGAAAAATCAATTATCTTTTACCCTGAACTTACATCTCGATTATATATTATTGTTCTTAGATTTGTGATTTCTCAGGTGTCAAAATACAAATGGTAAAGCCAATAGATAGATTCTGAATTTCCTACCTTATCCTCACGTTTTTCACTCATTATTTCCTTTATTTTCTTCGCAACCAAACAAGAAAATCCTTACCTCTAACTTTAACAGGTCTGGTTCCAAACAGCAGGGGAGTAAACCGAAGAGTTGCTTCCATGGGCGCGGCGAGTCCGGCGTTGGTCTCTTGTGCGTAGTGTTTCTTTCACTTCAAATATCTCATCCCAATATATTGCGCGCAATTTCTCATGTATTTCTCTTATTTATATTCAGGGTCCATAAAGCGGCCAAGCTAAACCCCAAGTGCTGGTGCTGACGTGTCAAATCATAATCAATAATAAAGCCCTAAGGGGGCCCTTAAACGGTTAAACCCATCTCCTCTGCTGGTCCATTCCACTCCTACGCCGCTTACACTGCCTTCTCTTCCTCTGTAAATACATTTCCGATATTGATAGACGCCGAATTAACACCATGAAATTCCAAATCGAGGATGTAACCGTCTACTTCCCGTACGATAATATTTACCCTGAGCAATATTCATATATGGTGGAGCTAAAGCGTGCCCTAGATGCCAAAGGTCACTGCCTTTTAGAAATGCCAACTGGCACCGGGAAGACCATAGCGCTTCTGTCCTTAATCACCAGTTACTCTCTTTCAAAGCCCCAGAGCCAAGTGAAGCTAATATACTGCACGCGTACTGTGCACGAGATGGAGAAAACCCTCGCCGAGCTCAAACTGTTGCACAGTTACCAAATCAAGCATTTGGGACCTGCCGCGAGGATTTTGGCCATCGGATTGTCGTCTAGGAAGAATCTGTGTGTGAATCCGACGGTCTTGTCGGCGGAAAATCGGGATTCGGTGGATGCTGCTTGTAGGAAGCTTACGGCGAGCTGGGTTAGAGCTGTGGCTGCAGAGAATCCCAATGTTCCGACTTGTGAGTTCTTTGAGAACTATGAGAGGGCAGCATCTGCAGCAGTGTTGCCTCCTGGAGTTTACATGCTTCAGGTACTAAATTCGATTTCCATGTGATAAATTTGAGTTATTTTTGTGTTATTGAATTGTTTTATAATTTCTGAAATGGACTAATGCAAAATCAACATTTTGCAGTTTAAGGATTCAAAATATCTATGAATTCTTTTGGTTGTAAAATCAATCCTTTAACCATTGTAAACGATCAGTAATCCTTCTCCTAATTTTGTATGCATTACTTTCCTGGGGAATTTATCTTGGATATTTTCTAGTTATTCCCGAAATTTCCAATTGAATCCAAATTCCAATTTATTTAGACATTAAACAATATTTTTTAATCAACTTTGCAAGTTCGCATGGCTGTAGGATCTGAGGGCATATGGAAAGGAGAAAGGCTGGTGTCCATACTTCTTGGCACGACATATGGTGCAGTTTGCAAATGTGGTAGTTTATAGTTACCAGTACTTGCTTGATCCAAAGGTAGCTGGGATTATATCAAAGGAAATGCAAAAGGAGTCTGTTGTGGTGTTTGATGAGGCACATAATATTGACAATGTGTGTATTGAAGCCCTTAGTGTTAGTGTGAGGAGGCAGACACTTGATGGAGCTTCCAGAAATCTTTCAAGGATAAGTCAGGAGATTGAGAGGTATTACTACCTGTTCCTCTAATATTGATTTTTTTTTTTTTTGGTCCTATAACCAAATTTAGTACGCATTACATCTCACCTGAAGATCATAAACATAGGACCTCTGACCCACAATGCATCTACTTATTTACTGCAGCATATTCATTTTGGCCTTCTTATGATGTATTTTCTTTTTACTATTTTGCTTTAGTGTATCTTAAACTCTGACCTGGGTTCAGGTAACTTGAACTAAAGCTGAGAAATTGAATGATGGGTGTTTAATTTTGGGATACAACTGATAGATACATTTTTTTCTGATGCATCACTTCAGTTATCTATATTGAGATATTTGTAATGATTCATCAGATCAAACATCTTGAACTCAAGTTTTTCCCCCTCAAAGTTTTTAAAATTAATTACTTTGACTGAACTTTTTTATATTTTTATTTAATTTGTTTGACATGGTAGGAAGGTTCAAGGCCACTGATGCTGGTAGGTTGCGCTCTGAATACAACCGGCTTGTTGAGGGTTTGGCACAACGAGGAAACCTATCTTGTATGTGGAGCTAAGACACAAAGGCCTCTTCTGAATAACTGTCTTTTTCCTTGAACCTCTCTGTTTTCTCATATCTTGCTTCCCCTTTCCCTCTTTCTGAGCAGTCACAGATACCTGGCTTGCAAATCCTGCCTTGCCAGATGATATTCTGAAGGAGGCAGTTCCTGGCAATATTCGTCGAGCAGAGCATTTTCTGCATGTCTTGCGTAGATTGGTTCAGTACCTAAGAGGGCGGTTGGACACTGAGAATGTTGAGAAGGAAAGTCCTATTAGCTTTATAACCGCTTTAAATTCTCATGCCGGAATAGACCAGAAAACTCTGAAGTTTTGTTATGATCGCCTTCACTCACTTATGTTGACACTGGAAATAACGGACACAGATGAGTTCTTACATATCCAAACAATATGTGACTTTGCAACACTTGTGGGAACTTATTCTCGTGGATTTTCCATCATAATCGAACCTTTTGATGAGAGAATGCCACATATTCCTGATCCTGTGTTGCAGGTTGCTCCTACTTCTCCTTTTCTTTTTTATTCTGTGTTTGTCATAAATTTCTTCTCATCTTGAGGAAAATCTTCTGTCAGACTTTTCATTATTCTGTCAGTGATTGTTCTTGTCGAAATTGTTCAAAAAAAAGAGGGGGAAAGAAAGAAATAAGAGAGAAATTCTTTTACCCAGTATACTTGTTGGGGACAATTTGAAATCATTTCTTCCCTGTTCCCAGTCTCCTGTCCACCTAGCATATGTTAACTATGGTCACTGTGCTGCTCTTGATTTAGTTTTATAAATTTTGCAACTGTATGACAGCATATTTATTCTTTTCCTCTGTTTATAGAGACTACTCTTTGGATAGATACTGTTTTTTGGATAGATAATATCTTTTCACTTATATCTGTTGTTTATTGATCTTGTTTACTCCAGCTTAGCTGCCATGATGCTTCTCTTGCCATAAAGCCAGTATTTGACAGGTTCCAGTCAGTTGTGATTACTTCTGGAACTCTGAGCCCAATTGATCTCTACCCTCGTCTTCTTAACTTCCATCCAGTTGTCAGTCGAAGCTTTAAAATGTCCTTGACAAGAGATTGCATATGCCCTATGGTTCTCACCCGTGGAAGGTACAAGGTTGAAGTGGCATCTTTTATTCATTTTTAGAATTTCCTAGGTCAATCTTGATATATATTATGGCCCAAGCTTTCTATCATTTTTGAGGATTTTAATTTGGAAGTAATTGGTTGTTTCTTGTGTTCAACAGCGACCAACTTCCAATAAGTACCAAATTTGACATGAGAAGTGATCCAGGTGTTGCAAGGAACTACGGGAAGCTTTTGGTGGAGATGGTCTCTGTTGTTCCAGATGGAATTGTATGCTTCTTTGTCAGTTACTCATACATGGATGGAATTATTAACAGCTGGAATGAAACTGGAATTCTTAAGGTGAAAATAGTGTTTGCTTTCTTTTGTTAACAGTTTTTCCTAACAATTAGAGTGTATTTTATCTTTTCCTTAACATTTTCTCCTTTAATATGTCAAATCTTACTCTGGCTTAAATTTGTAATATGCTGTTGTTGATAGGATTGTTGTCTCCATACCCTGACTACCTTCCTCATGTTCTTGTTTTTGTAGGATATAATGCAACATAAGCTTGTCTTTATCGAGACCCAAGATGTTGTAGAAACTACATTGGCTCTTGACAATTATCGCAAGGCATGTGATTGTGGGAGAGGAGCAGTCTTTTTCTCTGTTGCTAGGTATGACCATAATTCGTACGTTAGAGCTTGTTTTCTTTTGTTATAGAATAAATTTCTTTCCGTAGCTGGATGTCATGATGGGAAGGGAGAGGGTCGGGATTAAACTGATTCATTTATATGTTTTGGTTTGATAAAAAGGTATCTATCTGTACATTGCAGGGGAAAGGTAGCTGAAGGAATAGATTTTGATCGACACTATGGTAGACTAGTGATAATGTTTGGTATTCCTTTCCAGTACACATTAAGCAAGTAAGCATCCTCATTCACTAAGCACACATTGGTAGTAAAATATTTATTTTTTGGTTGTCCCAAATTGTTCATTCCTTTTCTAAACATGATGTATTCTAATATGACCTTCCAAAGTTGCCTTTGCTATAATTAATAGAATTCTAATATGTCATGGAAGATTGCACACCTTTTCAAAATGAGCTGATGTTCCCTTAAAAAATTAAATTTATGGAGATGGGTGAACAAAATGCAAAATGGAGGAGGAAGGAGTACAATGATGTTTTCAATTTTTGATTGAAATATGGTCTATTGATTTATAATTCTTCTGCTTTTCAGCTTTAGGTCCCTTCATAGTTATATTAATACGTCACCCTTCTAGTCAATTTTTTTTTTTGGTTTCTTGTTTTCAGTATATTTAGACAAGTCTCTTTTGCAGAATATTAATTTCAAGATTGGAGTATCTACGGGACACATTCCAAATAAAGGAAGGCGATTTCCTTACATTTGATGCCTTGGTATGATTCTATTGCCATATTCAATGTGGACCAAAATGTGTGTTTGACTGTGAGGTTTCAATTTGTATATGTGCTTTTGAGATTATAACCTTATGATGGGATTCTACTGAAGCAGAGACAAGCAGCTCAATGTGTGGGCCGAGTGATAAGGTCAAAGGCTGATTATGGCATGATGATATTTGCTGATAAAAGGTATGGGTTTACATTGCATCAACACATTGGTATTCTTTCCTCTCTCTCTTCTCTTGCACATAAAAAACCAATTTCCCTATTGGGCACACAGGCACATGCAAAGAGAGAGGATTGGGCACAAAGAAATTATTATGTTCAATTGGTATCTCAGTGTGATATTCATGCTGCATCATTTTAAATACTTGAGACAATGCTCATAAGTTTGGCAAGTCTCATTTGCTTGTTAATGATCTTAACACTCCAGATTCTTTGGTACACATAATGCCTTAATTATTCAATTTGTACAGATATAGCCGTCATGACAAGCGCTCAAAATTGCCTGGTTGGATACTGTCACATTTGCGTGATGCAAATCTGAATTTGAGCACAGACATGGCTCTGCATATAACTCGTGAGGTTTGTATTTGCCACCATATTTTATTTGTGCTACTACTTTTGAGAAACATCCAGATATGCGCTCTGACCATATGGTAATCATAAACAACAGGAGGGCATTTTAAGGATTTTCTTTGAACTGGATGAAAGATGTTTTGCCACATAGAGTTCACCATTTTAACAATTTTGCTTGTTGCATCAGTTGTATATGGATGTCAAATTAAATGGTCTCGGTTTTGTTAGTTTTTTTTTTTTTAATCATTTCAATTACTTAAGACCTTCCTTGCACTCTGAATGCCTTGAATGAATGCCGTAGTTGACTTTGGCACCTTGGTTTATTGATCTTAAGCAAGGGCTAGTAATGCTAGTCTTAACAAGGTTCAAGACCAAATATATACCCTAGGTCTCCCTGGGAGAAATTACAATGAAGTTAATCTAGAATTGTAAAATCACTTATTAGGATTTGTTGACAGAAAATTTAAATGCTAGAAATTTCATTTGTGTATTATATAGGCAAACTGATGTTTCTTGAAAGGCTTTTGTAGTTGTATCTTGTATGTTAGTTGTGTGTACTCTGCATCATTGCTTTTATAAAAGAACTAGATGTTTGATATGGAAAGAGACATAATTAACCTTGTTCCCTTTTAATAAATATGCCTTCTTAAGTGCAGTTTCTTCGAAAGATGGCTCAACCATATGATAAGACCGGTGCTAGTGGTAGAAAAACTTTGTTGTCGCAAGAAGACTTGGAAAAGATGGCTGAAAGTGGAGCGCAGGAAATGTTATACTAAGAAAAGAGAAGCTTTTAATTAGATGAGTTGTCTCCCTGTGACTCAAATCTTCTTCCAATTTTTACAGGCATGAAGAGATGGCTTTTTGGAGTATGCTGTTGATGATAAAGGATGCTATTTCACCATTAGATCTAGAGAAAGTGGTGTATTGTCATACAAATTCGCACTAATTTTGACTGTAAAATTTTCTTGTATTAATGGTAAAATTCTCTGATTTTGATTCAGTGAAGTGAGATTCTTAGGCCTTTTGATTTTTTTTTTTTTGAGATGGGATCTGTCACCTCCTGTGAGCTCATTGACTGGACTGCACAAATGGACACTGATTTTAGTGCTTTTAAATAAAAAAAAAAAAAATGGTTGCTGGTGACTGAAATTGCAGTGACAAAGTTTTTCCCGTTTCTCGTCCGTGTAGACATAAAGTTCCTAATATTTTGGGCTTCGGAATATGATGTAGAAGTGCTTTTCAGGTGCCGTAAGGTATGAGAAACGTACTCCAATTCCTAAAGGTTCAGCGCAAGGCTGCATGCAAAATATGAAAAAGGCTAACAAAATAGAAGCATAAAGTGAAAAAGAGAGCCAATTAGGCAATTACATGTAGCATGTTCTTGGTGCTGAAATTCGTACATACTATATATAGGTTACTGATTTATAGATCACATTTCAAGGATTACCTCTTGGTCTGAATCCTACAATATAACATTATTTATACAGCTAAGTAAGATTTATCACCTATCAAGGAGAAAAAATAAAAAAATAAAATAAAAAAGGTTAGATTATGCCTTAAATTACTCTAATCCAAGTCTACAAGACAATTAATTAACTAATTATGATTAATTATGTCAGTCATGGGGTATTATCTGATGTATTGCCCTCTTTACCTCCACAATGCTAACCTTCTTTCCAGCAACATTGTCCTTCACCTGCCAGTCAGAAACAATATTGGTCAACGCCCAATTATATTATTATGGTTATAATTTTTTTTTTTAAGAAAGAAAATGATTTCGTGGTGGATACCTTAGCTCTCAATTCAGCTGCAAAGGCTCCATTACTCAAAGAAGATTGAACCGCCGTGGTTTCTATCCTTAGATCCCTCAGCATTTGCATTATATCAAGTAACAGCCCTTCTCTATACCCGCATTGTATCTCTAGCAACGCGTCGCACTCTATTATCGACACCTCTACATTCGTTTCGGCATCCACCAATGGCTGCGGCGCCGGCGACGATGTCTCCACCGACTTTGGCTTCGGGCAACCACCACTACCCTCCACAATCCTCAACTTCCTCTTATCTGGACCTACTCTAGTACGATCCACGACGGTGATTCCACTTCTTTGCTCTTTCAAACTAGACGTTCTTTGCGGTGGATCCACCAATCTAGATCGCTGCTCAATTTCCATCTGACGGTTACGCGCTTCCAATTCCTGAATCTTTTTTCGCAACTGCTTCACATACTCTATCGTGTCCCCTAATATTGACGCCTTATCCATTTTGGTGACGAATGGAACTAGCGATCTGAGTATTATAAACCTTTCGTTGAGTTTCTCACGACGGCGTCGTTCAGCGAGCACGTGATTAGCACTGAGCTCATCTTGAGCGGAGCCTTTGCGGAAGCGAGTAGCAGCGTCACCGTCGCGTGACTTGGGTGAATTTTCTTCCCGATATTTGTGGTGGAGATAAGGTACGCTGAAAAGAATGTATTTTAGAAACCATTGGGAAGTGCCTTCGACGGGCAAGTGGAGGATGTGATCGGCGCAGCGCATTGTCCACTTGGTGAACGCTGATTGGTTGGAGTAAGCCAGGTAAGCGGCGGAGGAAGAGTCACTGCCCCACCGGATTCGCTGGGTTTGGAGGATGGTGGAGACTGTTTGTGAGTAGTGAGTATCTTCTTGTGCCATGTCTTCGAATTGAGGTGGTCCTGCAAAGAATATTAATATGCAGTCATTATTAAAAAATCAGCTTTAAAGCACAAAAAGAAAAAACAAAATCACTAATTATTAAGAGTCTGGCATTGCGTTGAACTGAAACTTTTCACGCTACAAACTCAGGAGCAACTAGCCAGTAAGATTTTGGAGGTCAACCAGTAATTATTTTTATTAATTTATCCAGTATAAAATATATATTACTTCCACATATATAATTTTTACAGTAAAAATAGTGTATACACTACAATAATGGAGGGAGGGTTTGTTGAAAGTTGGCAGATGCAGTCTGGTGACCAAACGGTGTAAAGGAAAAATGTTTTAAAAATTAAAATATAGCACGCGTTTGAAACTTGAAAGAAGAATAATAATAATAATAACAATAATCCAGAATTTAGAAATGGAATGGTTGTTCTCTTATTCGACCAAAGGTTCAAAAATAAAAATCGAAAATTTAAAACAAAATTCAAAGAAATGGTTAATTAGATTATAATTAGGGTTAAAATTCATACTAATTATTTTATAGTAGATCCTAATCATGACAGTTGATTAAGATTTAAATCTCTCATATTAATACTTTTAAAAAGAGAAAATCATAATTTTATAATTTTAGAAAATAAAGAGACTTATTTGATATAATTGGTGTTTTTTATGTTTTATTTTTATTTTTTTAAAATCTAAATGACAACTTTATTATTAAAATATATTTGTTTTTATTATTTAATATTTTAAAATTAAAAGGTAAGTTGTTAGAGAAAATTATAAAAAGTAATTTTCTTTTATTTTATCAATTTATTTTTCAAGATAAAAAAAATTTAGTATAAAAAATATAAATAGAAATGATATTAAATAGTGTCTATATTTGGTTTTGAAAAATTAAGTGCCGAAGCAGAACGCAGAAGCAGAAGCCGACAGTTACCCGTACAGGGACAGCAGACTGAGGAACCAATGCGTTACAATCTACCGTTCAATCAATGACCCATGTGCAGCTGCGTGTTCGTGCACTGCATGGCTCAATCTTTATTTTATTATTATTGTTATCGTCATTTTCTTTACGCCACTTAAAATTAAAAACAAAATATTTTAAATTATTTGATAGTATTTATTATAAAAATTTTAATAAAATTAAAAATTACATAGGATAATATTAAAATTTTTAATTTAAAATTTATACTAGATATAAACAATAAATAATAAAATTTTAGTGTAAAATTTAAATTTGCACTAAAATTTTAAATATTTTTATAATTTAGAAAATCTATTACTTATATTATTTAATATTTAAATTTTCTTATATAATTTCTTATTAATATTGTCAGTATTTAACTTTCAGTTTTATCTATAATATTATATGACTCAGAGAATGGAGACAGTATTGAGGCTTTGCAAGTGCAAGCATTGCTCTTTAAGTTTAATAAAATTACCAGTCCATTACCTGGGGGTGGTGGTTGAAGGCTGCTACTCAATGGGTCTTGCACCAACGCCCACCTCCGAGCTGACTCTGCTCTAAACGAGTCAGCTCGGCTCTGATGATGATCTGCCGGATTCCCTGACCCAATCAACTGGAAATCTGAATCCAAATTATTTGATCCATCATCAGGTGAACCAAGACGGATATCTTCTGACATCTCCAGCTGCATTAGTTCGCTTGGCTCTGCTACTGCTGCTGTTGTTGTTACGGCTTGGGTGTTCTGAACCTGACTAGGGACAGATACAATGTTTCGACCTGTTTCAGCTTCTGAATCAGACCCGTCTTCTTCTTCTTCGTCATCATCGTCTTCTTCTTCCTCATCCTCGTCATCTTGGTTGGTGTTAGTTGGTGGGTTTGTAGCGCCGTACATTGCAGGGATTGGAGGAGAACGGAAGCGAGAGTGGTCTGATGATGTGGTGGGGTTAGAAGTAGAGTGTTCAGAAAGAGCTGGCTTTGGTGGTGGAGGAGGAGGGTGATGATGGTTGTGGTGATCTGTGAAGAAGCTCTTCACACGTTGGATAAAACCAAGATCCTCTTGAACCTATATTCATATATAGTAATGGCACAAAAGTTCACATAAGCCAATATATATTAATAAAGCGTCATCTAGGTATAATGACTAACTGTGTACATAATAATGTCACACAATATAGTATTTTTTTTTTTTTAATATATGAGATGGATTCCTATATTTTTAGCAGCAGGTTGCATGCTTTCATAAATTTTTATATACAGTATTTAATTCGATTTTTATGATCTAATTTAAGATTTCGTAGATTTTCATTTATAATTGGACCAAGATCTCAATTACAATATTATACTCTTTATTAATTTGTTTTGTTCTATCACACGTAAAAAATTCTTAAATGAAGTAAGTTTATCATCTCATATTATATATTATCAATGATAATATGATATGCTGGTATATTAATTATAATATACATTTCATAATTAAAGCAATTAATTACTATAGTCATCGTGTGGTTTAGTTATTGAGATATCACCACATTTAACATTTTCTTTTGTATGATTAATCAATTAAACCAAGCCAACCTTACCTTGTCGGTTGTCCCAAATTCAACCACGCCGTCAAGAAGAGGAATGCATACCACAGTCTGCCACCGCAATGATCATATGTCTAAGTTAAGTGAACGAGCTAGTTGCAATTAAATGTCCGAAGTGCATTACATAGAAGAATAGATTTACCTGTATGCGAGCACTCTAGGGCATTAATTGAGTCGCCAACATTCATGTTTACAAAACAAGACCAGAGAGATAAATTTAATTAGTAAATCGAAAACCATTAATTTATTATATCCATAACAAGAGCATAAACATTTTATATACCTTGGCAAGGATAGCCCTAGAAAAAGTTTTGCTGTCCATCTCGTTTGCACCAGTAAGCCATACGTGCTGCCGCCGTGCATATGCCTTTCCCGGTAACCTACATGCACCCACATATAATAATATATTAAGACTGTACTATTACCATGCTCCTAATTACAAGTTCATCGAAATTTACACTTTCTATAAAAATTAATTAATCAAATATAATAATAACTAAATAAAAATCTCAAAACAAAAAATATAATTAAATAAACTATGATTAAGATTGTCTCGAGGAATATTGGTATGTCACCCTTTTGAATGAATGCTGTTTATGACATCAATCCCACAGTTGCTCTCTATTCATAGGTCAATTATTTACGCCTGACTGATCAGCCAAAAATGATAATGATTTTTTTTTTTTTTTTTGTAATTTCCAATTAATTGTATTGGAGTAGAAGAGGCACATAAGAGTATGGAATAAAATCATGAAGACAAAGACTGAGAAACAGTTGCCAATTAGTCTCATCAGTCAGTCTGCTTTAGCTAGTTGTAGCTTGAAAGTGCACTGGGTTGTCTCTTTCCCCGAAGGAGAAGTATCCCTGGCAGCAATGCAAGAAAAGAAATAGCAACAGAGACCACCAATTTATTGCTTAATTAGCTATCTCGGATCCTTTTGACAGATTCTTCAGATTACAAAGATTATATTCTCTACTCAGTTTAAAGTATGCTTGTCCAATATTGTCAAACAAGAACAAATCCAAAGCAATTGTAGACTTTGGTTAACTTCTTTACTGAAATGCTCACTAGCTAGAAGCCCTTCATGCAAACAACATGACAAACAAAGGTTCTCTCTGCTTTCACCTAACTTCTTGTGAACCCATCCATGACAGCTACAATTTTCAACAAATAATATAATCCCCAAAACCAATCACCTTAACTCACTGTACTCGGACTGATTGAAGTTCTCAACAAAACTATGAGGTAACAAGCGTAAACCCGAAGAAACTTGCTCTTAATGTGGTTCCTAATTACTCTCTACTAATTGTTCTAAAATACTCTCTCTATTTACAAATTATAATTTAAATATATATATATATATATATCCAAAAAAAATTAGTCCACTTTTTTTTTAAGTTCAATTTAACTATTATATTTTCAAATATGCCCCCATTATTTTAAAATAATTAATACTAATAGCGTATATAATAAGAGTAAAATAGGAAAAAATATATATAATTCCTTAATCTTTATACCAAAATAAAAATAGACTATAATTTATGAATAGAGTAAGTATATATCTTTCATGCAATTTAGTGGCAGAGCCAAAAATTATACTTAATTACTGGAGTCATTCTCAATGGAATACATTATAAAATCTAATATAGATATAATAAATAAACTTAAAAATTTCATAAATTTTCAAATACTCTAGTGAATTTACGCACAAAACTATTAATATATTTCTCAATTTAGAGATAAAATAAAAATTTTAATGAGGTATCCTAAGAACTAAAGTGGCGTCACAACTAAAAATATGTATAATTATAATTTATAAGAGTTTATAAATTTGTTTTGGTAAGATGATAATTTTAGTGGGGACACTCGAAAAAATTTCAGTGGAGTCACAATCAAAATAATATGCAAAATATATGAATTATATAAAATTTTCAATGGGATTAGTTAACCCCACTTTTGCATGCTTTCCTCCGCCGTTGGTGCAATTCGCCATAAAAGATCCTAAAAGACTAATTTAATACTGCCATTTAACTGAATGAAGAGAGAAGCTGGGTGAGGCTCTTTACTCTCTTTATATATAGGCAAACATGCATTGAATTGAATTCCATACAAATTTAATACCATACTTTCTTTCAAAGGAAATCTTGGAATTCTTTTTTATAATAAAAGTTTTGAGAGAGATACACTAGGGCGTGGTTCTACAGATATTACTGAGTCAGTCTATATGACAATGAGTGTAAGACAAAGGAGATCATTCACCCATATATTTTTCCACTTTTACTTGCAGGAAGAAGAACTCAGTTTCACTAGAATAAGAAATTTTTGAATTTTTATATTCATCAAGTAAATAAAACAACGAGAGAAAAATTATAAATTTATAAATAACTACTCATCATGCCAAAAAAAAAAAATAATAAATCTAATAGTAAGTCATTACTATAACTTACCCCACACCAGGAGGAAATGAAAAAGAAACACACATCAAATAGAACCACTCGGACTCCGTTAAGTCCTCCGGCGATAAGGCGGCACACGGCCTCCTTGTTGGCTGGTTCGTCTCTCCTGCTGATAATGACTCATACAGCTCTCTAAGTTGCTGACTCCTTTGCAAAGATGCCTCCTCCGCACTAACCTCCATTGGTTGTACTGTCTTTCTAGTCTTGATAGCTCCATTGTAATACCCATCTCCCCATACTAAGATCCTGAATTAATTCTTTAAACAATTAACTCAACACTATACATATCATTAAACCAATGAGGTTTGCCTCACAGGTTTAGTATTTGAGTCGAATTCACAATTATGAATTCGACCTCAGTAAAAATGAAATTAGTAATAAAATCAAGAACAAATAAGGAAGGAAAAAAAAAAGAAATTAATTAATTAATTACCCTTGTTGTGGACAAATTTGCCAAAAGAGACTGTAAGTCCATTGAACCGATTGCACCGCTGCCTGCAACATATTTTGCAGACGGCTACTAGGCGGGACGACAGCCATTCTTACTTGCTTCCTAAGAATTAATCAAATTCAAAAGAATCCCAATAATAATATACTAAATTTCAGCCATAAAATCTAGAAATGGTCCAAAAAAGATTTTTTTTTTTTTTTCTTCTAAGATAAAGTAATTAGCATAAAGATAATAATCTCAACTGAAAATTAAAGGAAGAAAAGAAGGGTAGACAAGAATTTAAACAGAGAGAACAAAAACAAGGGAAGTAGAAGAAGAAGAAGAGAAGGTATAATATAAGTAGTAGTAGACTTGCAGGTAAGACAAGAAAAAGGATGGAGAGAAAAGAAAGGTAGATGACTTTGAGAAATGAGGAGAGAGAGAGATACTGTGTCTGTGTGAGCAACCCAAGAAAAGTATATTGCCTACTTAATTTGTAAGATGAATCGAAAGAAAGATTGAAGGGTCGTTAGCCGATTTTTTTTGGTTTTTGTTTTCAGTAGTTAGGGCTTTAATTTCAAGAGATTTATTGGAGTATGGAAATAATGGGTTTTGACTGGTTGGTCTACCTGACATTTTAATCACACCTCAAAATGGAGCGTGGGCCTGATTTGTCGGTTGAGTTTTATGGATTCGAATGCTTTTGTAAACCGCGTGAAGTTTAAGCATAGAGATAAGAGCGTGGTGGTCACACTGAGGCTTTTTTTTTTTTTTTTTGCCAAGTACACCGAGGCTTAGGTGGTGAAAGACTGGGGGTTGGAATCAGTACGGTCGGAAAATAATTATATGTATTTAGTATATTATTTTTAAAAAAAATTTAAATAGATTGAATGTATTAATTTATTTATAAACTAATTCAAATAGAAATAAGATATATCAGTAAAAATAAAACTCAAGCTAGTTACAATGTGCTTGATTTACATATTTATAATTTTAGGATTAGTTTGAATTCCAAGCTTAATTAAACCATAAGATTATTTATTTTAAATTATATTTAGTAAAAAAATTTTAATCTATAGTATTAAATAATTTTATTTTATAATTTTATATTTTGTATGATAGATTAATAAATGGAATAAAAAGTGATGCTATTTTAAAAAATAAAATGTTATAAATAATAGGATTAATAATTTTACTGAATAGAAATTACTAAAAATATAATGAACTAGGTTTCAAATAACATCTATCATATAGATTAACTAAACTTTCGAGATTATTAAGTCAATTTGAATTATACATACTAAACATAGTGTTATTTACTAATACTAATGCTTGGTTAAACAATTTTATAAACTAAACAGATTGTTAATGTTGGAAAATTAATTCTACATCAAATAATGACGAAATACATAAATAATTTATAAATAAATAAGTGTTGAACTTAGAATAAACTAATTAATTTTGTGTAAATGGTTTTAACACTTATCTATTTATAAGCTTATATATATAGCATGACATGAACTTTACTGCTTAAGACTTTTGGGAGTTTAATTAATTTAATAAGAAAAATTATTGGCAAAACAATTAATCTAGAATAATTAGGTTATATAAGCAATTTTAAATTTTTTTTAAATGATATTTTAATTTTCTTTTGTTTTATGAACTATTGTACCCTTATAAAATCTTTATTCTCTCTTTTTAATTAATATTCAAATTTCTTTTTTTTTACAAATTTTTATTATCTTTCTTCAATTAACATCTAAAGTTTATATAATTTAATATAATTAATGGACATAAAAATATCAATATAAATAATAATATAATATATAATTTAATATAATTAATTGATATAAAAATATCGATGTGAATATTTTTTTTATATATGTATATGTTGATATGAGTGGAGTGAAAATCTAATCTCTCATTGTACATCATCTGAACTTGTTAAACCTGCAAAATAAAAAAATAGAGTACCCAAATGATTTACCTAGATGAGTATTCCAATACTTAAATTAGTGAACAATCTAAAGCCAAAAGGTAAAGTATTTTGAGAGTTTAGAATGTCTCACTTGAGCATAAGAATTCCTTGGGGTATTTATAGGTGACCGTTTTGAGATGCAAGTTCCTGGCAAATAGAGCCACTAAATGCCTAACAGTGGAGTAATTACCTCCTATATTTTAAGAAATAGAGAATGTGGATAGAGATTTTTCAGGTAAACCGTGGACCGTCATTGACTATTTAGGTGATATGCAGGCTCTGTTGGCCACTCCTGAGCTCATCGGGTGATAGACAAGCTCTTGCTTGCCTGTGACACAATAGTATGTGAGCTCCTAGCTCATTTAGGGTCGCTATTTACATATAGGTATGCATCATATATTAATATTTTGATACTTTTCCATGACATTAAGTTTTTTTATAATTGAAATGTAACTTCTAAAACTATTTAAGATTCCAAAACATTTTCATTTTTATGTGTAGCATGCAAACATAAGTAGAAGATCGGTTAAGTTTGCATAAAGTGTGTTTGAGATTACTGTTTAGGATTAAAAAAGCGCTTTTAGAATTTTTTTGATTTTATTAATTGATTTTTATTATTTTTTATAAACTATTTTTTTAAATCCGCTTCTAAAAAAGTATCAATTTATATGTTTTTATTTAAAAGCAGCTTTTAAAAAAATATAAAAATTTTTATTGAGAAATGTTTTTACCAAACGGGTTGATCATCCACATCTACTATTAATTAATACATATAATTAATTATATACCACTGTACACTATTTTTGATATTTAACATATGTTTTCAAACTTCAATTGATTTTAAAATTGTGAAAACAAACAATTATGGATTAAATATTCAATTAGAATCAAATCAAAGCAAGTGAAATTTAAAATAATGTTATATATTTATTAGTTATATGTTAAAAATAAATATAATATATATATAATTAGAATTAATGAATATTACTAGAAGGAAAAAGGTAAAAAAAACTCTTGACATTTGGCAATTTGACCTATTAGGTCCTTTTAAATATTTTTTATTTAATTACCCTCTTCTTCTTTCAATTTTAGCTCTAAAAGCCCCTTAATTTTAATGGTGTTAATTCCATGCTTAGGAGCCCTATTAAGATGCCTACGTGGCAGCTGCCATGTAAGCAACTCATTTTTTTTATTTTTTATTTTTTATTTTTATTTAATAATTATTTTTAAAATTAAATAGATTATAATTTGAAACTAATTATAATATAGGTGGCTCAATTTTTTTTATTTTTTTTCTTATTTAATACTTATTTTCAAAATAATAGCTAAAATTATAATTTTCAAAATGCAAAAAAATTATTGTAACTAATTATTTTTAACTAAATTATAATTCTAGCTTCATGCTATTTTCAAAATAAAATAAAAATTCAATTAAATTATTATTATTCAATAATTAATAACTAAATATTAATTATTTTAGCTGAAAATAAGAAAAATTATAATTTTTCAAAAAAAAAGCTAAAATTATAATTTTGAAAGTAAAAAAATTATTTTCAACTAAATTATAATTTTAGCTTCATATTATTGAAAAATAAATTAAAATTCAACTAAATTGTGATTATTATTATTCAATAATTAATAGCTACATATTAATTTTTTTAGTTGAAAACAAAAAATTAAAAAAAGAAAAGCATTTGTTGAATTTTTTAATTTAATTTAATTTTTTAATACTTTAAGCAATTATTTAATTTTATTAACAATTTTATTAATGAATTTAATATATAAGCATCAAGAGTTTTATTAATAAATTTAATATATGAATTCAATGAATTAATTTTATTAATGAAAATTATGATTTTTTATTTTGAAAATAATTATTAAATAAGAATAAAAAATAATTTAAATAAAAATAAAAAATAAAAAAATGAGCTGCCTATGTGGTAGCGTAGGCAGCTCAACAAGGCTCTTAACATTGAAATTAACACTGTTATGATTAAGAGACTTTTAGAGTTAAAATTGAAAAAAAAAATGTAATTAAACTAAAAATATTTAAAAGGGCCTAACAGGTCAAAATTGACAAATGTCAATACTTTTTTGTACCTTCTCTCTTACTAGAACAACTAACGAACATTATTTAAAAGTAATAATTATTGAAAAATTGTGACAAATTAATTCATTAAATAGTCATTTTAAGATTTAAATTCAAATGGATTTCACTGCTCGATAGTAAAAAGTCAACATATATTTATATTCTCCTACATAAGAACTATGAATTTAAATATTTACGTGTTTAAAATAGTAAATAGGTGAATACTAATTTGAAACTCAAAATAAGTTTTATGTCAAAGAAAATGAGGAGGGAAATGGGTTATATCACATTGAAAAAATGCAAAGTTGAAACACGATATAAATTGAAAAATTCCCATTTTTAATGCTAAAAAAATAGTCAAAGAGACTCTTTCTCATCTCTACATACGCAGTGGTGTAAATCCACTGTCTAAACCTAAGTTTAACTTATGAGCATACAACCTACATATAGAAATACTAAACTGAAATATGTTGACCATGCCAACTTAGTTTTGTAATTTTTTTAATTTTATTTATTCATTTTTCTAGGTAACAAACAATATATGTCATTTTCAACAAACATACTTATCTTTTGGTGCAAAATGACATTTTAGTATTTTTTTTTGTGCTTTTTAATTGGCAAAAAAAAAAATTCAAAACCCAAAAAGCTTGGATCGGTTCACCTTGATCACCAAGTTTTTCCTAATTCTAGGCCTCACTAATTTTTCAAGGTAACTTGGACCAGTATGTGAGCAATTCTCGATTTTTCCAATTAAATCGGCCAGTTAGGTTTTAAAACAACTGTTTAACTAATATAGAGTTATTGTAAAGTGAGTTAGCTGAGTTTATTAATTATAGCAGACTTAGTTAGACACTATAATTTATGTAAGTAGTCAGTTAGAGTTTAGGCGAGAAAATTAGTTTTGATTTTATCAGCTCATCATCTTCTTTCCTCTGTATATAAAGACCACTTGCTGTACATTATAGAAAACACAGAGAATAGATTTCATTTTTTTAACTTCTCCTGGTTTTGTTTCAGTTATAATAATTAAAATATATTAAATTATTTTTAAAATAATGTTTATGACTGTTTCTTCAATAATAGTTTAAAATTCAACTTTGTTTATAATTGAATTAAAAACATGCACATATGCTATTTTTGTAAATGATATGCCCCATGGAGAAATTATTGTTGATAACTTTGTTTATAATTGAATTTCAATTTCAATTGAATTTTTTTTATTTTTATATGATATCAATTATAAATTATAAATATATATTTAGCAATTATAAATTAAAATAACTAACCAAATAATTCAATAATAAATACTCACATTCATAGAAATTAAACTCAAAACTCCTTGTTTCTCTAAATTTCAGTATCAAAATTATAATTGATACTCTATGATGTAATGTAATTTATATAATATCATAATTTAAAAAAAATATTGATACTAAAAATATGTTTAATATATTACATTTATGATAATTTGTTAAATATAATTTAAATATTTTTATCATTAAATTAAATTCTCATTTATCATAATCTTATGCAGAGTTGAGCACGGGATTTTGAGATACCAAATCGTACCGAAAATCTTCATAATTGAAAAATATCCATTGATTATTTAATTTTTTCTGAACCAAATCGTCATTTTTTTTTTATACGGTTATGGAGATTAATAGTTATTAATACCATAAACTGTACCGAATTGAAAAACCGAAACTATAATCAATTTAAAATATATATATATATATACACACACACACTTTGATATTAAATTAGCAACATATTTAAAGAAATTCAATGATGCATAAATGAAATTTAATTATGCATTTTGTAATTTGATTTTTATTTTAACTTGGTGGATTGTAAACAAATTTCTTATGCATTATATAATTTGATTTTTGTTTTTGTTGCATGCATTTATTTTAATTTTAGGTTTAAACTAATATATATATATATATATATATATATATATATATATATATATATATATATATATATATATATATATATATATATATATATATATATATATATATATATATATATATATATATATATATTAAATTATTTAAAAATAACAAGTCTCCAAATCTTTATTTTATCCTGTTCCGTATCGAATTATCCTATTAGGCCCTGAATTACCAGATTATTATTATTATTATTATTGGGACTAAGATGGATTTTTTCTTGTTTTAGCATGAAAATGATAACCTGTTAATTTTTTATTATTCTATTATATTTATCTCTTAAATTTGAATAAATATAATTATTTACATTAATAGATAATTTGATATCATTTTTATAAATAATATTTATTTTTAAATTAAAAATAAATAATTTTTATAATTAAGACATGATATTTATTTTCCATAAAGTTTTTTAAATTTTATAATTTATTTATTTTTTAAATTAATCCAAATTTATAAAGTTAAATAATAAATAATTATTATTTATTGATGTGAAAATAACTATTCTGACCTAATAACTGAGATATTATTAGATTAAAAATCAAGATCATTAAATAGGGTATGAATATATTTTGGTGGAAGCATAATATTTAAATTATATTATGATTTATATATAATATAAGATATTGTCTTTTATTTTTAAAATTGAAAATTCATTGATTCGGACGCAAATACTAATTTGGTTTATTTTATTTGTTAAGGAATATTTTTGTTACATGTCATTATCAATATTTATAATTTCCAAGTCAGTCTTATTCAATGATATATATTTTTTATTTTCTAATATTACATAAAATAAATATTAAAAAATAATTTCAATGTGTGTGTATATATTTATATATAGTATTATATATTATATTAATTATTATCAAACATTTGAAAGAATGAATGTAATTCTATGCACACCAAGATATAATTTAACGGTAAATGTATATTTCATTGGGTAATAGATACATGATCAATTCTCTCTTTTCAATACTAAAAAAAAAATGAATGTATATATATATATATATAGGATTTTAAACTTGACTAATGAATCTAATAAAAATTTTAAACTCTAATTAATGAGTCTACGTAGAAAGGAGAAAGACTAATATAAAATTAATGAAAATTTGATAAAAAGAAATGAATAAATATTATTAAAATTGAATCACATACTCAAGCTTTTTTTTTTTTAATTTGAGAGAGACAATTAAATTTTAATATTTATTTTTATAAATAATTTCATTTTTATCATTAGATTAAAATTTGTACGGATGAGTGATAAAAATTAACAAGTAATATTTGGTTAAAATGTTTGACAAATATAATAGTTAAAATAATATAATGTTTCGACATCTAATAATTTTTATTCAAAAATATAATTAAAATGTTAAATTTTATAATTTATGTTTTGTAGTCGATAGTTGTAGTTAATTATTAACTATTAATAACTAATAAAACATAATTAAAATGTTAAATTAAAAGAAAGGTAATGAAAAATTTGACTTTAATTAAAGAGAGAGAATGAAAATTTGAAAGACAAAGAATGAAATTTGAATGATAATTGAATTGATAATGAAATTTGAATATTAATTGAAAGAAGAAAATTTGATAGTTGTACAAATTCATAGAATAAAAGAAAATATCAATGCCAACTTAAAATTTATTTAAAATTGCTAATAAAACCCTATTAATTTGTTTTGATCTATTTGCTATTGATCCATTTAGTAGGGTCCATTTAGCAATAAAGAATATGAAGGGATTAGTTATTAATTTAAGTATAAATTTTCATTCTCTACTCAATTTTAAAATCGGTGAAAATAAAAAATTACGAGTTAAATATTAAACTAGAGTCAAATTGGGTCAAATCGCAATTAAATTAAATATGTAATAAATATTTTATACAATATATTATAATTAATATTACCTATTAAAATGATGATAAATAAAAATATATATAAATAAAATAAATTAATCAAGTAAATACTAATTAACAAAACTATTAAATAATATTTAAAATAATTTCAAATCATAATATTTATATTAATAAAAATTATGTTGTTTGGTGTGTGTATATATATATATATATGTATTATGTTACTAATTTAACAGCTTTAAGATATATTAAATTTAATGGATATAATTCTTTAAAATTAGTAAATATAATTTTATTTATCCTTTTTTATTTAACATTAGTATTAATAAACTTATTATTTAAATTAGTTGTATTTATATTTTCAAAAATACATTAATATCCAATAATACAAATATTAGGTTCCAAAAAATTAATCACATAACTTTTAAGCTTCAATTACATTTTTTTTTTCTATACTAACCTCCTCATCATCTGCCAAGAAACAATATAAAAAATTATATTTTAAATTTTTTTCCCTCACATCAATTTTGGTTTTCTTTGTCATTTTTTTAAACTTCCAATGGGTTTTTAAGTTTGTTGAAAAAAAAATTGACAGTAAATAGAGTAAATGAATTTCTGCATGAGAGTATTGTTCAATTTCACATGTAATTTGTCAATTTGAATTATTTTTAGTGGTGCGGGAAAGTCCAATGTTATTGATTTAATGCACTGGAGAATGGAAAATTTATTACACAAGAATGTTTGGTTTTTGTTAGTTACTGCAATGGACTTTTGGAAAAAAAAAATTAAAATTAATGATTTTAACTAAATTAACCTCTAATTCTTAATTCAAGTATAAAGTTAGTTGTGTCTTTTATTTTAGAATGAAGGGAGTATTTGGTATAGTGAAAAGTGTATTAAAAAACTTTTTGGAGATTTAGTATTCAATTCTCAAGACTTAAAATTAAATTTTAATTTTGTAAATACATTTGAAAGTGAAACTCGAATTTATTATTTGGATTGAACTGGCTAATGATTTAGTTTATGAAATTTTCGGTACGATCGACCGATCTAATATGAATTTAAGATTGATTTAAACAATAAATACGTATTTCGTTTCCTTTCAAAATTAAAAGAACAAGAGATTTCATTTCTTAATACTAAAGTTAAATTTTTGGTAATACTATTTTATCTTTGGTAACTAATATCATTTCTCATCTCTTGAACTTCTAAATAACAAGTATTTATTAATCTTTTCTTTTCTTTTCTTTTCCTATCTCATAGATTAAAATTTGTCTTTTTCTTTTTCATGCACTCATCAATACTAGATTTTTTTATTTTATTTTGATCTTTTCTTCTTCTTTTTTTTTTTTTTTTTTTTTGATATATGAGAGGGTTGGAAAGCCACAGTAAACAAAGAAAACATTAAGGAAACTAAAAACTCAGTATATTAACTCTCCTAAACCAAGCACAACCCACCAAATTACTGTCCACAAGAGCATGCACATTAGCAGGAGGAAGCTGAATCTCATGAAACCCATTAGAAAAATCCAATGCCTTATTGGCAAGCAAATCAACAACTTGATTTATTTCCATATAATTACGAACGATTCCAACTCTCCAATCCCTTCTAATTAAATCTATGCAAACTCCAACTAAATTAACATGAAAACTAAGGCACTTTGAATACTTTAGAGTAGCAAAATTCATAAATGGTTAATGTGTAAGATCATATCCAATTTAAAGAGCATATTTTACATAAATAAAAAGTATCTTTATCAACTTTAGTGGTTAAAAACACTCCAAAACTCTTAAATACACTCAATTTACCTTTTTAGATGTAACAAGATTTCTATAATGTCACTAAAATCTTTTTCTTACTAAAACTTTTGAACATGAAATGTTCCTCTCTCAAAACATCAAATAGAAAAAAATAAAATATATATATATAAAATTTTTTTTTAAATATTTTTTGACTTATTTAATTTATTTTATTAGCATGAATTTTTTAATTCAGAATCTTATATTTATTTAAAATTGAAATAAATCTTTCCTAAAACCTTCTTATTTTATTTCATCTTGTATTTTTTTTTTGAATTCAAAATATTATATTTATTTTAAAATGATACAAGACTTATTTTCATTTGTACTATAGGAATATAAATTATTATTTTTAATTTGCTGTCAGATATATAAAGAGAGAAAGAGTTTTTTAACATTTATTGTTCATTTTTTTTAATAAGGAAAAAAAAATTAATGTTCATAAGTTTTTTGTAAGGAAAGATTATAGGAGGCGTTATAGTAATTTTGTTACATCCAAAAAGGTAAATGAAGTATATTTAGCCTTGTTTAGTATGAGAGATTTTAAATGAAATATTTTATAAAATTTATAAATTTATACTAAATTTATCGTTTGTCCACTCAAAAGATGGTCAAAATTAATAGATTTTGAAAAATTCATCACCTTCTAAAATTTTTCATTTTTGAAAATTTTAATTTCCTACCTCTTAGGTGAAAAAGTTTAAAATCCACTATTTTTTGTGCATAAAGGATTGTGATATTTTTTTTTAATTCCAAAATTATCCTTAACAATGCATTGATTTTATAATTAATCCAAACAATGAAATTTTTAAAAATCTATAAATTTCACAATTTATAAATTTAAAATTCATAAATTTTATTAAATCTATAAATTTAAAAATCCATCAACCCAAACAAAGTCTTGAGATTTTTGGAGTGTACTTAACTACCCCTTTTTTAAATATGAAAAATCTAAATTTTTTGGAATCTAATGGACTCTATAATTAAATGATAAAATTAATAAATATCAATAAATGAGAAAATTAACAAATATTATATATAAAAAACTGTAAATTTCATTAGCTAAATTTAAAGTAAATAGTGAAATTGACTCTTTATATATAAAAAAAGATAAATTCACTTTTTATTTTAAATGAAAATAGAGTCAACTAGTCACTTGTTCTCTTTTATGAGCTCTTTATCATAGAGAGATAAGAGCATCTCCGATAAATCCCTAAATTAGCCTCTTTTTGTATTATAAGGAGTATACCTAAAAATTGAATCTTCAAAAGATTTTCCATTCATGTTTTTTCCTTAAAATTTTTTAGGAGCCATAATTTCCCTTATTAAATTTAAAGAGAGAGAAAATGGCTTTTAAGAATATTTTATTATTTCTCTCTTTCTTTTTTTCCTCATTTTTCTTTTTTTTTTCTTTCATTTTCTTTCCCTTGAGCATAAAAAATTAATTATTCTTAAATTACTATATTATTATTAAAATATTATTTTATAATATTATTAATTAAATTATTCTTATTAGTAGAAAAATTTTATGTAAATTAGAAAAAATTATAGTATAATGATAATAATAATAATAATAGCTTATTATAATATTTTAAATCAATTTTTTTTTGTAGTAGAAATTTTATATAGAGTAAAAGAAATGATATTGCAATAATAATAAAAATAATAATAATAATTTGTTATAATATTTTTAAAAAGATTATATTTTTTTAGCCTCAAAAATTTTATATAGAGTAAAAAAAATGAAATTATAAATTTATATATAAAGAAATTAGGATTAAATATTTATTAATAAAAAAAATGAGATAGAAAGTATTATTAGAGTATGTATATTTTTTAAAATAATTTAAAATAAAAAATTAAATTATTTGTAATATAATAAAAAATAAAATAGAAAGCATTATTAGGGATGCTTTAATACGCTATTTCTTTTTTTTTTTTTTTTTTTTAAACGAGTTCCCAAATTGAATAATGATTATACTGTTTTAGAAGCAAACACACGACGGAGATTTAGCGTTTCTGACACAACAGGCAGACAAGCACAATCCAAGAAAGGGGACCATTGTACAATCACGTGTCGAGACTGTTTAAATTGATAGAGCATGTGTATTTTATTTTAAAGAATATATTTATTTAATATAAAATATTTTAATTAATAAAATATATAAAATTTTATTTAAATTTAATAAATTTTTTATATAGTGCTTTTAATTTTATTTTATCCTATAAAAAATATTTTTTTTAATTTTTAATTTTTTAAATTTATCTAATAAAAAAAATAGTACTAAAGCTATATATAAAATAAAGTGTATGAAAACTTGTTTTAAATTAATTAAAGTTAAATAAAGAATTATGTTTGACTCTCTATATGTGTAGAACCAAATCCACTCTCCTTTTTATTTTTTAAAAATAAATAATCTATTGAAATTTTATTTTTTGAGATAAATCTTTATAATAAAAAGTTATATATATATATATATATATATATATATATATATATATATATATATATATATATATATATATATATATATATATATATATATATATATATATATATATATATAACTTTTTATTATAAAGATTTATCTCAAAAAATAAAATTTCAATAGATTATTTATTTTTAAAAAATAAAAAGAAGAGTGGATTTGGTTCTACACATATAGAGAGTTAAACATAATTCCTACACATATAGAGAGTCAAACATAAAAAGTTTAATATATATATATATATGTATATATATATATATATATATATATAAAGAGTACATTGGGTATACTTTTAAAATATCTCAAATGGTACTCTTTATTTTAAATAGCATATTTTATTTAATAGAGAGTATTTAGTTGATAAAGAGTATAAAATTTTGTTCAAATCTAATAGACTATATATTTTGCTATTTTTTTACTTTATCCCATGAACAATAATTTTTTTTATTTTTTATTTTTAAAGTTTGTCAAATAAAAAAAATAAAACTAAAATTATCTTGAAAAATATTATACAACTCAAAATTTTTATCCCAACTTCTGATCCTAACTGATATGTCATTATCTTATTTATCAAATTTCTTTTTGAAAAGTGTATTATATAATTTTTTTTTCAATATAATTATGACATATCAGTTGGAATAAGAAGTTGAAAAATAAATGTTAGGTTGTATAGCATATCTCAATTATCTTAAATAAAATGCATTGAATTTTGTATTGTATTAATTAAAATTAGAAATAGAAAATGATATTTGACTTTTTAGATATAGAGAGTCAAACCAACTATCTTCTTTATTTTTTAAAAATAAAAAGTTCATTTGAACTTTATTTTTTAAAACAACTCTTTCTAATAAAGAGTTTGACATATATGAAAAATACATTGAAATTATTATTTGGTGAGTGGTTGTAGGGGCAATACCCATTTTGGGCCTCAATTTTTGCATATCAATTTAGCATCTTAATATTTGGAGAAAAATATTCATTTAGTTTGGACCGATAATCGAGTCAGTCAAATTGTCTATAAAATTTACATAAAAAATCAGCCAAAAAATAAAAAGAACTGACCGATCTGACTATTCTTGGATTGGACGAATTTCCATTAAAAATTCACATTTTACCAATGAACACCCTTAAATGCAACCCATAATATATAAAAGACGATTTATAGTGATAAGTCAATTAACAACTTAAAATCATATTGTTTTAAGCCAGGAAAAGGTGAAACCTCAATTGAAATAGAATGAACATCCAAAATGAAACATATATAAAAGAACATATCTAAATTAAATCATTTAAGAATATTGACGCAATTAGTAAGTAAATTTATTTCACAGCTTATGCCTGCATAGAGTTTAATTCTTAAGAATAGATTAAAAAATATATCTTTAATTTTTCATTACAAATTTTTAAATTTGAATGCGAATAATTTGTTTTAATTAGAATTAAAAAATAAATTATCATACAAGAAAATTAGTCTATAATACCATTTTTATATTCTTAATATAAAACTTGTAGCAATCTAAGAAATGAGTTCCAAATTGAAGTGAAGCTGGACATAAACTGATGAATATTGGTAAAAAAATAAAAAAAAAATTATTATTATTATTATTTAAAAAAAAAAAAGAGGGTCCAAATTGGCTGGTTAGTAGGGGTTTAAAATACCCAGCTACTACTAAAACGTGAGGTTTGACTTTATGAGGAACATTAGAAATGGCAGATTCTAAACAAAGGACAGTCACTGATCCACTGCAATTTGCAGCTGGGACCCAACCAACAATGCGCCGTTTAAAAAGTTGCGATATCAACATTAACCACACGCAGGGTATTAAATGGCCTTTTTGCAGGAGGTTTTGAAAGGTTGCAATATGTTTTTTATATGTTATGATATTGTTAATAAAAATTAGCACTGAATCGATATTTTTTATTTTAATAATATAAATTATAAATATATTATTTAATAGATATTATTTTATATTTATTTTATTTTATTAATATAAGTTATTGGAATATTATTTTTTATATTTTTTATATTTTAATATATTTAGAATATTATTGATAATTTTTTATAAAATTTATTTTTTTGTATAAATTTTTTATCTGTAACTGTAAACTAATAATTGAATTTTACAATTTGACTATATTTTATTTTTATATATTTATTTTTAAAAATTTAAATAATAATTTTATATAAATTTTAAATCAATTTAATACAAGATAATTCATATTGTTCCTAACACTTTTTTTATTAGTGATTAATTAATATTATGTTATATTTATTTTTCAATTTTATTTTATTTACTTAAAATATAAAGATTTTTTTTATCATTTTATTTATTTTAAATAAAATATTTTTTTTCTCATGACTTAAAATCGTTATTTAATACAACAACATTTCAGAAAATGATTATATGTCTCACATCAATGACATCACAGTACTAATTCTCATACTATGCATCATCCTATCAATAACGGATACTTGTTCAAGTAACAAGTTCAGGACAAACCTATCAGTAATAATTTTTTTTAAATCTATGTCACAGTGAAGTGATATTCCTTTCATTTCTTTTTAATTATTTTTTAAAAGATTTTTTTAAATTATTCATCATCCTAAAAAATTCATAAAATCTCATTTTTTATTTTATTCTTATATTTATTAGTATCTATTACTCTATAATTAATAAGAATAA
This sequence comes from Reutealis trisperma, assembly GCA_947687605.1. NCBI lineage: Eukaryota > Viridiplantae > Streptophyta > Magnoliopsida > Malpighiales > Euphorbiaceae > Reutealis > Reutealis trisperma. The sequence goes on along the minus strand of CANTUT010000033.1, from coordinate 8,935,053 downwards.
TTTATTTTTTTTCTTAGAATTTATTAGAATTAATTATTTTTTTACTTTTACGAAACAATAAAAGATATCAACTAAAAATGAATAAAGAAAGTAATTTAGGGCCACAACTATAAAAATCTATGCATATTGATCAATAAAATTTGCCCTTTGTTTGATAAGGGTGGAAATTACGAGGAAAAAAAATGGAGGATTGAAAATGGTAAGATATTTTATTTTTTTTTCATTGTTTAGAAACACAAAGAAAATAGGGAGGAATGAACATGGGTTGAAAAAAGTGACCAATCAATAATTTTTCTCTCAAATTTAGAAAGAAAATGGGTGTAAAGTTAGGTAAATTATAAATTTCTCCTTATTATAATTTTTTTTAAAATTAAAAATTAGGATATATTTATAATTTTAGCATTATAAAATAATATTTCATATATTTTCTTTTCTCTTATTTTTCATCATTTTTCAAATAAAAAGTAAAGAAAATATTTCCTTTTCTATCTTATATGAAAAATAAGATAGATTAGTGGAAGGATAGATAAGTGAAAGGATGAATGATGAGAAAAATTAAGGAAGATAAGTGGAAGGATAAATGATAAGAAAAATTAAGAAAGGAAGATGGAAATGATGAATTATTAGACATCTTTTATATTGCTCAATTGTAAGTTGAAAAGAGAAATGGTAGGTAATACATTTTTAGTGGATTGACATTTAAACCAATAAAAAATAATTATTCTTAAAAAGTTGAAAGGGTAAAAAAGTAATTTAAATATTTTTTTTATGAATCTCATCCAATCCTTCTAATTTGGAAGGATAGATTTTGCTGTGGGACTCATAAAATGATAGAATGAAATTCATCATTCTTTCCTCAATTATTTCTCTAATAAAATAAAGAAAGTAATATTTCCTTTTTTTTTTCCCTTTAATTTTATCTATCCTCTCATTTTTTTTCCTCCAAACCAAACACAGTCGTAAGGTTACTGCCGAGAAGACAAATAGTGGGTGATGGCCCATTGGAGTAGGATAGGAAATAGTTTTAAATAATTTTTTGGGAACAGCACTAAAGTGTTAAAAAGTAAAGAGAGGTACATTTGTACATAATTTTGGTAAGTTACAGCCCACTTGCAAACGTATTATGGTACTCTTTTACCTTATGTTCCTAACATTCTCACCGGTTCTTCTTCTTCTTGTAGTAGCATTTATTTTGGCAACTTTTGATTTGACATATGATGTTGGAATTGTAGTAGATCAGGCTCACTCAGCCGCTCAGGGCCTCTGTAATTTATGAAACATCTAATCAATCCCAAAATTAATTTTGTCTCAAATTGCTACATTGGCTTTTTTTTTTTTTTTTTTTTTGGGTCGATTGAGTTGATTGACACTAAAGAAAAAAAAATTAATTTCTTATAATTTTGTGTGATAAAAAATTTAATTTTTATTTTTAAATAATGAAAAGTTTTAATTTTGAAATAAAAAATAAGAATAAAATATTAGACTTCTTGAAACCAGAAAATCTGAAATTCTTGGAATGAAAAAAAATTACATCAAAAATTTTTTTTTTTTTGAAAAAAGAAAGTTCTTGAACGAAAGGAGGGACGAATTCATAAAATTTAATGGTTAAAGTTCTTGAGTTCTGGAAATAAAAAAAAAATCTTGAAACCAAGAAACATCATGAAATCCAAAAAAAAAAAGGAATTTTACACAAATAAATTAAAAAAAATAACCTTTTTATCTTTTGATTTTTTATTTTACAAAAATATTATAAACTTCTCTCATCATTTATAAATTTAGTCTCTCTTTTTCTCTTTGTCTATTAAAGCCCAATTTTTTCTCTTTACTATCATATATTGATTCTACTTCTTTTTAAAATTAAAAATTAATTTAATTATATTAAATTTTATTTGTGAAAATTTAAAATAAATCAACTACTAACATATATTTTGATAAAAAAAAAAACATAATTTATCTAAATTTAATTATTAGAATTTTGATAAATTTGTACAACATCATTTATTTTGTATGAAAATTAAATTTATATTTATAAAATCAAATATTTTAAAAATTATGTTTTACTTGAGATTTTAAAAAATTATCAAAATAAACAAAATGAGTGAATATAATATTTTGAATAATTCATGGCATTTAAAACTAATAACAAACATAAATTTTATATACCAAACTTCAAGCCAAAATCATTAACTGAAACTCATAACTCGTTATTATTCAGTAATGCAACTAGTTCACCAATAAATCATGCACCAATTGTGCTTCAAATTTCAACTATATAAAAGATCAGAAAAAATAATATTCTCTCCATTTTTAAGATATTCTCACAAAAAATAATATTCTCACAAAAAATAAAAAAAAAATCAGCCGTTAAAAAAAAATCATCATTTTTAAAATAGTAATAACTTTATCATAAGTTGTCAAAATGACTCTTATTAATTACAGTATAAATTAGGAAAATATCTCTCATATTTAGGAAATAAAATGGTAAATTAGCCATTTTACCATTTTTTTTATTGGATTGCTAAATGGTCACTTATTTATGAACAAAATTAACTTTTTTAATGGCCACTTTTTTTAGAATGGAATGAGTATATTTCTAATAAATAATTAGTAAATGATATTGTTTAACATTTAATTTACAAAATATGTTAAATAAAATTCAGTATATTTTTATAATATAATTAATATCTACTACGATTATAAAAGACATGAATTTTGAATAAAAAATAGAATATTTCTAGTAAATAATTAGTATCTAATATAAATTCAGTATATTTGCACAATATAATTAGTGTATACTAATGTTTATATAAGTTATAAATTTCGAATAAAATAAAAAGTTACAGTAAATAGTATATATTATAAAAAAAGTATAATAGTAAATAATTAATATATAATACTGTTTAACATTTAATTTTATTTTTTAAAAAAATAAAAAAATAAATATTAAAATGAAATAATTTAAAAGAAAAATCATAAAATATTAACTAAACTAACGCAAAATTATTATAAATTATATTAAATTAATGATCCATTGCGAAATAAATCTAAAAAGGGTAAAAAAGAAAAAACAAAGTTAAAAAATAATTAGAAAAATATAAATTTGAAAAAAGAAAACCATGAAGCGTGAAAAAGAGGCTATCCGACGTAAATTCTTCAGAATTTTAAGCTATGGATCCAATTCTATCAACTGTGAGATCAAAACCATGAGAGAATATGTCATTGGCTGTCCCAGCGAATGCGAAATCAGAGTCGATCAGTCCTTCACTCCATCTCCTTCTTCGTCTCTCTCTCTCTCCCTTTCTGTTAATTAAGTTTAGATTTTGAATTTTATTGTTTGGGAATGCGAACGAATTAAATATGGGCAGATTCATGGCTTTGGAGATGAGATTTAAGAAGCTGTAATTTCACTCTCTAACTAAAGTCAGCCTTTTTACTTTTCATGAATAAATAATTGTTTCGTTCTTCCTTTCTGGGTCTACTTATTTATACTAATTTCTACTGTTAAGATTCGTATCTGTGAATTTTTCATTATTTTAGCTTAAATTATAGAAAGTGGAAAGCCATGAATCTTGAATTTATGGATTCATGGATTTCCCCCCCTTTTTTTTGTTTTTAGATATTTATTTTCTTTTTAAATTTAATTTTTTAAAACAATAAAAAATAATTTTAGAATAGAATACTTGTTACACTCCTGTTTAACGAGGTTGTCTATGCTCGCTTTTCATATTTAAACAGGACTCGAACAAATTGAATAAAAAGAACTCAGATTACTGGAAACTCTATGTATATAACTCACCTTTCTTTATTATGGAGGTAAGATAATTCATTTCCCCCCATCTTTCTTTATTATGGAGGTAAGACAACTTTTTTCCCGTTCAAAAAAATTTGAGTTCTTTCGATTAGTCACAATTTACTAACTTAAGTATCGGAGTGATTCCTAAATACATTGTTTGGATCCCTCTAATAGTTTGTTTTGCAGGTTATTCGATTTGCTAGTCCATATATTTGACACCAGCCATTTACTCAAGTGACCAAAATGAAAATTGAATAATCAGCAAAACAAACGATTAGAGGAGTTTAAACGATGTGTTTAGAGGAGCATTTCAACGCTTAAGTAGGTAAAGGGTAACTAATCGAGAGAACTCGAATTTCTTGAAAAGGGAAAAGAGTTGTTTTACCTTTATAATAGAAAAAGGTGAGCTATATATATAGAGCCCCTAGTAATCTAAGTCCTTTTTAGAATCCTATTAACGTTATATTTTCATCTTGTCAGAGTTTTATTCGGAGATGAAAATGAAAGTTCTTGTCAAAATCAGTCTCTAAAAAGCAATGCTTATACCATTTTGGCGATCAGTAATCATCATTTTAGCGAATCATAGGCGACCTCTTTAGGCAAGAGTGTAATAATACTAAAAATTTTTTTATATATGTTATTTTAATCTTTTTAAATATTATTTTAATCATTTAAATAAAAATTGGATCTAATGCAATCAAAATAAAAAATTCGCGTATCAATTTGAAATACAATGTTAATTTCAGAATTAATTGAGCCTTCATAAAAAGTACAGGGCCAATTTCAACCTTAAACCATTAATTAACAATCAACCTGAATAAATGCCATAGAATTGCGTCACCCAACATTATCTTAGAAAAAGTTAGAATCAAAGAGCATTTCCGTTTATGGAAAGAGTTAGAAACTTGAAATTAATTAAATTGAAGTAAATATAAAATAAGATTTTAATTGTGAGAACAATAGACACATTTATTATTCTAATTGAAAAAATAAAATGTACCTATATTTTTTCCTCTCTTAAATCTAACTAATAAAATTTCAAGAGATAGAGAGAGAGGATACGAGTGTAAAACAGTAAAATTATACTTGATAGACTGTAACAAATTTTAATATAATTAATTAAATTTATTTTTAATGTAATATTTATACTAAATATATATTAACTATATTATATTTCATCTCATTACAGTTTACCAAATATACTCTAAGTATCTATTTGGTTATTAGATTTATAGGAATGAAATTAGAAATAATTCAATTGGAATGAGATTATAAAAATAAGAATTAGAACTTAAATCTCTTATCTTGTGTATGATAAGCAAAATATAGAAATAAAAATAAAACTATCATAGTACATTTTACTCACACATTTAAATTTTTATTCTCATTTTTTTTAATCACACTGATTTCCATATCTCTCTTAAAGAATAAAAACCCAAGAATATTTTAATTTTATTTCAAATTTCTTATTCTGATTCTTCTTAGTCCGATTTACCAAACGATATAAATTTTGAAATAAATATTTTTTTTCATTCCAACTAACGAAACAAAGCCTAAAAGTTTTATGTGGGGGCATATAATTTTATTTCTGAATTAAAATAAATGATATGCTGATATGGCAAACTACATGATAGCAACAAAGGCGACCTATTAATTCACATAACAAAATGGATATAAGTTGCAAAATACATGAATCATCCTACCTGGCATACTAAGGTTTTTACCATAGAAGCTGAAGTCCAAAACCTGAAGACTCAAATGTCCAGAACATAAACACTCCCAACTTTGGAATAACATCAAAGAAAAACAGGCTATCATCATACGGAATGTATTGGAACCAAAACACCATAATAGAAGTATCTAAGCGGAAATAAAATTAAAGGACTTTGGATCTAGGAATCGACTGTAGTCACCTGTTGCCATTCCCCATCTACAGCTTCTTTCCATAGTGTTACATTGTTATGCCCATCAGCAATGGCCAATATGTTTCCAGTAAGCGACCAAGAGACTCTCCAAACAGGAGCCTTGAAATCATGTAATACCTTACCCTCCCATTGATCCCCTTCCTTTGCCACAGTCCATATGATAACCTTCCCATCCTGAGAAGCACTAGCAATGGTCGATTTTGGAAGGCCCAAGTTGGGTGCCCATGCCACATCCCTTACCCAATCAGAATGCATTTGAAGAGCTGGAAAGCAGTCCATCTTCCAAATCCCATTGTAGAGTTTCCACACTTTCACAGTATTGTCACAACCACCCGAGCAAAGCTTCTGAACAGGGTCGAGCAAACCAGAACCAACAAGAGCACCAGGTGCAGTTGATGGGGCCCAAGAAACTGAAGTTACACCAACTGGGTGAGCTTGATCAATCCTGGATGTGTCCCAACCACCATCTGCTCTTGCTGTAAAAACTGATATATTTCCATCTGAAGAACCGCACGCCAAACAGAGACCAATCTCATGAGGTGCCCATGCAATAGAGTTGACTGATGATTTGTGGTCATCAAAAACATAAGCTTGAGTCCACTCATTCTGATTGCCCTCCTTCCATATTATGACACGCCCATCATAAGAACATGAAGCAAGCAAGGAACCAAACTTTGGGTGAGCCCAGGCTACTTGCCAAACAGGTCCTTGATGGCTAGTCAGCTGAGCAAGATGCTGGAAAGTATTATTGCTAACCCCTATTATCTTAATTGAGTGGTCCGATGATGCAGTTGCAATGCGCTTGCCATAGTAATCCATTGCCACATCATGGACTGTGTCCTGATGACCTGTCTCAATCTTCTGAGGGGGCATCTTATAATGAATATAAATACACTTCAAATAGCTCCTATATTAAAATTGTTCCTTTCTCCTGGATAAGAACAAATATAAAAAAAAAAAAAAAAATTCAGAATTTCAATCTGTTCTTATCAGACATCTCTCGACGACAAAATTCACATCTTATGACACTTAAACAAAATCCAAATTCTGAAATATGTTCCATATCTCATTAATTGACGGAAAAAATTAAATGAAATCAACCCCTTTCAATCTCAATATATCACCAATCAACTAGTGAGAGCATACAATAGACACACAAATATAGTTTTTGCACTCATAGTCTTAGCCTAGTGGCAGAGGCACCCCGGAACACAGGAAAGATCGAAGTTTGAAACCTCCCTTCATCTCCCCTCTTTCTCCTCCTTTGTAAACCAAAAAAAAAAAAAAATCCATACCGTTTTTGAATGATTGATCTACAAGCATCGAATCTAAAAAAAGGCATAAAAACCTAATTTCTGAAGCAGATTCCAGATCCCAACTCCCAACCAGTTTCCCTCCCCCATAAACCAAAAATATATACATATAGTTTTGACTGTTTGATCTACAAGCATCAGATCTAATCAAAGCATAAAACCCTAATTTCTTAAACAGATTCCTCATTCCAGATCCCATCGATTGATGAAAAAATAAGCAAAACCAACCTTTTCATCCTCAAATATGAATATCAATTGGTGTGATCTAGAATAGATATTGGAGACAAATACAATTAAAAAATAAAAAGAGTGATTGAAATTTAACTTTTTAAAGTTTTGATATTTTTGAAGAGTTCATTTTTTTTTTTTTTCAGAAAAAGTAGCAAATGATAATTGTCTACAGTATTATTCAAAAACTAGTGAAAATTGAACTTTTTTAAAGAGGTTTACTCTTTTGTAAATATCCAACTGTTAGTGAAATACATTCTCAAGAGATTTGCCCACTCTTTCAAAATATCAAATTAAGAATCAAGCAGTAGAGTGAGAGACTATTTCTCCATGAATTAACAGAAACAGGGGGAATTTTAAGAATGTAACTCCTCCTTCGGAATTACAATACAACACATTATCAGAAATTTGTGACTTTCTGAAATCTGAGATGGATTATCAATAAACATCAAATACTGACATGGTGTCTCAAATACATGCCACGATACTGTAAATTTATCTCCTTGCATATTCAACATTCAACAACATCAAGAAACCAGCCAATCTATCTTGCCTTATTTCAAGACCAAATAGATAAATTTATACCTGTAAAAGCTATTATAATTCTCTTGCAACAACCAAGAGCAGTAAAACCCATCAATCAGTAAATCTTAGAACCTGAACACTTAACTAGACCCCTTAATCACTTAAATAATACATCATTACAAAACCAAAAAATTCAAAAGCTTAACCAATAAAACACGCAAATAGATCAAACCCAGATCCCAAACAAAGAATGTATAAGAAGAATCAATCAAATCATGCTTCAGCTGCATTCATCAACCGGTATCTTTTAAACTTTTTGAGTAACCATTATATGTTATTTTAGGTTTAGTTTCAATTTTAATCATTTTTACCGCAATACATCTTTTCCTTATTTCAAAATATGCGGGTCACTCGGAAGATTATTCAATATAATATATCACTTGGATACCCCCTTTCTTTTAAGTACGGATGGAGGGATCCAAGTGACGCCAGTCTTCTTTACTGGAAAACCTGCCTCCGCCGCGAAAAACCTCAAATCCTTCACCCAACATCCAAGATGCGTAAGCAAAGAGAACAAATGAATAAAAAGCAGAAAGGAAGAAGAGAATGTTAAAATCGTGAATGTTAAGCAAGCGTGACGATAATTCGAAAGTGGATATGTTAGGAGGGAAAAACCTACAACAGCTATATCAAATCCACTGCTAAATCGACACCCAGATAGGGATCCGCATGGGCATAAAAGATAAACATTGAAAAATCAACCTTATATAGATCTCTACATAAAACGGATAAGAACAATTACAAATCAGCTAATTACACAAAAGACACATAAATACATATAAAGAGAGAAAGAGAGAGACCTGGCAGTAAGTAGGTGATTGATGGTTAGAGAGAGAAAACTAGGGCTTCTAATCCCAAACTCGTCGGATCTGGGCCAAGGACGAGACCGAGCGTTCTCTGACTTGTAATTGGGGGGGAGGGGGAACAGAAGCTATAGGCAAATACTGTAAATTTGTAAAATAGATTTAAGAGTGTTTCTTTAACAAATCCAAGCATTTATTTTAACAATGATAAATTATTATTTTTTTTAAAGGGAAAATAAGGATGAATTATTAAAAATCCCTTAAATTTAATAAAACATAAACCTCACCCTTATTATTTATTATAAAACAAATTTCAGAAACTAATCTAATTAAAATCAAAATATATAAAAATTTGAGGAAGTCATTGCTAATTAATAGTATTTTCTAGAATAATAAATCTTTTTAAATTAATGTAAATCTAATTTTTATTTTATTAAATTAAAACATAATTTAATGTAAACCTATAGCAAGAATAACGAAAAAGGATTTTTTTTTTTCAAAAATAATGTAAGAATTATGCACATTAAGATAATAGTAGATGGTTAGTGCATATACAGTTTAAATAATATATTTATACTTAAATTGATATTTATATTTTAAAAATATAAAAATAATATAAATTATTTTTAAATCAATTCATACAATTAAATTTTATACTATTTTATTCAGACTTACATGTCTAAAATATTTTGAATTTTTTTATTTTTTATAATTCTACTATATCCTTTAAAAATAAATTATACATTCTAAATTTTTAATGTAATTCACAGTTGTACTATTTGACAAAAATTATTTCCTTACACTTTGTTTAAAATGGTGGAAATTGGGGGAAAAAATAAAAGGAAGATTAAAAATGGTAAAATATTCTATATTTTCATTGTTTGGAAACAAAAAGAAAATAGAGGGGAATAAAAATGGATTGAAAAAATATATATGGGACCCGTTAAAAATTTTTCTTCTAATTTAGAGAGAAAATGGGTGAAAAGTTAAGTAAATTATAAATTTCTCTTTGCAATAATATTTTTAAGACTAAAAATAAGGATATATTTTTATTTTTAGTATAATAAAATAATATTTTATATATTTTCCCTTCTCTAATTTTTCTCCTTCTCCCAAACAAAATGTAAAAAAAATATTTTTCATCCTCTAACTTTTAATTCTCTTATTTTCATTCCTTTCATTTTGTTTCCTCACTAGAAATTGCTCATTTATTTTTTCTCTCTAAATGACATATAATATAGATTAAAAATTTAAAGGATATATTACTATTTAGTATTTCATATTTAATTTAATTAAGAAATTTATCTTTTCTTTTTGAGAAATGAATTGAATAATTTCTCATATTTATTTTTATTAATAGAATAATTTTTCATTGTTATTAAAAATAATTTTTAATAGTCAATGGCAGATTTAAAAGTAAAATACTAAAATATTGTTGATTATAAGTAAAAGAAATTAAATTAGTTAGTAATCTTTTTCCTAATTAGATTTAAAATTAATTTTGGCACATAATTAAGATAATATCATTCTTAATTTTTAGTTCAATAAAACGTAATTTTTCATTCAAAAATTTTAAAAATAATTATATATTCTAATCATGTAAAAAAATTTTATTTTAAGTCAAAAAATTATATATACATTTCAAAATAATTAAAATGAAAGGTTATGTATTTTTGATACTGTAGAATATTGTTTTGCTATTTACAATAAAAATAAATTTTTTAATATTTAAAATATATAGAATAATTTTTTATAAAAATTATATGAAAATTTCAAAAGAAATATTTAATTAATATGAGTTTTTATTAAAAAATAAAAAATGAGAGACAATATTATATTAGATTTTATAACCACATAATATATATAAAGTTATCCTTTTTTTTTTATTTACTTAACAAAAATTTTAATTATTTTAGACGAAAGAACTATTTTATTAAAAAAATAAATGTAAGAGAATATTTAATACATTTCTCAAAAAAATAATATACTTGTTGAAATTTATCTTTTATATTTTTAATTTATATCATATATCATTAAAAGCGACAAAAAATTTCAAATAAGCAATTTTAATCAAATGATTCAATTGTGAATAATTTTAGAAGTTTAAGATATAATAATTTACTTATTTTCAAATGATATAATATAATCTACATTTTTAATCTGTATCATATGCCATTAATAGTATAAATTGCACACTCGGGTATGATACAGCGATACGGGCATCTACGGCCAGGATTAAGCCCAACCCAGAAATAAAAATATGAACAAGGCTGTCTATGAAAACTTTCGTGAAGCCCATTAAGCTTCTAATGAATACTAAATGAAAATCACTTTTTTTTTTCTAAATAAATTCCAATTCTACATTTCTACTTACCTTTCTTTTTATTTATTTATTTATTTATTATTATTATTATTATTAAAGGGAAAATGATAAAAAGAAAAAAAAGAAAAAAAAACTTCACTTATTTTTTTTTTTCCCATTAGGGCTAGACATTTTTTGTTCTATTCTAGCATGTACTTTAGTACTGGTAATCCTTCATTAGAATGGGATGCTGCAATTTGTAAAACTAAAACTCACAGCTATAATTCATAAAAAATTAAAAGTTTTAAGATTTGAACAAATTTCCAAAATAAAAACATAGAATGGAGTTTGACCATATTAAATAAGATTGAGTATAACTCATTCCCAAAAATTTAGTTTAAAGAAAGAAAGTATCCAATGCACATTATATACACTATAACAAACTACTAACTTAGCAATATAGGACAATTATAAACCACTCATTAACACATGATAAGTCTGATTAGTATATGGCATGATTAAATACTAAACTCGTATTAGGAAGTATATGTCAAATTTAAAACTTAGCAAGGGTGATTCACATGGCCAACATGGGTATAAATGTATAGAGACTTGGTTGAGGCTCTGCTGCTAAGTCAAATGAGAGTTTGTCACAAGTTTTTAGATTGGATTTGAGACATCTCATAGATAATGCAGTGACTTTCCAAAATTAAACCTAAAAAAAAAAGTTGGACAAATTAATTTTATTGGGTTGAGATTTGAGACCCTAGTTTCAATCAAGTTGTTCTTATCAGCATCAAATACCTAAAACCCAACCAATCTCAGTCGAGCAAAATATACATGGTCGGCCCAATACTAATTGCTTATCCTATCCTTTCACACAACGCAACGAAGTGAAGGGATTAGGGATGAGTCACAAAAAGTCTTATTAATGGAGGCTGAGTTGTGGTCTATCTAATATTATAACAACAATATTAATTTGTTATTATTCAAAACATCAATAAATTAGTGCATGCTTAGTTGATTTCAAAATAGCACGTACATTATATTCTCTAGTAATTACGTGAGATTCATAACCCAAATTTAAGAGGAAATAATTTGGCAAATTTCAAAAGAGATTATGTAGGTTTCATTTAGCTTATTAGATTGATTAAAATTTATAGAATAGAAAATTCATATTTTATATGGGTTTTGAAATCATTCATTTTTTAAGGTTTTGGAGCATATTATAGTTCAAATATTCAAATCAAACAAAAGATTAAATTTAAATACTCAATGAGCTTGAATTTAACTTAAGTATCAGGATGACTTTGCCAAACCTCTAACGTGGATATTTTATTTTGTAAATTCATCATCACCCTTATTTCAGTCTTAGAATACACCTGAACCTAGATTATATAGTCTAAGTCCATTTTCGAAAATCAAGCACTGATCATTTAGGATTTTAACTAATGTGTGTTAGTTTTGTATGAGATTATTCAATAATAGTTATTAAGAATAGAATATTATTAACAAAATTTTATTTGCCAAATTAAGGAAGAAAAAAGGTGGAGTATGACTCAGTAGCTCTGGCAAGCGATCTCATAATGATGAAGAAAAGAGTTTGTGAGAAAGGAGAGAACACCTACATATGTAATTTCTTTATTGAATGTGAAAGAAAATTTTCATTTTATACCAAAATTTAAATTATTGCATTTAGATTATTAGTTAATAAGAACCCAATTAATATTTGATATGTATTTGTGCTTTATGTATATCACACAGAGAAGTGACAAATAAAGAATATATTAAAAAAAAAAAAATCACGATTCCTCCTAATGTTGCTAGAGGTGAATTTGGTAGTGCTATTGACATAGGTGAGCATATTGTCTATTACTAATCCTTATGATTTGAATACATATCAATTTAGCTATAAAAATATTAAATGAATCAATAATGATATATATTTTTTTTCTAGGATTAGAAAGGAAATTGAGTGATTTTGGTAAAGAAATTACAAAGACTTGCTTCAAATCTAAATTATTATTGTTTCTCAACTCATAAAATTTTTGGACATGTTGTGAAAATTTCATTTAAATGTAAATTTATTGTCATATTACATATACACCTAATGTTAGTTTATATATATTTAAATATGTTAATCCAAGAATGAATTGAACCAAAAAAAAATTAAAAATGAAAAATAAAGATACATAGTAACTCATTTACGATATAATATTTAATAATAAAATTTACTATAGAATTAACTGGTCACTCAGTCAGTAATAATAACAAAATATAAGTATAATAAAATTAGCATTTGAAACAATTAAAATTTAATTTTTACATAACTTTAGTTAGTGTTAAACAAAATTATAAAATGAAAATGAAATAAGTAAATAATATCACTAAAATAAATAGTGGAATTAGCAGGAAAAAAAAATGCTGCAGCAAAACAAATTTTGCTACTAAAAATCAACACATGGCAACAATATGAAACATTGCCCAAAAAGTAGAGGTAGCAAAATTCACCCATAATCATTTACTCATCCTAATCCACACTTAATAAAATGGCTATGAGCAATAAATAGATAATATATAAAAGCTAAATGGGTTATAAGTGGGTAATAAAAAAATGACCCTCATTTATATGGATTGGCTCACATTGGATGTGGATACCCACAAATAAAAAAATTAGTTGAATAAATAATATATATATATATATATATATATATATATATATATATATATATATATATATATATATATATATATATATATATATTGCCAGAATAAATAAAACATTGGATTGAATTCTTTTAGGCGCAAATAGTATAACTCTGAATGATGCATGAAAGGACAAAATTTATAGAAATATTGAGAACTTATATAATTATGGAAGTGTCAACTTCAAAAACTAACTATTAAGATTAGAGAATTTAATTATATATAAGTTCATTTCACATATTATATATAAATTCATTTAACATTTTGTATTTAATCATTACGAGATCTATTTCCACATTAAATTTTTCATTTGATTTTTTTTTCATTCTTATCAGAGTTTGAGGTTGAAAACTTATTTTTCAAAAACCACTATTTGAAAACAGTTGAAAAATGTAATTTAATTATTTATAGTAAATGATTTGATTATAATTAAGCTCAATGTTTTATTTATTTAATCAAAATGATTAATTAATTAATCTAAATAACTATATACATATAATTAGTTAATTATATTAATTCATCAATCAATTAAAATAATATAAATAATTGATTATACCTGTACCCTGTTAACTGATATATTTAAGTAACAAAAATTTCTTTATGTACACCATTTTATATTTTTATTCAAAGGTTCCCTGTTTTGGTTTTTAGAGACCGTTCAAAACTGTAGTATGAATATTTTAATGAACTTTCCTAAGTACAAAATATATAATTATCACATATATTTTTTTTACATGTTAGCATATATCACATAATAAATGACAACATTAATTAATTAATGTGTTTATTTTTTGACACGATGGAACAATTTTCGGGAACGTTTTAAATATCCAATTCTTAGTTTCCATCAATGAAAAAATATTCACCCTTGTATTAAAAATTCAAAGAAAAAAAAATCCCTTGCCATTTAGTTTTGAAAATTAACAAAAATACATCTACATAGTTAATTACACAGTAATACATTAAAAATAATAATATTAGAATATACAAAAATATTATTAAATAGAAAATTATTTTATTAAATAAAAATGTAGTATATAATAATAATATAATATATTAAAAATAATTTTTCCCAAAAAAAATTAAAAGTATTAAATCAACAATAACTGAGTAGGGCTGTTCAAATGGTCGGTTCAGTTCAAAACCAAACCGAACTAAAAAACCAAAAAATTCAAAGTTATATTTTATAAAAATCGAACCGAAATTGAATTTTATATAAAATCAAACCGAACCTAACAAAAAAAATTTAGTTGGATTCAGTTTGGTTCGATTCGATTAATGGATTTAGACTTTTTTTATTATATATATATATATATATTTATTATTTATAGAAAAATTATATATACAATATTTATCAATATATATATATATATAATATTTACATAAATAGGTTAAACTTCGGTCGGTTTGGTTGAAACTGAAATTTTTGGGTAAAATTGAACCAAATCAAAATTTAATTTAGTTCTCTATATTAAAAATCAATCCAAACTAAAATCCTTAAAAAACCAAACTAAACCAAATCGAACCAATTAGTTTGTTTTCAATTTTCAATTTCGGTTCAGTTTTGTTCACCCTTAACTGAGTAAATGGGTGGATAAGAGTTTATGTGGGTTATATGAATTTGGGCACCCTTGTAAATTTTAAATGGGTCATAAATTGATAAATAGATAATTTAAGATTCACTCCATTTATACCCAAACCAAGGGATGAGCAAAACCGAACCGAAATCAAAAAATCGAACCGAACCGATTAGTTTGGTTCGGTTTGGATCGGTTTTTTTATAAATATAGTTCGGTTCGGTTAATATTTTATAAAACCGAAGTGAATTTTGGTTCGGTTCGATTTTAACCAAAAGAAGTTCGGTTATAACCGAACCGACCGAAATTATATTATTTTATATAAAATATTTCTGATATTATGTATAATATCAGTAAAATATAAGGTAAACTCTGTAAAGCCATTCTGTAACCCATTATCTAACCCTTTCTCTTTCTCACATCCTTCAGCCGGCCGGCCCTAACATTCCTCTGAAGTCTGAAGTGAACTCTCTGCTCTGCTTGTGGCGGTGGCTACGGTACTGCTACTGATCTGTCCTCCTGTTTTTGTTTGTGTGAGACTGTAGTCTGTGAGTTGTGATTTGCGAAGCGAAGGCCACTATCCTCCATTCCTTCCTCCTTAGTCCTCACTTGTCCTGCTGTCCGGCAGAGGCAGTTCGTTTGTGTGAACTGCGAGGTGCGAGCGGCCGCTGCGCTCTCCTCCGCCTCATCAGTGATGAGTGATCGGTTTCTTCTCTTCTTTGCCTTTGTGGCTCTGTGATCTGTCTCATCTGTCCTTCGTCACCAGTGATTCAATTCGCCCAATCGATAATTCATTGATTTAGGTTTGCATTTGTTTGTTTTTTTTTTACTGTAATTTTACTTTAATTTTGGGATTCATCATTCATGCTAATTGCTTCATTGGAGTCCACATGTTCATGTTCATAATTATAAGTTTCGTTGGATTGGAGTCCATTGTCCACATGTTCATGTTCATAAAATCATATAATTGAAATATGAAATTGTTCATAATTAATGCTTTTATATATATATATATTGAAAAGCTGCCCAGTACTACTCTCACTCGAGTTCTTAATAGCCTGCAAAACTGCTTGTTTCACCATCTGCACTTCAATACTTTCACCTTGTTCTTCATTCTGCTAAACATGGAACGCACAGGGGCAGTACATGACCACTCCACAGTAAAACAGAAAAATACACAAACAAGCAAAACCTATAACAAAAAATACACAGCAGCTGGCTAACAAGAAGACATTTTGGACTATATAGAGTGAGCCTCACACTAATAATAATAATAATGATTCTAATATTAGCAATAACAGTTATAACTGACTAAATTAATATACAAATTTCTCAAGAATTATAATTATATATTATTAACATGTGAATTTATTATACATTCCAGCACATCATCAAAAAATAGATAGCTTTTTCATTTTCCAGTAATAAGATGCTGGTTTATGGCCATGCTCTTATAATTCATTTTCCAGGATAATCAAGTGGACCCTATGTCTGTATCCTATATAAAAGTCAATATTAAACTCAATTTGAGAAAACAATAACACTTTCAAGTTTCATCCAATGTTCATAAGCATGTGTTTGTATGAATGTGTCTGTGTATGTATATACATAGACACCCACATATGTGCTGTATGTATCTATATATTAACTTGACATGTCATAAAACAATCATTAATGCTCAAATTGACATGAATTTTGCAAAACATATAACTCTCATATTTATCATTTATTTAAATGATCATTATGAATTCATGATTGTTGTCTAAAAGTTTATTCTTATTTTTTGTAGGCAAGATGTCAGAAGCAGAAAATACTAACACTCAAGGAATGCAGACTATGCAGTCAATGCCTCCTCATGCTGGAAGTCAAACTGAGACTGGGGCAACTTCTAAATTGAAGAAGAGAAAGAGTATAAAGCCAAGGTCAGAAGTGTGGGATCATTTCAGCTCATTCATGGAAGAAGGTACAAGAAAAGGCAAGTGCAATTATTGTGAAAAGATTTATAATTGTGATCCTAAAAGGAATGGCACTTCTGCACTTAAAAATCACATGAGTACTTGTAAAAAGCATCCATATAATTCACAAACAAGACAATCACAATTGTCCTTGCAACCAACCATAGATGGAGAGAGTGAGCACATAGGTAGCCTTAGTACTTGGAAGTTTGACGAAGAATTTATTAGATCAAAATTAGCTTTTATGATAATTGTTGATGAGCTTCCATTCAAATTTGTGGAGGGTGAAGGGTTTAAAGCTTTTATGGCTGCTGCACAACCTAGGTTTAAAATTCCATATCGTTTTACTGTTTCACGAGATTGTTACCAATTATACTTGGATGATAAGTTAAAATTGGTGAATTATTTTAAAAAATCTGGTCAAAGAATTTGTCTAACCACAGATACATGGACTTCATTGCAAAAGATTAATTATATGTGCATTACTGCTCACTATATTGATAAAGATTGGAACTTGCATAAAAAAATTATCAACTTTTGCCCTATTGAGAGTCATAGGGGGGAGGCATTAGGTAGGGAAATTGATGCATGTTTAAAAGAATGGGGAATTGCAAAGGTGTTTACTATTACAGTTGATAATGCTAGTTCTAATGATACTTGTATTCAATCATTAAAACTGAGGTTGACTTCTCGGGGTTGTGATTTGGTGAAAGGGAAACACCTTCACATGAGATGTGTTGCACATATAATTAACTTGGTTGTGGTTGATGGATTAAAAGAAATGAATCCATCAATAAAGAGGGTTCGAGATGCAATTAGATTTGTGAGGCAATCTTCTGCTAGATTAGCAAAATTTAAGGAGTGTTGTGAGTTAGAAAACATAGAAAGCAAAAGTTTGTTGTGCTTAGATGTGACTACTAGGTGGAACTCTACCTATTTAATGTTAAATGTTGCCCAAAAATTTGAAAGAGCATTTGATTCATTTGAGACTCGTGATCCATACTTTAGAGTTGAGCTTAGTGATGGGGTGCCTACATTTTTAGATTGGGAAAATGTAAGGAGGATGGTTGATATGTTAGCTAATTTTTATGAGCTAACATTGAGAATTTCGGGCTCATTGTATGTCACATCTAATGAATTCTATCATGAGATTAGTTCTGTTAATTGCTTGTTGAAAGAATGGATAGGAAGTGATGACTTTGAGGTGAAAGCAATGGGTGAAAAAATGAAAGCAAAGTATGATAAATATTGGGGTGATCCAACAAAAATGAACAAGTTTATTTATGTGGCTGTTGTTGTTGACCCACAGTATAAGCTAGAATTCATTGAATTTGCACTTTGTGAAGAATATGGAAAAGAAGAGGGTTTGAAGATGGCTAAGAACATAAAGGAGGTTATAGATGAGTTGTTTGAAGTGTATAGGATAATGTTCCAGCCTCAAAATGTGCAAAATCAAGAACAAAATCGATCTTCAAGTGAAGCTTCTCAACCTAAAGGCTTAAGAAAAAAGTCAATATTTCTATTGGGGGATAAATTCAAGAGGCATAAAATAGAGAGTGGAGAAATAGAATGCAAATTTGACTTGGATGTCTACCTTAAAGAAAGTGTTATTGTGGTGGAGAAAGATGATTTTGATATATTGAAGTGGTGGAAACTTAATCACAGTAGGTTTCCTATCCTTTCACATCTTGCTCGGGATGTACTTGCAATACCTATTTCCACGGTAGCTTCAGAATCTGCTTTTAGCACAGGAGGAAGAGTTCTTGATGCTTTTAGGAGTTCTTTGACTCCTAAAATTGTAGAAGCTCTAATATGTGCTCAAAATTGGCTACGATCATCCAAAGTCCCCATGTCAGTTGAAGAAGATTTACATGATCTTGAAAAGCTTGATGAAGGTATGCTAATAATTATTATTATTTTGTTTGATTTAAATTTATACATCATTCAATTTATTTGAAAATGTTTAATTTAGTTGTGTTTTTTTTAATTTTGTAGCCTTAGCTAATATTGATATAAGTGATGTCAATGAAAATACAATTGACACTTGAGAGTTGATAATGCAGGTATGTAGTCTTGTTACTTGTTTATTAAGAATTACATTGAACTGTAAAATAATTGTTGGCTCATGAAGACAAAAACTAAATAATTTGTTTGTTATTTCTTGCAGGTCCTACTTTATTTTGGTTCTTTCTTTTGTTTTTTTTTTGTTTGATAAATATTGTATTAATTATGTTTTCTTCTAATATCTTGTATTAATTATGAATGAAATATTGTATTATTGTCATGTATGAATTTGAGATGGATGGATGGATGGATATATATATATAGGTAGATGGATGAAATGGATGGATGAATTATTATTTGAGATATAATGATTATTAGTTCTATTAAATTCATTGTAGGAGTATTAAATTCATTGCAGGAATAGGGAGAATTTGCTATAATGGATGAATTTATTAATAATGATTTATATTTTTATTATAATTTTTTAAATATAATTAAAAATAATTTTATTTTCCTCTTTAAAGTGATAATCTATGATAAATAGATAATTTAAATTTTCTAATTTCTATATCCTTAATGAAAGCTGCAAAATTAAAATTTACATTAATTTTGTCTTAAATCCATAAAAAAGCCCAACTACCATGCCCAGAAGCCCAAACCGATGGACCGAACCGAACCGAACCGAAAATTTTCGGTTTGGTTCAATTCGGTTTTTATTAAAAGTTCAGTTCGGTTTGGTTTTTAAAAAAATTAAGTTCGGTAGTTTGGTTATTTCGGTTCAGTTCGATTTTGAACTGAACCGACCATTTGCACAGTCCTACCCAAACCCATCCATTTGCCACTTCTACCAAAAAGTCAATATATAACAACAAAATGAAAGAATTGTTGTTGAAAATCTAACACACGACGGTAACTTGAAAAGTTACAGTGAAAGAGAAAACATATAACGAGTTAGAAAGTTGCCGCTGAAAAATTAACAATTTGGGAAATTGCTGTTAAAAGAGCTAACATAAAAGATTAACAAACAAAAACAACTTTAGAAATTGCAACGAAAAGAGCCAACATATGACATCAACTTGGGAAATTGCTGCTAAAAAAATTAATATATGGCAGCAACTTGGGAAATTGACGCTAAAATATTTAAATTTAACATATGGCGAATAGAGCCTTTAGAAAATTTAATATTTTTATTTTGGCAACAATTTAACAATAAATTTTCTATTAGTAAAATAAATTAAATTTAAGAAATTACTGCTAATATATATATATATATATATATATATATATATATATATATATATATATATAACAAATTTGTCTCATATATTTTATTTATAATATATTTATAATTATCATAAGGTATTATCTAAATTTAATAAATAATATAACTAAAATCCATACAAAATGTAAGCCTGCTACTAATTAACATACAACAACTACTTCCCAAATTGCTGCTAAAGGGATAACATACAAAACTATGGCAACAATATTAGTAACTGTTACTGTTACTTTCTAACCTATATATGGTTTTAATAAAAAAAGGAGTAAGGTGAAATTTAAAATAGATAACAAATAGAAAACTAATTTGGCTTTAAAAAAAAAAACAATAAAGGGAGAGAGGACATAGAGATTTTTCAAGAAAATCTTTCGTGAAGTTGTTCGATGAGTGCAAAAATTTCTTCTCAAAATTTCGATAAAGTTTTATTCAATTTTCTTTTTATAAGAAGCAAAATGATGCCTCCAAAAAAGATCGAGGATCTCCTCATTTCAAGTATATATCACCTATCTAATCTCTATTACTTTTCGCGTGATTGATTTAGTGTTGGATTTGTTTACTGTTTTCATTTGTTTGATTAAGAAAATTGAAGAAAAGGAAAACGGATTAAAATGATATGGTTCTTCTTTTGCTTTTAATTGTTTTGGTTTAGCATATTATTTGAAAAAGTGAATAGAAAATTTAAATAAATTTGATAGAAAATGAATTAAAATGGTAGATGTGATTTGAATGAGTATAAATTATACTTATAAATAAATTGGGTTTAATAAGTTTGAATCAACTATTACTAAAATGTTAGACCTAACCAATTAGATAGTCAAACTCAAATCATTATATACACATGTATTTTTTATTTTTTTTCTAATATGAGATTGATTATTAATAAAATTCTTAAACTCAATTTATAATATAGAAGGAGCTTATTATGGTTTCTAAGTTTTTCAAGAATTATCATATGGTTGATGTTTGTACTTTGTTCTAAAAATATCTCATTTGTTCATTACATATTTACCCTCATTTCCAACTTCATTTTTTCTTCCACTTTTATGCAACATTTATTATATTTAATGATAAAATAAGATATATTTGTCTATTCTAATAAAAATTGAAATTATTTAATAGCTTCCTTAATATGTGTATAACTTTCTAAAATGACTATTATTAAACAGATGGAATAAATGTTAGTTGGCATTAATATATATAATTGTTTTTAGCAAAAATATTTGCCACTAATAATTAGCCTTGGCCAACAATAAATATTTCTATTAATAAAATCATATTTGGCACCAACAAATGATGTTTTAGCAGCAAACTATTAGCTACCAATAGTTCATCTTTTGGCAGCACAAATAATTGCTAGCAATCATCTATCTTTGGCAGCAACAAATATTATCGTGATACATATTCTTTTAGCAGCCACAAAAGAAGCTATTGATAATTTTTTAACAGCAAAAAAGTTGTCGCTATTGATATTTTTTAACAATAAAATATTATTGTCGCTATTGATAATTTTTAACAATAAAAAACTTATCACTATTAAAAAATTTTTAGCAGCAACTCTAATTTTGTTGCAAAAGATCTACAACATCAACTTTTTGGCAGCATGATCCAATAATTTTTATTTTTGCTGCCGTAAGTTTGTGGCAGCAATTTTTACATTTTTAGTGGCAAAAATTTTTGCTGTTAATTTCAGTATTTCTTGTAATGTATTTGGTTTTATGAAATTAGTTTATTTAAGGAATTTTTTTAATCTAACCAAATTAAGTAAATTTTTGATTGCTTTTTTTTTTTTTCTGAAAATGGAAAAAAAGAAAAAAGGAAAAGTAAGAAAAAAAAATGTTCTTTAGCCACAAATCAAACAACACTTATGTTCTTTAATGTATGTACTCTGCGCGAATAGATTTTTAAATTAATGGACGAAAGTCAAATCCAATTTAGTATATATGAATGCCACCAAATCCTGAAAAGCATTTTTCCTAAAATAGAGAAAAATATAATTAATAAAAAGAATAAAAGAAAAACATGATGCAACCAAAAAAAAAAGAAAAAAAAAGCATTGCTTCTAATTTTCGAGAAGAGAATAGCTAAATATCTTCTCTAGTTTACATTCTTTTTATTTTCTCCATATTATTAAGGCATATTAATACATTATACTATCTTAAAATTTGATTAATATAACAAAAAAAAAATGCCAAATATCTTTTCTATAAGACATTCTCTTCATATTCTCCATATAAATTAAGACACGTTTCAAGTTTTAATGACATTATTTATTATTACATTAATCAACTTTTAGAATAGTTTTATGTATTAACATGCCTTAATAATACAGAGAAGGTAAAAAAATATAAAATAGATAAGATACTTAGCACTTCTCAAGAATTTATTATAAAGAAATGAAAAAAATTATAATCAATTTTATTTACGTGAAAACTATTCTTTTCATTAAATATGTCGAAGTAATAATGCAGATTACACAATAGAGGTAGTCTTCTCATTTTTAATATTTCTCTCATAGTCTCACTAAATTGATGACAATTTTATAAATTGGGAGATTCGAACTTAACACATTTTATTTTTTACACACTTGAAAAAAAATGAGAAAAATAATTTAATCACACCTAATTGGCTGAATTTTTTTTTTAATTGGTATGTATAAGAGTAGAATTCATATACATATAAAATTAAAAAAAAAAAAAAAGGGATTTATTGGGCAGAAAGAATAGTATATGCACTAACAAGAATTAGGTATTTTGCTAAGATAAGGCAATAAACATAATGGGTTTAGAAGATGCAACAATTTCCATTGTCTTACAAAACAAAAGAAAGTGCTTATGCTTAAGTAAAAAAAAACCTTTCATAGTCACTTAGCTAAAATGGTAATGTTTGTATCAAATGACAAGGGAGCACCAAAATCTATTTCTCTTTATTAGCAATAGCAGGAGAAACGCATGGTTTATAATTTAGTGGACTCTCCACTTAATAATCATCATTTATCTTCTAACTCTTTAATTAGCTTTAAATTTATTTTTTTGAATTTTATCATCAATTTACTTCCTTAATTGCATTCTCAAATCTCTTTGATTAATTTGCCATGATAAACTCACCATGGACTAAGAGATCACTCACTCACATTCTTACTTTGTACTTTGGACGGCGGTTAATATAATTAATTGGCTAGATATATATATAATTTATCAAGTAGTGTTCTTGAAATAATTACCAATCTTAAAATGACAATGAAGTGGAATATATTGATATATTTCCACTTTGTAGATATAGTTGACCACAACAGATAATAAACAAACGAATTAAACTGTTTGGAGATATATTTTTATTACGGTGAGCAATTGAATTTTGGTGCTATACAAATGATTGTGGGTAGAAATTAGAATCAATATTTATCTTAATTAACTTTTGAATTCAACAATAGCTTTGTTCATAATTTATTGTTTAATATAATTAAATAGGAAGAAAATTGTAGGATTAAATCTAGAATGAGCAGGACAACAAACTCTCTTATAAATAAGAAGGATTACATCTTATTGTAATTAATTAGTAGTTCAATAATTAAATATTTATATCTTATAATAATATATAACTCATTATTTTTGAAATAATTTTTCTATAACAAAAAAAAATTATTTACCCAAAAGAAAAAAATATAATTTATAATCTTCCGATAAAATTAACATATTTACATAAGGATTATCAAGTTATTATTATTAATTATTCAGTTATCCCAATTATATATATTATAATAAATAAACTTTATTACAACAGAAGTTATTGTTATTAATTTCTAATTTATCTCAACTACATATATTACACTATTATTTTAAGAAAACATAACTATGACTTATTTTACAAGAATTTTGATCATTCTTCACGAACTATAGATAAATATATATACATGCTAATTAATAAGAATTCGAAATTAGATTTAAAGTTTAAAGATTCAATTTTATGGTTAGACAATAGATATTAGCATATTGTTTTTGATAACTTATAAGATTAGACTTGCATGTGATATTGAGAATGAATATGCATATATATATATATATGAGCAAATAGCCAATGAAGTTTAGTTTTAGGCTTTTTTTTTTTTTTTTAAATATTTTTAGCCTTTTTTAATAGCTATTAAAATTAGTTACTGTTGTTGGAATTTTTAATTTGTTTTATGATTATAATTTTTTTTTCTCATTCATAATTATTAACTTTTTGTTTATAACTATTTTCCATCAATATTATTCCTAGAATTTCTCTACAATTCTAATTCAGCTGATGTAAAAACATTTTATTTTGATATTTTTTCTTAAACTTTCAAAATAGAAATCTCATCATATAGATTGTTAATTTTCTTTGAGTACAATGATAAGATTATTTTTTTTTTCAAAATTATTATTGCATGCACTATTAAATTTTCTTTTCACATCCATAATATTAGATTTTTTTATTTATTAAGATTTGAGTTATTTGTTATTTTAATGAATGTGTAGGAATAATATTATCATTGCAGTTCTATTAAATCACTTTATAAAAATTAGTTTATTAACAATATTACATAATAATAGTTAAAATGAAATATTAATTACACATACAACCATAATATATGATATTGATAAATATGGAATACAAAAAGTCTAATGACTTGTAAAGTTAAAAAAATAATAAAAATTTATGTTAATATTACCTCAAAATCTTTTACCAAATGCTTCACTTTAAAAATAATTAACGATGTAAAATTTTATTAAAAAATTATTTTTGATATATTTGTTGAATAATATATGTAAATAATTAACGAATTAGTGGTTTTCTTTAAAATTCATATACTCTCTAATACATTCATATTCTCATATAATGTATAAATAATAATATAATAATCTTAATCATCTATCTTTTAATATAATTGAATAAATCAAACTCTTTAAATTTGCAAATTTAATAAATTTACTTTTGCAAATCAAACTAATAACTCAATTGAGAAAAAAAAAATTAAGTTTAAAGATTACATTGATAATTTAGTATAATTTAGAGAGCCAATTTGACTTTTTATCTCCTTCTAATTAATAATTTAAATATTATTTTCATTTTAAATTTAATTTAAGCTAAAATTGTAATTAAATTTATAACCAAATTAAATATTGATAACGTATGGTAAAAAATGTTGATATTATAAATGTGATCAACATGGAGAAAGTATATGGTTTATGACTTATGCCACGATCATAATATGGAGATAACTAGGCATGTATTTGATTATGCAATTTAATTATTGCAAAATTTAAGATTACTTTCCTTATTTGATTTTGATTTGAAATTTTAAATGAAAAGAAAATAATGGATGTTTTTACAAAATTCTCTATTCAAGAAATTGCTATACACATTGTTAAGTTGAAAATATTATCTATATTTGATTATCATTTTTTAATTTTTAATTTACCATTGTCTTAAACTTTACTGAAATTTTAACATTAATACTTATAAAATTATTATTAGGTGTTAATGTTAGAATTAAAATATCCCTATAGAAATATAATAAAGAATATTAAAATTTAATGTAATATATGAGTTTTTACTATCTAATAGTTTAGACTTTTGGATTGGATTTGAGATTTTTCAAATATAAGAACTAGTCATGCACTACAATCTTCTTGTGTTCTTTTATGTTTCGCCTTCAATTTCTGCCTATTAAAGTTAAAAGATACCACTTAGAAAATAATAAAATATATCAAGATTTAATATAATATCTTGTATTATATTAATCTAAATTTATTGTGAGCTAATAGCTTAGGTTTTAGACTTTTGGATTGGATTCGAAATTTCTCAAACTTAAAAGTTTATATTATTTGATTAGAGTTTGAACTTATAATTTTACAACTCTCTTTTAATTTAATTTTTGTCTTTTTGTAAATTTCAAAAAATAAAAATAAAACTTATTAAAAGATTATACAATGCATTAACTAATTTAAAAATTAATATATATTTTATAGACCATATACTTTCTCTTAAAAAAATATAGATCAATTATTATAGACTATATACTTTCTCTTAAGAAATATAGACCAAATATTAATAAAAAATCATTTTTTTTAATATAAAAATAAATGACTAAATATAAAAAGAATTAATTTATCAAAATATCAATAATATTTTAAATTACTAGTTGAATATAAAAGAGATTTATCACTCCTGATATTTAAACCCCAATATCAATATGGCTAAATAGTTTGACTTTTTGAATTAAATTACGAGATCATTAGTTCTATACTTGATTGCTTTTAATCCTGTTCTAGTGCAGAAAATCCGTAATACACTGGTGGAGAGTAGAAGCACCCCGTTGAGAATTCCTTATTTCAAAAGCACTATAGTAGACGGGTAGATATACATAGTTATCAGGAAGCAGCGGCAACCCAATTAACCATGTCATGAAAAGTTGAAACATCTGAAAATGACTGCAAAACATCATAAATACAGACCAGACAATTAATTTTACATGTCTAAATTAAATTAATTTGATGAAAATTATGCTAGTATGTATAATTCTTGAAGATTTTTATGGAACAATTTTCAAATTAAAGACGGATCAACCTTCCTTAATTAGATGGTGAAGATTCCATTCCCATTTGTAGATAAGTAGATAACCATTAATTTAATTTCTTTGCCTGCCATTCATTTTCTCTCTCTATATTAATTGTATGCCATTGGCAACAAATAAATGTTAATAAGATCGATTACCAATTATATATGATTTAATTGGTCTTCTCATCTTTTTTAAAAATATGAAAAGTAAGATATCTCGAGTTCGAGTTTCTCAAATTATATATAGATATCACTATTCTTATTATGTAGTTTACTGTATTGGATATTCTCCATATATGTATTGGATATTCTCTATATATATACATATAAAGCCAATAAGTTAATGTGTGGATGAAAAACCAATCATATCAAGATTGTCACTTTCTTTCTTCATAAATTTTCAATTTTAATCATTAAATTTTGAACAAAATTATCAATTGAATTCTCTAATTTTATAAATTTAATAATTAATTTAAGATTAATTATATTAAATATTCAATAAATTAATCTTATCATCAGCTAAGTTAAATAATTTAATAAATTTCAATTACAATTTAAAATCGATCTAACAATTTTGTGCAGCTTCAAGTGTCAAATAAACTTTCTAAATGGTATAATTATAGATTTTTTTTTTCTTTCAGTTTTGACATAGATATGTATACATAACTAATTTTGAAAAGTCAAGATTCAATTAATTAAAGTAATTAAAAATTTAGAACAAAATTATAAATTCACCAAGTGATTAATTAAAGTATCTTCATAATGAGAAATTTTATTATTTGTCAATATTGATTTTTGACTTACCTAGTTAGCTTGTTAAATATCGCTATTAAACCCCTCTCTCTGTGTGTGGGTATGTGGCTCTATCAATTATCAGCTTTATTTGAGGTGTCTTTTAGATTGTTTCAGCCACTGGAAGGGATACCTTTTTTATCTCTCTTTTAAGGGATGTCTTTTCTTTAATCTCTCTTTTATGTTTAACCTTCTTTTATTTATTTTTTCAAATAAGTTAGCTAAGACTTTATTGCCTTTCTTATTTTTCGCTTTTGTCATTTTTTTGTTGTTAATGTCTTTTGCTTTGCCTTAGATCTTTAGCAAAGACAAATCTATTGCCATGGAGGAAAGAATTCATCATCTCCATCTTCGATGTACTGGGTACTTGGTTGAATGGGGGTGGATGGAATAGCATATTTGAACTCTCTTGCCATAGCCAAGATACCTTCTATGAAGGTTCTCTTTTTTTGTTGGCAGATCTAGTTGCATGAGGTTGGGCTTGGGTCTTTGTTGTTTCTCAAATTTTCATGTTTAAGAAGGGATTGATGGTTCCAGCAATACAATCTTTATTGGATGGATCTAACTATAATTTTACTATAGATCTTTCTTCTCCTCCATCAATTGCCAGCGGCGATAAAGGTTGAGCTAGTAGAAGATTCTGGAAAGGGAAAGAAGGAGCAAGGGCATATTGGAAATTCCATAATTTCTGTAGCCTATGGGCTATGTTAAAATCAAACTTAGTTCTAAATTATGTTTTCTTGGGTTTCAAACCCATTGCTAAAAAACCCATGTTGGATGATGTTGTTTTGAACACTAGGTTCAATAATGAATTTCCTTTCTGGCCTATGCTCATGGATATAATTTATAATTGTACTTACTTTAGCTTAATGTCTTTTTAGTGGTATGAAAAATATTTTCCTTTAGCAAAAAAAAAAAATTTCTTATTTGCCAATAAGTCATTCTGAATCACTTAAAAAAAAACAATATGTAAACTTAGTCCAACTTTAATCATATAGTTCATAAACCCATATTTCGCACGATTTATTGTTAAAAATATTTTTAATTAATTTTTATACATTGTAAAGAATAAAAAAAATATAAATATTATTTTAAATAAAGATATATAAATTTAAAAAATTATTATATATTTTAATTATTATTATATAAAATTAATTTTTAAACTGGTCTCTCTGTTAATATTTTTTATCTATATATAAGTATATAAAAATTCAAATTATCAATAATATTCAATAAAAAAAGAGTTAATCACAATATTCAATAAAAAAAGAGTTGTGGGAGAATATAAAAATTGAAAATAATTAAAATGTATTAAAAATATTATTTTTATCCTATTTATTTATTTTTTTATAGTATTAAAGTCACCTAATGTAATTGATAATATATATATACATTATTTTATAGATATAATTAGAGATGCTAAGGCTACATATTTATTTATTAAAAAGCTTAATAAAAGTTATATATGTCTTGTGAATTTTTAATTTTTCAGTTAATAGCATTTTTGTATTTATTATTTTTAATTTATAATAACATCTTATATTTATTAATTTCAATTTATAATAAGACTTATTATTTTCAATTATTAGACTTAATTATTGTTCTTTACTTTAATTAATAAATTATATAAAAAATCTTGAGATTCTATAAAGAAATATAAATATAAAGCTCATTAAAGAGAGAGTTTTCAACTTTCTCTTAGTTTTTAGACTTAATGTATAGTATAAAGATGCGTAGTATATCATCAACTAAAGCAGTAATGAGAAGAAAAACTCATAATTATAACTTCGATAATTAAGGAATTAGTTTAATTATAAAATGAACATTTGATCACCAAACAATTAGCATGATGTCTTATAATTTTATTATAACTGGTAGTAATGATCAGTCAACACCCGGCTGCAATACAATGTAGAAAAACTTGTGGAAATAATAATTAAAAAACCAATTTGCAATTATAAGTTAATTGTACATATATAAGCTTAATTTCGATTCACCATCAATCGGCATGCGAGTTGACGCACACTATAATAAGAGTAATACAAATAGTCAACTTCATAAGGAAAAACTCGTGGAACTTTGGAGGCTAATTTCATGTACTGACCTAACATCACCACTAAAGAGAAGTCGCCATTTTAGCTTTCGCATTGCTCACACCACTTTCCTATGAGATGAGACCCCAGGCCTGTCATTTTCACGACCAAAACACACCCATTTTTTTTTTTAACCAGTCGAAGAACGAATGATTCGAATATAAATATATTGTCTAGCTAAAAGATATAATATTGCTAAATTACAAAAATTAATTCTCAATAATATAATTTAATATAATTAATTGTTATATCAAAATATATTTTTAGTTATAAATTGTGAAAAGAATGATATTAATTAATAAAAGTGTGTTATTGCATTGTTGGATGAGGTGGTGGATGACGGTGTATCAACCAAGTATATATATATATATATATATATATATATATATATATATCAACCAAGTATTTATATATATGCACATCTTAATTTGATAGGGACGATAATCAACACTCAACAGTGAAACTGTGTCACTCTCATCTCATGCAAAGGAAAAAAAAGAAATGCCTATTTTCTATTCTTTTTTCTTTTTTTATTATAATAAGTTTATAAAGAAAGGACGTGTACGGATAGATATTGTTTATTTTCCGTGGCACGGACTTGGAAAGTTGAGGTCAGGACACTGGCTACATGCGGAGCAGACTCCATAATTAATGGGATCAAGAAAAGAGAAAAAAAAAGCTCCTGATGGCTATTTGCATTTGCTTACAATTGCCTTACGTCTCCAGTTATTTTTCACACCTTTTACTTTCACTATAACTCAAAATTTGGTATTCGCATTTTTATAATAGACACAGAATTTGGTGTTTTAGTATCTGCCAAGATTTGTCGAAGAAGAGACTGAGAACTGAAGTCTTTCTACATACTAGATGTCATGACAGGACCACCGGTCGAAAGTCTGACACTTATATAACTAACAAATTATGTGAATAACTAAGCTTTTTATTTTTAATTTCAAGATAAGATATTGTTAAATGAGAGAATATTTCAGTAAGAATTATATCAGAACGTTTTTATTGATGTGTAGTTTATGAATTTACAAAGGTATTTATAGCTATTAATACATGATTAATGGCACAATTTATGACATGATTTGTGGGTTATACATGTGAGGTAGAGCTGGAAATTTGACATTATACAGACAGCCTACAGACAACCTATACTTAACATTGACTTTCAAATATTGACATTAACACCCCCCTCAAACTCAAGGTGGTACAGTAAATGCCAGCTTGAGTTTGTTTAGAAGATCCTGAAACCGAGTTGGAAGATGTGTTTTGGTGAAAATATTTGCCGTTTGATGAACTGATGGGACTGATTGTAAGATAAGGGTACCTTGAAGAATATGATGACGAATAAAATGACAATCAATCTTAATATGTTTTGTTCGCATATGAAATATGTCATTATGAGAGATCTGGATTGCACTGCGATTGTCACAATGAAGTATAGTGGCAGAGTGATGGTGGATACCCATATCAGAGAGTAACCATCTCAACCAAAGTAATTCTGATGTAGCGTCAGCAAGAGCACGATATTCAGATTCGGTGCTTGAGAGAGCAACGATAGTTTGTTTCTTGCTTTTCCAAGAGATAAGAGAATCTCCCAAAAAGAAACAATAACCAGTGGTTGACCGACGATCAGTTGGATCATCAGCCCAGTCAGCATCCGAGTAGCCAGATAACACCAAAGGAGTTGTGGCATTAAAATGTAATCCATGAAAAATAGTTCTTTTGATATAACGAAGGATCCGAAGGACGACAGCAAAATGAGACGTTTGAGGAGCAGACATGAATTGGCTTACCAGATGAACAACATATGATATATCTGGTCTAGTAACAGTGAGATAAACAAGACTTCCAACTAGTTGACGGTACAAAGTAGGATCATCAAGAGGAGTGCCATCCAAAGGAGTAAATTTACAATTGAGTTCCAAAGGAGTTGAAACAGTTTTGCTGTCAGTAAGACCTGCTCTGGAAAGTAGATCAGATGCATATTTTATTTCAGACAAATAGTAGCCTTGAGAATTATGAGAAACCTCAAGACCCACAAAATAGCTGAGAGTGTCAAGATCCTTCATTTCAAAATGCTGGCTGAGATAAGTTTGAATTTTAAAAATACCAGATTTGTCACTACCTGTAATGATCATATCATCAACATAAAGCAACAACAGTATAATTTCATGATCAGTGTGGCGAACAAATAATATTGAATCATAATTGCTGAAGGCAAAACCAAATTGAGTAAGAGTTGAACTAAATTTGGCAAACCATGCTCGAGGAGCTTGCTTAAGTCCATACAGAGCTTTGCGAAGCTTACAGACTTTATGAGAAGAATGATATCCAGGAGGCGGTTTCATGTAAACTTCTTCAGATAAGTCACCATTTAGAAAAGCATTTTTAACATCCATCTGAAAAAGTTTCCATTTACGAACTGCACCAATGGCTAATAGACTACGAACAGATGTCAATCGGGAAATTGGAGCAAAGGTTTCTTCATAGTCGATGCCATATTCTTGAGTTTATCCCTTGGCTACTAAACAGGCTTTATAACATTCTACAGACCCATTAGAGCGAGTTCTGATTTTGTAGATCCATTTACAGCCAATTGGGATTTTGTTTGGAGGAAGATCAACTAGATCCCAAGTGTGAGTTTTCTCCAATGCTTGAATTTCCTCAGTCATAGCCGGGTTGAACGACGAGGATTGGTGTTAGGAGCAATTGAAAATTCAAAGTCATGGGTAGGTGCAGAATCAACAGTTGGAGCTGGTTCAGGTGGATCAGGTGGGGAGGTATCAGGCTCAATTATAGCAGAATCACCTGTAACAGAGTTAGGAAATAACTCGACAGAAGGATCTGTAAAAAATAATGAGTCAGTAGTAACGAAAGTATGAAACTTAGACAGAGAGGAGAACATGGTGTTTTCCCAAAAGGTAACATGTCTAGAAATGCGAAGTCGATTAAAGATAGGATCTCAACATCGGTAACCTTTGTGTTCAATTCCATAACCTAAAAAACAACACAGACGAGCATGAGGTTCTAATTTGGTATGTTCATGCGGTTGTAAAAGAACAAAACATGCACAACCAAAGGTCTTAAGGATTTTATAGTTTGGATGTTTGCCATACAATTTTTCAAAAGGAGATAGATTTTGGAGTACTAAGGTAGGCACCCGATTAATATTATATACAGAAGTGAGTGCTGCTTCCCCCCAAAATTTTTCTGGACAGGAACCAGAGAGGAGAAGAGCACGAACAGAGTCTAAAATATGACAATATTTTCGTTCAGCTCGGCCATTTTGTTGTGAAGTGTGAGGACAAGAACGTTGAATGATTATGCCTTGCTGTTGAAGATAATGAAGCAAAGATTATTCCTGATATTTCATGGCATTATCTGTGCGAAGAATTTTAATTGTAGAGGAAAATTGAGTTTTAATCATATTTGCAAATGTAACATAAATATGTGGTAATTCTGAACGATTTTTTAAGAAATATATCAAAGTAAAACGAGAATAATCATCAATAAATAACACAAAATAATGAAAGCCATTAACAGAAGAAACAGGAGAAGGTCTCTAAATGTCAGAATGAATTAAGTCAAACGGATTGATAGAAATTGAATTATTATGATTAAAAGATAATGCAGGTTGCTTAGCAAGTTGACACTCTAAACACTGAAATGACTCAAATTTTATGAAACCCAACAATCCACGAGAAATTAAAGATTGAATTTTATTAGCAGAAGCATGACCAAGGCGAAGATGCCATTGAAGAATAGGAGAAGTGGTAGTAGTTGCGGCAGAAATAGATCTTTGAGGAAAATGAAGAAATATGAGTTCAAATAACCGCCCCACCCTGCGACCCTCCCCAAGAATTTGCCCCATTTGTGAATCCTGTACCTGGAATGACAGACATGGTGGCAGAGGAGTTGAAAGAGATAACCTGTTTGAGTAAGGCCTCAAGATCACTCATTGTGATGGCAGTAGAGGTTTATGTGGTAGCAGTACTGACTGAGGTTGAGCCAGTTTTGGAGAAAGTCTTGGTTTTAAAATATCCACTCTTTGGTCGTGGTGGGCGAGTTGGACAATGCTCAAGAATGTGACCATGATCATGGTAGTATTTACATTCTACAGTAGGACAATTAGCAAAATTATGATCAGGTTTATTACAATTCTTACACAGTTGATTGCTATATCTCATATTTGAAGATCGTGTGGTTGCAAGAGCTAATTCAGAATTTGATTATCTACCAAGACCAAGTCGTGTTTTTTCAAAGATAAGTTCTTGGATAGCTGTGTTCAAAGTTGGGAGAGGATGTTGATGTAGCAAAGAGGCACGCACAGCTTCATATTCTGGTCGAAGAGCCATAAGAACTTGGATTAGGTGAAGATGATCTTCACTAATCTTTGTTTGAGATAATTGATTTCAGATTGGCTGAACTTGTGCCAGAAAATCATTGACAGATTGGCCAGATTCTTGCTTGAGATTGTGCAAAGTAGTCCATAGCTGAAAATAGTGGGCAAGACCAGTCGTTTGATACCGATTTGCCAAGAAATCCCATATTGCTTTTGCCGTATCAAACTCAGCAAATTGAATGTGGATGGATGGAATTGATGTGTTGCGGAACCAAGTGATGACTTGATGATTTTTGCTATCCCAATCTTCAAGACGATCTTCGAATTTGGTATCTGGTTCGTCTGGCTCTTTTGTAGGTTTAGTGATATCTCCGGTAACTATACGCCAAAGCTTGCGTTAAGAAACTTTTTATTCCTTGAACCCAAACATTGTAGTTGGATCCAGTCAAAATTGTTGTAATTGGTTTTGCAACGTCTGATTTATCCATTTTAAGGAATATAAAAGAAAATGGATGATAGAGCTGGAATTTGACAAAACAGAGGCCAAATTTGGATTCAGAAGGTCTAAAAACTTTAAGAACCGGTTTGATTTTGCAAAGAACCAGTTGAAAAATGGTTGAACTGGATGGTCAAAATTTTCTGGACCGGTTCGGTCAACAGGCGATTCTGAACAGTACAGAATGCGGATCGGGTTGGGCAGAGAGCGGATCCGGGTCGGGGAGAGAGCGCGGGCAGTGATGACGTGGCACTGACACCTGGTAAACACGTGGACTGACAATTGTTGACATGGAGATGATGTGGCACTGACACGTGGCGCACACATGGACTGATAGATGCTTACGTGGATGTGACATGGCAATGATTGGACTGACACGTGGAGATGACGTGGCTTGCCATGTGGTGGACACGTAATCTGACAGGTGCTGATGTGTGTTTTACGTGGCGCTGACGTGGTCGTCTTCAACCTCTGGTTGCGTGTGGAGCGCGTGAAATATAGGTCTGTTTCTTTGATCGACACGTGAGGGCGCATGGGTGACTTTCTAGAGCTCC
This sequence comes from Reutealis trisperma, assembly GCA_947687605.1. Taxonomy (NCBI): domain Eukaryota; kingdom Viridiplantae; phylum Streptophyta; class Magnoliopsida; order Malpighiales; family Euphorbiaceae; genus Reutealis; species Reutealis trisperma. The sequence continues at coordinate 8,899,718 of CANTUT010000033.1, read as the reverse complement.
AGTTTGTCTTGAAATTTTTCTGGTGACTGGTTCTATTTTTTAGTGTGATTAAAATGAGATTTTGACGTGTGCATGGAATGATTTCTGTAGGACAGTAGTTTTAAAATGAGAAACATAATAAATACAAAATAATTGGATCAGATATCACAGAATGGCTCTGATACCATGTTAAATAAGAGAATATTTCAGTAAGAATTATATCAGAACGTTTTTATTGATGTGTAATTTATGAATTTATAAAGGTATTTATAGCTATTAATACATGATTAATGGCACAATTTATGGCATGATTTGTGGGTTATACATGTGAGGTAGAGCTAGAAATTTGACATTATACAGGCAGCCTACAGATAGCCTATACCTAACATTGACTTTCAAAGATTGACATTAATAGATATAAATATTACGTGGATTAAATATTGTGGAGTAAACCTATATATAATTTGAGTTTTCTAATCTCAATAACTAGTTATTAGTCTCTGTTTAAGAAAAAGAAAAAAGAAGAGAAGAGAAAGAGAGAGGAGAGAAAGATACTTTGGAAAGTAAGTTTTTCATGTTTGAAACAATATTTTCAAACTCGGACCAACCCTATTGGGTTGGATTGGAAAAATCGAGAACTAACAACTAGGCTGGTCCAGTTTAGGCAAGAGATCTAGAATTATAAGAATCAAAAATTACCTAGCGGACTGACTGGGTAAACGTTTCACTCGGATCAAGTTTCCCAAGCGTTGTTTTTTTTTTGGCAAATTTTTTTGATTAAATAAAAATTGCAAAACTCAAGTTGGCATGAGCTAACCCATTTCGGTCGAGTATTCGTGTATACAGGTTATACACTCATACATTAAACCTAGTTTTAATACCGAAGATTTGATCCCCACATGCGTGAGAGAGAGAGTCTCTTTCGCTATTTTCTTAGTTTCTGAAGTGCGAAAATGATCATTCATCAACGTTTCCACGTTTTGAAAACTCGGACACGGCGATATTCCATCGAAACGCCACCGACACATTTATGGGCCATTTTTGCAAATTCATAAATTCGGAAATGCATTTCCCTTACACAAAATTCACAGATTTACGATTTAAATAGAGATTTAGTACCCGATATTCAGAATTTCTCTCCTTTCTCATTCTTTCTCACTATCAAAAACTTGTAATCAATCACCACTACACATTGACGGTGATCAATTTCGGCAATTCATCATCCTCAACGTCTCCCAGTCAGATTCCTTTGTTCTATTTTGCTATTTCGTTTCTTGTTTGGTGTTTCATGGTTGTTCCTTCTTCTGCCTGCTTCTGCGTTCTCGATTTCATCTGCTTTTTTTTTTTATTTTATTTTTTGTGCATGGGTAACAGGTATTTATGGGTATTTTGCTAGTTTTCAATTTTTGTTGGGTATGGGTATTTATTTATTGGGTATGAGTATTTGTTGGGTATGGATTTATTGTTTATTATTTGATTTATAATTTGATTTACTTTTTTTGAATATATAATTTGATTTATTTATTTTTAAAATTGAATTGGATGATTAATTTTGAATTGGAAAGTTTAATAATTTAAAATTTTGCCCAAATTTATTTATTCATGATTGGATATTCTAAAATTTTTCTTTGGATATGTATGATTCTAAAATTCTAAAATTGATATTGAATTAAATTTGTCACTTTCATGTCATTTTAATTCATAAAATTTATACTTTATATGTTATTTTCATATTTTTTTTGTTGGGTATTTGGATTTGTGTTCTCATATATATGAGTTGTTTATTTATTCATGTTCTATATTGTTTCATTTTAATGGATACTAGAAGTAGTAGCTCTAGTACTAGAAGTGTGACAAAATATAAAGAAGATCAAAATTGTCCTTTGTGGCAATATGTCACTAGAATTGAGAAAATAGGGGATGGAGGTGGTAATGTCAAATGGATATGTAATTTTTGTGGTCAAGAAAAGCAAGGGACATATACTAGAGTGAGGGCTCATTTATTAAAAATTACCGGAAAAGGGATTGGTATTTGTAAGAAGGTAAGAATTAATAATATTCATGACATGAGAAAACTTGAGGATGAGGTTGCAATGAGAATCTTTAATAGTCAACCTAAGCGAGTTTCTTTGCCTACTACTACCACCAACACTAATCCATGTCCTTTATCTTTAAATGAATCAAGTTCTTCAGATGCTTTAAAGAGGAGAAGAGTTGATAATTCTCCTCTTACTAGAGCTTTTGATATGCAAACTAGAAATTAGCTAGATGAAGAGATTGCTAGGATGTTCGACACTGGGGGTATACCTTTTAATTTGGCGAGAAACCTATATTATATTAGTTCTTATACATTTTTTGCTAATCATCCTTTGGGTGGTTATGTATCTCCTGGTTATAATAAATTGAGAACTACATTACTTAAACGGGAGAAGGCACATATAGAGAGGCATTTAGATCCTATAAAAAGCATTTGGATGGAAAAGGGTGTTAGCATTGTGAGTGATGGATGGAGTGACCCACAAATGAGACCTTTGATTAATGTAATGGGTGTTTGTGAGTCTAGTCCTATGTTTATTAAAGCAGTGGATTGTTCAGGTGAAGTGAAGGATAAGCATTTCATTGCTAATATATTGACAGAGGTAATTAATAAGATTGGTCATCATAAGGTAGTCCAAATAGTCACTAATAATGCTAAAAATTGTAAGGCTGTTGGAGAAATCATTGAAGGTATGTTTCCATATATTTATTGGACTCCATTGTTGTTCATACTCTTAATCTTGCTTTGAAGAACATATGTGCAGCTAAAAATGTGGAAACTAATGTGGAAACATATGATGAGTGTCATTGGATCACTGAAATACGTGGAGATGCTTTGCAAATAAAAAATTTCATAATGAACCATTAAATAAGGCTTGCGATATTCAACTGATTTAGCTCTTTAAAGTTGCTTGCAGTTGCTGATACTAGATTTGCTTCTATTGTTGTTATGTTAAAGAGATTTAAGCTTCTTAGGTGTGCTTTAGAAAATATGGCTATGAGTGATGAATGGGTAGCATACCGGGAAGATGATAAAGGAAAAGCTAGATTTGTTCGTGAAAAAATTGTGGACGAAGAATGGTGGGAGAAGGTTACTTATATTCTAGAGTTCACTGATCCTGTTTTAACATGATTAGGATTTGTGATACAAACGAACCATGCCTTCATTTGGTTTATGAGATGTGGGATTTTATGATTGAAAATGTGAAGGTTGCTATATTTGAGCATGAAAGAAAGCAATTGGATAATTTATCTCCTTTTTTTTTTGTGTGATCCATCGCATTCCTGTTGATCATTGGGCAAAGAATAATACTCAACTCCACTGTTTAGCTCATTCATTGAATCCGAGGTGAATTTCTATTTTAATTCTTTTGTTCTTTTTATAGCTCCTTCTGAATTATTTTTTATTTGTTTTGGATTGTATTTCTTTTGAAGGTTTTATAGTGATAAATGGCTTCAAGAAGGAGAAGGCAAAGTGCCTCCACATATGGATATGGAAGTATCTACAGAGAGAAATAAATGTTTTAGGAGAATTTTTTCTGTTGATAAGCGTATTATAGCTTATGACGCGTATGCTGATTTTTCTCTCAAAAGTGGGCCATTTGCTAATCCAGATTATATTGGTCCTATGTTTGATACTGACCCTAGGAAGTGGTGGCAAATTTATGGTTCAAGTGCACGTTTACTTCAACGGTTGACTTTTAAAGTGCTTGGACAATCTACTTCTTCTTCTTGTTGTGAAAGGAATTGGAGTACCTATTCATTTATTCATTCAATTAGGAGGAATAAATTAACTCCAAAAAGTGCAGAAGATTTACTATTTATTCACAACAATCTTCGTCTTTTATCCATAAGCATCTCCCAATATTATAATGAGAAGAATAAAATGTGGGATGTCGGTGGAGATGAATTTGCAAGCATGGAAGATGTTGGTGTGCTTGAGTTTACCAACCTATCTTTGGATGAACCAGAATTAGAGTGTGTATTTTTTAACGAAGATGCTAATGAAAGTGTGGAGAAGGAAAATAATGAAGTTTAGCAAATTTTATGGATATCTTTCTTTGTATTTGCTATTTTATATTTGGTTATGTAACTTGTGGACAATTAGTTCTTATTTCTTGAATATTTGGTTTATTATCATGTCTTAAATATTTGGAGAATTATCTTTCATAATATATATATATATATTGATAGGGGTTTATCATTAAGAGTAACATTTGCTTCAATAATTATGACAAATATACATATGAAAAAAATTACATATATAATAACAAATAATATTTACAAATGTACTCATATATTTTTTTATATTTACGCATTTTCTCCACGTTTCATTTCCTATATTTTTTAAAATGTTGTTTCTCTATTTCCCATTTCTTGTTTCCGCGTTTCCCGTTTCCTTGCTACATAGTTCTTAGCATTGAAAGTAGAAGACTTTCAATAAATATCATATTTCAACTTTGCATTTTTTTAATATGAGATAACTCTCTTTCCTTAGCATATAACTTATTTTCAGTTTTAAATTATTATTCACTCATTTACTGTTTTGAGTATGTGAATATTCAAATTCATATTTCTTACGTAGGAGAATATAAATCAGAGTATATCGAATATACCTCGCACAACTGAGCATACCTCCCACAATTGAGTATAGCTCCCACAATTGAGCAGTGGATTCCATCCGAATTTAGATATCAAAATGACCACTTGATAAGTTAATTTATCATAATTTCTTCTAAATAATTGACTCAATTCATATTTTTTAAAGTAATATTCACTAATTGCTATGATAATATTCGTTAATTTTAATTATATATATATTTTATTTATTTTAAAATATATATAATAAATATATGATATTAATTAAAATTTTAAGTTCAATCTTGGTTGAACATTTGATCAGTTATCTTCATCAGTTCTAAGATCATACTAGATTTAAAAATATTGATTTGAAATGTTGGAGAATGAAAAGGAAAATGACTATGAATAGGGAAAATTTTCCCTAGGCCTACATAAAACCATTCTCTCTAATGTGGAGAGAAAGGAAGGAGAAAGTAAACTTTTTAGTTATAAATTATATGAAATGGGCTATTTTGTTCAAATCATTCTTTTGATCATTTAAATCGTGAGTATGATAGTAATTAAGAATTTTTTCTATCTTTTCACTCCTCATCTTTCACCACCTTTCTAAACATGATGAGAAATAAAGAAATTGTATTACCAATATTCTTTTTCACACCTTTTTTTTTAAAACAAAACATTAAGATTGACTCTTGTAAAGTTATACTAAAAACTCAATAACCTAAGTTATGGCTATTAATTAATGCCAGTTATTCAATACATGAGATGAAACAAAATAGGAGGGGGTGAAACGAATAGAAATCCATCCAATAATCCTTTCCCTTTTCAGAGTTGTATAATTAGGTAGATTTTTAGTTGAAAGAAAAACAATTTGCAGTTAAAAAAAGAGATTCGTACCTGTATAGAGGCAGGTTTGTGTCAATGTCAGCTGAGTTTGTGTTCCTAAATATACAGTGAACATATATATAATTAAGAAAGCACTCAAAGCTATATTCATTCTTTAAGACCTAAAGCACTAATGAAAGTGCCACTGCTTTCAGGGGGAAAAAAAAAACACTAATTTTTTTTTTTTATTAAAAACGTAGGGAATTTGCGCAGTGGGGGCACCATTCAGTAGTCAAAACGCGTGGCCATGGTAGTGGTACTCGTGTGGCAAAAGTACGACATTCGAAGTTTCGTACAAATAAAAAGCTAAGAATTAAGAGAGGAAAGAAAATACAAAGGGATTGAAAGAAAATTTGTTATGTAATAAGTATTTTATTTGTCCTTAACAGAATTTTTTGGAGGAATAATCAGATAATTCATTCATTTTCACCCAGTTTCCTTACAACAACAAAATGGATGAAAAATAATAATAATAATAATTATTTTGTATTAAGAGGTTTGTAAGACGATTTTAAAAATATTAAATTATTTAAAAGTCTTATCAATTCAACCTGCATTTTTTTTACAAATTAACTAAAGATATTTTTTATGATTATTTTGTTTTCAAACAAAATAATATATTTTATTTGAGAAAAAATTAGTTTTTTATGAAAAATAATAATTTTATTTATATTTTTTCATAAATTAAACTATTTTTTCATAATTTTTTTAATTACAAAAAAATTTTTAATTTTATGAAAATATAACTTATTTTTTGTAAAACAATAATTTTACAAAAAAGAAAAATAATCTCATAATTACAAAAAAAAAAAAAAAACTCTCTTACAAAAACTCACAATTTTCTTATATTTTTTCATAACTTAGACTATTTTTTATAGAGTTTATAGATATATAAATTTAAAATATTATCTTAATCATTATAGCATTTTTCATTTTTAATTAGTAAAATGAAATATCAAGTTAATTTAATTATACTATTTTAAATATTTTAGTTATATTTATTATTTATAACTATTATTAAACAAATTATATTTTTATAAAATTAGAACTTTTTTTATAATTAAGTAAAATTATAAAAAAAAAATTAATTTATGAAAAAATATAAATAAAATTATTTTTTCGTAATAAAATAGGTTACTTTATTTTTAAATAAAGTAATTATAGAAAACACCATTGATTAAATTAAGCCATTAAATCACCTTTTTTTTTTTTTTTTTTTTTTGTCTTTCAGTCTTTATTTTCGTAAATCTCTGCAAGAATATCAGAGACATGATCAGCGTACCGTATAGTTTAGAACAAGAGAATGTGCAATCCAGGTGTCCAAGTAAATACCTGATAAAAAAAAAAAAAAAAGGGGCAGCCTCTCGTCAGTTGTCACCACCAAACATGTTAAAAAACAAGATAGCAATATAGCCAATCTCATTCCAGATATATATATCACTAATATTGAGGACAATACATATTCAGATTCAACCAGAAGTAATATATAAATCTTCAAATCTAGACATCTTTTTGTATTTTTTAATTTTAATATTTTTTCTTATTTAAAATATAATTTTTCTAATTTTAATTTTTTATTATTTAACAAATAAAATTAGTTCCACATTCAGTATTAGTGCATGAACTCTTACTGAGGTGGCTTGATGACTCAAAACATGTGGGCTTAATTTTTGCTGATTATGCACTTCGATTAGTTTTAATCGGTTAGAAACACTGAATTATATAGTGATTAAAGATTCAAAAAAAAGGAGTTTTGACATTAAAATAATAAAAATGAAAAAGTTCATACACCATTTATGTAATTTTACCTAAGTATAATGAAGCAGTAGTATTTTTATTAGTGCTTTAATAAAATAGAATGAAGAATTAAATTTTTGTTAAACCTGAAAACAAGAGCCAAGAGAATGTATATATTAGTACAGAATGAAAACTAAAACAGGCCCTAAATCAAAACAAGCATTAATTAAAAAATTAAATAGCCAACATGATCACGTAACAAACAATAGAAAGTGGCATGGCGCGAAAAATTCCACTATGGCAACTAGGCTGTGTCATTTTCTTCTCAATCATCACTAATATATTAACTATTTTCAAAACATTTTTTCTGATTATATATATAAATATATTATCCTCCACTTAGTTTATTTTATTTATTATATACTTGGAAACTTCAATTCATATTTACCAAAAATTTTTAAATGAATTTAGCCCGTTACATCATACTATAACATATCTCAAATGATTTTTATTTTGCAAGCAAATATTATTTCTCTTTTCTTATTCTATTTCACTTTTTCATATCTTTTAAAAATAGAATGTGAGATTCAAATCACATGTTTAGCCAACCTTAATTAATTGATTTCACGCATACTAACTAGAAAATTAATATTATTATATACAGAAATTTTTTTGTCTAATTCGAGTTTAATTAGGTGCTACCAAATGAAATTCCATCATATACACATGAGATTATTGTTATATGATATGAGATATTTTACACGGAGAAATCATCCCTGCCATATATATCTACTTTAATATGTGAAACGGGACAGAATGGGATGGGCTTAGAGGAAGTACACCTTACCTGCAAGACATGACATAAGGCAACAATTCTTGCAACCATTTTAGGCTGACAAGATATAACATTCAAAATGTTCATTTGCACATGTTGTACTTGTTATGTGAAGGGCACAATTTATATATACATATGGTCTTAAATAAATACTGTATACCTTTGCTCCACTGGCAAATCTTTATTTAGCTCCATATATTATTTGTTATCTATAATGGAATCACGAAATAAAATCCTCTTTTTCTTCTTTTTTTTTTTTTAACTGAAAAAAATTGTTGCCATAGAATTATTATCCTATAAGTTCGCACTATCAGTCACATCGATATTAACATTATTCTAATTAATTTACTTTCTTTATAAAAAAAAATTATTACTCGAGTATTAGTAATTATTTACTTGAATTATTTTTGATAAATAGCATGTTGAAACACTTAAAAAAATAATCCAACAATATTATATATGTTTATTATGGTAAAATTGAGAGTTAATTAATTAATTATATAAGTATTTATCTTCGTACTGCACTTGAAACATTTAGGACATCATAGTACCTTAACTTGGTTAATTGCCATACATTTATGCGAAAAGACCAATCTCCACGTTGGTTACTGTAACATGTAGTATATCACAACACAAGGGTACGTACAGCTTTGTGTTGTGCAAGCAAGCGTGTTCCACTAGAGTGCACTAAAGTTTCATAAATGTTGGAGATAATAATTAATATATAAAAAAAAAATGCACAATTAAATGTTTTTTATCAAATAAATACATATGGTTTTTCATGTAAAAATTAATTTCATTTTTTCTCCATGTAATTATATAAGTAAATGTTTATTATTATATAGTTTAATTTAATTAATTTATTCAAGTGCGAAAGGGCTGTGCATGTGTGTGACCACTTTTGAACACCTTTGAGACAAACGCCTATCTTTCCTCTACTTCCAACAATATGGACCGATCTCTATATATAAATGTAAATATCGGTTTCTCTCAAATTCATCAACTTCAAGTCTTCTACTTCTGCTAAAAAAAAAAAAAAAAAAAAAAATGGGATCGACTGTGGTGAATATTCCAGATGATGAAGAGGTAGTAAATCCTGTAAAAGTAGAGAAAAAGAAAGTTAAATTTTCTCTTGTACCCATTATTTGTTTTATTAGAGAAAAGAAAAACAAAGATGACATGAGAAAATGGATTCACAGTATCAAAGTTGGAGTTGCTCTTATCTTGGTTTCTCTTCTTTACTTTCTTGATCCTCTCTACGAAGAAGTTGGAGATGATAATGCCATTTGGGCTATTATGACTGTTGTTGTCATTTTTGAATTCTACGCAGGTTTCTTCTTCTTTCGTTTTGAATTTAAATTTAATTAATACCCAGCTCTCTCTCTCTCTCTCTCTCTCTCTCTCTCTCTCTCTAGTTAAATTGATAAAATGCATTTGTTAATATATGTGTATATATATATATATATATAGGTGCTACGCTTGGAAAGGGGTTGAACCGTGGAATGGGAACTATATTAGGTGGTGTATTAGGATGTTTTACAGCAACTTTAGCTCAACAAGTTGGTGGAATTGGCAATTCCATGATTATTGGAACTGCTATGTTAATATTCGGTAAGTTTCATTTCAAATTTCTATATATACCTGTAGAGAAAATTACCATGAACAAAAATCTCTTATCTTATTTAATTTGTTACAAAAAAAAAAAAAAAAAAAAAAAATTCCATTTATGTTCTGAAGCAAAAAGGTTGTTTAGTTTAGAAAGCTAGCTTGCCAATACAGTACGCTTTTCAGTTTTCACCACCGCCTCCAGTTTTCTTTGTGTTCCAGAATTTTTGGAAGATAATTTTTATTTTTCTTAATTATGAGTTAGTGGCCACTTTCTTCCGCATTATATTTGACAGCATTTCTACCATTAACAATATAATTATTTTAATTTTTTTCTATATATAAATTTACTCTTTTCAACCAAAAATAGATTCTTATACTATATATTTTCATAATAATAATAATAATAATAATAATAATAATAATAATAATAATTAGTGCGTGATACGGTGAGATTACAAGCTGAAGTCCAAATTAAAAGAAATTAAGTCATATATATATATAGTTGTATACATGATTTATTTTGGACTTATTTATATATGTACCTTTTTAATTAAATAATGAAAATATTAATTAATTTCAGGTGGAGGAGCAACATATTGTAGATTGACTCCAAGAATAAAAGCAAGATATGACTATGGAGCAGTGATATTTATACTTACATTTAGTTTAGTAGCAGTATCTGGTCTGCGTATAGAAAAGGTCATAGAAATAGCCCGTGAAAGGCTTTTGATGATAATTTTGGGTTTCATAATCTGCATTTTTACAAGCTTATTTGTCTTCCCCATATGGGCTAGTGATGAGCTTCATGATTATACAGCCTCCAAATTCCATGCCCTTGCCACCTCTGTTGAAGGTAATTAAATTTAAATATTAGTATATAAATATTTTCTTAATTTTCTGATGAATTTTATTTGGGGAATAACTAGTAAAACTAAAAAGGAGGATAAAACTGTTTGGTTTTTGTAGGATGCATAGAGGGTTATTTCAGATTTGACAGTGAAAAAGAAAGTAAGCCTATTGATGCCAGCTTCAGCAAATGCAAATCAGTGCTCAACTCCAAGTCCAAGGATGAATCTTTGGTATGTGATCTTGTAATTAATTATTATGGAAATTAATTTATAATTATACATAAAAACATTTCTGATCTTAGAAACTTACAATTATAAAAATTTCTTGCAGGCAAATTTTGCAAGATGGGAACCATGGCATGGTAAATTTGGGCTTTCTCATCCATGGGACAAATACTTACAGATAGGAGAACTTCTTAGAGAATTGGCTGCAATCATCCTTTCACTTAAAGCTTGTCTTCAGTCCCCTAAAGAGGTAATTAATTTTTTTTTCTTTTCTTTTCGGGAAAAATATCTCGAATTAATTGATTTTCTAAAATAATTTTTATTAATTATTAAGATATTTTATTTTTCTATTAATTTATTTGCATTAAATGAGTCGTATTTTAAATCACGTCAAACTATTGCTTGAATTGACCCTTTATGAGTTTATATTATATGCTTATAATATTTATATGATTTGGAACTTGTGTCAATCAGCCCATGCAAATTCTGAGAGAATCGATCAAAGAGCCTTGTGAAGCTGTGGGAAAATCAGTAACATGGACATTAAGGGAATTTGGAGAGAGCATGAAGAAAATGAGAAAATGTGAAGCAGAGGTATTGATAGTGCCAAAATTGAAAGCAGTCAAAATAGAGCTAAGTCAGGTCACATCAGAGCTACCACAACTACACAATACTGATGGACTTGCAATAGCAAGCTTTGTCTTCTCTTTGATGGACATGGTAGCAAAGCTTGAAGAGTTGGCCAAGGAAGTGGAAAAACTTGGAGAACTTGCTTATTTTCACGAAAGCTAGCTGTTAATGTTATTAAACAATTTCTAAAACACCATTTGCCAATTTTTGGCTTGGTCATTACTAATTAGTATATATATTTATATGTTAAATGGCCAGGTGTACTGGATATATGGTGGCTTAAACCAGTAAATTTAATTAATGATGCATATATATTACATAATTAATACAAGTGTTTTCTGATAACCAGTAAATTTACCACGAAATTAGTTCCTTTTAGTAAATTATATTTGACTCAAATTTAATTTCCCATAGTGCTAGATAAGATTTAGTACAACTGAATAGTAAAATTTCTTGATATATGAATAATCTTCTATTTATAATAAAGCTTTAGTACAGATTTTTTGTAAAATATTTATCTACGTATTAGGTGTATATAACCATTGGCATTTTAATAATCATTGGTAAAACCATTGGCATTTTGATAATCAAATGTTGCTTATCTTCAAACAGTTGCAAGAAAATGCTCTAGCAAGCTTGGTTGCCTTTAATTTAATGGTTAGGGTTTTTGATATGGGGTTCTCTGGGTGATCGAGAGCGGTTGCGTTTCACGGTAATTTATCTATTTGATTTGGTGATTCTTCTATTCTGTTTGTGAGAGAGAGAGAGAGAGAGCTTCAGTTGAAAAGCATATATGTGAATTAGAAAAATTAATTTCTAAGTTGAAGAGGACTGCCATGTTAGCATTCCGTTATAAGAGTCAATAGTAATTGATGAGAGTATGATCTGATTACACTTTATAATATTTAAGTGATATTTGTGGGACGATTTTTTTTAGAGAACGATGATATGCATTAATCATGTGTTAAAGGATGACGAGTGAAATTAACTTAGCTCATTTGATCTTTTTAATTATAAATTACAAGGAATTATTAATGAGATATTTAAACTTAAATAACTTAATAATTACATATAAATGAAATTAAAGTAAATTTTATTTTTTTTGTATCAGACTACTCAGTGACCTTTAAATAAGTTAAGTCAATGAGTTTCGAGACTTCTATGATAAAGATAAAAACAAATCTTTAAAAGTGAGTACTCATTTATAAATTACAAGAAATTATTAATGAGATATTTAAGTTTCAAATAACTTAGTAATTACCTAGCCATGAAACTATTACCAAATAAGATGGAATTGGAGTAAATTTAACTTTCATTAAATACATATATTCATTCGATAATGTAATAATTAACATGCGAAGAGGAAAAGAAGATAATGTAATAATTAACAATGTGATAAGGACAGCGGATCCCATATGAGGCTTTCCAAGTTGATTGAACATCCGAGAAAGAAGTGGAAAAATTAAATGTCTAAATCAAAGGATAAGGCCATAAGGGCCAACAAATTGGGCCAACGAAAATAGTCAATATGCTACATCATTGAAATAATTTAAGTCTTTCTGCTTTTTTATCATTTGGAAGGCTATTTCTAAATTTTTATTAATAAATTTAATTTGGATTAGGGTTGAAACTCAAAACTCTTATAGTCTAAATATATTTAAAAGAAAAAAAAAAAAAGAATTGGAGACAGAGCCAAGAAATTACATTAGGAGATGAATTATTTCCACTGTAAAATGAATTTTAAGACATTTCAATTCTAAAAATAATATTAACAATATTATATTAAAGGCTCATTGATATTCATGATTTTTCAACCCAAGTCTATTTTTGAGTCTCTCACTCAGTATCAGAGCTACTCCTAACAGTCGGAGATGCATTCGAAGTAGAAGAAGGAAAAGCTCCATTTCGATGCCAAGGAAGAAACGCCGGTTTCATCCGTACACGACATTGTCATCTAGGGGTACAGTCCGTTGATCTGGTTGGTTCCGCGAAGAAGTCTCATTAACCCAACAAACCACAATTAAATATTAATCCAACTAAATCAATTAAAATAATCATAAAATCAAATTAATCAAATTAAAATATTAAATTTTGATTGTTTTTGGGTTAATTTGAAAATAAATGAGTACTATGGAATTATTTATTTATTTATATAAGAAAATAAAAAAAATTAAATCATGGCATGATATAAAAAAATTAAAAATATCAATTATCTTTTATGAAAAATTGTTTCCAAAATAATTTTATTTTAATATAAATATATCTTATGTATTTTATGTAAAATCCCAAAATTATTGTTATATTTTTTTGTAGGAGTAGCTAATATTATAAAAACTAAAAATATTGGTCATTTCTTATGAAAAATTATTTATATAAAGATATCAATTAAGTGTGGTATGATTAATTTTGTTATTTTCTTTATAAAAGTGAGAGGTGAGAAATTTTAAATTCGAATCTTCTATTAAAACAAAAGATTACTCGTATTATATAGTCTACTATTATTTTATTTAATCAAATTATATGGATTCGGTTTAATTTGTTTGTCAGTTTCTACCCTCGTCATCATCTCTTTATAATACCATTTACCCACCCGGTCCGTTTGGGCTTATGCCAAAAGGTTGACATTTGGGAGCCCAAGTTCATACAAAAAGACCCAGCACCAACCATATAGAGAACTTTTTTCAATTATAATTATGCAACAGTCTTAACACTAATGACAAAACAGAAGAAGACAAAAAAACCCGTACATTTCCTAAGGAATTGATGGAGAAGCCAATAACAACCCACCATTAAAGTCAAACAAAGCTTAATTTCCGATCAAAAATTGAAAGAGAGAAACAAGAAAAAAAAAACATGGGTCTTCCTCAAAAACTGGCAGCAACGATTATAATCATACTCTTTCAACTGTGCATGAGTACTAGTGTTACAAGTATTCCCAATACGGATATAATAACAGTTCTCTGCAACAATGGAGTATATTCAATGGGTGATCCTTTTGGTACAAGTCTAGATTATGTGGTTAAAGAACTAGAAAATCTGACACCCACAACCAAGAATTATGATTTCTACAATATCTCTCCTTACCCAAATGCTTTTGCCTATGGTCATGCTCTTTGTAACCAAAATCTCACAAGTTCAGATTGCAAAACTTGTCTTGGTGCAGCCAAAACAGCCATGTTTGCCACTTGTCAAAGCAGAATTGGGGCTCGTTGTGTGCTTCATGATTGTACAATTAGGTATGAGCAGTATCCATTTACTGATTAAGCATCTGGGATCAAAATAGATTTACGGGGGTTTTTTTTTTTGTAATTTTTTAACTGATTTTGGTTCAAAGAATGTTTATCTACATCGACCACAAAATGTGTGTTTGTGGGGCAGTCCAACCTTATCCCTAAAAATGGTCTCATTCCAATTCTGATTTGATAAAGTTTTTCTAATTAGTATTTATCTCCTTTGATCTAGTTTTGGATTCTTGTAAAGAGATAGATAGATGTGGATCGAGTTATAACATGAGTGGTGGCTGCAATGGCTGCAAATTTGGAGCCACTAATGTTAAATCAAAAGCAAATATTGAGCAAGTGAAATTCCCTTTCCAGAGTTAAGATAAAAGCAATAAATCATAAATGGGGATTGAAAATCTGTCTTTAACCACCAGGAATTTATATTAATTGGGCTTATTAGTTGTTATGCACATATAAAATCTGGTCAAAATTTCCATACTGGTCCCCAGATAATAAGGATGTGGTTTGCTAAAACAAGAGACTAGCTATAAACAATAATAGAAATATTTACTAGTTTGGGTTACTGCACGCAATTTTCCAAATTAGTTCAAGTCTAAATCTCGTTATCAAGAATGGTATCACCATTTGTAGTTACTGGTCAGAGATGCAAACCCTAAATCAAACCAACGTCAGCATTATCATCATAATCATCATCAAGAGTAATGCAACTGAAAATACCTAATATATACTACAATATTCTTTGCCCAGATGGCTGAAGATGAGGCCCTGGGATCAAGAAATATATGGTTTAAATCTCGCACCAATATTTGAATTTATTTCATTCTCACCTTAAGCTGTAAAATTATTTACATTGTATATCATATCTTTGAAAAAAAAAAATTTAATTTTCTTAAATGATATTTTTCATATATATACCAAAAAAGAGAGGAAAGTGCTCCTTGTTGGAATAGATTAATTGTGGCTTATTTTACTTTGTGAAAACAGATTGAATAAAATAGTTTAAAATGACGTGAGGGAAATCTATTGTGTTTATGTATTCACTTGTATAATGGACTTGTTGACACATTTATTAGGCTAGTATGACAAAGCGGTAAAAGTATAGGTCTAATACAATAAGTTACTATTTAATAGGCCGTAATGATATATAATATAATATAATTAAATATATTTTTAATATAAATTTATATTAAAAATATATTTTATTACATTATATTATATTTCATTACGGTTTGCCAAATACACTCTAAGAATTTTTGATTGGTAGATCCATTGAATTCACTATACATTGGCTAGGTCCTCTCTCCATCCTTAACCCTAATCTGGCCTTCTGACATGTTTTGTAGTAATGTCATGATAAATCAAATTGTGAATGCTGCTTCTAATTTTAAAATAGGCACGTGTTTGCTTCAGCATAAATTCATAGTTTGGTGATTTTTGGTGTTCTAAATTCATGTACAAGAAATAGGCACTTTTTCAAATGCTCCATGTGGAATTATATATACGTATGCTAATAGAGGAACTTGGGCTTAGTGCTGAAAATTTGTGATTGGCAGGCCTTTGTTTTCAAGCCATAAGGTAACAATAGCAAATAAGAATTACCACTTGTTTGTTATAAATGAATTTTATACTCAGAATTCATTTATACATAACAGAATTTTATTTAATTATTACATTCATGAGTTTTTCATTTTCATTAAAAAAATGTATGGAAACATTGTATTCCTAACGAATTCCATAAAATTTCATAGAATTCATTCATACCAAACATAGCCTTAATATCCTTACTCTTTAACATTACCTCATCAGCCAGAGGATGCAGCCCCTGTAATTTACTTGCCTCTCACAACTCCATTCATGAGATGCAAATTTTAAGGTTCGACTCCTACGTTCTTCTGTATATAAGCTTTATGCAGCTGAGACTTGCAAAAGCTAAGTAGAAGCCCTACATTGAGAAACTTGCTTGGGTGGGAGAAGAGAAAGAGAAGTCTCCAAATTTTTATTTCTATTTTTTTTTATTATTTTTTTTTTTTAAATTAAGGTAAAATCCCCAAAAGCTGGCATAATAAAAAACCTTTTCCAGACTATAAAAAGTAAAAAGATAGAATAAAGCAGCAGCAACTTGCCCTTCGAAAATTTCAGTATTTGCTCCACATATACATTGCACAATCAACATTCTTCTATTTCTATTGTTCCTCTCAAATGAAATAACCTGTGTAGCAAGAATAAACATGCTTGTTTATATCTCATTCTTGACTATCAACTTTGCTTCGTCTTCGTCCACCTTCCTGTACTACAAATCCGTTGCCAAGATTTCCCCATAGCCCTCTTAATGGCCTATTAGGTGCATATGCTGACCGATCATGGCACTTTCACAATACAGAGGACCAAAAAATCATTTCACAAAAAGATGTTTGCCAGAGGTGCTCTAGCCAACTTGATTGATTAAATAGAAACCAACTTTACAAATGATCATTTTGCTGGTTGGTGCAAGGAACCTGTGCCCTTTTGTTTTCAAATTGTGGTCCTCTAATCATGTCAGAAAAATCAGGAAACTTTCAGTACCAATCACAATGGAGCTTGAGATGATTCTGTCAAATTTTGTGCATGAACAGACTCCCGCTTGAGAAAAAGTGCATAAAGAAGTTCATTCCAGGAATCAGGGACACCAGGCAAGCACCAATGACTGCAGTCTTGACGGTGGAGAGAAGCTGGACCAATTCCTGGCTCTAAATAGTACAAAGATGCATGGCCATCCTTCCTCCGTTCCGCCATGCTCGTCACATTCAATAAATCCAAGTTCATCACATGTGATTCATTTGAGTGCTTTAATAACACGTCAAAAAATATTTTGAATCGGTAATCTAATGAACTTGGCAATGAGCCTAAGTCAGGAAGCTTTTCCAAGTGACAACTACCACCAGTCTTCCAGTCACCACCTCTGTTAATTCAGCTGATTTGTTAGCTCTATATCACTGTATAACAGCTTAGTACCATGGTAACCATGAAATTAACTTTTATAACATCTTGTGAGAGATATATGATGAGCATGCTTTAACTCAGTACAGAACTTACTCCCAAATAAATCATTTTAAAGTAATAACAAATTCAAAAGTCTGTGCCAACACCTACTGATTCAGTAATTTGGCAGACAAAAGGAATGAATCCAGGTTCACCCCCACAATCAGAAGATTACATGATGGACATGTTCTATCCAAATAACTTGATTAAAAGAGTCCATAGTAACAGCATAAGCATTCAGGAAAAATATAGCAGTTGAGATATTTTAGAAACAAGTTAGTTATGCATAAATCTTGAATTGTTCAGAGGATATAATTCCATTATTGTCTCCAAAATCCAAAACAAACTGAATACTGTGCAAGGAAGATCATAAAGACATGAATTTGGATACCTATGCAGTAAAAGAAAAAATTGAGACAAACCTGAAATGCACAGGAGCATAGGTACGAAAGAAGACTTGCGTCTTGCTCATATTTATTTTGCTATGTATCCAGTCAATCAAAGTTTCAAGTGATCTTAGGTATGCAGTTTCAACACTCATCTCCATTTTTACCTCCTGCCCCTCTTGGAAGTAACAATCCCTAACGAATAGCATAAAGCCAAAGATAAAAAATCGTTATTATAATCATATTACGATGAATCAAGCACAGTTTCCAACACAACATCAAACAATATGAAGTATGCACACATGAGCAAAAACCTCTTCAATTTCTCTCC
The DNA here is from genome assembly GCA_947687605.1 of Reutealis trisperma. Taxonomy (NCBI): domain Eukaryota; kingdom Viridiplantae; phylum Streptophyta; class Magnoliopsida; order Malpighiales; family Euphorbiaceae; genus Reutealis; species Reutealis trisperma. The sequence goes on along the minus strand of CANTUT010000033.1, from coordinate 8,881,377 downwards.
ATTGTTTCAAAATCTAAACAACGTAGAGTCCTCAAAACCTTTAGAAAGATCCAATAAAGATAATGAAGTTGATGAGGAAAATGGAGAAGATTGAAAGAAGGAAAATGGGAATTCTTATATTCCATTTCTTAAACCAGGGAATGATGATAAATCCATTAAGCACCAACTTATTGTTAGTTTCACCTACCATGAAAACTCATTCTTAGTTCTATCTATCAAGGTTGCCTGATTTTCCGTCAGCGATCACCATTCAATTTGGCTCACAGAGACAGACAGAGGTTATATTCAGTTCATTTCCATTTTTTGGGAATGCATGTATGATTAGAGGATGGTGGAAACAGCAGAAGTCAGGTGGAACTGGTAGTGTTAATGGAGCAATGGCAATGATAATGGAGGCAATGAGATGTACATGATATTTATAGTAGCAACAATAAGATAATGGTAGCATAGTTGCAGGGAAGAGTTGCCAGCTGGCTGGTAATACATTAGCCCAGTGAATTTCCTCTGTCTATGGGGTATATAGACGCTTAAGGGACTTTGATCATGTTTTGAACATCACTATTTCAATGCATTATATAAGCATGCACGCTGTAAGGATATAAGCAAGATATGCCCACTGGACTTTGGCTGAAGTGATAAAAGAGTTCACAAGATTTGAGTAGATTATTTAGTACCCAATCTGGAAAAGCAAAAATTCAGGGCAAGTTATGTTTTTGGTGTTACTCTCCCCACACCCATCTACAGTAAGGCCATACATTTGGCCACCTTAAGGCCTAAATTTCCACACTAAGCAGATGCATAAGCCCCCCAAGTAAGAAAAGTGTTAGATCGAAAAACAAAAGCATCTATATAAAATACCAGACCTGCAGCAGCAAAAAGTTCTAGATAAAATCTTTAGTGCCTATCATCTCAAGAATCCACGGTGCCAAAAGTTGGAATGAGAGCATGCCACACACACATGCACACACATATGAACAGAATTCAAGGAAAGTTGTTGGATAAGTTGAATTACCCTCTTATAGTCTTTTCATAATTCCACCAATGGCCAGAGTTAAAAATCAATACATCTGCATTTCTCCACTGTGGCGAAGTCCAATCCAATTTATCCACTCTTAAAGTCATCTTCACCTTTTCTGGAGCTCCAGCTGGTGGTCGACCTTGGTACATTAGAAATGGAGCTCTGTAGTATTCAACAGTGCAATTATATTCCTTGAACATGAAAGCCAGGAACCCTCTATGCTTTGTGATTGGATTCCCATTCACCTCATAGATTGAAGAATTTCCAGGAACAGCAGTGGCAAACATACAGAGGAGGGACTCCCATTGGTTCCTTCCAACCGAGTCACCAACAAATACAAGCCGCCGGTTCCTTAGCTTTTCCAACATCACCTTTGCATTGAATCTATTCTCAAGGAAGAACACATCAAAATGAAAGATAAAGAAAACAACAGATAGCTGAATGAGGGTAAATACTAATTTACAAATTCAGTCAAGAATGTTTAACAAAAAGAAAAATTAAGAGGGCGTTTTCCAGCCTAATGATAAATTTAAATTGCCTAAGAACAAAACCCTTTTTATTAATTTAAATTAAAACTAAAACAATTAAGCCAAAATATCCTGGATGCAGCATATGAAGCATAACTAAAACGCCAGAAGCCCAGAAAATAACGCATGAATAGAGACAAAAACTTATCCAGAAACTCCAATTATCTGTAGTAAAAGAGAAAAATAGCACCTTCATGGAAGAGGAACAAATGAAGCAGAATCTATAATCAGGAACTAATCAACAGAAAGTGAGTAATCTTCGATAATATAAATAAATAAAATTAACTGATGCTCCATTTTGCAACTGGGAGAAATTTTGAGACCTTTCATTTTCAACCTAACAGTACCACTATTTAATTTACTAGCCTGTCGTCTGTACCAAACTAAGTACAACAATTTTAAATGACAATAAATATTGTTTCATTTCTTGATTCCAGAATTTCTTAGCTACCAAATCAAATTAAAAACCGAAAAATAAAATTAAAATACATGGATCAAATAAATTGAAAGGAACAAAGGGTACCTGGGCAAGTCGCAATGATTTGGTTGCCAACGCCACTTGGTGTAGAAACTATCAGGCCTCCCATTCTCCAAGCACCTAAACCCAATATCTATAAAGGAGCAATCTTTACTCTGATACAATGGATAGCTATCATCCCAAACCCAGTTCCCATCAAAAACATCGCACCCATCACCACCCTTATCAAGAAATCCCGGCCGTCGATTCTCAGCAGCCATTTCTGCTGAAGATGAGGGATTAACCAATCCCAGCCAAGAGACCCCATGGTAGCGCAAGCCACGAGTGAAAGTCATGTAATCCAAGTAGAAGAAGCAGCAAATAAAGAGGAGAGTAGCCAAAAAGAAACCAAGAATGGCCAGAGAAGGCTCAAGAGAGTTCAAGCGCTTGAGTTTCTTAAAGAAATCCAAGTGGGTCATTGTGTCTTGTGGAGATGGTCTGTTGTTGCTGCTGCTGTTATTCTTGGTCATTTTGTTTTAAAGAACAAAGATTCAAAGAAATTATATTGTGTTCAACTTCAAAAAAGATGGTACAAAAAAGAACCGTTCTTTAGAATAGTGGGTCTTAAGAGACAAAGAGAGGATTAGAGAAAGTGGGGTATCAAAGTGAGATAGCATTAATAGCCAAAACTGATTTACACTATGTGGGGTGGTTTTGCTTTGTCAGTTTAGGAAGGAAAAAAAAAATGAAATAATTACAGCATTTAAAACGTTTTCATAGAAACAGAGAGATGGACTGGGTTATAGGCAGAATCTGATACGCAAACATGAACATGAAAAGAATTCAGAGAAATTGAATAGCCATTCAATTCGTTTCAGGGTTAGTTGATATAGGCCAGTATTCTTGATGGGTATTGAATAATAAATAGCAATAGGTATAAATATAATCAAAGAAAAAATAAATAAAAATCACAGTATCAACTATATTAATTAAGCAATGCAAAATAAACAGTACTTGATTAGTAGAAGAAGAAGAATCAAGTGGGTTTGCGAAAGACAAAAGCTTCAAAGAATTTCAATGAAGTAGGCGTAGGCGAGTAGCTATTAGAGAGAAGTGCAGTTGAAATGGTGGTTTTTATTCGTGTGAAGTTAAGGCCCGAAAAAACTCAAAAGCTCTGTACAACCGATGAAAAAATTTTTTTAATTGGCGAAATTAGCCTTCCATTAAATTCGCTAGTTAGTAGGGACGCGTTTGGACTTGCCCTTCCACTCCCTTTCGCTTGATTGAAAATTGGCCTTCCACTGGCTTTTTTAGTGAGATCTTTTTTAATTTAAATTATAAATAGATTATTTATTTTCAATATTATTTATCGAATTCATATTGACAACTCATATGAACATTAATCAAGTCTTTTAAAATAGAACGCACTATTCATAAAGACAAATTATTCTATTTATTTTAGCACGTGTGTGATATTTTTTTTTTCATGTTTTTATATAATATTTATATTTTAATATTGTATTCAGATTTTTTTTTGTGTGGGAGAAATATTTTTTTTTTTATGTGTTGTACATAGATTCTTAATTTTTATTTGATAATTAAAATTTAAAATATTGGATTGATATGAAATGAATTTCAAATGATACTCTTTGGCCAAAAAAAAAAAAAAAAATCGAAATGATACAGCTTTAAAATAAAATCTTATAAACGACTCAAAGGCTAGCTCGTTATTTGCGATTCGATACAAACGACATAGGCATTGTTTGACAATTGGCATAAAAAGTTGGGTCCTTGAAAAGCGGTGCGGGTCCCGCTCCGGAAGTCCCACTCTTCCACTTTCCTCATATTCTCTCTCTCTCGGCGTCTGTCACCCAGTTAAGATCCATGATTACTTCCAGTTCTTGATTGCCATTTGCACCCAAATCTGAAATTAAGATTTTAGCTCTCCATTTAATAATAATAAAGAAGTAATTATTTTTTAAAAGAATAAATTATTATTTAATCTTTAAAATTAATCTAATTAATTTTTATTTTTCAAGAAATTAATTTTTAATTTTAGTTTCATTAAATTATTTTATTCAATTTTATATTTTTTCTATTAAATTTATAGAAATGACTAAAATACTCTTATATATATAATAAATATAAATATAATTTTATTCTTTAAAAATAAAAAATAAAAAATTCAAATTAATAAAATTAAATAATAATCATTTAATTATTATTTAATTTTATTAATATTTTTATTATATATAATAATTATTAAATTATATAATAGTAAATAATTTTATAATTTGATGATATTAAATATAATTATCATATAAATATTATTTACTTTATTATAAAAATAAAATTATATTTATTATATATACAATAATATTTTCATCATTTTTTACAAAATTTAGCAAAAAAAGTATAAAAATTAGATGAAATGACTAAATAGTATGATGGAATCAAAATGGAAAGACTAATTAGTTAATTTCTCAAAAAATATAGACGAATTAATTAATTATATCACATTCCAATAATTAAATAATAATTTATCCTTTTTAAAATTATTGTAGTAGTAATTTTTTATCATTAGTCTTGAAGTATTCTTGATTTTTTTATCATCAGTCTAATATTTTTGAGAAAGAACTATTCAATTTAGTATAACACGATGAACACCAATATCTATAAATATAATAGTTTTGAATATTTTTCTTAATAAAGTTGAATATGTATTACTGAAACAGCATAAACTGTTTTCTCTACGAAGAGATAAATATAAAACACTGAATAAATTAGCTTATAAGCTTCATTTTCACGTGAATAATCTTGCATGGCAGAAAGATTTTAGTCGACTTCATCTTCATAAACAAGAATTCTAAATTTGCATTTCAAAGATCAAATTAGGGTAACTGGCTGAATGCACTAGATAAATTTTGCTTATCTTATTTAGAACATGATTTTCGAGAGTTAGGAATGAAAAATTTGTAATGAATAAAATAAAATTTTAATATCAAATATTTTATATAATTTTCTATTATATGTGAAATATAAATCTAAATAAACAGTGGCTCCAAATATATTTTATTCAAATAGATTCTAAAAAAAAAAAAAATTCAACAATTAAGTATTGAATATTTAAAAATTAAATTTTAAACAATGAATAATATAAGTACTAAAAAATATTTTTAAAATTATAAAGTTGTTTACAAAATCAGTAACTTATTGATTATATTCAATACAAATTTTAAATTAAAGATTTTAATTTATAATTTAAATGAATTTGAATTTAATTGAAATTTTTAAATAAGATATTAACAAATATAATTTAATAATTTAAAATATAAAATATTAAAAATTATAATTTTAAATATTAAATCATATTATTAAATATCACATATCGGTTTGATATGATTATTGCTGCTTTTATTTTTAATTATTAAATATAAAAGTTGCATGTCAAAGTATAACCAAGTGATAAATATACATATAATTTGACCAATAAATTTTAATTTAAACATCTTTCTCAATGCTCAAAACAAAAAAATTAAAAGAATTTTATTGTTAAATAATATCTATTTTTGTTATTTTATATTTTAAAACAAAAAATAAATTTTCACAATAAAAATATTTTATATTGTAAATATTAATAATATATAATAAATTAAAATAAAAAAAAAGGAATTAGATTAATTATTAAAAAATAAAAAGGAATTAGATTAATTAAGGACCACGCAAAAATGCATGTGTTTGCCAATGTTATGTAAAGTCGGCAATTGAAAAAGAAAAGACAGATTCCCGTGTTAAATGAATTATATTGTAAGAACAAATTATCAAAATTAATCATTAGCAAGGAATATAAGTTTAGTTAGGAATATAAATAATACTGCAATTTTTATAGAGTATATTTAAAAGTTAAATGGCTTAGTTTATTGTTATTTTAATTTTTCGAAATATATAAACACACACATGAATTAAAAAAAAAAAAAAAGGCATATTCATATATTAAAATCGAGTAAAAATAAAAGAAAGGTGTCCATCTTAAAAAGAAAAAGGAGGGATTTAAATTAGTCTTATAAGTCTAAATTAAAATTGGTTTTCTTTTTTTATATGCAAAAAGAGTTAATCATCACAATGTTTCTAAAATCTAATGCTCAGCTCATACTTCTATTCTCGCTGAGGAAGCAATGGAGTCCGAGCCGCCCTATTCCCACCCACTATCGAAGCATCGAATATATGAATGATATCGCGCAAGAACATTGCTAAGAGAGTTAAGATAGTCCTGCAAAAAAGTCAACTAACAATAAACATAAAAGAGAACAGAATAGAATTTAGGAAAATTTTTACAAATTTGCCTGTCAAATGTCAACTGATTAATGATTGGAGAAGCCATTTGCTTTTTTTCTTTTGTGTGGATATGGTGCCACCGCCAGAACGTTCCTGTCCTTACCAGTTACCACTGTACTTTAGTGCTCTCACTCATATTTTAGCAAATGGATATAAGTAGAACGTGAAATGATGGTGATAGTTTTTAATATACACCGCAATCAGAATTTACTTGACCCAGCAATTTGTTTGCTGAGTAAATTTAAGTTAACATTGATTAACCTTGACTTTGTCGTATTTAAATTGAGAAAATGTGAATAAATAAATCTATATAATTCTTAAATTATGCTAAATTCTCTCATTTAACTTATTTTTTTTTTAATTGAATAATATATGAACTACTAAAATCTTTCATTTTTTTTATTGAAATTCAAGAATTTAAAATTCCACATAACAGGTGAAATTTCTATATTCTCATAATTTTTACATATATAAATTTTTCTATCTTCAAAATTGTTCTTGTTAGTTTACAGATTTTTATTTTCATACTAAATAAAATATTTTAAAATTTTCTACATTTCACATTCCTTACATTTTAAATATTCCTTTCATTTTACATTCTCACTCCAAGATTTTCAAAAAGGAAAAGGGAAAGAACTCATCACAACAGCACACAGAAATTGTTGTTGTCAACTATATCATGGCCGAATGATATCCACTCAGTTCTCATCAAGAACCATCAACTACAAAAGGCTGACATTTTGCTCAAAAAAGCAATGAGATAAATAAGATAATTCACAAGACCCTTGCGACAAGCTAAAAGGTAAAATTTCACAAATACACCTCTCAGTTAAAAAAAAAAAATCTGTCAAGCCGGAGAACAATGCAAGATCACAAAACATACCTTAGATTGCGCACGACTAATTGACTCATGCAACTTCCAGAACTGGCTTTGCTAATTACTTGCACAGAGACAATTTTGTTCTCAGATAATTTAGGAAAAAAGATCAGTAACTCTTATCAGGCGAGGCAAAATTGAATTTTACATCAGAAAAGGTACAGAGTTTGTTAGAGCATTTCGGCTAATTACAGTGTTAAAAGAAAAAAGGGGCATCTTGATTTCACAAAATGTAATACCAGAATGTGAGGAAAGCGGCAATTCCACTTATTATACAAAGTCTATCTATCCTGCTTTCATTTCTCATCTTCTCTTCTTTTAACTCGCTTTGCACTTTCGCGTACAAATGACAGGACTCGAGAACTTCACTATAGTTTTTGCTCCTGCGGCAGCTCAATGCTTCCTTGAGTATAAGCAAACTGTTTCTTCCATTAACATGAGCACCTTCCATGTCTTCCAACTGCATGCTCAGCTCTGTTAGTTTGAGAGTTGTCTGGGCACCTTCTCCCTCTGCACGAATTACTCTAAACTTCATAATGAGGATGCATTCGACTACCTGACATGGAAGAGTGTCTTTCGCAGAAAGAACAGATCCAAAGCGTATTACAAAATCCTTGTCTGTTGGCCAATGCCTTTGCCCACCGAGAGGACTCCAGCTAGCAAGATTAGCAGCTTGCTTAAATTTTTTGTTCACAACAATCCAACTAAGTCGAAGTCCATCACGCAGCTCCTTCCACAGCTTTCCATCTTTTCTTTCTTTCTCCATGGATAAAATTGGCGGCAGACCATCAGAAACTGAAAGGAAAATTTCACCTTCACTGTCATCATCCCTGGCTGCATATGTAAGAAGGTCAATCCGAAATGGGCAATTGTAAAACCAACCATTGAATTCATTGGCATTAGGAATGCCCCACAGGACTTTTGAACAGATCGTTTTATCTTTGTACCTAATATCAACAATAGAAACAAAATCTGATGGTGAAATACTCCCAAATTCATCTATGTCACCATAGTATTCAGCCTCAGTCCATTCTTCAGGGTACTCTAGATACTTATTCCACTGATACTCAGTAACTTCCTTGTTAACAATAAGTGGAAAACAGTCCGCGTAAAACTTTCTGAATCCACCAATTGATGTTATCAAACTTTTGACATCTTCCCTATTCGTTGAAGGCCACATAGAAGAACAAACATTTTCCCATAGCTTCTCTTCTTTTGAGATGGAGCAGAATGCAGCACAAGTGCATGCTGCACTTGCTAATGTAGGGCCATCAAGACGCCTCAATATGTCATAGAAGATGTCACTGCTTAATGATGTCATACTCTCAACTGGTACCACGGACATGGCCATAAACACCTGAATCATTAGTAACCAATATTTTAGTGCAGGCATATAAATATAATTGTTCAACACGCTTACAAGAGTTTAGAAATTAATATTAAAACAAAAAATGGTCTTGTGAATCAGGTGCCATAAGATTGTTTTCTGACTTGAATCCAAAGTTCTCAAAATTTAATATTAATTATTTGCAGAAGAACCTCAGTATGTCATTGGCTCTTGACAAGCAAATTAACAAATGGGCGCCAGGACAAGTCTCTATCCCTAAATACAAAAATAAACGAATAAATGAAGGCTCATGTGAACTATGTTTTATTTTTCACGGACAATTTTTCTTACCAACCTCAAAATTGCAACTAATGCACAATTCATTCACACATCAAAACCAGCACAGCATTACAGGCATTTGCAATAGTTGAAGGGATCAACTTCATTTCCATTCTTTAAAATAAACAAGATGGCTTCCGTATGGAGGCCATTTAAGCCTTATTCATGTTAAAAAATAAAAAAGCTCTTTTTAAGATTATATTGCCACTTTGCTTGGCTTGACTTGGTCAGTCCCAAGGAATGTACCAAAACTTCAAAGCCAAACGGTTCAAATGAATGGCACTGCATTGATAAGGGAAAGGCTTAAAAGAAAAGAAAAGAAAAGAAAATTGCAAGAACATTTGAAACGAAGGAAAGATGTATTCCCATAACGAAGGGAACATTTGAAAAAGGATCCAATATCCACAGACAGTTTCAAATAGTTGGAACCTAAATCTCAATGGAGTTGAGCTGAAAACTCAGAATGAACTTCAATTGCTCAACTAAAACTATCCAAGCTAATTCTCGCAACATACTACAAGCGCAGAAAGGCTTCAACCTTATGCAAATGAGCTTGAAAAGGACAAATTCCTGATAAAAGTGCAGAGAGGCCGACAACTTCTCAAGTGTAGACACATCTACAGAGGAAAAGAGTTCACATCACATGTATATCTTTCTGAATTTTGTGAAAATGTTGCATGCACTTTACTTACAGGATTAATAGATTTTTACTTCTCAGAGTAAGAAAACACATACAAAACGGCTTCAATAAGTTGATCCCAAATAGGTGTCACAGTCTTTAGCAATTTCACTGTGGATATCGACAAGCAGACACCATCCATCAACCCTAACACGAAAATCCCCAAAACAGAAAGACCATATTCAAACTAGTGGCAGCAGATATTTTGGGGGGCGTTCTATAATTCTATTAAATAATACAAAAACAACAGTACAAAAGTACTCAAAACTTTTGTTTACCAAAACAAACAAACTCAATTTAAAAGAACAAGCCAAACTCAATCAGATGAATCAGGAAATGAATGGATCAAGAGGCAGAACTCTACTAAATTCAAATTTTCCCACGCAAATTGCTAAAAACTAAAGCATCCAATTGAATTCACGTAGATTTAATAAAGGAATAATCTTTCTTTGAAAAAATTCAAAGCCCAGAAAATAAAAACTAAAACCAACAATGACACAGAGAGAAAGAGAGGAATTGACGCACCTGGAACATTAACAATCATCACGCACACGAAATTAAAACAGAGAGACGTGGATGGAGAAAACAGAGAAAGACCCAACAAACAAACAAAAAAAAAAATGGAGGAAATCAGAGAGATGTAGATGGCAAAATTGGGTTTACGAAAATTATGATCAGGTCAGGAGTCACTTTCTCAAAGTTGTCTTGTAATCTTTTGGAGTTCTCGAGCTTTTTATTTTTTAGTTTAAAAACGACAGGTGTTTTGGGGGATTTCCGCTTGCTCTCTCCTCCTTCCTGTTCACCCTGCATTAGTGATATTTTCAATGGATCGACTATATCCTGCCACGTCATCCATAATTTTTCAGTAACCATTACCAAAACAATCAATTATAAATTAGATTTTCGCAAATAAAGAAAAATTCAATTACTCTACCAATTTACCTCTCATCTTATTAATTACTTATAAAATTTAATTATTGATATTAAATTATAAATGAATATTTTTTTATTTTATATGAATTATTTTCATTTGATAGTTAAAAAATAAATTTAGTATGGTAAATAGAATTTCTGTGTAATATCAGTGTTAAAAAATAACAATTAAAATTTATTAGCATAATATATATATATATATATAGATTCGTCATATTAATGTAAGCCACAATGGGAATTATTTTATTTTACATAATCACGCTTTTGAATGCTCAATTACATGGGTTTTCAGCATAAAATAATTGATGCAAAATGCAACTCTTGGAGAAACGTACATGGCCACAAAAATGTCAGACCCTAGAAGGCATATGTCTATTATTTATATATAGAGAGAGAGAGTACTTCCAAACTTCCTTTTTATCCTCACTACTTGATTTAACAGATGTTATATATATATGACTGGAGTATAGAGAAAGTTTTGGAACTCCCTACTTATGTATTTATCTTTTTTATAATTTTTTAAAATTTTTATATAATTTTAAATATTCAAAGAATAATTAAAAATAAATTTTAAATAATTAATAGAGTACTTAATATGAAAGTTTAAGAGTTTTCTTTTTAATTTTTTCTTTTTTAGTATAATAATTTTATTTAAACAAATTAAATAAAGAAAAAAATAAAAAGTAATAATGCAAAAAAAAGATAGTATGATACTTTTAATACATTATAATATAATTATTTTCATTGTATTCTCTCATAATTTTTCATTAAATATATTGTAATGATAATTTAAATTTTTACATTAGCCTTTAAAGATAAAAATATTCATGAAGAGACCAACTTAAAAATCTATAAATAATAATAATAATAATTTTATATGTATAATCTTTTATTTAAAATAATGTTTATTCTTACCTTTTTATGATATATGAAAATTAATTAAAAATATTTTCTAATAACAAACCGCGCAAAGTGCACTAATTTTATACGATAATAATATAATAAGATTAACGATTTAATAATAGAAAGACTGTTCATTTTAAGAATAAGTAATTTAAAATAATTTATTCTTTTTTTGAAATAATTTTTTTTTTAAATTTCACACATCAAACAAGGATAGAGTAAACTTATTTTAAATATATTTTAATTTGAAGATTATGCAAGGAATATATTTTTTTTTAATTTCAAAATCCAGTGGCTATTAAATTTAATTTAACAAAATGAAATGTGAGTGTAAATTCAATTAAACATACGCGTTTGAGTAATTAATTATCCATGAAGATATTTTTATTTATACAAAAAAGGACACATTCTCCTTGGCAGAAAAGAAATGAGCCAAATCAGGGGATCTTCATCTTCTGACATAATTACCACTCACTCGGGGATTGGACGGATTTTCATTATTCGTATCTTCTAGTCATCAACCAAAAAACAATGATAATACGAAATATTAAATTTGAATATTTATGAGTAAAATTCATAAAAATATATATATATATATACATTGGCAATTAAATTCTGATTATTATTAATAATTTATTTTTATTTTATAAAATTATTATGTATGCAAATTCTTCACATTATTTATTCATCTCACATTAAAGAGAATGAGGAGTCAAAAGGAAGAAAAAATGACTTGAACCGACACCATGTGAAGGAAAACAAACCATTAGTTAATGAGCGCTAAAGGTCAAAAGTTTAGAGAGATGGGTCCCCAAAAAAAAAAAAAAAAAACAAGATCATGCAAATCGTATGGTTACTATTTGCCTCTGTATTTGAAAAAGAGATTCACGAGGTAACACCAAACAAACCACTGCATTGGGAAGAAAGGGACTTGAGAACAATCCACCTACGAATTATGAAAATGAGCTGGATTTGGTTTCTCTCTATCTACAAAATCTATACTTAAACCAGGTAAGAGACAGCTTTAGGTGACCTAATAATAGTAGAGGAATGTTAAAATAATAAGGATTTTAAAACTCATGTAGTACTATGATTAACACCTAAACTTGTACCAAATTTTACTATGCTGATGGGGTCTCTTTGGGTCCAAGGTGTTGTTGCTGTTGAGGCGCAATTGGGCATCTCTATCATTGCTGCTTACTGGTTGAAATTGACATGTTATAGAATCCAAGCTCAAATTTATTTCAACAATGAATTGGTTTCACCTACCAATGCCCTACAAAATAAATCAATTCCAAGCATCTGTCAAATGATCCTTCTTCTTGTAAATATCTTAACACTGCGCATCTTTCAAACTAATAATGCTATGCTGTTATCAACAATATTAAATTGACCGGTTCAATTTAGTTTATATTAGTTAGCTCCAAAACCTATTGCCAAAAATGGAACATCAAACCAAATAATAGAAGGAATTGGGCAAAATCAGGCAAAATATATCATCTTAATAAACAGGTAAAATTGATAACAGGAGGAGAAGCTCAGTAGTAGTTAGTACGTACAAAAACTCTTAAATCCATAAACTGTTACAATTTTCTAAAGCCTCTTTTATTTTATTTTTAACCTAACACCACCTAATACTCACCGTTGATCATCAAATACTTGCTGGTGTATTGTCGGAGGCGACAGCATCAGAATCACCGGGCAATTCCTTCCGAGCAGACTCATCGTTGACATCGTCGGGATCTCGCTGAGGATCGGATTTATCCATGGCCGCACGAACCTTGTCGAGAAAAGGCTTGAAAGCCATCTCAATCGCCAGCCATCCAAATGCTAACGCCCCAAACACGACCATCGCTTGTTTCATCGGCTTTGTTCCCATCTTTTCTCTGTTCACCGTCTTTTTTTTTTTTTTTCCTAGCTGTTGATACAAGAAAAGCTCGCACTTCTCAGTTATCACCGTCAAGTGGCAACTAAATTTATAGGAGCTAGGGTAGCAAACATTAGTTCCTTAGAATCCGTGTGAAAACCCACCAGTGGCAAGTTATTTCTTGGTCATGTCAATTGACGGTCAAGATTGGCTGGAACTATTTCACTTCCCAAAGCAAATTTAGCCTATTTATCAGGGATTTATACCGGTACAGCAACATCATGCTCAAAATTTGGGCCACAAATATTTTGGAATTTTGATTTTAAACTAACACAAAGATCCTAATGAGGGAGTTTGTGCTGCTTCAAATTGGGTCCAAGTGACTTAGTCCCTTCGTGTAGGGAATTATTGCACATCTGTGATGGTTAGGTAATGAAGCTAACCTGCAATCAAAAATGCCAGGCTAACTCTGCTAGCAGTTGTAATTTACGTTTTTGTTTTGGATCTGTACAAGTCTATGCATGAGATGCCAATTGCGAATAAACATTTAGAGAATTCAGAAGAATTGCAAACGGAATTTATAACTACTTGCTGCTATAAAATTGAAGGGCAATAATGATCCAAAATTAGATCTTCCGCCAATGATACTCACTGCTGCATAATTGAGGACAAAACATTCAGTAATAATATATCATGACCTCATTAAATCCCAACTTCCAGCTAGCACTAGAAGAAATTCAACCATGGAGAAAAGGCTCAGAATCTGCAAGTTGGCCTCTACAAGACAAACAAGGTTACAAAAATAGCAATAACATTCTCTTCATGTTCCTAACTTTACCAACAAATTCTCCTTACAACATAGGTGTTTACATAACCAGATGCCACAAAAATTGGAACGAGTGCAACACATCTAGCGGCCTCTACCACGTCCACGACCGCGTCCACGTCCCCGACCACGTCCCATGGGCCTCCCTGCATTTCAAAAAGCACTAAAATCATTAGCATTCCATAGCATAGAGGTGGGTGAGTGGGATTGTCCAGATAGTAACATCAATATAGATCAAGTTGAAGCTGAAGAGAAGATAGCCATACCAGCAGTTGGCTTCTTAGGTTTGACCCTAGGTGTCTCTTCAACCAGCAGAGTCTCAAGATTCAAGCTGTCAGGAAGGATATAATAGCGAATATTGTTACCCCTCACACTGAGATGATCCAAAGTTACTGGATTTTTCCCCTTAAGTGTTAGCTTCACAGTCTTCAGATGAGTATTCATACTAATATCCACACCTGTAATCAGCAAATTAAAAAGAATCAGAATCAAATATTTCTTCACCCATTTGGACATATATCCAGCAAAGAATATTTTCAGTTTTAAATTGCAGGAAATATTGAAGTTATCCAAAAGAACTTTTTCTCCAAATCCAAAACACTCATATCATTCAGGAGAAAAACAAAAATATACTGTCAATGCAGTGCCGATATTTCTTGTTCTTGATGGAACGCATAAACTTGATAATTGAAATAAGCAACATATACTTTCTCAACTACTAGTGGTATAACAATTTTTTAGAGCAAACAGAATTCTTGTAATAGTGCAACAGGTTTCCATGGATCAATAGGGCAACAGGTTTCCATGGATCAATCATAGGTTAGCTGAGCTTACTGGATAGGTTAGCTGAGCTCACTGGATAGGCCTTTGGGTACCAAGGTAGAGTGGTATAAAATATGTCCATGTGGTGTTAATATCAAACCTTTGGGTGACCCATTGGTACAGGGAGATTGAAGAATTGCCTAAGGAAAGCATGACATAAGGCTCAAGAATTGCTTAATGAAGCATGATATAATGCTCCAAAAAGCAACTTTCTAAGAATCAAAATGTCTTTACATAAAAATCTCTTATCAACTCCACCAGAGCATCTACCAGATAGTATTATCAGGTTCTTAATTACAATTGAATCACAAGGCAATGGACTTGAAGTAGAGACTTGTCAAAAAGATTGTCGAAAAACAAAGCCATGAGGTATCTTGTATTGGTAAGGAAAAACTAGAAGCTTAGTTATAGGCACATTTCAAACCATATGTACATCCTCATCATTGTACGTATTTGCTGAAATGTGGAAGTAAAACATTAGAAGAATATACAATTAGAGCAATTAATAGCTTTTCTACAGGTGAACGAGAAAGACAGAATGCCTGTAACTCCACACCATCATACAAGGAAATAATTATCAAAGATGGTTGACAGTTATCCCAGCTGATGGGAGGTAACAATCAACTTCTAAGTACATGTAATAATGGCAGTGTTGAAAATGAAAAATGTGAGGAGAAATGCAGATGATATGCCAAAAAAGAGAAAGTGAGACCTCTATTCCAAGCATAAGAAATTATTTTTAAAAACTAGGCTAAACATTTTCGGTATTGCTCAACATATGAACAGCAGTTTCTTTAACATCTAGATCTTTGAGACAGAATGCATCACACCATGAATTGGACTTTAAGTATTATAGAAAAAGAAGATCAGGATGCAGGTAAATTTTGAAAATGCATGCATAATACAAGAAATCATATTCTGCTTATCAACGTGACATGATATATAAAAGAGAAAACATGCTTTGTCCTAACTATCCACATGTAGAGTATGAATGTATGACATAAGTATTCGAATAGTCTATCTAGTCAACAATTTGTTAGAATCTTAAAAATCCCCATCAATGGTATTATTTAGTCCATAAAAGATTAAAAATAAATAAATAAATAAACACTATCCTCTATATTATGTCACTGGATCAAACTGTTTCTTATCCTACTTTAAACTTGGTTCATTTTCATGTCAATCTAAAGGCATTTAGAAGCAGGGGTAGCATAAGTACATCCAAAACATCCTAGGAAATTGCTGAGACCAAATTGTGCAACTTCACACTCGAGCACAAGTATGCAAAACTTGCTAAACTAAAGATACAAAACAGGAACAAATACATACTAATATATTCAGAAATAGTCCATTATTAATTACATAAAAACATCTTAGAAATAATCCATTATCCATTAAACAATTACCAAATACTCTTTAACGTGTCACAGGATAGGCACTGATTGGGCTTCATGTGTGTGAGAAAGGATTCCTCATCACCTGAAAGAATTTAATTTAAATTCTGGGATTCTGATATTCAGTTTTCAATAAATGATGAGAAAAGAAAAAGATGAAGCAAACTTAACATGCTGCATCAAATTTAAACCCACTAGTCCCATTATAACTTTGCCTCGGATCACTCTTATTCTAATTATTTCTCTATAAAAGTCTCGAATTACTGAATCTAACGGAACTTAAACTTTCGACATAGTAACATTTGTATTAACCAAAACATGTGATGCTGTTAAATGAGGATTACAGCACGCGATAATTAGTAACTAACAAATGTACTTTAAACAATCAGAAATACTAACTAGGGTTTAACAAAACCAAAAAACGAAAAAGAGAGAGAAAGAAAACCTGTAATGGTGCCGTGAACGACGGTTCCATTCTTTAGCTCAATTGACACGGTTTCGTTGTTCAACTTCATCAAAAACCTGAAAATAGGAAACGAACGAAATCGGATGATATAATCAGATTATAATTAACATGAAAGCAAGCAAAATAGATTTGTAAGGGGGAAATAAAAGAGTAAGAACTCACCTGACAAGCTTCATTGTGGACTAGGAAGGCCAAATCTAGGGTTTGAAGAGGCACAGTGAAGACTACTCAAGGAAGCAGGAGAGGAGGAGGGGACCTTTGAACTCTGAACAGTGTCATGTGTTAGGGCTTAGCCCTGTTCTAAAAGGGGTTTGAAGCTTTATCTAAACGGCAGCGTACATGTGGTTGGAGTTATTTACTGTATGCCCCTCGTTGTTTTTGTATTAATTTGTTGGTATGCGGTACCCTTTTAGCATGTGGAATTTTTTATTTTTATTTTTTGACAAAAAGAGCATAATTTCCTATTAACAATTAGGCTCTGTACCACTATCACTGTTAATAAAAATAAATGTTAATATAGCCTAATAATATTGACGTAATATTTATGAACTCTTATTTTCTTTATTCACATGATTATTTAAAAAAAAAAAAGTAAAATTCATAAGTATGGTATTAATATTGATTATGTCATTTCAGTATTAATTATGTTACATCAATATTAATTATCGATATTAAAACTATAGATCCTAAAATATTAATGTATCAAACTACACACCTATTGTTATCAAGAAAACTTTCAAAAATTCATAAATATAAAAATATCAAATTACATTGTATTTTTTTTTTTTGTTACAATCTCCTAATTTTTTTAACGTTTGAATTACAAAATTACCGTATAAATCTTATTTCTAAAAAGTGCAGGAATTTTTACTCTTGCAAATGAATATTAAGAATATGTGTGTATATATATATATATATATATTTATTTATTTATCAGATAGTGACAAAATGATGCAAGTATGATACATCATTGGTAGACATCCAAAGAATTTCCGCAAACTTGTAAGGAAAAAGTATTTATTGTATTTTGTTTATTAAGTTTTTAAAATTTTTGAATGATTTACAAATTATTCTCAATGAATTTCTCATCATAAATTTTATTTTATTTTATTTTTTATAAAAAAAAGTCATTGATATGAAAATATGAAAATAAAAATAATTTAATGTGAAAAAATGAAATTTTAGAGATTTAATAAATAAAACATAGTAAATTAATTTAATTTTTTTTTCTAATTTGTATGTACGTAGAGAATTAACATGGAATTATTGTGAATTTTTTCCCTTTCACATCAAAATTTAAATAAATTCCATGATAAAAGTAGCTCGCACTTTCTTATAATTCAATTCAACTCATATAGGGTGGGGTTTGAAACGAGTACAAATAACGAGGAATAAATTTTAATATATTCTGAAATGAGTTTGAATAATGAGGTAATTAAATGAGTTTAAAAATAAACAGTGTAGCTTTTGTTAACCAGATTGGATTTGCATTTGAAAAATATTAAGATTTTTAAATGTCTAACCCATTTGATTTATATATAATTTTTTGCAAGTGAAAATTTATTGTCCAACTTACAAACATATTTAATTTTTAGAAATCATTTATATAATTTCAGCTAGATATGATAATTTTATTTATCATGTCGTATATTCAACTCAATTTTAATGGGACGAAGCAAATTTTATAATTTAAACTTGAATCGAATTTGGATCAAATTAGAATAATACTAACTTGACTCGCATCCAATCCAATATATATAACACTAGTAAATTTTTAAAGTCAAAATGCAAAAATAAAAAATACTATATAAAAATGGATATTTAGATAAATATTAAAATTTATTCACAAAAATCAATTCATTTATACTCTATTCAATATCCACTTTCTTATAAATCCCTTTATATATTTTGCAATCATTCAATTTTCAATACTTTCCCCGGCGAGAATTCACCAATAACAGGTGTGGGCTGCAGTTAGCCTGCGCCTGATCTTGAAGTCCCGGTCTAGTCACATGCTTTCGGCATATTACATTTCCGTATTTAGGATTCGGATCGGGTAAAAAAAAAAAAAGTTTAGAAGTTCTGAATTCTGACGCATACAATTTACAGTAAGTTAAAAACGGATTGGATTTGCTGGATTTGGCGAGGTATATATACGCACAAGTGCCTCCACTTCACCCACTTTGTCTTCGCCATTGATTCTCTGCGGAAGACCTCATACATCCCCATCAGTTCAATTAACTTGCCATTGTTGCTTTGTTTCAAATCTCTTATAATCCGATTAAACTCATCCGTTAGAGCTTTATTGTTGAAAGTTAATTCACATACAGAGTCACAAATTCAAGCCGATAGCTAGCTTTTGCTCTACAATTTTCGTGATTATCAAAATGGATTTTAATCGTTCCACGCAATCAAGAAAGTATGAAGACGAAATAGGCGAAGTTGCAGAACGCGACCATGTAGGACCACGACTATGTACCTCTACTTTTTTTTTTTTTTTCAGATTAACTGCTTTATGATTATAGTCTTTAGCTTAATTCAATACATTGGACAACTCATACTTAGTAGATCATTGTTAAGGTTTTGTACATATATGGGACTGTACAGATACGAAATATAGATTTTGGCACTTGTAAACATAGTTTCTATTTTTGTTTTTGAATCTTTTTGTTCTTTCTAATGTTTTTACACAGTTGTTGTGAATTGTAGATATCTGATTACTGATTTTTAAGTGCTTTATTCCTTAGGATAGAGAAGGAAGACAATGGAGGACGAAAAGGAAATTCCCAAGCGAGGGTCAAGTGCATGTCCCTCCATCATATAGGCACGATAGACGGTTTCAATTTGGAAACCGTGGATCCTATGATGGAAACATGCTCCCTCATGGTAGGCCTTGTGCTTTTTTAGTGTGCATGGATTTGGTTCAATATATTGACAGTGTATGGTCAAGTCAATAAATTATATAGTTTCATACATTATTGGCTGTATTGCATTTTGATCCATCCCTGAGATATTTCCTTTTTGGGTTGGATAAATTGGGTATAGTGGATTGATATTGGTGTGTTTTGACATTTTTGAGTTGTCCTTTGGCTAATTCATGTATTTGGCTTTGTTGTAATCCTCTTTTTTGAGGGAAGTAGTCCTTTTTTTTTGGTTCTTTGCTTAAGATTCTGCTTCATACCTTTCTTTTTTCCCTACTTGGGTTATGCTACCAAACAATAATGTAGTGGGTTTTTGTGGTCATGAGTGAATCAGTGTCATACTCTCAGTTAACAATTTGAGCCAAGGCACAGGATATATCTTGTTTCATAACTTATAATTCTTTTTGTTTCAGGTTGGTTAGATTGCCCAGCATATGGTGAAGCCATAGACTGTATAATTCCTTCAAAAGTTCCACTTGGTGAGTCCTTCAATCAATACATTCCCAGCAAAAGATACACACCCAAACATGTGATATATGAACAAAGACAACTGGGAAGAGAAGTGAGTAAATTTACTGCAAATTGTTCAACCCTCATTATATTCAATGTGTTGACTGAAATATCTCCTCCTCTAGTCATGCTCTTATCTTTTTAAGATGGGATGGGAGAAATGCACATTGCACACGAAGAAGAAACTGTTGGATAACCTGATTGGATTCCTCTGCCAAACATTGACTGACCGTTTATTGTATTTGCACATAGAATGAGTGATGCTTTTAAAATCTCTTTTAAGAATATTAAATAACAGTCTTGTATGTAGAGTAAGAATTCCCACACCCCAACACACCCCCCCAAAGTGGCAAATTTTATTTAATATATCAATGCATATTACTAGTCTCTGTATGTCGAATTAAAACAACAAGATTGCATGAAAATATTGTGTGTCACATTGAGAGAGAGAGAGGTCTATATGCTTCATAGTGTAGCACCATCAAAGGAATGCCAATGATTGATATACACTTTTTTTCAGAAGGGATGCATGCAATTGTGCTTCACACATTTTCTGAAGTCAATTACTCTTGTTGTGGTCAAAACAACATCTTAGTGTTTCTATCTTGTTCTTTTCAGCTTGGTTTAGTGATTGATCTAACGAACACTAATCGTTACTATCCCCTATCAGCCTGGTCAGGAGAAGGAATTGACCATATTAAGGTTTGTATTTGAATTGTCATTCTCAAATTGTTCTCCTGTTACTGCAAAAGGGTTCAAATTAGATCTTAGTACATACTTAATTTGCTTGAGCACAGATTAGATGCAAGGGCAGGGATGCTGTACCTGATTATGCATCTGTAGATAAGTTTGTCTATGAGGTAAGCTTCTTTTATCATAGTAGTAAATGCTCTCTATGGGAAAACTTTAGCATGCCTTTTCCTCTGCTGGTTTGCATCTTATTAATTGGCAAACTCAAGATTTGCATTGGTGGTATGAGGAACAGTATCATGTTAGTCCCAAGGATAGATGGGGTGGTAGCTTTTATAGGAAGTACTGGAGCTTCAAATTTGTTCCTTCTGAGTTTTGATTAAAAATTGTGGCATGTTCTTCTTAGGTCTTGCAATTTCAATCACGAGGGACCCACTCAGAGAAGTATATTCTGGTACATTGTACGCATGGGCATAATCGCACAGGTTATATGATTGCTCATTTTCTTAAGCGTACAAAATCAATCTCTGTCACAGAGGTAGGTGACGTGGTTTTTCATATTTCCAAATATTGTGAAATACAGTATTTCAATTGAATTGATCTAATTTCTACTGTCTCTTGTGTAGGCAATAGATATATTTGCTAGGGCTCGCCCTCCAGGAATCTATAAACAAGAGTATATCGATTCATTATACACATTTTATCATGAAGAGAAACCTGAATTTGTTGTTTGTCCTCAAACTCCAGAGTGGAAAAGATCTGATCCTGAATTTAATGGAGAAGATTTAGAGGATCAAAAAAATGGAGCTGCTCCTTTGCATGTATGTAGTGTCTGAAAGTATATTTAGTTCCCAAATCCTATTATTGAGTTGCATTTCTTGTTATATATTTGTTTAGAAACCATGGAATTAGGTGTCTAATACATTTCTCTATGAATTGCAAAAAATTATTCTGCTTGCTACTGCAATACAGTAATAAACATTTTACATCCCATGGTTTTTATGTACTCTGGAATATAAAATTGGATTCTTTATTCTGAAGTGTTCCTTCTATTGACTTTGACAGCATTAGACAAAGTTTCTCTCTTTGGTCTGAAAAGAAAAAAGTCTTTAGAGGGGAGTGAAAAGTGAAAACTAATGAATCTGGAATATATCCAGGCAATGCATTACTTTATTTAACCGTAGTGATGCGATCAAGGAAAATCAGATTTAGGGATCACTGGATTTAATACTTAATTATGAAATTAAGATTTTTCTTTCAAATTTTCTATTTTGGAAGTCTATGATTTAGTACTAGCTAGGAATTTTATTGTCAATAGAAATATTTAAGAAGTCATTTCCTTTCTCTCCTATTAAGTATTGGTTTAGAATTTTCCTGGTTGGGGATTTCCAGTCTTTGTATGGGTAGGATAAATAATCAAATCTCTATATATACCTATGCCAGTTAATTTGGCCTAGGAAATATTTTACTAATGTGCTGCAGGGTTTTACTTAGAACACTAATTTAGTAGTTTTTACTTTCATCATCTTGTAACACTGAGAATGGTACTTCTGCATTGTATTCCCATTTATATTCTAATATGACTACATGAGGTAAAACTTTTAAGTTCAACTGCCATCAATCTCTGGACATTGAAGGTGAATTTGTTTGCAGTGCAGCTCAAATATTTTGATATTGGAACCCTGGCTTATAGCTTCTGTTGTTGCTGATGTGCAAATAATGCTTTTAAGGATTTATATGGCTGTGGACAGTTATAGAAACGTTTTCTTTCATAAATATTAGGAGGATTGCACGGGGAATCATGTAATGACGAATGATGATCTGCTGGGAGATGCTGTGTATTCTGACCAAATACAAGCATTGCGACAAATCTGCTATCAATTGCTTAAACTGGGAGTCCCGGTGGGCACTTTGAGAAGCTTTCTGTTTTCCTTGCTTGTACTTTATTTATTCTTTTGGGTGTTTATGCATACATATAAAAAGATGGAATTCAAATTCAACTTTATCAGTTTCAACATCTTCTTTATATAATGAGCAGTAATCATTATCTTGGTATTTGAATGTAATTAAATCTATATTGTCATTTTGAACTTCTTGAACTAAATCTATATTTTCTGAGTTGTTTTCAAAAAGAGGTTTTTTCTTCTTCTTCTTTTCTTAATTCTATTTCCAATATGTTTCGGGCTTATAGCATGGTGTTTCACATAATTCATTATAATCACATGTTGAGACATTTATAGCTCATTCAATTTATTCTTAATTTGGCCAACTTCTTTTGTCATATCAAATGGGAAGGCTTTGAGTCCCCATTCTGGCATACGTATAGATATTTTTGCTATGGTGGATTTTCCAAACTCTTTGTTCTACTTGTTTTTATATGATATTTGTATTTTATGTGGCCAAAATGTACAATCCTTTTTCTATATTTGAATGAATTTTGCATTAAGGAAATTTCAATTCTGTATTCTGCTTCTTTTTATATAAGATTTGTATTTTATCACTGAAAAATATACTCTTCTCTATATGGGGCAGCAGTAGTCTGTTGGAAGAGGTAATAGTTGATGCACGGTTGATACTGAATGGTTTATGCATATATGCTTGTCCAGTCCTAAGTGCAAAGAAATTTAAAATTACTCTATTGAAGTTTGAGCATTATTCCAAGGCTCACTTGAATTTTGAATTTATCATGTCCTAAGTTTAGGCATTATTGATTTGCAATGCTTCTTTTTTGTATTTGATATAGTGGGCATTTCTCTTCTGATTTATAATCACTTCTGCATAACCTATTTGCTGATATTTAGGCAAGAGGAAATCTACACTTTCCAGGGTCCCACCCAGTTTCTCTCAATAGGTAAGATCCTGGTTTTGGCAGTTGGGCATATTAATGGTCTTAAATGTTGTCAATCTATACTGGGACGAAGAAAAAGAAAACAAAAAGTGTAATTGGTGTAGCATGAGATATATATTACATATATATGTGTTATTACTGAATTTCTGAGATGTAAAGAAGATGGCTACCATACCTTCTCCAATTTTATGAAATCCTTTTAATATTGGCTAAACATACAAGTTTGCCCTTTTTCCAGAAGAAGAAATAGAAAGGCGCTTCTGTTTGCTTTATGAATTATAATCTTGTGTTATTGTTTCTTCAAGTGAGAAAAGGCACCTGGAAAATGGTCTCTGTATTGTAATCTTTTCCAATACTGATTTTGGAATATCACTACAAAATTGTGTTTCTTTCAATATAATATACAGGGATAACTTACAACTCCTAAGACAGCGATATTATTATGCAACATGGAAGGCTGATGGGACGCGATACATGATGCTAATAACTAGGGAAGGATGTTACTTGATTGATAGGAATTTTTACTTCCGAAGAGTTGACATGCGGTTCCCATGTAAAAACACAAATAAGGTGTGTGTGTATGTATTCTTGCCATGAAAAGGTTCTGATCTTGTGATTTTCATCTGCAGCATTTTTGACAGATATCTACTTGTTCTTTGCTACTCTCTTTCTTTTCTTTTCCCCTTATCAGGGTGTGCTTGATCAGATTCATCACTATACATTGCTTGATGGAGAGATGGTTATTGATACAGACTCTAGTACACAAAAGCAAGAGAGAAGATATCTCATTTATGACGTGATAGCAATTAACCAAGCATCTATAGGAGAGGTTAGCTTAGCTATAAAGTGATTGAATGCAAATTTTCTTTGAAAACACTACAACCATTTGCTGACCAGGGCAATGTTTCAGACACCGAATTTCTAATTCTTTTTGAGCCTACAAAGGTGTTCCCAACTGACTAAGACTGATTGAAAATAATCTTTCTTAACTCTACTTGCTCTATAGCTTTTCAGTCTTATTTAGTAATCTGTAATGGGAAATTAAGCTTTCAATTTGAGGGATGGCAATTCGTGTTAATGGGTCGTGTTGACCTATACCCAGACATAATAAGAGTCAATATGAATACGACGTGATTAGTTTGTCATGTAAAAAATCTAAATACGAACATGATTCATTTTTAATGAACAACAAGACACGACAGGAATAACATATTTAAAATTTAAAATTAATTAATTTTTTATTTTAATATCTAAAAATTATCAAATTTACTAAATTATCCCCCTATTAATTTCTATTCATTACATTATATATAATTATATATGAATTTATAAAGAAGATTAAAAGTAATATTTATATATAAATATTCTAAAAGTTATAAAATATATTAGGTTAAATGTGTTAATGGTTTAAACGCATCGTTTTCGGGTTAACGGGTCAACTAGCGATATGACATGATTATTTTCGTGTCACAATCGGATCGACACAAAATCAGCACAAACATACTAACCCTCTAATCCAAACATGTTAATTTCAGGTTGGGTTCGTGTTGTGTTTATATTGCCACCCTTAAATCGGCGATACAAGAATCTTTTATTTATTTATTTATTTTGCATAAAATAGGCTCTCATATGTTATTTGAAGTTTGCATGCAGCTTTAAAATTAGTTTCTGTTATGTGCAACAAAGTAATAACTTTTGCATTCCTTCTAGAAGCTCTAGGGTCCTCATCAAAATATTTCTGAAAGTAGTATGGTCAAATTGATAATGCTGAAACTAAATCTAGTCTGAGGCTTAATTTGAAACATGTGGAAAAGTGTTAGTGTTCTTGCTGCCTTTTTCTTCTGACTATAGCAAGTGCCTTTATGTTACAGTTTGCTAATTCATGGACCTAACATGGCATGCAGAAACACTGTTCATTTATGAGAAGCATTCATTTTCCTTCCTCTCTGAATCTGTTTTTGCTTTGAATGCCAACTTGTAAATCAATGAAGATTTTTTTCCCTGTATTTTATTTTCAAGAGTTTCTTCTAAAATTTCATCTTCTAACTAGAGAGATTTTTTGCAGCTACCTTTCCATGAAAGGTGGAAGATGCTTGTTAAAGAAGTGATTGAACCTCGAAATTTGGAGCGAGAGGCTCTTTCCAAGAGCATGAATCCATACTATAGATATGACCTGGAACCATTTAGTGTATGTATTGTAAAGCCACAAACATTTAGCTCCCATCCATTTTATTCACAGAACCTGCATTTTCTGGAAAACTGATTTAGAGGTGGGATGTTTTTGTCAGGTGAGAAGAAAGGACTTTTGGCTGCTGTCTACTGTTGACAAACTTCTAAAGCAATTCATTCCTCGGCTTTCACATGAAGCAGATGGTCTCATATTTCAGGTGCTTAAGAAGCAGTTTGGGTATTGTGCAAGTATGGCTAGTCAAATTAGTTATACCTGGTTAAGCACAATAGATAACAGATTACGAATTAACTTACAAATTTGACAAATCTCGCAGGATCTGCACAGCTGAAAGGCTTAACTGTTTTATTTCAAAATCTCTCTTTCTCTCTCTCTCTCTTCTCTCCTTCTCCTCCGCCTCCTCTATCACCCTTTTTTTTTTCCCCCTCTTAAATTGATCTTTGGTGATATAAAATGTGGATTAGTTGCATGGAAAAGGAAATGAGGATAAAACAAACAAACATTATGGTTAGTATAGTTTTCTCAACCTGAAGAGCTTCATAGTGATGTTTGAGCAATGTTATTCAGCCCCTTTTTGGTCAGTGTTGTGTTAGGATGATTTAATTTCTGTAAGCCTTTTCTTTATGTTGCAGTATTCATTTAGTGAGTCTAAAATGCTTATAACATGTTTGTTATGATGGGGCCTTCAATTTATCACTAGGTTGCGGAGCAGATACTAACAATCTCTATGGCAGGGATGGGATGATGCTTATGTTCCCCGCACGCATGAAGGGCTTCTAAAGTGGAAATATCTTCATATGAATTCAGTTGACTTTCTTTTCGAGGTTTTACTGCAATTTTTTTTTCTCATTGGATTGAAGTGTATTTGCTTGGCAGAATGATTAACCCAACGTAATTAATGTTTATTATTGACAGTTGGGAGTTCATAATCGCCAACTTCTTTTTCTTTATGAACGTGGAAGAAAGAAGCTAATGGAGGGAAATAGAATTGTCTTTCCTGGTGGGTTTCTTTTGCTAGTATATTTCGGTGGTGCCAACAAATTATATGTATTCCTGTTTCCATATCTTTTTCCTGAAAAACTTATTTTATTCATTTCTTTCTTAGGGATTTATTGAAAAAATCATTCTTATTTTTCATTTTCACATCAAATTTAATGTGCACGGGGGCAATTCATATCTTGTTCTGATAATCTGTCTGATGTTTTGATCAATGTAACATCCAGATGCATCAGATCTGTCTTCGTATTCAGGGAAGATTATAGAATGCTCTTGGGATTCTGAGAGGCGCTTATGGATCTTTATGCGGACTAGGACAGACAAATCAACCCCAAATGAGTTCAATACTTATAGAAAGGTTTCAGTTATTCTGTTGCTTTTGCTCTTCCTGATATGCTTCTTGAATGCTTTGGACCAATGAAAAGCTGTTATTAACTAAATCAGGTAATGCGGAGCATAAGAGATAACATTAATGAGGATGTCTTGTTCAAGGAGATTGATGAGATTATTCGCTTGCCTATGTATGCTGATAGAATTCAGAATGATATCAAGGCTCATCAGCAGAGAGTTTCTTCACGGCGCAAGTGATGGTTGATTAACATGAATTGTACTGTGAGTAATTATCTTGCCTGTGGCGTGCTCCTTTTTTGCTTCTTTACCCAATTAGAATGAAGTTTTAGAACGCATTCTTGGCCATAGTAGCTAATAGGTTACACAGAATCATACATTCTAGCTGTTCAGCAATAATCAGCTCTTGTATTATTAGCAATATACATATCCATTTTTTTTTTTTTAAGTTTTTCTTCTATAGGGGCTGGTTACAAATACAAACGATAGAGTTATCTACGGCAAGTCATTTTCTGTCAATTGTTTCGTCATGCCATTTTCCATGAAGCCTTAAAATTCTTCTTAGCTTTTCCTACAAGTAATTATATGGTTACTTCAATTGTAAGTTTCTGTTCCACTATTTCTTTCTAGTTTAATATTAGACATAGGAGGAGAAAGGTGGAGGTTAGAGCTAAGCATTGAGTTTCCCATAGCACCTGGCACTCCAAGTAAGTATTCTTACTGCTGCATTCTTAACTCTGCAAAAAGAATTGTGATGGCAACTGGATGTTTCTACAATCTATTAAAGGATGCATATTGTCGTTCAAGTCTGGATGATCTATTCTTTGATGAAAGTATCAAGAAAGGATCCCTGAAGGAATACTTCACCCTGATGGCTGGCCTTCTAACAAGCGACAGCACAATGAAAAGCACATCAAAGGAACAGGCACTTCTTGAATCTGGATACACACATAGGAGCTTGTTTTATTACTTGCAGTTTATTCTACAAACAACTAAATATTTACAATACCAAACTACACTGGCCTAAAATGCTAATACAAAGCTTCTTGATCCTTCTTCACCACTCTTCATATTTATCAGTAGAGAGTAGACGCTACTGCTACTCTCTGGCCGCAACAATAGCTGGTCCTTCAACCTAAACCAAACCCAAATCTTCAGGTCAACACAGTAATATGAAAAAATGTTTTAGAACGAGAACTTAAACTCTCTAACTGGATACATTTTTCGTTAGGTTTCAATGATAATCGGAACATATCATTTTCAAAGTATAAGGTTAGTTTCTTAAGAAATAAAATGCCTTTCATCAATGAGATTGTCAAATTTGTGCGCTAATTATCTCTTGAAAAATGGGGTAAATGTTACCTCAAATTTTGCATCCCATATCTCTTCATCAGCAGCTGGAATTGCAGTGATCTTGTTTTTAGGATTCTCATGGCTTCTTACCTCACCTGCTGCTGTCGAGAAGAAGCAATAAGCATCCTGTTGTGCACGTGGCCGTAACACAATCTAGTCATTACTCTCATTAATTACTAGATGTTTAATACTGGAAATATATATATATATATATATATATATATATATATATATATACGATTAGTTCCATAATATATTAGTTATGATTAGTTAATGAAGAATAGAATGAATTTGCGATGTTAAGATTTTGTTTTGTATTTATAGATGAATTTTATAAAATTTTCTGAAATTCATTTAAAATTTTATATTAAATGAAATTATATATTTAACTCTTAAAATTTTAAATTTCATGGAATTAAATAACTAACTAAATTACTCTGCAATCAAATTCATTTATACTTTGTTAAAAAAGAAAATCATAATTCATTTATAACGTAAAAGAAAAAAAAAAAAAAAAAACTGGAGACCGTATACGTTTTTACCTAGGCGGTATTGGAGATTAGTTTTGGGGAGTGAATGCCAAGTGAGCTTGGTCACCGATTTGTATGGACACTGGAGAGGAGTTTGATTCCATGAACGGTTTCAGCAACTCCTTAGCCGTTTTCTTTGGGGATGGAGTTCGGTTTCCGGCCGCTATCAGCTCCTCCGGACCTCCGGTGGTGTCACAATCTCGCTGCTGAACACTCCTAACATGGTGGTGGTAGTGTAGTGCCAACTGCCAATCTCTCTCTCTCTCTCTCTCTCTCGAGCTTTTTTGAATTAATATGTTCAGAGTACATATATAATACAATATCATGCCTTTTATAAGAAGACAAGCGAGGGTAAATTTGTCCTCTTAGATTTTTTTTTTTTTATAACAATTATACCATGTGAATTTAATTTGAAAAAAATTCAGATTTAATTCCAATTTTATATTTAATTAATAATAATGGTAAATTGGTAATTATTTGGAAACATATTATTCTTGTTCGTTAAAAAAAAAAAAAAAAAAAAAGAGGAGTAGGAGTAAATTTTATGTATAATTCTAATATGAATTTAGCTCAACATGCATGCATGTAATTTAATTTTTGAAAAAAAAAATAAGTTTTTAATAATCAAACATAATTTTAAAAAATTAAATTATACAGTACATAAATAAAAAATAAGACTATGCACGTATCCAAATTCTTTGATTATAACAAGGACAAAATGATTCGATTATACTACTGATTAGCGAATTAAACTTCGGTAAGCAAATCATTCAAAACTATTAATTATAGTGTATAATTAATAAGGTATATCTATTTGCCTTTATTAATTAATAACCACTAATCTTATACATAAAATGAATATCATGCCAGGTGATCATCTGTCATCATGGCTTATTGATTTAATTATCCAAAAAAAAAAAAAAAAAGGACCACAATACACCACTCTATAAACAAAGCAAATACAGTGTTGAAATTTAATGAAGATTTGAGGAAACTCTTAATTAAACAATGGAGGTGAAATTGAAATTGGCACATGTAGTCATCCTACCAAAAAGCAGAGAGCTAAATCCAAGTCTTGAAGCAGCCAAATCAAACTCCACCAAATTGTTCTCTAACTGATACCCTCCAATCACAATTGATGTTCTTGGATTTGATCCACCATTAATTAATCCAAGACACAGCACATCATCACTTACCTGCACTATTGAATTAGCACCAAAAATCCTCCAAATCACATCCTCATTCTGCAATACAAGAGATATGGTTGGCACACCATACCCTAATCTTGTGCTAGGCACATTCTTTGAGCTAAAGCACACATCAAATTGTGCAACAGAATCCACTTTGCTAATATTCATAGCAGCAGCCTCACTTATAAATGCCTCAGTAACAGCAGAAAAAATTGAAGACTCTAAGATTGTGTATGGATTTACTGTACTTATTTTTGTTCCGCCATTTCCTTGGCTATCAATGGTGAACAAAGTTGTGTTTAATGGAACAGTTTTGTCGTTGACCTTGATTTTGGTTATGCCAATGAAATATTCAGCAGAAGGCTCGCCTCGAGTAAAAGCTGCTGCTGTGCTTACTGGGTTTATAAAAAGCGGTGTGTAGGTTAATGATTGAGATGTGAATTGAATATTGAGGAGGAAATTATAGGGGCCATCGCCGAAGAACACGACCCCGTTTACTGAAGGTGTAGAAGCTAAGCAAATGGCGAATTTTCTGTGGAAGCTAAAAGCAGAGGAAAATTGAGAAGGAAATGAAGCTCTAGTCCTGCCAAGTCCAGCTATGCCCACAACACCAGTAGCAAGACCCTGTAATAAAAAAGTGGGTGCACAAGAGAATAAGAATCTTGGGACTGTCACTGCACGACCAGGGTTAAACCCATTGGTGGAATTGACAGAGACAATATCTGTAGCAAGTTCACCACCAGTGGCAGTGTTAGTTACAGGATTGTCAGGTGAAACACCACAAGTGTTGTTGTTACAGCCAGGTCTAGGTCCTGAGAAGCAATCACCACAACCATTGGCTCCACCTAACGAGCAGAGAGCTGAGCCACAAGGAGCTGGTCGGTATGTTGATGAAATGTAATTTTGGTCACAATCAACCCAGAGGAATTTGCCACCGAGATGAAGGACAAGGTTGATGGGTAATGAAGGAGTTCTTTGGTGGATTTGGGTAACATATTGGAGAGTAGAAGCATCTTGTGAGACAGGAAGGAGAAGGGCTTTAGGGCGGAATGATTGTTGAGCAATAATAACAGATGGGAAGAGGAAGAAAAAGATAATGTATTGAATTGAGGAAGCCATTGATATGTTGTGTGGTTGGAGCCTTGGAGGTGTAGCAGACTATTTATATCAATTTGGCAGACCACAACCAAAAGATTAATGTCAAACCAGGCAACAGCTTAATTCAAGCGCGGCAACTATAAATCTCTAGAACTTGGCTTTTTGTTTATTTTGTTTTTGACTATGACTACGTGAGATCTTAATCATATCCGTTAACGGAATGCTAACATCAATAGCTAAGCCTAGTGTAAGAAATAATTTTTAGGGGAATTTTTTTTTTTTGTTTTTTGCAAATAATGATTTATATTTTGTATTGTTTTAATGCTATGTACTTGACCTTACTGATATTATGAATCCAAATTTAATGAAATCATATTCTTGTTAATATTCAGCAAAAATATATTTATCAAAATAATAGTTATTAACAAGTTCTCTTAGACAAGCTAATTTTGTTGCTCGTTTTCGAAGTCAAGTTTCAGTAAACCATGCTAATCCTTATGTATGACAAATATCTCTATTATTAATTTATTGAGTCTTTGCTACTCTTTGATATTGAAATAGTAACAAATATAAACTTGATTAAGAATAAATGTTAAATTTTCAAAATACACAAGAAAATCGCAAATTAGAGAATAAAAAATATAATAAAATCATTTATTTTGTTTTTTGGGAAAAAAAAAATTTACTTTGTTTTCTAATATATGTATATATATTGGTGAAGACAAGGAATCTTGTTTGTAAATATTGGATAACATCTATTATATTAATTATACTAATAAGTTATATTGAAATAAATTAATATCTCAAGTTTGAATGCCCACAAAAAGTGAAATCATTTGTTGATTTGTAAATTTGATTTTACATTGCAAAAATTTTAATTTAGAGGTGTTTGAGGTTATTAAGTAAGATCAAAGTAGCATTGATTGTGAAATTAGCATTATCAATACATAATATTTTATGGCGATCGACTTTGTGTATAGATTTGATTTTGGCGGCCCACTGGTTGAGAAAATGCGACAGTCAAAGGTGATAGCCTGTTAAGCAACTCAATAAATCATTTATCTAATCATATAATACTAATTGTAAAGATTAAAATTAAAACCATTAATTAATCCACCCCTTAATATCAATAATCAAATACCTCTATTATTATTATCAGAAAGTTAGGCATTAATGGATAAAATTAGCAGAAAATCCGTTAGCAATGCAATGGCGGCAAGTTTTGTCTTTAAATAATGAAAGGGAATTTCATACACATTCCCAAATGTTTACCCTTTTCAAACGTATATCTAACTGCAATCCGCACAGCAGAAGTTTCTGACCATTAAAAAAGAGTTAAAAAAAATATTCTAACAATGCCAGTGTAAACTGATCCTGTAATCACCATTACAAGTGTAAATAGTAATCACAAGGAGATCTCGTAGAAGATTAGACTAATTATTGAGAATATTGAGCAATTGTTTAGAAACTTTGTATTCTGTAATTTTTCTTTTCTTAGTAGTAGTTTATAATATGGTAGCAGACTAGCTTTCTAAAGTTAGAAACTTGAGTTTAAATTCCTCTTGGATTTGTAATGTTCCTATTAGTTTGCAAAACTTGTAATCTTGGATATTTTGCATCCTCATGATTAATGATAGCATAACATTCCAGTTGAAAAAAAAAAAAAAAAAAAATTCACCCTTTTTTGGGTCAAATTGTCTCCTTCAGGCTTCAAGGAATTCTCAACAATAAAAAACTGAAAAAATTGTTAAAAAATTTGAAGGCCCAAAGATCATGCTATTATATTTTGGGTCAGTCTTGGACTTACAAAGCCTTGTTGTCCCTTAAACCCACGGAATGGGCTGGATTCAATTTAACATCACTTCTTCAACCTTTGAATTGAAATTCAAGAAAAATAAAATTTTAAACATTTATTTTTTTAAATAATTAAATAAAATTTATTACTTAAATTACTAATTATATTTAAAAATATATATCATATCAATTGAAATTTAAATTATTTAAATATAAAAAATAGAAAAATTAAAAATCAAATCTTAATCTTATTCTCAATCCTCTAAACATGCTCTAAGATTATTTTTATGGAGTATCCACTCTGGCATTTAATTTTTAAGATATATTATTTTTTTGAATCTCTTAATAATTTGAGAATGAAAGATACATTTATCAGTTTTTTTTTTTTAAAATCCAATTTACAAGTAGTTACAAATATCATTGGTTCACCAGTCGCCTTAATTATTTCCATTTTTTACTTTCTCTCTCCTCCATTAAAATGACCCAACGCTCTGCACATAAAAAAGAAAAAAAAAAAAATTTTCCTCTCTTTCAATTTTCAAAGAAAAACAGAGAAATGAAAGGGATAAGCAATGTCCCCTCTCTATTCATCTTCTTCTTTTTCTTGGCTACCCTATGTCTAGCTTTTACCCAAGCAGCAGTCATAGCACCCATTCAAAAAGATCCCGAAACCCTTCTATACACCGTCACACTTAATTTAAAAACCCCACTCCAACCCACCAAACTACATCTAGACCTAGGCGCATCCTTTACCTGGCTCGATTGCTCCAACAAACACTACAACTCCACCACTTGCCAACACATCCCCTGCGATTCTTCTCTCTGCAATTCCTTTCTCTCTGTCGCTTGCCACAATGGCAGCTGCTTTCTTTACCCAGAGAACCCTATCACTCGCCAAGCCACTGTCGCCACCGCATTAATTGATTCTCTCGCATTGCCCACTACCGACGGCTCAACTACCGGTGAATTGAGTCTCGTACCAGACTTTGTCTTCTCTTGTGCACCGACCTTTCTTCTTAATGGACTTGCCAAGGATGTAGCTGGATTAGCCGCACTCGGCAGGTCCAAACATTCGCTTTCAGCGCAAATTAGCCACGCCCTTTCTTCTCCAAGCTATTTTGCGCTTTGTCTCTCTGGCTCTACCACAGAGCATGGGGTGGCATTCTTTGGAACTAGTGGGCCCTACTACTTTTCTCCTCAGGCTGATGATGATCTCTCCAAATCACTTGTTTACACTGCCTTAATTTTGAATCCAGTTGGGAGCACCGTAATATCCTACAACCAACAACCGTCCGATGAGTATTACATCAATTTGACTGCGATCAAAGTCAACGGAAAACCCATTCAATTCAGCACGTCGCAGCTATCCTTCGATGAGAACGGGTTTGGTGGAACCAAGCTCAGCACCGACACTTCGTATACCATTTTAGAAAGCTCTATTTACAAGGATTTTGTGGAGGCATTTGTGAATCAATCTGCTGGGTTGAACCTCACGGTAACTAGTGCTGTGAAGCCATTTGATGCGTGTTATCAAGCGAGCGATGTTATTAGTACGCGTGTGGGGCCTGGAGTTCCGACCATTGATCTGGTGATGGAGAATGAAGATGTGTTTTGGAGGATTTTTGGATCCAATTCGATGGTGAGGATTGAAAGAGATGGCGTGGACTTGTGGTGCTTGGGGTTTGTGGATGGTGGGGTCAATGCTAGAACATCGATCGTGATTGGTGGGCATCAAATGGAGGATAATTTACTACAATTTGATATGGAGAACAAAAGATTGGGATTTAGCTCCTCTCTCTTGTTAAAACAAACCTCATGTGCTAATTTCAACTTGAGTTCCAATTAGTTTATATGTAGACTTTCATGTTTAGCATCAAAGTTAATAGTTTCGAATTTCGATCAATTATGGAAAAGTATACAGATTATTAGGTATCATCGTAGAGGTAACTCTAACACAATTGAATTGAAACTTATTGATTATATCACAATCGCTAATTTAGTGCAATAATTATTCAAACAGTTTTAAATTAACAACATAAAATGCATATTCATATATATTAATAAGATATAGTAATATTTTATATTGCAATTTACTACTTATTACTATTACAAGTTAATTTTTTTTTTTCTTCAGCAAAAGAGATAACTATATTGAGAGTAGTTTAGAGTTTTCTTTTCTTTATTGTCTCTAGATCTATAAAATTTTTTGAAAATACTACGTAATATATTATTATTCATTTATAGAGGAAAAAAAAACTATAAATTAAACTTAATGCTCACATGATCATGCAAGTCTTGTGTTCCTCACCACAGTTTACGTCGGCATATAGATTGTTTATGGGTGGTTGAGTATGAGGAACATAGGCAGGGTAATTGGGAGGTGGAGACGGAGGAAGAACATAATTGGATGGAAGTAGTGGCCTCTGTGCTCTCTCCTCTAACCATCTATTGCCACCACAATTAAATTCAAAATCATGGTGGCAATAAGATGGTGTCTTTTTCATTGCATGACTACATCCACCACCACAATCACTGCTGCTGCTGTTGCCGCCCCCTTGGTGGTTACCACCATTAACACATTGAGCTGGACCAGGACCAGGAACGTTGGCAGATGATGGTGGCACAGTTTGGATTTTAGGCTCATGAAAATTATCCATACTGATCTTTACAGAGTGGTCATGATCACCATGACTTGAGTCATCATTGAAAATCATGTTTATTTTCCTAGAATGGGTTAATTCCAACTGTTTCAATCTTGGATTCTTTGCTAATTCTTGAATTTTATCCGGTTGAGCTCTTTGAAGATGATCAAATCCATTAATTTGAGCATTGTTTTGTAGATCCCAAAGAAGTTCTGCTTTCTTCCCTTCCATTGCTAACTCTTTTACCAATATGTGAGGGTCTATTGTGCTTGAGATCGTCACCTTTCCCTCATTTGCATCTATGTTGATAGTATGCACACCTACCAAACAGTTAAAAGTAAAAAAAAAATATTAATTCATTGTTTAAAGTTAATTTCTTTTAGAGATGAAGATGACCTTGCTTATACTAAACTTAATTACCATGAAGCTTCTGCAACCGCTTCTTAACTTTCTTTTGGCAAGCTTCACATTTCAGGTTCATTTTCAGAACACAAATCTGCACCCATAAACAATGATCTTTTAATTCTTTTTCATTTGGGACTTTAGTTTAATCCTAATAATTAGATTTAAAAAAAAAAATTCTGAATGAAGGATAAATTTGGATAAACCTGAGGAGTAATTAGATCTTGATTCATTGAAAATGGCTCTGTAATTTTTCGTAATTGCACCCAAAAGGCCAAAACTGCCTTCAAATGCTATGAACGCTTCTATTAGTATCTCTTCGAGGAGAGATGCCTCGAGAAATATCAGGGGAACTGGAGTGATTTTATACGCAGATAAGTGCTCTTTGTTTAAACATAGGAATAAATTCTTCATTCGCTGTCAATTAAAGGTGATTAAGAACTGTTGCATGAGAAATTTAATGTAGCAATATCTATACAATTAAAATTTATGATTTTTTTTTATTAATTAAATTTAGGATTGTGCATGCGATTACAAAATTTTTTACTGGGTTAATTAAGGAATCCAAATTTAATTGTTGTAAACAGAAAAGAAAAATGATTGAAACTTTAAAGTCGGAGAATTGCCAATGTAGAATCCATAAAGAGAAAAGACTTCTAGCGAAAAATATAAACTCAGATCTCTGATAGGAAAGAGCAAAAGAGTAGTTGCTTTTTATTTTAATTGTCACATATGCACGATGGGAGTAACTCCAAACCTAAACTAGAAGAAAGCCTTCCATGACATTAACAGCTTTCCCCTGCAGCAGCACTCTAGAGTTTTGCTCATCCAAATGAACATTCAATTTTCCACTTCTATGTGATGCCTGATTAAAATAAACAGTGAGATTAATACATTATTTACAAAAACTATTTAGAGTATGTGTGTGTGTGCATGCAAGTGTGGGTAAGAGAGACAGAGAGGAAGAGAGTACTGCATATGCTAAAAAATCACACTTCCCCAGCTTTTTGCTCCAATAGAGTGCTAAAGCACAATGTGCACTCCCACAAACATGATCCTGAAGAACACAAATTCATAATATAAGAGAGATTATTCACAGATCTATTGGAATTTAGTGTTGTTAGTATTGTCAACACTCAACAGAAATAGGACCAACCATCAAGCAAAGATGCATATCCAAGATATATAGGTTCTCAAGTTACCAAATACAGAAATTCCAGCAGCATATGTATGCATGTTTTGTTGGAATTAATTCAACTTTGGATGAGGTAGTCTTTTCTTTCATATTAGAGTTGAGATTGTTCCTACTGTTTACAGATATTTGATTATCAGTTGCTATTTAATTGATCAAAGTTATCAACTTAGATCCCACCAAAGAAAAAGGTAGCAGAGATTACACTTGGAAGAAAATGGATATTGGGTTGGAGGAAAAAAAAATTATATATATATATATATATATATATATATATATATATATATATATATATATATATATATATATATATATATATATATATATATATATATATTTTCTATTGTTACTTTGTTTAAAAAACAAAGTGACCCATTTTGTTTGCGAAAAAAATAATTTTTTTACGAAAAATCATAATTTTATTTTTATTTATTCTTTAATTAAATTATTATTTTGTAATTCTTTTTATTCGAGAAAAAATTTTTAATTTTATGAAAATATTAACTTATTTTTGTAAAATAATAATTTTATGAAAAGAAAAATAATTTTGTAATTACTAAAAAATAGCTATTTTACGAAAAATCACAATTTTTTATATTTTTTCGTAAATTAAACTTTTTTTTGTATAAAGTTTATAAGTATATAAATTTAAAATACTAGCTCAATCATTCTAATATTTCTCATTTTTAATTAGTGAAATATAATATCAGATTAATTTAATTATAATAAATATTTATAATTTGTTACTATTTTGTTGGTTATAAAAAAAATAAAATTTTATACTTTATTTTAAAATAAAGTAATTTAAGTATTTGCTTATACGATGCCATTTATAAGAAATTTGTGATTTTTTTTAAAAAAATATATTTTTTCATAATTACAAAATTATTTTTCTCTCAAAATTATTAATTTGTATAAAATAAATTATATTTTTATAAAATTAAAACTTTTTTTGCAATTAAGTAGAATAGCGAAAAATAATTTATTTTATGAAAAAATTTAAATAAAATTACAATTTTTTGTAAAAAATTTATTTTTTTTCATAAATAAAGTAAATTACTTTATTTTAAAACAAATTAACCATAAAAAACAACTATATATATATATATATACATATATATATATATATATATATATATATATAGACCCAGACGCATGGAACCAAGAAGGGAAGTTTGAGGTAATTAAAGACTGGTGGACTACAGCAAGGGCAAAAAATCCAGCCCAATTATAATATGAGTCAAATTGACACCTAAGCTCTGAAACAAGCAAATCTAGTTGCATTTATGGAGAGTGTTGAAAAGACAATCCCACAACGGGCAAAAACAAAAATGAAAAGCAAATTATAAATTTAAAGCTCACCAATCCGTGAAGGCTTTGGCTATTTTAGCAGAGGTGAGTCTAAGACAAGAAAATCAATGTAAGAAGTCCAATCAATGCAAACTTCAAGATGATAAATGAAGCCCAAGCTCCTAACCATGAGTCCAAAAAGCCAACATGTTTACCTCATTGACTCCGAATTTAGGGCAAAAGAACCTACTATAAAAATCAAATCCAGATTCCGGTGGAGCAACTCCAGAAACAATGATCCCCCTTCCAGGACATTTTAATACCTCATCAAACCGCGGCTCTAATTCTGCAACAGCTTTACCAGATGGCAGCACAACCTACAAAATAAATACAAGCTTCTTCATGCATATAACAGAGAAAACAAGTACAGTAGCTCAAAGGATAAAAATATCAAGTAATATAGTATTACAAAGAGGTCATCTGCAGGAGTAGTTCTTTTGATGTCGATTATGGTAGCTCCATTCAAGGCTCTAGAAACTAAGGCAATATCATCAGGGTTGAATTCTGCTACTGGTACAGTTGGGAAATTCAATTCAATGGAAAAACACTCTTTTTCTTCACCATTTTGAATAGAAGTAAAGATTTCAGGAATCTTTTTAGCTGTTAAAATCCCAGACAAAGTCACAAACTCAATAATGTTAGAATTCACCAACCCATTAGTAAACAGAGCATGTGAAGCCGCTAATGTTACATGACCACAAAGCTTGACCTGCAAAAGTGGGGAGTTTTGGTATTTCTTGATTTAGAATACTTATTCTTGTAATTACAATGTACGAAAAGAAATCAGAAGGGAAAATTAATTAATTACATTAGAATACCTGAGCAACAGGAGTGAACCACCTGAGATGAAACCTGGGATTTGAAGAAGCATCATCTGAGTCAGTCACCGGAGTCAAGAAGCCAGTAGTGGGAATGTTGAACTCAGTGGCCACAGCTTGCATCCACTGCTCAGATTTCTCTTCCTCTAACATACATACAACTCCGGGATTGCCCTTGAAGGCTGAGTCGGTGAATGCGTCCACCTGCTCAAATATAAACTCATAAGCTCCAATTCATAGAGAAAATTGAAGATACAGTTGACAGAGACAGTGACAGAGAGAGAACCACAAAGTATTTGACTGGCGTTTTTCCCATGTTTTACCCACTGGAGAGAGAGAGAGAGAGAGATAGAGAGATGAAGCTGGTATGAATTTGGAAGACTGTGGCTGCTTTATTTAAAGATAGGAGAAGAAGCAAGCTAAAAGAGAATACTCAGAACGGATATAATCTTTAATTAATGTTGTCTGAAAAGTCAGTCATTCTCATTTTAAAATGCCATGTCGTTTTAGATATTTCTTTTTCAATGTTACGTCAATTGTGGGGGGACGAAAGATGTCGTCTTTTGCGAGTGGGAGCAGCTTCATCTAAACGACACTTTGGGCATTATTGAATGGAAACAAATGACTAATCATTTGATAATAGCATTTAATAGTCCCAAACGTAAACTTCAGAGTGAAAAAAAAAAAAAAGATGTCTAGGCTTCATACAGGTTTTCAGATACAAAAATACCGACAGAACAAAATATTAAAAATAAAAAATTTAATTAATAATCAATGGAGGCTTCAAGGAGTGTAAAACCCTTGCAAGATTATACACATTTTTTATAAGAACATTCTTAATAGTACTTTTTATTTTAAATAAATTTTTTTATTCTTTATCAAATAGATATTATTTATTAAATATAATTTTAAAATAAAAAGCATTATTAAAGATGCTCTAACTCTAATAAATTTTTTATATTTTGTTTTTTATTTTACTTTATCTCATTAGCATTAATTATTTTAATTTTTTAAATTTATCTAATAGAAAAAATAATACTAAAATTATATAAAAAAAATGTATAAAAATTTGTGTTATATTAATTAAAGTTAGAATAAAAAGTGACATATAACTCTCTAAATGTAGAGAGCCAAACTAATTCTTTTATTCATGTTTTAAAGATGAAGAGTTTATTGAAGTTTAATTTTTTTAGCTAACTTTTTATTATAAAGAATTTGATAGGTAAAATGATATTTTTAGTATCTTAACTTGATAAAATTTATTAATTGAGTGTTTAAACTTATAAAAGTTTCAATTAAGTATTGCAACTTCAAATAAATTATAAAAAAATCCTTAGAAAACTATAAAATGATCTAAAAATTTCAAAATTTTTGCAATTAAGTGATCTTCTTCATCTTTTTCTATCGAATCTGACACTTAAAGTTTTTATATATTTACAAATTTAATTATTTTTTATTCACAAATATTCAATCTAATATGCGGCAAAAAATAATTACATTTGTAATAAAGATGAAGATATTCAAACTTTTAACTTAGTTCACAAATATTCAATCTAAAATACAACAAAAAATAATTAAAATTTGTAATGAAGATGAAAATGTTCAAATTTTTAACTTAGTTCACAAATTTAGTTATTTTTGTTTACAAATATTCAATCTAAGATGCAACAAAAATAAATTTTTTATTTATTTAAAAATTATTCGAAATTTAATTTTTTTTTGTTTAAAAATTTTCAATATAAATTTCAAATAAATTTCTATTTAGTATATTTTTATTCATATATTTCATTTTAATTCGAAATTTCTACTTAGTATTCGAAATTTCATATATTTCATTTTATTCATATATTTTTATTCATATATTTCTACTTTGTTTTAAAAGAGATGGAGATATTGATAACAAATAGTGATTTTAAAAAATTTAAAGTGACGTATTCAGTCAAAGAAGATGGCTTATTTGCAAGAATTTTAAAAATTTTCGATTATTTTATAATTTTTTAAGGAGCTTTTTGTAATTTATATAAAATTATCTATTGGTAACCTACTAATAACACTTGATTGAAAATTTTTTACAGGTTGCAACACTTAATTAAAATTTTTATAAATTTAAACACTTAATTGACAATTTTGTCAAGTTAAGACATCAAAAATATCATTTTACCGAATTTAATATATATAAAGAGTACATTGCAAATACTCATGTATCCTAATGTTTTAACTTATTTTGCACTTAATAAATTAGACCTTGGAGTACTTAAAAAAGTATTTTACATAATTGATTCACCTGTTTACACTTTCCTGCATTAAAAGAATAAATAAAAAAGACAGTAGAAAAAATAAGAGGAAGAAAAGTTATATACATGTTCTTTAAAGAAATAAAAGATAGTTATCAGGACATGATAGGATACATCCTTTCAAAAATAACCATTTATTTAAATTTAGATATTAGTAGTTATTGTAGACACTCTCTAGGTAACTTCTTACTATGAAACAACTAATTTTAAGTCTTTTCAATTTTGAAAATACTTGAACAAATTCAGTTAAGAATAAAAGAGAATGTTCAATACATTGGAAAAGGCTCCAAAATCTTAAACTAAAAGAGAGCCTTCCATCACAGTAACAGCTTTCCCTCGCAGCATCACTCTCTGCCTCTGCTCATCCAAATGAATGTTCAATACTCCACTCCTAGTTGATGCCTGACCAAAGTTAGTTAAATAATCTGAGTCATATTTAACTTGGAAATATTACATTCTCTATGTCTATAAGTGTGTTTCAAACTTAAAAATGATAGAACAAGTTTGTGCCCGAGAGAGAGAGAGAGAGAGCAAGTACCTGATATGCCATAAAATCGCATTTCCCTAGCTTCTTGCTCCAATAGAGGGCTAAAGCACAATGTGCACTCCCCGTAACAGGATCCTGAAGCATTCAAACATGTAAACATAAGAAAATATTAAGTTTCATTAATGATTTTAGTACTGTCACGATTCACTATGACCAACAAGGATTCAGTAATGAACAGTGGCACAAAAAGTATTCCAGACAGATAACTAGTAAAGGAAGAAAAGGAGCAGCCTTTTTTGTTAGGTAACTCTTCTCTCTTAAAGCATCTTAGGTTTATTTATCTATTTATTTTCCTTACTGTGTTCGATTCAGTTTGCAGGAATTGATACTAATGGCACAAGCTTCACAACCACAGTCAAGAACACAATTGATTTAGTCGCTATATCACTGCAATGAAAGGGCTTGTACCTCATAGATCCCAATTTTGGGAGCAAAGTATCGACTATGAAAATCAAATCCAGACTCTGGTGTAGCAACCCCAGAAACAATCATTCCTGCTCCAGGACATTTGAGTATCTCATCAAATTGAGGTTGCAATTCTGTAACCGCTTTGGCAGACGGCAACACAACCTACAGAAATTGTGAAGCTTCAATTAGGTACATAAAAAGAACTCTTTTAGATTCAGAAGGAAATATAGTAACATGATGAATCGCCCCAAATAAAAAAAATTCTCCCTTAATAAGTATTTTGAGCTGATTTCTAATCAAGAAAAGGCAAATGAGATATAATGTTTGAGAGGAAAAGAACCCAAGTATTACCAAGAGGTCATCATCAGTAGTAGTCCTCCTGACATCAATAATAGAAGCACCATTCAAAGCCTTAGATATCGGTGCAAGATCAACAGAGTCGAATTCAGTAGTTGGAACAGCAGGGAAGTCCAACTCAATAAGAAAGCAATCTTTTGCTTCGCCATTACTGATTTCTGGAACCTTCTTAGCAGTTAGAATCCCAGATAGTGAGACAAACTCAATTATATTAGAATTTACCAAACCATTAGAAAAGAGTGTGTGGGAAGCTGCTAGTGTTGCATGACCACAAAGCTTAACCTGCGAAAAGGAATTGGTAATTTGAAATTTTGGGATAACTCTTTAACTAATCAAGAACAAGCAAACTACAGATGAAATTAGCCCTCAAACTATAGAAATAAACAAAACCCAAAAAGAGATGGTCCGGGTTGAGACATATTTCACGAACAATTAATTAAGAAATCAAGTACCTCAGCAGCAGGAGTAAACCACCTTAGATGGAACCTGGGATTTG
The DNA here is from genome assembly GCA_947687605.1 of Reutealis trisperma. Taxonomy (NCBI): domain Eukaryota; kingdom Viridiplantae; phylum Streptophyta; class Magnoliopsida; order Malpighiales; family Euphorbiaceae; genus Reutealis; species Reutealis trisperma. The sequence goes on along the minus strand of CANTUT010000033.1, from coordinate 8,837,635 downwards.
AAGAAACAGCATGGGATTGGGTCAAAAAGCAGGTCTCCGAGAGATTGAATTCGGTAGCCGCAGATTGTAACCATTTCTCATCTTTCTCTTCCTCCAATAAGCAGATCGCCGCTGGGTTCCCCCTGAAGGCCGAGTCGGTAAACGCGTCCACCTAATTAAAACTCAAACCAATTTATACCAAAATTAGATATAGAAAGCTTGTGCTTGCGAATATCCATAGAGAGAGAGAGAGAGACTACCACAAAGTATTTAACAAGTTGCTTCTCCATATTCTACTTGTACTTGTACGATTCCACAAGCCCTCAAAGAAAGTTGCTAGCTTCGGAGTTTGGACAAGAAAAAGCAAGAACCGAGAACAGAACACAACTTACGTAGAGCTACAATACAATATATATATATATATATATATATATAGAAGTCAAGCATGGATCACATTTCATGCTACAGTTTCTGAACCGTGATTCATTCTTTGCTTTTCCTTTTTTGTCCTTTTAATACATGTCCTCTTGAAATTGTTTCCAATTTTATCTAAATTGTTTTTCTACTGCCAAGAGCACGTTAAAAGTGATTAGTTCTATGGACAGTTTCATCCACTCTCTCTTGCTTTGATTTTCAATTTCCGTTCTTAGAAACAAACGAATGGTCATTTGATAATAGCATTTAATAGTCCCAAATGCAAAATTCAGAGGAAAAAAAAGATGTATATGTTGGAGCTGTTTGAGATTTTTGGTTAAAAAAAAAAAAAGCAATTGCTCGCTATCCTTATTTGTGCTGAGATTCTCTTCCTATAAAAAGAGAGGCTACTGCTGCTGTAACTTGTTAGAAAGAGAAATATAAAGAGGGATAGCCACGAAAATGAAGAAGAGAAAGAAAGTGTTAGAAAGTTGCATTCCATGAAGTTGCAGTAATAAATTTAAGTTCCTTTCTTCTCCTCTCCAATTTATTTTTTATTATCTTCACATTTGAAACCTCTATTTTATGTTTTGAGAAAGCCAAATCGGTTTCAATTGCCATTATTTCAATCTAGTCATACGGTAGTAACAGTTCACAATGGAAATAACTCCAAGATTAAACTAAAATAGAGCCTTCCATCACTGTAACAGCTTTCCCTCGCAGCAGCACTCTCTGCCTCTGCTCGTCCACATGAATATCCAATATTCCACTTCTAGGTGATGCCTGGCCAAAAACAATTAAACAAATCTGAATAACACGTATAAATTTACAAAACCTGTCATCCATGTTTCTACTAGTGTGTTTTTGAACCACAAACATTCAAGGACGGGGAGTAGAAAAAGCACCTGATATGCCATTAAATCGCACTTTCCAAGCTTTTTGGCCCAATAGGGGGCTAAAGCACAATGTGCACTCCCACAAACAGGATCCTGAGAATTCAATGGAAAAATAAGTAATATACTAGCGGATTCATTTTCATTTATTAGTTTCAGTACTGACTTTAGCATTGTCATGCCTAGACCAACAAGAATCCACTAATAGGAAGTTGCAAAAAAGAGTTGCTGAAATAGAAACTAGCCAAACAGGGAAAAATCAGTCTTTAATCTTTATGTTATTTTACTGTTTCTTTGTGAAGCAATTTGAGGTCGGCAATTCTTTCTTAACTATTCCAGTTTGCAGAACTTAATACTCGCAAGAATCACCACCTTGAATTACTTCAATAAATTAGTGAAAATGGTTCCATCGCAATGTATGGCATGCAACAAAAATAATTAGGAATTGCATTGAGACCAAATGATCAACATATTTACCTCATTGATCCCAAGTTTGGGGCAGAAGAATCGACTATAAAAATCAAATCCAGACTCTGATGGAGCAACCCCAGAAACAATCAAGCCCCTTCCAGGACATTTTACTATCTCATCAAATTGTGGCTGTATTTCAGTAACAGCTTTAGCAGATGGCAGCACAATCTACAGAAAATGTGAAAGCTTCATTTAGGTGCATAAAATAACTCCACATTCAAGCAACAAATTACTCATTAGATACCAAAGCTGCCCTCTATCCAGATCATGAAATTAACATAGAAATGCAACAATTCATGACATTCAACCTCAGTGAACATTACTCTCTCAAGAATTAGTAAATGATATGTTAAATGTCTGAAGGACAAGGACAAGAGGTATTACAAAGAGGTCATCTGAGCTAGCACTAGCGACCCTCTTGACATCAATAATAGAAGCACCATTCAAAGTTTTAGATATCGGTGCAAGATCAACAGAGTTGGATTCAGTAGTTGGGACAGTAGGGAAGTCTAATTCGATAAGAAAACAATCTTTTGATTCGCCATTACTGATTCCTGGAATCTTCTTAGCAGTTAGAATCCCAGATAGTGTGACAAACTCAATTATATTAGAATTTGCCAAGCCAGTAGAAAAGAGGGTGTGCGAAGCTGCTAGAGTTGCATGACCACAAAGCTTAACCTGCGAAAAAGGAATTTGATAATTTTGAAATTTACAACAACTTCACCGAAATACAAATCAGGAATCTGCAAATAGAAGTGAAAATAAACCACAGTTCAAGAAACAAAGACATCAATAAGAAATGGATGCTAATCAGTTCAGATAACTTGATGTAGACTTGTGGATGAATAATTCTGAAATTAGTGGTACCTCAGCAACAGGTGTGAACCACCTAAGATGGAACCTGGGATTTGAAGAAACAGTATCAGAGAGAGTGATGGGAGTCAAATAGGAGGTCTGGGAGAGGTTGAATTCGGCAGCCACATCTTGTAACCATTTCTCATCTTTCTCTTCCTCTAATAAACACACCGCCGCCGGATTTCCCTTGAAGGCCGTGTCAGTGAACGCGTCAACCTGAATAAAACTCAAAACCGGTTCGTATCAAAACCAAAAGAGTTCCATAAAGAAATGCCTGTTTACATCCAGAGAGAGAGAGAGAGAGAGAGAGAGAGTATACCACAAAGTATTTAACGAGTTGTTTCCCCATTTCCTACTTCTACACACCCACAGAAAGAAAGTTTCGATCTTTGGACAAGAAAGTTAGGAAAAAGAAAAATAAAAAGAAAAGAACGTGAGCAGAAGTTAGAAGAGTCAACAGCTTCTAGGTGGCGGCGGTTTTATTTTTAATTATTATGGGCTTGTTTGCTCGGCCTTTTTTCCTTCTCCTGCCACGAATTGCAATGCACGTTTAAATGGAGTCGTTAAATTTTCACAGAATCACCAACAGTTGGGTTAGCACAAGTGGTAGAGGTTAAAGAACTGAAAAGTAAAATCCATCCATTAATGGAGGGTGAAATAAAATAAGTAACCTATATTATCAAGAATGAACCTACAATCAACCCCTTCAGTTGATTGCAAACAAATATTGTACATTCAGACGCTCCTCGGAAGCTGGAGGTCCATAAACTACACGTTGTACATGGTACAAAGATAGTACAAAGGGAATCAATGTTACATCCAGATAATATATTACACCCTGATCTCAGAGTTCCTACACGGATCGTGGACTGCTTTATTTATAAACACCACTTGGAGTTCCTGCCTAATTAGATCACCAAACACCTTCCTTGGACATTTTCAGAAAATGAGACAGCGTGATGCTTGGGAGATCAACCCCACCCATCTTCTTCCTTTTTATATTAGTTGTCTTCAATGACTCTGCGTCCTTGGATTCTGTAACTGTCAACGATGCCAAGTTGTAAAACTGCACAGTACAGAGATCTTAAATGAGTCCCATATAGTATTTTGAGGTCATATGGCGGGGGGAAAATTTACTAAATTGAAAGCATCTATTTAATCAATCTATGGTAAATCATATGTGATCATATTTTTCTCTACACAAATCATTCTACTGCCCAAACAACAATAAGTTTAACCCTTTGGAATTGTTCAGCATAATTTAGGCAAGTTCCTTTACCATTCATAGCACATGGCAAAAATTACCTCACAGACACCATGCAGCAACAATCTATGGAAAGGATCTTGAACCCGTAATGCAAGAACTTCTTCATCTCCGCTCTCCTGAATGAAAGCCCGTATGCATGCCTGAAAAAGAAAATATGCATGCCTGAAAAAAAAAAAAAAAAAAAAAGTTGTCTGGCTTTTAAGAAGAATGAACACGTTACAATTGCTACCTCAACGGAGAGAAATCACACAGGAGTCATGTATAAATTTTCTATGAATATGGTAGTGGCATACAGAGGACTATAAGTAAAAGCTACTTAGGTTAACAGTTGCCAGCAGACAAGGAACTTGTAACTTGTTATTTGTACCGTAATTGATAGCAAGCAATCATAGAACTAGTTAGTCAATGACCAAAGGATAACTGAATCATGGTTAGAAGCCTCCTGTTTCAATTCTTCTGAATATAAATTCCCTTCTTTAGATGTATCAAATATGTACTCCAATTATCAGAAACACATGTTACAGTTGACTATTAAGTGGCTAAGTGGGTTGAACTCCAGTCTTTAGGTTCTTGATTTGGGTTATAGTATAGCAGCCCTATTCCAGCCAAACCCCACACTACTTGCCTACGCTGTTTGCAAGTGGCGTTATTCATTCTAAACAAGTGCAAAGCAAATATGCACCTCATAGCCTTCAATAAGATCTGTAAGAAAGCTGCGTCGAAGTGCCTCTCTTGTTCTGCAATCTATTCTACGCCACGCATTTAAGACGGCCACCTTATCAGCATCAACCCGACCCTTCCTCTTTGTGGAGGGGCTATTTAAGGTATCAATAATATGAGCCTGCAACAAAGAAAAGAAAACTACAATTGGTACATACTGCCATTTTGTATACCAAATTAGTGCTCTTAGCAAATAATATGTGTATCTTCAGAAACATTTACCATCAAAAGATGGTCTACCAGCTAATATGTCATATATCAAAGAAATAATTCAGTAACAATAGAACATCATCAGAAACCATTGTAAAAGCTTACACTGCCTGTCAAATGTCACATTATCACTCCAAAATATCAGCAACAATAAAAATAAAAAAATACAAAATAAAGAAGCAATATATGCTTTAACAGTAAAGAAAATGCAAAGATTAAAACATGCTTTGGTGAACAAAAGCCAAAGAAACCTGTTTGTCCATGTCTATATTCCTAAATTTCTCCCACTCTCCCACATTAGTCATGCAAAATGGTGACAGGGGTACTTCATCGCCTGTAAAAAGAACCCAAAATCAGTGCTAATATGATTGATGATTCATGATCAAATTAATAATCTGAAGAGACTATTGCAAAGAGGGTACCCATGAAATCAATCTTGACCTAAAAGTACCAGCACTCTATAAGGTTTGCTACAGCAGTCATTAAAGCACAAGAAAAAATATATAGTGACTGGTTGCCTTAAATTATCATCAATCCATCATCAATGATTTCTTTTTTCTTTTCCTAGGTGGGAGAGAGGTCCTGATGAACATGCGCTCATCACATTTCGCCCATTAAATGAAAATATGAAACCTTAGCTTTTCTTACTGAATATATAATAGGATTAGGGATCCCCCCAGACAAAGAAATAAATTAGGCCACTTTGAAGTTCAACTGTGACAACAAAAATTTATTCCTTGACTTCAGCATCATAGATCAGATTGCGAGTTCACTTACCATCCTAAATGCAGAATGGTTCTCTTATCTCTAGATTGTTTTATTCACCTTGGTCAAAGGCAACTATTAATATACTCAGCTTCAATAGCATGCACAAGAATCTAGATATACACCTATAGAAACCATAAAACAAAGAGCTAAACATGAGAAGAACTAGTTATAGAGATATCATTAGTGATTACCCCAAGGTGGTGGAGCAAACAAGCCTCTAATTTCTTCTGCATTCAAGCGAGGAACAAGTTCCATCAACAAACGATCATTTATCCATCTCCGAGATCTTCTATTGCTGACCTGAAAAAAATAAATACGACAAATCATAATCTATCAAAGTTATAGTCTATCTTGAAGAAGAAAAAGACAGAGAAGGAAGAAAATTACTTTCCCAGTTAAGCTCTCAAGGAACTCAATCTTCTTCTCAATTGAAAGACCCCGGGACTTTGCAGTCTCAGCTGCCAACAATTAAATGGCGGAGACAAATCAATAAAAACTAACTTCACTAAACATTGAAATATTTAAAAAGAAATAATAATAAAGAATCATAATTGTTAGATAGGGAAATAAAAACAGAACAATAAAAAAAATTAACTGAAAAAATGGGAACTGGGTATGCGAATTAATATAATAAAACAACAAATTAGAATCAAACTAAAGCAAATCCCACATTTCTCATATAAAAATCAATCGATCGATCCTAAATATTAACTATTTTTCGCCTTTCCCAAAATAAAGCATAATAAAGATTGCAACTTTACGCTAATATAATGAATAAAGACATAAATAGTCAGGCGGGCAATATATATAGAAAGAAAGAGATAGAAAAGGAGGAAAAACAGAAAAAGGGTTACCTTTAGGAGGATCAAGAAGAGGAGATGAACGAAGACTTTCTTCTAGGAGCTGCAAAACTTGAGGAGCCGCCATGATTGATTGTTTGATTAATGAATTGAACAGAAAATCAGATCTAAAGCCTTTCTTGGAGTTTGAAGAGAGAGAGAAATTGGGATATGGAAATGGGAGATGAAGGAGAGGTGATAAAGTTGTAACAGTGTTTTTGAGAATTAAGGAAGGAGAGGTGAGGACTCGACATAACCATAACCGATCGAATCAGAGGAATATTCCTCGTCTCTATTTCGCATCTATGGGGTACTTTGCGGACCTTTAATGCCCTCTTGCGTTTAGGTATGAAATTGATGTACGTACAATCGCTCCAAGTTGAATTTTAGATTAGCATGCGTGATCTTCGAAGGTTTAGACTTTTTGAAGGAACGCTGCCGTTTTTAATTTAGTTTTTTTTTTTTTTCCTCTGGGCCCGTTGGGCCCAGGTTCCTCAAGTGTCAAGCTGACTTTTAATTTTTGTAACTTTTTAGGCCCAAACTCGTGCTCATAGTTAATTTATTGAATTGGTGAAAATTAATATCATAATAATAAATTGAAAGATTTAAACTCAAAAATCAAGAAAATAAGAAGAGCAAAGACTAACCTTATACCAAATTTAATTTTAATAACATATTAGTATTAGTATGATTAATATGTCGAAGATGAACATTTGTTTCAATAATGCTTGCTTGGCATGGCGATGTAATCTGAAAAAGACAAGTATAGGCCTACTTTAGGCTCTAGCTATGATGTGAAGTGGTCTGTAACACTCTGTACGTAGCACGTACCCATCCCACAGGCACAGCAAATGGTACCAAATGCCAAATTCTTAAAGCTAAAAAAAAGCCCTAAAATTATTTCTACCATATCTTTCTTTACCATTGTTTTACATATACCTTATTGAACTGCTGATTTCTTTGCTGCTCGCTAGACTAGATTTTCAAAATCAAGTAATCATCTAATATTGTTATGGGTTTTGTTTATTCACTGATTTACTTGGTCTGCTCAACTGTGCTCATGGTTTTATTCAAGCGTTTATTTGTGTTTTTTTAGCTTTCCTGTATTGGAACTGTTTGGTGTATAGGATAATAGGAAGATATTAGACAGTTCCTTTTTTTTTTTTTTTTTTTTTTTTGTTTCTTTGGTGAGTATGAGGGTATTAATATGTTTGTGATGCATTTTTATGCGTTGGATATTTATATAGTTTATTTGCCATCTGATGTTGGTTTCAGTTAAAGGTTTGTGACCATGACTTCTTTTCTGTTTATGCTTGTATTGACTTGTGGGAAACCCAGTAAAATATGGAACTTGAAATAGTTAAAAGTCATTTTCTTGTTTTGTTGATTCTTGCTATGAGGATTAGAATAGTCCCACCTTGTGTTCTTATGAGTAAATACGTATATGGGTTTTAATTAGTTGATTCTTCCAAAATCTTGGACCTTCTACTTATTTCATCTCTTTCAAATGTTTTTGCTTTCATTCTTGGTATTTGTCTGTCTTTTTGTATGCATCTCTTATGTAGCCCAATGCATTTCCTGAGAAAAAGGCTACGTATTCATTAATTTGTACTTTATTCTATGAATAGAAACTGTATGCTTCTCCTTGCTAGCAGTGTGGATGTTTCCATTATTTGGAAAGGAGCAACCTTACTGTTGTTCTAAGCCTCGCTATCTTTATTTGAGCAGTGTTTAGGCTTTTTCTTGTTATCATGTTTATCATTGATCAAGTTTCAGATTTATCAGTATGGAAGGACAAAATGGCTATGAGAACCCTCTAGAGCTGATGTTACTGAATCTTGGTGGGAGTGTTAATCATCTCTCCTATGGAGCTGGAGATGATCCTAATCAGCACTTCATTACTGCGGATGGAAGTAGTGAGAACATGACTAGTCCTCTGCCTTTACCTCAGTTTTTTCAGTGCCAGAGAACACCACAGAATTATTATGAGTTTCTCACAGAAAATTCATCGATTATTGAAAACACTCCTAATCATGTGTTAGAGAGCATTCCTCCACCTGTTAGTGACTCGCATTTCATTCAAGGCATCACTGAAAGCCAAACTGGATTTATGTACAACAATCCAGGACTGGCTTGTGGCTCTAAACCTGCTGATTCTTCTCCTGACATGGATACATGGAAATTAAATCCCCATCCCTATATATTCAACGCTAGCAACAATGAAGCTTCATTCAATGTAAAGGACTTCTATGCTTAACTCGTAATTTAAGGAAGTAGATATGAATGTTAGTTGGCAAATGAGTTCTCTATTCATGGGATTGAATTTTTTCCTTGATCAATCGGCCTTGGTGGTTTCTGTGATATTTTGTACTACGAAATTTAATACATTCACCAATTAATTCAAGGGTTAAATAATTATCTATTATTATTTTTGTTAAACAGGGAAGATGTTTGAAACCATATAATGAGGGTGACCCAGCAATCAAACTCGAAAGCTTACAACATCAGAGCCAATCCCAGGTCAGGTTTCCTCACATTTGTCCTTTATAAACCATCCTACCAACCTTTAAGTTTCCCTTGAGAAATCATTCAAGCATAAAATTCTAGTTGAGAATTTTACATAACAGTATGATGCAAATTCTTGTTACAGCGTCGTACTTCATGGGAACGGGAACCAAAAGAAGTATTTGGTGATCTTTCACAAAGTCATCCAAGAGCAAAAGTTGCTCCATCTGTTTTTCTGTCCAATCCAGGCCGCAACGTTTCAAGACAAAGAGCTGCTGATCGCGTAAGTAGAACATCTTTTCAGATTACTAGACGTGCCAATGGCAGTATAATAGATGGAGACATGCCAAATGTCTGGTCATATGCTCTTTGATTTTTAAATTGAAAACCAAAATTGAAGTTGTTTATTCATTTTTTTCGGCTTTAATAGTTTTTGCAGTTGGTTGGTTAGATTCATTAGACACTTTTACTTGGATGCTTTCTAATTTTCCTGAAATTCTTTTACTTAATTCAGCAACGCAGGGAGCGAATTGCTGAAAGACTCAAGGCACTGCAGCAACTGCTTCCACAATGCGTAGAGGTAATATATACTTGTGTAGCAACTGCTTGCAAAGGTGAAATGCATGCTTGATTTTTGGATGATTCACATTCAGCAAATGCAATATTACTCTATGTATTAGCTGTGGTCATCTAAAATGCTTAATACTGCAAATTAGTGCAAATCTGGGACCACAAAATAGGTACCCCTGCTGCATTGTATCATGCAAGCTGCAATGGTCCCTGTATTCCATCGTAGTAGGCAATTATTTCTCACAATAACGAGTCAAATGTTTATTGTTTTGTTGGTTAATTTCATTTTTCAGGGGACCCAACCAGTTGTGGTGGATGAAATTATTGACTATGTCAAGTACCTGCAGCTTCAGATGAAGGTAAGTAGGGACTCATGCTGAAAAATTCCACACATCACACATACAGACCCTCATGTAAGCTTTCCTTATGATGATAAATTCATAATGGGATGTGAAAATGACAAGTTGCTGTTTGTTTGAGTGATCCTAACATTGTGTGCATATTTCAGTTTTAACTTTTCAGCTTTAAGATATTAAAGAAAAAACTTCGAACATCTTATTCCATTATATATCAAACGATTGCATTAATGAGTTCAAAGGGAAAACAACTATGCAGGAATTAAGTCGGAGCAAATTGGGAGGTGAGCTGCGTTCTGACCCTTCCATTTTCCTCCTAGAGGTATAAACTATGTATAAATACTTGTTATGAGCTTATGTGAAAGTAATCTTGGAAGTGTTTTCATTCAACCAATAAACCCCAATGTCAATAATTCCATTATTTTTCTTTTATCTCTCTCATTTAACCAGGAAACCTTAACAGACTTAAATTATTCGCAGGGATATCATCACTATATTGTTCATGAACGGACAATGAACGAACCTCTTGAAAAGACAATGGCAAGGTTACTGGAAGTGAATTCATCTGCTGCTACAAAGTTCTTGGAGAGCAAGGGCCTTTTAGTTATGCCCATGGCTTTGACTGACAGTTTACGAGAAGCTATATAGAACTTGTCTAAGATTGTCCTACGTGACGCTGATCCTTCTATCTCTTTTTCATGGTATCTGCCACATAGATGCTCAAACAAAAGGCAATGCCAATATTTTGTTCATCAAGAAAAAGTGAATTAAAAAACCGTTTTTCTGACAAATTCTGGTTTGGTATTCAATCGGTTCATTTTGATTGGAGCTGCCATGACATAATTGCTTCTTTCTGCTGTTCTATAATGCATGCCTTGCAATGAAAATGTAGAAAGACTCAGTTTTTGATACTTAAGTGGGACTTGGTCCGTTGCGCGGATAGTTTTACTATCTACCCTATTAATTTGATAAAATGATCGCTTATAACAAAGCAATCGTTTTCAAGAAGGAAATTTTACTGTGGATTCACCTCTCTAACATTTGCACAATAAAATATACATGGACAGATTCTTTGTAAAATTTACTGCCAGTATTCGATGAATTCATTATGGAAAAAAAAATGCATATAACTTTTTGGTTCACAGAAATTATGTAAAAGAAAATACCCTATTAAAAAAAAAAAAAAGGAAGGGCAGCATGTGTACCTAAAACATGCTATGCGTATTTAGCATTAACAAAAACCGAAACTCTCTTTTTCTGCTCCTCTGTATTCTTCCTTCCTAAGAAATTTAAGTGAAAAAGAATTTACACTGATAAAATTTATTTCTCATGGTCCTCTTTCATTGGATCAATTTTAATTATGAGAGGCTCGTTGAAATCTAATGGTGTCTCTGCAGTGACGGGTAGCATTGATGGATTCAGCACACCTTCCATATCAGCATGGTCAGCCAATGCTTTCTCCAAAGAAGTCTTAGCTACTTTAGCAACGCAAACCATCATGACCACTGCAAGAAAACACGGACAAAAAGGGAGAAATTTGTGAAGTTTCAGAAAAGACATCATTATTATCAGTTTGCTAATAACTCGTACTCAAAGAATTTGATATAATGTCAGGGTCCCCAACTTCATGCCTATGGTTTATGGTAATAAAGGCTAGTTCTGGGTGTTAACATTCAACATACTGGAGGAATAAAAACTAAAATCTTATCATTTATAATTTGATATGGATATTTTTGAGATATTTGACATGCTAATTTACTAAAAAAGGAAAACCGATACATTAAAGTTTGAACAGATATAATATTATAAATTTCTACAGTACTAGTATTATAACAAATGTTTTTCTATAGGTTTAACCCATAGTTGAAATCGCAAATATCATCCTTGCATTACCTGATATGTAGCATTCCCATTGAAAAAGAAGAAATTTCTAGTGTTTGGACAGTCTAAATTAACAAAATAGCTTAAGATGCCTATTATTGTACTTCACCAAAACAGAAAGTGGAGATCTCAAATTACTGAACAGGATTTTACTACATTCGTTTCTAGTATCAAATCTAAGTGTTACATAGAGAACAATTAATAAAGTTCAGCTTATAACAACAGTCGAAATAATTAAAGTCAAACATCATTTGTTTCTTGGTTAAGTTGACTTTGCATTTCTCTGTCTTGCAGTGTTATTAATTTAAGCTTGTTATGTACCATAAAATGACAAAAATTATCCTCTCCTTTTGTTTAGTCCATTCTAGGAATCTAGCTCTTCAGTACACCAGTTCTGACCAACAGGATATGATCTAAGTTGAAATATCTTGGACAAGTATTTAATCCAACTTTAGTTTCAAAACATTATTAAGTGAACAAGCCATGTACTAATTGAATCAACAAGATCATGTTGGCAACTCACCAGATATCACAAATCCCAGAACCATAAAAACCTGCAGCCGCAAATGTCAGCATATAAGACAACAAAAAAGCAAGCTGAAATGCATCATGTTAAATCAATTTAATAAAATGCAACCATAGGAATTCCTGGATGCTCTAAAGCCAACTAATGTGTATGGACCCTGTATCTAAATACATTAAAAATGCAAAGTCATGACCTTTATAAAAACCGAAGAGTGCATTTGAAATTTTGGATAGGGTATTGAAATTCAATAATTTATTTTAGTTAGTTCAAATTATGCCTCTTAAACTTTAGGCCTGTAAAGGAAAGAAAAAAAATGTTTCAAATCAAAACAAATAACTATCTGTATTAATTAATTGTATTGTTTTTGCACACAATGATTTGTACTGCCAAGAGAAAAGGGAGGACAACACTTACCCAACGGGTTTTTGAAACCTCATTCCATCCATGTGTGATATCAGAAAGATCCTTCAGAGTTGTTCCAATATAAACAAGTGCAAATGTGATTGGCTGTCATAGGAAACAAACAAGGATCTAAGTACATTTACAGCAAAAAAATATTGCAACAGCAATAAGTACTACAAGTAGAAGGAAAATTTGAAGTAGCCGAACTTGTAAAACTAAAGGTTAAAAAAGTAACCACTGCCTTTTCACATTCTATATGGCAATTTCCCCTCAATCACTCAGAGAACAATGAGAATTATAATTATCTTGCATAACCCTTATGAAAATCAAATTTTTATTTACCTCTATATTATATGATCTTGTTTTCCAAATTTTTTCTCAATTTATTTGAAAGGGATGGCTACTTATAAAAATTCAGCAGTCACAATTTCAAGTACAGTATCATACACTGAAAACAGGGAAGAATTTTTTTTTTTTTTTTCGTATTAGGAAGAAATTTTGGTTTTTTAACTGTATTAATAATTTGGAATATTTTAAAAATTCAGTAAAAACCGAGAAGCTAAAATGGAGATTAACACAAGTTTTTGTACCAAAAGCATAACGTTCATATTAAAATGAGAAACAACAATGTCTTACTTGACACATATTTTATGTGCACATAAAAAATGCAAAACACTTGTTTCTTTTTTTTTTTTTCCCCTCTTTGGTAAGTTTTCAGCCTAACACTTATTGGAGTTTTACCTAAGCCAAAGCCCAGGAACACATAAAAGATAAATTATAATAAAATGAAAATGGTGTGTGTGTGTGTGTGTGTGTATCAACTTACCAGCTAAGACAATAGCTGAGAAGATAGATTGATTATAATTAAGTAGCAATTATGGTTGGTATAGAAAAATAACTACTAAAACCATGGAAGAGACAGGATATACTTATGAGTAATTACCATCATTCCCAATAGAGATGCCAGCATGAAATCTTTTGTACGAACAGGAGTCACAGACAGGAGGTAATTCAGCATGTTAAATGGAAGTAAAGGAACAAGCCGAAGGAGCAAAACTATCTGTAGGATAAACCCAAAGAAGAAAATCAGAAAATTCACAGAAAAAATGGTGCAAGTCAGATTCACACATCAAGAAATAGAAAAGAAAACAACTTAACTAAGGGCAGTCATTGAAGAATTGCTAAAACCTTGGTTTAGAAGCCGTCAAAAACAAGATTCTAATGTCAGACTCATATTTGATATTCTTGGATCTACATGGGCATAACCTACGTAGCACAAATCAACTATAATAGCTGGAGAATCAAATTCATAACAGAAAGTAGCCAATTTTCTGAAATAGGCTAAGTTTGAGATTTCATCACAATTGATCCCTGAGCAACCAAAAAGAATCTACAATTTGAGGAACTTCATTTAACAAAGTGTTAAATGATGCCCATATGCATACATGTACACTGAGGGGAAGCAAACCCAGCATTCTTGCTTGGTACTTTGGTTTCGGATTCACAAGCTTTCCAACAAAGCCAATCTACATTAGGCTCCTGTTTCTACTCACTCGACTTAAATTCAATGGACACATGTATTGTAGTTTTATGCCGGTATATATCCAAACATTTAATACTTTTTTAACAATTAAACAATGCTTCTTTGACAAAGATCAAAGCAAACTTAACATCATTTCTGTCTGGCAGTACTTTAACCCATCTAATGGGGATTCTCTCTTGCTCCCTGTATCTCTTGGTTTTTTTTTTTTTTTTTTTCAGACTTTAAACATTAGCATCAATAATTGCAATTCAACATATTAAAGCTTTAATTAACATCAATAATTGCAATTTGACATAGTAAAGCTTCAGATAGCAGCAATGCGAAATGTAATGAATACTTTAGTCACTACAATCAAGTGCTATATTGTATCAAAGACAATAAATTCAAAAAATTGAGAGAATGTCACCTTAAAACCAGATTTCCTAACTGCAACTGCAACAGCTTCAAATTTGGGATAATTCTTTAACTTGGACATAACATATGATCTTCCAATCTGCATCAAAATAACAATGGCTTAATGTCTGCACAAAAACTGGAAGAGATCCAATATGTCCTAAAATCTCGCGAAGGAAAAACATTTGTAGAAAAATTACATCTCTAGATATGCAAGATGCTTAAACATCTGTATACACAAACAAGCAAGAAGCACAATTACAGGTGGAAAAAACTCACTGTTCGACCAACAAGGAATGCAGCTGTTGCACCGATAGTGGCACCAATAGAATCAGCAACAAATCCTACAGGCAACCCAAAAAGATAACCACCCCCAAGCTGGAAATGAAAAACATCTATAATATGTCACATTCTCCAACAAAAAATGACAACAATTTTCACTTGTTATAATAGAAAAGCCTTATGATTGTTCTTGATATTTCCCTGAGAATTAAAGAAAACAGCTGCTAGTTGCTCAAATAAGATGACAGAAGAATTATCAACCAGCATCAAGCTGAAAGCCTACCGTGAGTACTGAAGCAGGAACAGCCAGGATTGTGAGAGGAATGTATACAACAGCCCTTCAAAACCCAAGGAAAATTAAGTGAGATGTAAAAAAAAAAAAAAAATGAGAGTTGCTCAGCCTTAGGTAACCAATTCCTTCAACTTAGGAGGCATCCTTACATCTAAACTTGAAAACAAAACCAGAAATAAAATAGTAATCACTTGGACAAAACAATTTTTTTTATTTTTTATTTTTCTCCAATTGCTAGTGAAAATTCTCTCTAAAAGTTCCGTAAATTTAAGTTTAATTTTCAATATTCCCATTATTGAACCTTGAATCATTATCAACAAGAATGACAGCAATGTAGAGGAAAATGAAATGCATACAATTAAGATATAGATAGATAGATATATACAATTCACCACTGAATCAGACAGAGAAACTTACAACACAAGCGGACCCCAAGGCCCAAGATCTTGTTTAATCCATAGCAAAAGATCCTTCAACAACTGACAAAACAGAAGCAATTTTTTTCAGAGAAAAGCAAAATGCAACCGATAGCAATAACAAAACTGTAAGTATTAAGCCTTAATCGTGAGATATATAGTGCCTTTTCAATAGGTAGAGAAATGAAGGCGGTGAAAACGGCGGCGAGAAGTAGAAGCAAGAGAGTGAATCGAAAGGCGGAGGCCCTTGTGACTGAGATAACCGCCATTAACGAAAACACTCTACGGCGCCACCACTTCAGGGACTTGAAAACGATATCGACGCCGTCATCGTCGTCGTCGTCGGCTCTATCCATGCCTGGTGCATCAGGCTTTAGCAACGAGCGGGCCCTCAATCCTTCCACGTTTGCCAGAATTATCCGATCTCAGTTAATCAAACCTTAAATTAAATCTCCCTAAATTTTAGCACAAAATCAAAGCTCTGGCGCTAAAATTTAGCTCTTAGATTTTTCTTATTTTCCCCAGTATTTACCAACCAATAAAGCAAAGCCTCTTCTTCCTTTTTTTTTTTTACATGTTTTGGGCTTTCAGCCCCGCTTCACCCTACTCTAGAGCAACGGGCATTCAATTATCAACTTTAATTTTCACTAATTAGATTTTTTTTTTTTTTTTTTTTTTTTGCTGTTAATTTATTTTAAAAACTTAAATTTATTTCATAAATATATTTAAAATTTACCGTTAATTCATTTCAAAATTTTAGATTTATCGTATAATATATTTAAAATTAAATATTGATTTTTTTAGAAAGTGGTTATTAATATTTTTTTATTTTAATGGTATAAATAATTTTGTGGAGGACATTATGAGCAATTGATATTTGGTTAAGAAAGTAGTATTTATCCCAAAGGTTGTGGGTTTGAATCAGTGTGCCAAGTAAATTTTTTTAAATTGAGATATGGCTATTCAAAGGTCAAGCTGGTTCAATATACATGTTTTAGTTATATTTATTTATTTAATTTATATTTTGTTAAAGGAATGTAAAAATGTAAAAATTATTTTATTTACAAATAATTGCATTATTGTTATGATATATTATAAGATTTTATTGATGTCTTTTCATATACATGAATATTTTAGTTTCCATATTAGTATTGATTGTATTTTCCTTATTGAAAAAACTTGCTATTTTTTATATTTTCCTAATTGGAAAAGTTTCCTATTTCTTTCTCTTCTGTACACTATATAAAGGGCTTAATACTATTAAATGGAATAATTAGAAAAACTATTCTCTTCTCTATATTCTTTATTCATGTTCTTCTCCATTTTATTTATAACACGTTATCAGCACGAATCGTTCTATAATATTGTTCATAATTTTGGATAGCTTGTGGTTTGCTACAATTCAGCGAAGACGAAAAATTTGAAAAAATAAAATTCAAGATTTATGGTACACAATTTTTGTCTAATTAATTACTATTATTAGTAATATTTATGTATCAAATACATTTTTTTTTAAGAAAAAAAAACTAAATCATTTTTTTTTTTTTAAGAAATCGTTTGAACATATTGGGCTGATTAATTTGAAAAAATTATTTTTTCTTCTCTCTTACAATCATTTATCTCAAATCCTTTTTTTTTTAATTTTATAAATATTTGATATACTATTTAATGATTAATCAATTAAATTCTAGTTCCTGAAGAGCTAGCATTATATTTTAAATACCAGTTCTTGAAGAACTAGTATTATTTATAGTTCCTAAAGAACTAATTAAATAAATAACTAAGTTATGAGTTTCTAGAGAATTAGTATTATATTTTAAATTCTAGTTCCTGAAAAACTAGTATTATTTATAATTCCTAAAGAACTAATTAAATAAATAACTAAGCTATGAATTCCTGAAGAACTAATAATAATTACAGTTCTTGAAAAATTGGTATTCCTTATAGTTCTTGAAGAATTGGTATTCTCTACAGTTTTTGAAAAACTGATATTCTCTACAGTTCCTGAAGAACTGATATTCTATATAGTTTATGAAAAACTAATTAAAGTAAACAAATTCATTAAAGAATCATTAAATATTCCTGAATAACTAAATACATTATCTACAAGTCTTTAAAAGACTGATTTTATTATGATTTTATATTAGACAATGTTAATTGATAAGCCTCGACATCATGAGTAAGAATTATTTATACTAGTGTCACTCTTTCGAGTAATCAAATAAATAAAATAGACATCCTTAGAAAATTGATATTTTATGTTCCTAAATAACTAATAAATTTGATTTAAGCTACACAAATTAAATAAATTGGATATCAATAAACTATCTGCGTATGGCCATAATATTAAGGTAAACCCTTTTACTTTGATTTTTCTGTTTTGGGTGTTTCATTGTTGTTTATATGTATTGGAATGATGGGTATGACCTATTTGATTTACCAACCAAATTGCAACTTTTAATTGGTTATCAATTATAACAACACATTTTATGCATAATTTTAAAGTCATGGCTTATATTTTGTTTTCTGGCATAAAATCCGACCCTAAATTATTCATTTATTGATTGATTGACTTGCTTTTATGGGAAAATGGTGATCTTGCCTTCATATTAATAGGTTTACTTGATTCATTAAATTAAGATTGATTCTACTAGTGTATATATTATTACATATCATTCGGTCTTAGTATCTCAACTCAAAATTTATTTTATGGACAATACATGTCTCATATATATATATATATATATATATATATATATATATATATATATATATATATATATATATATATATATATATATATATATATATATATATATATATATATATATATATATATATATATATATATATATATATATTTGTTAGTTGAATAGCCTATAAGAAAGTTGTGTGTGTTATATATGTTTTGAATTTACTTATGTCAATATGTATTAGATATGAAAACAATTAGAGATTTAAATGTGAGATGAGATTAATATAAATTATATAAGTAACATGATTTTGTTAATTTGTGAATTGATGAATTTATTTCTGGGTTGCATACATTGTTGGATTTATGTTGATATAGAGAAACATAATTAGTGCTTACCTTTATTTGGCAGGATAAATTATGAATTTAATGTTTGTTAAATTAATATTAATTTATTTTCTAATTGGTCTATTTAGATATATTTTAAATATATGCAAATTAAGTTATTTAAATAAAGTGAAGTATAGTGAATTAAAGTTTGGTTGATAATTTTTATATGCTCTTGAATTCAATGGAAATAATTTTTGACATGAGTTGTTGATAATGAAATGCATTTAAATACTAGCAAAAGTAAAAGCTATTATCTACTTAAACCTCATTTAAGTGAGGATTTAAAGGTTGAATATCTTACTATTAATTATTTTTATATTTTCTAGAAGAGTTTTAAAGATAGATATAATTACTTGAAATATGTGCTACTACCATAAACTCAATATGATTGGTTAAACCTACACCTATAAGACTTGAAGTCTATTTGAGAATATAATTTAACCATGTTTAAAATTACTTCACAGCTGAAATTGTGCTGTAATAAAGTTACATGCTCCTGTAATAGTAATATAAAAAGTGAAAATTTATAAATATTATTTTTCTAGTGGTTGCAAAGAATAATTGTTAATAAGAAATCATCAAACAATGCCCACTAGTACAACTGTATTCCCTGAAGCGAATACTATAAATCATTTGGTATATAATGAGAATTCTAAAAGAATAATTGCTAATGAGAAATCATCAAATAATGTCTATTAGTACAACTATATTCTCTGAAGTGAATACTATAAATCATTTGGTAGATCATGAGATTTTGAAAGAGGAACCGCCCATATAGAAGACACAACTCAATTTAATATTGATGATTTTATGTAAACTCCTTGAAGGAGTAATTTGCAAGGATTTTATAAGTTGTGTATTATAATGAGTTATTTAATTACTGTTTTATCCCTAGTATACATGCACAACATATTGCGTTAAACCTACAGTTCAAGCATTGAACTTATAGTTCAATAATTAAATCTTGAAAGTTTGACATGAATGCCATTATGTACATCATATATACTCTCCCTTGAAACTTGTATAAGGACATGAGTCATAAATTTTTTCTGTGCCATGAATATATTAAATCTATCTCAATGTGTGATAATGGATCCACAAAAGAGACTATGAATTTGTTTTGATGAGGCATATTTTTCGACATTAGGGGGAGAAAAAGCACCTGCAGTGCTAAAGAATGTCGAGAAATTTATTAGAAGAAAAACCTTTTAAATAATTTTGGTCCATATACAAGTTAGAGTGAACCAAAAGTTCACAAAATAATACAGTTGCAACAAATTGCAACTTAACTGCCAAATGCATTTATAGATGCTAAAAGAGTGACAAAGTCTCATATTACAGCTGCTAATACCCTAGCAAGGGTTGTGATTCCAATTGCAAATAGAAAATCAATCAATCTCATTACACGCCAGAAGCGTGGATAGTAAATTGGAACTAAAAACAAAAATCCGCGGAAAAGAAAAGCAGCGCCACTCATAAAATCTCCTGAAGAGAAACCTCCTGAAGAGGAAGATCTCAGTCAAAAAGCTATAGCTAATTATGAGACACAGACTGAGACAACGGAACAATTAGATCCTCCAGATGTGGCTTTTGGAGCTGATGATCATATAAATGAAAACTATGAGATCTCAATTATTTTGTGATATAAGAAATAGTTGATAGAAATTTAATTATCATCGATGATGAATTTGTCTCAACAGTAGCTTTTGTTGTGACAAGAGAAAATATGGATCCATAATCTATAAGTATAACTGAATATTAGCATAAACATGATTGATCATCATGGAATGAGGCAATTAAAGTAGAGCTAGACTCGTTCTATCATTGATTATGAGAAAAATAATTCTCTTATTATGGAAATGATCATGTTCCGATACTTAATTAATATGGCAGTTAATGAAAGGCTTATTGTACGCCTTATGAAAGTAATAAGAGTCCCAGAAGGACTAAGTATATTATAAATGAATACACATTAAACATATGACATATATTTCATCAAATTGCAAAAATCTATGTATTGATTAAAGCAATATGGACATGTGGTATGATTATTTTGAGTAAATTCTTATTGAAAGAAAGATATGTGAATAATACACTATGTCCATTTGTATTCATAAAAGACCATAGAATGGTATATGTTATTATTGCAGTATAAGTTGATTTAAATATCAATGTGACTCCTAATGAACTCAAATAAATATGTACCTGTTTGAAAAGTGAGTTTGAAATGAAAAATTTAAAGTAAATGAAATTTTGTATCGGCCTGCAGACCGATTATTAAGGAGTCCTAATACACCAGTATGCTTATGTGGAAAAGATATTTAAATACACCAGTATGCTTATGTGGAAAAGATATTTAAGCAATTTTTGCATGGATAAATCTTCTCTCTCAACCACACTAATCGGTGGTCCACTCACTAGAAGTGAAGAGAGACCCTTTTAGACCTAAAAAAGATAATAAAGAGCTGTTTGGTCTTGAAGTACCATATATAAGTACTATATGGCACTCTTGTGTCTTGCAAATTGCATCAGGCCTGATATTGCATTTGCAAGAAAAAAATTCCTAGCTAGGTATAGTTTTGCACCTACAAAGAGATATTAGAGTGGTGTAAAAAGTTATCTTCAATATACTATTAATATTATAATTCATATTTGAAATTGGTCTATATGCAAATATTGGTTATTTGCTTAGTTTCTATGATGGTAAATTTTAGACTGGCTATGTATTCACTTATAGTGGTATTGCAATTTTATAAAGATTTTTATGGTCCTGAAGTACCTCACTAAAAGATACTCCCATTGTATTTTGAGAATAATGCAATTTGAATTGCACAAATTAAAGGTGGTTATATTAAGGGTAACGAAGTAGACATAAACTTCACCCAAATTCTTGTATACATATAAGCTCCAAAAGAGATATCCACCAAATTCGCTTGAGTGACAATTTAACAGACTTATGTATTAAGTTTTTACCTAATGTGGTATTTAAACGGCATCGTTTCATCAATTAGTATATGCCGTGTTAAAATCTGTCATCATCAGGGGGAGCGAATTAGTATATGATTGTACTCCTTTTCCTTAGTCAAGTTTTTATCCCACGGGGTTTTCTTGGACAAAGGTTTTAACGAGGCAATCTGTGCAATGAAAAAATAGCGCATGAAATATACTCTTTTCCTTAGATATGTTTTTTCCCACTGGGTTTTCTAATGAGATTTTTAACGAATTATATTCATAGCGCAAGTAATATCCTAAGGGAGTACTACAAATAAATTATTATATGTGGATATTACTTAAACATCATTAAGTATACGATTTGACAACTTGACATATTTGTTTACAAAGGTACTCCTTACAATCACATTTGAAAAGTTAGTTAACAAAATTAGCATGCGTCAGCTAAGAGATATTTGATAGAAATCATATTTTCATGAGGGGGAGATTTTAATGCACTATACTCTTTTTTCCTTAGCCTAGGTTTTGTCCCATTGGGTTTTCCTAGTAAGGTTTTTAACGAGACAGTGTTATGGCGCAAATCCCTACAAGAATAATGTACTTTTTTTCCTTTACTAAGATTTTTTCCCACAGGGTTTTTCTTTAGTAAGGTTTTAACGAGACATATTCTTTGTAAAAGACATCAAGGGGGAGTGTTAAGATATATTATAAGATTTGATTGATATCTTTCCATATATATAAATATTATAGTTTTCATATTAGTATTGATTGTATTTTTCTTATTGGAAAAACTTGCTATTTCTTGTATTTTCCTTATTGGAAAAGCTTCTTTTTTTTTATCTTCTGTACTCTATATAAAGGGCTTAATACTATTGAATGGAACAACTATAAAAACTATTCTCTTCTCTATATTCTTTGTTCATGTTTTTCTCCATTTTATTTATAACAATTATAAATTATTTGGTATTGAAAGTAAAATTTACTTAAAACTTCTATAATTCTAGTCAAGTCAAATGTGTAGCCTTATTCATATTAGACTTCATTTATTAACTAAATGTATTTAATTATATAGAATTTAATATATGAAATTTTCAAGCAATCTTTTTTAAATACATTGTGAATTTTAAATGAATTGAATAATTTTGTTAAAATCATTATCAAATAAAAGTATTAGAGTTATATTTTAAATAAATGAATATGAATTCCCATATTTTGCAAGTGGTTATTTAGAGTTTATATATATATATATTGAAATGTAAAGAAATAAAAAAAATCTCATCATATTCCACTATGGCGTTCATAGTATTTTAATGGTTTTATGTGGTAAATAGATCTATTTATGGGCCACGCTTGAATTTAAAAATTTTTTTTAATTTTTTAAAAATTCAGTCTATTCGGTCTGCAATGTTTTCCATTAATTAAGGCCTCTGCTCGGCTCGTGAACAGGTGGCAAACAAGAGAGCAGCCTAACGTAGAATCCACCGCACGTAGAGCAATGTGCAGGCCCAACTATGGTCACGGGTTCAAGTTTTTTGTAATTGGAGTCAAGCCCATAGGCCCTAGCTACCACGGTATTTATTTACAATTCCATTGGGCTTTTTTTTTTTTTTCCCGTGAATTCCACAAATGTTTCAACTTAATAATACTAATTAAGATCCATTTGAAATTATTGTTAAAGAATTAGAAGCGTTTTTTAATTTTTTTTATTTAATCGATTGATTTTTATTATTTTTTATGATTTATTTTTTTAAATTTGTCTATGGAAAAAACATCAATTTACTTATTTTTGTTTAAAAGCAATTTTAAAAAACAGTTTTTAAAAAGTATAAAAAATTTGGTTGAAATTTAATCTCAAATAGATCCTTAATCAATCGGGACAAAGACCAATTTGAATCTGAACTTAACTTCAATGTTCAATATAGGTGCTGAAAAAAAAAAAGGTTCAATTAATAAAAAACAAGAAGAGGTTTTAAAGTATATCGGGAGGCAATCCCTGTCATACATCTGCGCAGATGACTGCGCTCTCTTTTTATAAAATTCCACTGCTTTAAATAAACCTACTTTATATTTTTAAATGATAAAAAATATTAGAACAAATTTAACTATCTTACAGTCGAATTTGCAAAGAGTGGAGTCGAGAAATAAAAAATTAGGCAAAAATGTCTTATATTGCATCAACATCACCTAGTTTTCTGGCCAAAAAAAAAAAAATCACCCAGTTATTGCTAAGAAATATGGTTTGAGGTATTCGAGTCCACCACCACTTGCTTAAATTTAGCAGACGGAATCGGATTTGTTTTGTTTGCTGGTTAATAGTAGGCTCCACCCAGGCTTCAACCTTTTGTTCTCTTGTCGCTATAGGAATCTCGACGAGAGCGAGCGTGTGCAAGTGCGACTTCTTGAGTCCTACTCAAAATTTTAATAGGATTTTGAAAAAGATATATATATATATATATATATATATATATATATATATATATATATATATATATATATATATATTTATTTATTTATTTATTTATTTATTTATATGTGTGAGAAATATTTCTCAATTAGATGAAAGAATTTTTTTTATAGAGTAAAATTTTTATTTTAATATTATTTTTAAGTATTTGATAATTTTTATTGAGTTAAGATTAATAGTAGGTAACGTTATGAATGCAGGTATAAGAAAAGTTTTTTGGCTTTTCTCCAATAGTTAAGTTTAGTTTTCACCTATTGTGATGATTTTGTGAAAGAATTTGTAATTTTGTTTATTCAAAAATTATAATATGATAAATTAGTAGATTATTCTTTCAAAAAACAGTGAATATGTGTTTATTAACAGTGTGAACAATATAAAATTGATTTTTATTTTTTTTCTTATTGTTGCACTTATTATTTGAGTTTGATTTTCTTAATAAGTAGTATCAGAACTATTAATTCTTATTATAAGACTCAATAATGATTTTTAGAAAAAAGAAAATATTGAAACCAAGTTTTTTGTAGATTGAGAAGATGATAAATGGTAGCACATTAATTGAGAGTCATGTGCTAGCTGTGAAAAAATTTTGAAAACATGAACCAATGTAAGAGAATAAGTAATTAAAGGAGAAAATTAAAATCTCAGTTGAGATATTTTAGTAAGGTAAAGTATCATTGCTCGAAACTAAATAAAGATTTGAAGAGTTTAAAGAAGATGCAAGAAAAGCAAAATTTTTGTAAGAAAAAAAATATTTGAGTTAAAATTTTTTGTAAATTGAAAAAATGATGAAAGGTGAAAATACATTGATTGAGAGTCATATGCTAGCCATGGAAAAATTTTTGAAAAGATAAATCAAGGTAAGAAAATAGGTGATATGTCATAATTGTCTTAAGCGAATAAGGGAGAGCAGTTTTAGAATCCAGCAGCAGTGGACTAAATAAGAAGATTAAAATCTTATTAGTTGATAAAAGTTGCAAAATAAGATGAATATAAAGCTGAAAATTGATAATGATGATTATTCAATTGATGTGTTAGGATGATAGCTTACACTTGGTATGAAAAATTTTGATTGAGGTGGAGTTATAGCATGAAAGTTTGATAAATGAATATTCTTGAAGATTTGAAAATAGCGTGATTATGTGATTTTGAATTAAGGTAGAGATTGTTAGGATTATAACTAAAAATCCTAGTAAGATTTACAAGAAAACTTTTTCCTATTTTGTATGTAAGAAATATTTTTAAATTGAGTGGAAAATTATTTTCTTTATAGAGTATAATTCTTATTTTAATGTTGATGATACTTTTTGAGTTAGGATTGATATTGAGTAATATTATAAATATGAGTATTATATGATAGTTTTTTTGGCTTTTACCAAATAATTAAGTTTGGGCATTCGCCTGTTGATTTAGTATAATACAAAGTGCATTAGGAAATGTCTTTATAATAATATTATGAGAAAATTTATAATTTTATCCGTTCAAAAATTATAATATAATAATTTAGTAGATTATCACTTCAAGCGATCATGAATATAAACTATTAAGAAGTTGCATAAAATTTATTTATATCATTTTCTCTTTTCTTATTGCTATGCCTATAATTCTAATTTTCCTAAACAATTTAAGTACCATATCACAAATCATATATCCTTTGCTATCTTCAATACCAAACCATCTTCATTTGATCATTGTTTTATCTTTATTTCCCTCTCCTTCACTCCCAATCCACTTGTTTATTTATTTGTATTTTTTCTTTTGAGTGGGCATCTTAATGAATAGTAACCGTGCCGCCCCTATATTGTATTCTACTCATAAATAAAAAGTAATTATTAAAATATTAGTTACGGGTTTTCACTTTAAGTGAATTAATCTATTTTGTAAAAAATATTTTTAATATATATGAATTATTGTTATTATTTTATTAAATTTAAATATTATATTTTGATAATTTTTAATATTAAAATAAAAATATACCAACTTTTTTATACATGAGTCAATCAAAAAATGATGAAAATATATAATATATATTAATCGCGATAATTACAAATATAGTATCATAATTTAGCAAAATTGGATAATTAAGTGTATAAACTTTTAAAAGTATCAATTGAGTGTCTTAATCTATTAAAAAAATCACAATTTAATATTATTAGCACATTACTAACCAATAATATTTTTTTTCCTCATATTTTCCTTCTTTCTTTTTTATTTCACCAAGACAGACATGATTTACCCATCTACTAAACCCACCACAAATGGCATCGATGCCACAACCACCACCTATCTCTCTTTTCCAATCACCAAAGCCAACTGTATGAAATGTACCCGTGCTGAGCATATAAAAGATCTTTCCAGCATTTCATTGATTACAATAGAGGGATAGTAAACGGAGGAGCTAAATATTTCTTCCTTTCTTTATTTTTTATCTTAGTTTATTGCTTTCTTCTCCTTTCAGTTTTCAAATAATTTTCTTTGATTTCGATTGATTGTGTTGTTTTTTGTTGGATTCTTCTAATGTAAGTCCATGAGTTTTAATTTCTTGTTATTTTTTATGGTTTCTTAGTGAATCATATGTTTAAATAGAATGCAAAAATTTAAATATTATATTTAATAGTATTGAGCGATTGGATTCTTGTATTTTCTTGTATATTTAGAAAATAGAGAGACTTTATGGTGTTCAAAGGAAGAAAATAATTCGACTACAACAATTTTAAAATTTTGGATCATTTTGAAATTTTTTAGATATTTATTTGTAATTAATCATCTGTAATCTGAAAATTACACTAAATTGTGATTTTTTTTTTACCGATTAAGACATTTAATTGATACTTTTAAAAATTTAGACATTCAATTGTCCAATATTACCAAGATGAAACACCAAATTTGTAATTATCCCTATATTAGTCTATAAAAATTTTTAATTAGGGCTTATAGAAATATAATGAGGTAGACAAAAATTAATGAAATGAATTCATATAAAATGAGTTAATTTATATCTCACCTTTATTGATCACATTTGATTTTTAAAAACGAGTACTAGAGAGCTAATTTTAAATTAAATTAATTATAAATAATTTTTAATTCGTTCAAAAAGATAATTTAATTTTGAGTAGAAATTAATCTACCAAATTTTAATATATATATATATATATATATATATATATATAGATTTAGCATTTAAAGTATATATAATGAGAGGTTATTATATACTATTTATTTTACACATACAATATTAGGATATATAGTGATATAAACTTTTATTTGAATTAATGATTTTTAATCATATCTGATTATACGGCCTACGTGGAAAGGCAATGATTAAGCTGGAAAATGCAACAAATACTGCTAATGAAAGACAAAATTATTTATCATATATTTTGTAAAATTAAAGCACTAGCTGGAGGAAGATTCTTCAAATTATTTTTTTTTTCTGCCCATATCGCTGATATCCTCTCATGTTGCTGAATGGTCCAAAAACATTGTTTTTTTTTTTTTTATGGCTTTTGGGAATAAGAAGGTCAAACAAAGACCTGCTTGTGCCCACAAACCCATTCAAGAAAATGCCTATAAATACCACTCTTACTAAGCCTTGGTGCAAAGCAATAGACCTTAAAAATTCAAACCTAATAATGCCAATCATCTTCTATTAAAAAAGAAATAAAGCATTTCCTACCTTTTTCAACGTGGGTCTTTCTTCATACCAATAAGGTAAGGTTCTTAATCGAATAGTGTTAATTAAAATAGTATCAATTTTTCATAATATTTATATTATATTACGTAGTGCACTCCTCTGTTTCCTCTGTTTTAACTCTATTTGTATTATATATATGTAGTGGCGAGATTAACTAAGCTAAAACTGTATTATTAACAATTAAACTCCTGATTAAACAGGGTCATCATGAGATTTTCAATGTCCATGTGCCAACAGATGCAAGTGCTTGATATTCCCACCGGCAGGCTTAAAATGGACATAGTAACTCCAAGATGGCAGAAATCTAAGGTGGTAATTTTAATGGGGGCTACCGGAACCGGAAAGTCTCGACTCTCTCTAGACTTGGCAACCCAATTTCCAGCTGAAATTATTAATTCTGACAAAATGCAAGCTTATAAGGGACTTGAAATTACAACCAACAAAATTACTGAAGAAGAGAGGTGTGGCATCCCCCACCACCTACTGGGAGTAATAAATCCTAATTCAGATTTTACTGCAAAAGATTTCTGCAATATGGCTACATTAGCTATGGAATCGATTTCTACTAAGGGATTGCTTCCAATCATTGTTGGAGGTTCCAATTCATACATTGAGGCCTTAGTTGATGATGTTCGATCAAAATATGATTTTTGTTTTCTCTGGGTAGATGTGTTAATGCCTATTTTAAACGAGTTTCTGTCGAAACGAGTCGATGAAATGGTTAATAAAGGAATGATTAGTGAAGTTAGGAACATGTTCGATCCCTATGCGGATTACTCCAAAGGGATTAGAAAATCAATTGGGGTTCCAGAATTCGACAAGTACTTTCGAGCTGAACCATTTTTAGATGAATATAACTCAAACAAACAACTACATGAAGCCATTTCTGAAATTAAAAGTAACAATTGCAAGTTAGCTTGTCGGCAATTGGAGAAAATTCATCGACTGAAAAATGTAAAAGGATGGACTATCCATAGGATTGATGCTACTCAAGTGTTTCGTAAGCGAGGAAATAATAAGGAAGCCGATGAGTTGTGGAAGAAGCATGTGGCTAGACCTAGCATTGCCATTGTTAGACAGTTTCTTTACGGTGTGACAACTGCAAAAAAGCTCCCTGCTGGAACAACTAAAAATTACCATATTGCAAATTGTCTTCCCTCTTAAAATCATGAATCAATATACCAATAAACTTGTGGTCCAGTGACACTGGGGCCATATGGGGTTTTGTATTCGACTACTCATAAAATCATGAATTATAGTAACTTTTTAGCTCTTTGAAAATTAGGTTAGAAGAGAGTTTGTTACTTTAGTTATTGGTGTGCAGCATGTGATTGATGTAACAAGTTATTCTAGTGTAAACTTGGTATAAATGGGGCATGTCAATTTTCTTGTTTCACTGTATTCAATACTTGTTTTGGATATTCGTGTAGCAAGGTTTTTGGGATTTAATCCCCTTGTATACAGTTATTACTTTATCATAATTTTGAATTACTATTGCACTTGCTTACTCATAATCATTAAAGGCTACTTACCAATAAGGGTAAGTTAATTTTACCTACATCCAGTATGTATATAATACATTGATCCAATCCAATGTAATATTCAAGAACATAAATTTACTATGTAGTTCATATGTGAAGGAGTCATATAGTATCCTTTTGTTGAATAAAATTTTATTTTCCTTGGTGATATAGGAGGCATAAATTTTCAGTAACTTGAAGAATTGCAAACGCATCTTCTTAACCAGCCTTTTGTGGGGTGGGGGGGTGGTGGTGGTGCCACACCTCTCTTCTTTCAGTTCCACTCACTTGTTTTGAGCTCTTTGCGAATTGTGGGAACCCACCGTACTACCGTAGAATAGATTTACATTTATTCATAAACTGAATTTGAGTTTAAAAGTTATTAAAATTTTTAAAAAAATTAAAATTAATTAATTCGACTTATATATGTATATTTTTTTTCCCACAAATTAAGATTTATAGCTTAGCCTAAAGATGTATCATTCTCTAACATTGCTAGATGCATTTCAACAAATTTTCCTATTTAACACTTTTTTTTTCCTCCAAGGGAAAAGAAAGTTTCTCCATTGATTAATAATCTAATAATTAAATAGTATTCTGGTAAAATTATGATTGGTTAAATAGTTACTTTGTGTTTGATCTGGTTGTCTTGTAGGAGTGAAGTCTGATCATTTGGGATTTAACATCATCACTTATAGAATGTGTATATGTAGGGGTTATATAAATTTAGCACGACTTTACAAAATCATCATAATTTTGTGAAGGAGTATGACATACATGTCTATAACTCTTGTGTGATATATCTTGTTTAAAAAACAATGGTTTATTTTATAATTAAAAAAATCAAAATATGATGAATTTCAGCACTTTTGCTTTTTCATTTTTTAAAAATCTATAATCTATGTATAGTTAATAAATTAGGGATAATTAAATTATTATAAATATAATATTAAAAACTTTCGTAAAAAAAATATAATTTTAAAAATGATTCTAGTACCATTAAATTAAAAGTCATTTGTCATATATTTTTGAGTTCATAAAAAAATTACATCTCTAAGAAATATTGTCACGTCAGAATTATTTATTGAATTATTTTTCTATTCTTTTACAATTAGATTGATATAGTGCTGATCTACTGATCTTGCATAAACTAATACTTAGTGGTATGGTCTAAATTCTTAATTAGCCAATAAGTGGTTAGTTAATGATTCTTAAGCTAATTTTAAGCAATAATTAAAAGAAGTAAAGGTGTTATTGTGTGACCATAAACTCCAAGAAATGAACTTTGATATATCCCAAAAGATTCACTAAATTGACGCTCAAATTAAAAAAAGTTAGCATTAGATTCGAGGACATCTTTTATGATTGATTTGTTAATTATTCTATATACATAATTGGAAAAGCACTTTGCACATAGGCATTGTATAAGAGGTTAGAATTTACTTATTAGAAATAGAAAGTAGGGGTACGGACGTTTACTTAACTATTTTAATAAAGAACCATTGTCATTTTCATGGCAATTGATTCCAGCTATATACATATAGTATAATATTATCCCCAAACGTAAATGGACTAGAATGAAATGCCTTTGGACCTACATGAAAAAAGAAAAAAAAATGGTAAAAAAAAAATCAAGATAACAAAGCTCTTTCTGTCTTAAGCTAAGTTCGAAGTTCAAAAGAAGCTTCTTTAGCATAGAATCTCATCACTACCCTTTCCTTTTCTCATCTTGGACCTTGATAGATAGATAATTAAGGTTTTGTTTTGTCCTTCATATATATATACCTCTTGTTAGCTTTTTTCCTCCTTTGCGCAATACAGTATATTTCATTAGTACTTTTTCATGGTCCTAGCTAGCAATCTTGTTTAATTATTTTCGCAATTTTATTAGTATAACATTAGCATTGTGTGCTAAAAACTTATGAATCCATCGATGGCAGCCCTAGTACGGATTATTAAGAATAAAATGATACTTCATGCGAATTAAAATAATTGAAGGTGGTGCAATTTTAAGGAAATTTTTCAATGCGCATGGTGTTGGAAAAACTGTTTTCAAATTAATTGTTTTGTAATTAATTATTCAAAAATATTTTGAATATTAAATGGGAAATTGATTTTCTTTTAATCATTTTTGTAATTCTCTCATAATTATTTGCATTTTGTTGTCCTTTTCTTTTTCTATATAAAGAGAATTTTAGTTTGTGTTTATATTCAGAAAAAGAAGAAATTAACTTTTTTTATTGGTTTTTTTTTTCTTGATGATAAAATCAAGCACTGTTCTAATTTGCGGAGAAGTGATTTTGTAGTGTATCAAATCTCTTATTAACTGCGTTACATCATGGAAGATAGACGTCATACTTAATATCAAGTATTACGGTAATTGATGAATCTGTTTTAAAAAAATTATATGTAATATAGATTTCAAATTTATAAATATTATTTATTTATACTGTAGTATTTCTTTGACATTTGTTAGGTTTATTCTAAATTCTTTTTAGCTTCGCGTGATTTTATAAAGTCTTTGCAATTTGTTATATATCTATATTGAATTTGATGGTCTTTGACTTTGCCATCCGTAAAATAATGTCACAAAATACTTCGACCAACTTCTAAAAAACACCTTGGCCAAAGTCCAAAGTCCATAGACTTCGCTCCACAAAGTCCTTCGCCCAAAGTCTTCCCCAGTATTTTTCAGCTCAAAAAAAAAAAAAAGTCTTCCCCAGTATCAATAACATGCTATTTTGCCACATTCATATGTTTGTTTTAGCATACATATATATCTATATATATATAATCTTGTTTTTCTTTCTGCATTTTACTAGTACTTGGAACGCATAAAAATTGTACATTCTCCCTCATGATTGGGTTGGATTCATAATCTCCTATAAATTTATGTGATAACCATATGATTATAAATAAACATTGCGCTGAATAATTTCTTGGAATTGATATGATATTACCTCGATAGGTTCACAATTCCCTATAAAGGTTTGGAGATATTTATCAGAAGGATTTAAGTTGGAATTCTATGCGGTGAGCAATGGCTATGTATGAAGATAAGAAAGGTGCAGGGAGCGCAAAAGAATGAAAGGACCTTGAATGAAAACATGAACAAGTCAATGTATATGGACAGATTCTGCACTTCCTTATAACAAATATGCAGGTTATTACATATGCCAGCAATTGAGTGGTCTATTGATCAGTTTCAATATGATGATAACTTCTTAAAGTAGCCAAAACCTAAGAAAGAAGCTACTCGTTAAAGTAGATGTGAGGAAAAAAAGAAAGCTCCAACATAACACAAATAATTAACAACAATCTTTAGTTAGTATACATGCAGTTTGTTTCTGATCTTTAATTGGTTACGTTGCATATAGCTACGACTTTATTACAAAGGTAAAACTAATACACACGCTCTTGGGGTCTTTGAACCTTATTCCCCCTTGGAGGAATAGAATGTGCATAAAGAATGACTTTATGCATGCGGATTAGTACAACCAACTATTCTTTTTCACAAAAAGAAGATCAACTTTGAATAAACTTTTTAACTATCAGTCATTGTCATAAATTTATCAATACAGTAAATTCCATAACAAATTAATAATTTTTATTAAATAATAATTTTTTCTATCTCGACTTATCTTAATGAGTAAAATTAATAATTTCAATAAAATAATAAGATTTTTTTTTTGAAAATTTTATATAATCCTTTAGTTCTATTCATATTATATAAATTAATAATTCACTAATTACATTTCATATTTTCTTAAAATATGTTATTTCTTAAAATTTAAATCTAACTGAATCTTATTCTTAATTTTTTCTTATTGCATTTAAAGACTCTAGAGTTGAATTGTCGTATTGCAATAAAAAATTATAAAAAGTTATTAATAGCAGAATTTTCAATTAATAACACTACTAATAATTTCTTCTAAATTTGATATTTTTGAACTTGTATTATTTTCATCAAAATTCAATAGTAATATATATTCCTTATACTTTTAATCTCTTTTTAGTAATAGAATAATTTATATTTTTATAAAATAAAATCAAATTTTAATAGATTAAATGAGTATTATTTTAAATTGTAAGCACACATTTTTATTAATTTATTAATTAATTAATATCTTTTTAAATTAATTGGATTTGTATGGTTTGAAAGTTGAGTATTTTCTTGAAATTTTCTCTCGTAAGTATAGTTGGCAGGTTTTCTTGTCATGATTATGACCTTTTAGAAAATGTTCTCTTATCAATGTAATGGGAATAATAATAATTGGAGTATTGTCACTAAAAAGTGCAATACGCATGAGGAAAGTCAAACAAGTCATAAAAATATATAATTTGTCCTTGTTTTTGGATATGATTATATTCTCCGTTTTAGTTTAATGAATGGCAGTATTTCTATAAACACACTACAAAAAATAGCAAATCAGCCATTAAAATTAAAGATTACAATTGTATAATAGCTAATTAGCAATTGATTAGTGATTATATTAAAGCAATTGATAAAATATTGTACTAATTATTTTGCTATTAAATAATTACTAAAGGTACCACCAAAAAATAGCATCATATTTAATTACAAAAATTTAATATCAAACTAATCACTAATTAAAAACTGTGATAATATAATTGCTAATTTGAAATTAAATTTTGGTGTGAGAAGGAATATCGCGAATTATATAAAAATTGAAGTTATTAATATGGATAGTCACTAAATTTAGTGACTATCAATTTAGTAAATAAATTATTGCCTTTTAACTTTCCACTAAATTTTTTATTTTTTCTCTTATTTTATATTTAGCAATTCCGTTGCCAAACTCAAAAAAAATTCCACTTCCAAAATTTTCAATTTGCCGCTTATTTTATATTTAGCTACAAAAATTTTTTGTCGCTAAATTCATCCTACTTAAATTTTTTTATTTTATTATTTATTTGATAGATTAGCAACGGATTAATAATAAATGTTCCATCACTAATTTAAAAAAAAAACACTCTCACCAAATAAGCGATAAATTCATTTTTATCTGTTGCTAAATTTAAATCGTTATAAAAACCCTTTATTCCTTGTTCCCATCATTTTTTCTCTTTCTCTTTTCATTTTTTTTATTTCACTCTTTTATCTTCTTTATTCTTTATCATTTTTCTTCTTTTTTTTCTATTTTTTTCCACTTTTTTCTTATTTTTTACTTAATTTATTTCTTTATAATTTTTTATTTCTTCTTATCTCTTTCATTTTTTTTCTTGATCTCTTTTCTTTATATATAATTAATATTTTTTTCTTCTTTATTTTTTTCTACATCATTTTTCTCTCCCTCTTTTTTATCGCTTTTTATTTTTTTATTACTCCTCTCTCTTTTTTTCTCTATTAGTATTTCTCTTCATCTTTTTCTATTATAATTTATTATTATTGTCATTTCTTCTTCTTATTATTATCATTATCATTATTATTATTACAATTAATTTAAAAAATTAATATATTAAAGAAAAAAGACAATTAATAAGAAATTGAAACAAAATAAAAAATGTGTATTAAAGAAAAGAAAATTAATATATTAATAAAATTAAAATAAAGAAAATCAAAAAATTGAAAAATTTAGACAACTATTTTGAAAAAATATTAAAAAATGAAAACTAGAAACTATATTATGTTAGTAGCTAATTAGTGACTACATATTTAGTAATAAATTAGTTGCAATTGAAATCACTTTAATCGCCTTCTTTTGTATTTAGCGACTGAATTTTTCAATTAATGACTAAAATTTTTAGTTGCTAATTGGAAATTATTATTATTTAATAGCCGATTAGGAACTATGTTACATGCAGAAAAAATTTAGTGAAAAGATTTTTAACGACTATTAATTTAATTGCTAATTATAATTAATAGCTAAATTTATAATTTAGCGACTGCATTTTGTAGTCTCTAAATTAAATCAGTTTTGCTTGCAGTGACATTTGGTAAAAATATGAGAAAAGGCAAAAAATTATTGGGTAATCCAATCAAATTAACTTAAGCTATTTGGTATAAGATGAGTCCAATAGCCTTATAATAAAACTCATACGAACCCTGAACAAGCACACTACTTCATGTCATGGACAAAATATTCAACAGAACTTAGAATTGAAAAAAGGAGAACAAATTAAATAAGGTATTACAACATTGAAATTTATTTAGAAATCATGAGTATAGCAAATCCATGCATCTTTAGTCCAACAAGCAAAAGAGATACAGATATACTTTATAATTATTTTTTTTTTAACAGAAAGAAGATTACTACCAGCAATATATATATCGTAACAACAACATAATTTAATTCAACTAAGGTCTCATTCGTCCGCTGCAAGAAAAAGTAACAGTGCAAGTATCACCAACAACAAGAGTGTATTGATGTGCAGGCCTAGCAAGAAATACTGGCAACCGAATAAGCAAATCACAAACACATTCGTTATCCACATTATTCAGCCACCGGCAACAATTTTCTATAGGCGATTCACGGTTTCCGGGGGATGGATGCCTATGCCTATGTTGATGGGGTGGTCTTGGATGAGGAAACACAATGTTTGATGCTGGCGACGGTGGCATTCTTGAACAAGCATAGTTGGCTAGAGCAAACTGGGAAACACATAAAGGTCTTTGAGCTGGCATTGGTGGGTTACCATTAACCTTACCTATAATAACAAATGAAAAGAAAGTTGTGCAAAATGTCATGACAAGAATTGCTATGCTTTTCTCCATTTTTCTCGCTGGATGTTGATGCTAGTGTTTCGCAACCATGTTTGATTTTATACTTGTTGTTGTTTTAGTGTTGCATATAGTCGTCATAATCTTCTTGTTTTGTATTTAGTTAGGTTTTTCATGCTTTAGTAGATAAACAAACAAAAGAGGATGATCAAAGAGTATCAGAGGATTACACATTATATATGGATCTTTTTGTTTTTTAAATTTTCATTGAATTATCAAGTAAATTTTTAATGAAAGCACATTCATTTTCTATGATCACTAGTAGTTATTAGGTGACACTATTGTGGGTTTAGTGTTACCATACCAGTTGTCCTCGTCCTTTAACTCCAGACATTATAATTTTAAAATTAAACAACTCATTATTATTGAATGAAAAGATTATTGATAATTAATTAAATTTTCTTTCTATGTGATAAAAGTTATATATATTCTTATTTTATTTTACTGATCATATTGCAAGAAATTACAGAATTATTTTGCAGAAAAAAAAAATTAATGAAACTCATACAATTGCATGTGTGTGTTTAAACATACATAATTAAAAACATATGACTGAAACATCATTTATATATTTATAATTAATTAAACATATCGTATTATGAAATTATTGTTTCTAAAATATAAATTTATTTAACTAAACAATTATCGTTATATTCGTTTAATTAATTTTAAACAAATTCAATTCAATTTCTCTATTTGGTGATTATGGTTAAATTTGGTTAGCTTTTCTTTAGACATTGAGATTATTATAATACTCCACAATCCATTTTTTCGGAGATTCCAATTTCCAGGTACAAAATCCAATCCTTGAAGGCCCAATGGATTTCAGACTGATCAAATCATCAAAGCCCAATAAATCAGTTTCAGGATTGCCGGCCCGATCCTGATGTTAAAACGTTATAGCTTGGCGGCGCCGCTTCATTAAATTCTTTTTTAGTTTGTTGATTTTACTTTTACTTTAACCTTTGTAAATTAATAACCTTAAAGACATATACATTTTATTAATTTAAATTAATAAATTAAAAATTTATTAATTTTTTGAATGTACTTATAATTCAAATAACATTTATTTAATCAACTAAAAATTTATTTTATTTTATAAAAATATAAATTATTTTATTAATAAAAAGAGACAAAAAGTCTAATAAAAAATATATATAAACCAATTCATATCTACTTAATTTGCAACTACAATTTAATTGTATTAATATTTTCAATATAATTGATATTTACAAAAATAACAATAGGCTCATATTTTTAAAAAATATGATATATAATTTTATTAATTTATTAATTTATGATATAAATGAGATTAAGAAATTATGTAAGATTTTCATAAAAAAATTATTATTTTATTAAAATTATTAATTAATAACATTCATTAAATAATAATTTTTTACGGTCTCAATTCGTTCTGAAAATGAGTTTACAAAACAATGACACAGTTTCTTTCTTTGTACTTAGCAAGTGGGTAATTATCAGGCAATCATAATTTGATCGAATTGGTGCCATTCCTCATTTTCCATTGCTTGGAACATCTTCATCTCCTTCCTGTCTCTCTAATTTCTATCCACCTGGGATATTCATTTCCCTCTCATTTTTATTTATTCATTTCCAACATTTTTTTTTATTCGTGGGTTCTCGTTTGAAGATAATATTTGTCTATCAATTTGCGTAAATTAAATCTTTTTTTCAAGTGAATTTTCAATATTTTATTTTAAAATGTTTTGATTGTTATTAACATATTTACTCATTGCGTCAGTTTCATGCTATACTGAAAAGTATTAAAGGTAAGTTTTTTTTTTTTTGGTTTTAATCTTTGGGTGCATGGAATTCCTTGAATGATCTCCAAAAATGGCGAAGAAATTAAAATTGTTATAAGAGTTCTGAAACAAGTTGATTGTATAAAAAAGGAGAAGCTGAATATGCCTCTTTGTTTCCAAGATATTGCTTAATTTCTGAAAAAATTGTCTTTCCATTTTATTTTCTCAATTGTAAAAAACAAAACAAAACAAAAGTAGCAGCAAGTCTATGACCTTGCACGGCTTGCACAAAATGATCAACAAAATGCTCAATAACATATAAATAAACCTGAAGAACCTGATGTTGATGATGACCACCCCTCTCCACTCCAGTTAAACACAAGCAAGAACCAAAGCTATATATTAGGAAAGTAGAAATAATTAAGATAATACACCCTAATTAGAACTATAGTTTAGACTTCATTAGTTGACCAAGTGAAACATCATAATTACTATTCCCTTATAATTATGGTCGTCTTATTATTCTCCCTTGGCATGCATAAGTTACATTGCATGACTCGTCAAGATAGAGGGTATACACATGTGCAGGCCTTGACAGGAAGGGCGGCAACCGAACCAACAATTCACAGACACACTCATCGTCTAATTCATTCAGCCATCTGCAACAATTCTCTTGTGCTGTTAATTCATGTGGACTACCATTGTTTTCTTCATGCCTATGTCTATGCCTGTGTCCATGTCCGTGTCCATGTCCATGGCTACGACTATGATTGTGTCCATGTCCGTGTCCATGCCCATGCTCTCCTCCT
The DNA here is from genome assembly GCA_947687605.1 of Reutealis trisperma. Lineage (NCBI taxonomy): Eukaryota > Viridiplantae > Streptophyta > Magnoliopsida > Malpighiales > Euphorbiaceae > Reutealis > Reutealis trisperma. The sequence continues at coordinate 8,799,030 of CANTUT010000033.1, read as the reverse complement.
TCATGACCATGACGATGCCTATCCTCGCTATCGTCTTCAGGAGAAGGAGCAGCTGGTGATAGTTGTGGGAGATGAGGTGCTAATGGTGGCAGTGGAGTGTATGGTAGCAATGAACATGCATAATTAACTAGAGCAAACTGGGAGACACAAAGTGGGCGTGGAAATGGCTGTGCCTCAATCTTGGTAAGAAATACTAACAACAATGCAAAAAGCATTAACATAGGAATCTTGAATATGATCACTATCTTCATTTGCATCGCCTTTTGCAAGATCTCATGAAAATATTGGTAAAAAAGGAATGAATGGTTCAACGAATCTCACACCAGTACTTCCCTTCCTTTATATGTGTCTATTCATGAATTTCTTGTTTCCTCTAGTTAGGTTTAGTTTTCTTGCAGCCTAATAAAGAAAGTAAAGTAAAGAAAGAAAAGAATAACCAAGAGGGTGAGGTCCATTGCTTTGTTAGTTGATGTTATGGAAGAATACTAGTACAGGTTCTGAATTTTTTGTGACATTCAGTTTGTGTGATAAGAAGTTAGGTCACATACAGGTCCTAATGGAAAATTATTTAATTTCACATAAGAAAAACTTCATGACTTATTAGAAAATACAGTAAAAGGGTGAATTATTACCAAGATTTGTAAAAACTTCAAACTAAACAATGATGACAAAAAGTTCTTCCAATGAGCATATTCATATGTAATTAACTGTAAATGAGTAATTATGAAATAATGACCTATATATGCTTTAATTGCCAAAGCAATTTTTCTTTCTTCCTCTATTAATAGAAAGCTGTGATGCAATTAATAAATAAAAATAACAATATATGAATAAGAAATTGCACTTGCAGATTCCATATATGCATATGCTTTGTGACATTTTTTTTACCAAAGTGCTTCGCCCAAAACAAATACAAAGTAGCACGTGCACTATCAGCCATTTCATTTTGTGCAGAATAGGTGAACATATAACATCAATTTCATTTTATCAAAGTGAATATGAAAAAATGTCTTTCTCAGGTGAAAATTAAATTAGGTGATAGAACATGAAGCTTTTAAGACAGTATAAGCCTGTGAAATGTTTTATATGGAATTGTCAACTTCCATTATTCAACCCTTTCACTCATTCAAGCTCCTTTTTTCCTGGATTAAGAATCACCAGTACCAGAGACATTAAATAAATTGATTGCATCAATGCACAATTAAGACACATAGGGATTCAAAACTCGAAAGTTTCACAGTGAATGAAACTTCTACATATCATTTACCGCCACAAAGTGTTTCCTGCATACAATGCTGAAATAGTGTTTCCTGTGGTGTTATACACAACTAGAAAATTAAATCCTTGCACCATAGGCAGAGATTAACATTAAGACCACTGGCCATCAAACTTAGAATCGAGCATAGAACACATCTCTTCACCATGCAGTACATGCAGCTCCAAGATATTATCAATTTAAGTCAGATTTCCGAGATATTATCAATTTAAGTCAGATTACGGTTTTCGTCAATGTTGAGTATTAATTGCCAATATGACAGTTGATTGCAAATTCAGTGGCTGATTGAACTCTTGCCCATCGGACTCCGCACTACTCTCTTGGCCATCTCAGTCCCAGTTTCTCATGCCATTTCTCTGCTTGTTCCTCTAACTCTATCCTATCTGATTCCTCACTGCTCTCTTGTCCATCCAAGTCCAATTCCCTCCTTGCCATCATTTCCATGTCCTTTTTTACCACTTCCCGCTGTGTCTTCAGCTGCTCTGCTCTCTCTTGCCACCCCTCTTCCAACAACTCAAAAAACTTATCCTTGATTTCGTGTAATGGATCCTTATCAATCAACTCACTATCCTTATAAGCTTCCCTCAGCACTGCAGTTTTAATTCCTCCTTTCAATGAGATGTAAAATATTCCAGAATGCCTAGTGAATGCACTTGAAAATGCATTTGAAAACCTATACTCTTCAGAAAACTTCCCAAGTATTGGAACTGGAATCCTCTTAAACAGTGAAAGAGATAGCAACTCATGGAAAACCCCAATAGTCCTCTTCTCCATTTCCGGTGAAGCTTGATCCAAGCGTGAAACATCCTCATATGGTGAAATATAATCAAGTTCCAACCAATTCCTAACCCACTCCCTCATTTCCTTCCTCAGAAAAAACCCATGTGGAAGCTTATAATTGAAATTAGGCCTAACCCGAACCCCTGTTAACCGGGACTCCTCTTCAGCTCTTTGCTCAATAACTGATTTGGCAAATTCAGAGTTCCACTCAACTAACTCCAAAAACGACTTCCCCTCTCCAGGACTCCCTATAAGCCTAAAATAATTTGGGTACCTAGGCACCAAATTGACCAAAAAATCATTAGGGAAACCAAATTCCCTCTTAACATGAACCAATTTCTCTGCACTAAGTACCTTATCCTTGGTCATCATCAGCAATTTACACAGTTTAGAGACAATCAACCTCTCATTTTCCAGTTGAATCCTTTTCTCTTCTTCAAGAAAATTCCTTAAACGATCACTAACGCGCAGAAAGAGGACAGGTTGAGATTTGGGTTTAATTCTATCATAGTAAGTATCAAAAAGGCCAGGATTTTGATTAATAAAAGTTTGGATTTTTACATTGAGGCGTAACCTCTCGCGCCTTTTCTCAAGGTATCTGAGCGGGATAACTTGTCCTGGTTCGTTTAGAACCTCTTTGACAACTCGTGCGCAGATTTTGTATCGCTTATCTTTCTCTATCGCAAAATCTAGTTTTCGATCTTTGCGCCACACAACTTTGAGGCTTGAAATATGTTTGATTTGGTTGTTGAATTTAGGGTTTATGAGAAAATCATATATGGGTTTTTCATAAGTACGCAAATGTGTAGAAATGAAGTGAGTTTTAAAAAGCATACCTGGATTTAACAAGCAATTGAGCCACAACCACAGAACCTGAGTCACTGAGTCACAGTCTCAACACGTGAAGATCTTCTGAGAATCAGGGTTTAAACACTAGAAACAGTTAAACTTCAGAGAGGGATTGAGCGCTGATAAAAAACGGTGTCGTTCGCAACATCCTTTGTCCTCTGCTTCGATGAAAACGCACCGTTTACACATGGTGGATATGGTTGACCATGTCAACCTTTTTTTTTTTTTAAGTTTTTGGTTGAGGTGATCATTTCACCAAACAGCGACGGCCTGTCATGTTTTAAATGTGACATCGGAAAATTTGTTGTCTTTTTTTTTTTTTTTTTTTTTTTTTTTTTTTTTTTTATTCTGTCTTCATCTTGAATATATATTAATTATATCATAATTTTTAAATAAATGATTTATTATTTTTTCTCAAATATTCAAGCATCATTTTTATTTCAAATAAAAACTTATTCACCGTTTGATTATTATTCTTACATTATATTACATGAATATAAAATTTTATTTTATAAATATGACATTTTATATGTAATATATATTATTATTTATTTTATATAAATTAAATTTTAATAGGAAAAAAAGTAACTATTACTATTTTTAATATTATTTTAATAAATCTTTAATTTAGTGAAACATAATATTTTTCTTAAAAATTAAAAAAAAAAAGCTATAATATTCACATTGCTATTTTGGAAAGTGGCTTTTTACTAAATTTGATAAGGAAATTTAGATATAGTGTATAACAAATTTGGTGGTGTCAGTGTACGAAAATATAATGCCTGCGGGAAAATGAAAAGGTGTATGGTAGATCTTTAATTGCTGTAAGGAAGGAAACAAACATAGAATGCGATGCAGAGAATAGAAGCCCAATATAATAAAAACAAAAATGCATGCGGTTGGGGTTGACTGATTTGGTGTCCGTAGCCCATAAATTCTTATTATCTACGCCTCGTCGTTTCTTTGCCATCCCTCAGTCCCCACCAAAAAAACTGAAACCAAATCAATCTCTGTTACTCTCTCTTTCAACGGAAAGCCGGCGATGCTGCTCGTCAATGCCCTAACCCTAGGCAGGATCATGTTTTCTTTAAACGACATCGTTTTCGAACCTGATGATATTCAATTCGGGACTGTTTGGTGGTTCGTTTATGCTGGTGTATCTTGCGTTCTTGTACTTTTTGCTGGAATAATGTCTGGTCTTACTTTGGGCTTAATGTCTCTGGGCCTCGTCGAGCTCGAAATTCTACAGAGAAGTGGCTCTTCCACTGAGAAGAAGCAAGCGGGTCCCTACAATTCCATCATTTACACACTCACTTTGTTTGGTCAATTCTGTTTTTTTTTTTTTTTGGTTGATTTCAGTTTTTTTTTTCTTTGCAATGCAGCTGTTATATTACCAGTGGTTCAAAAGCAACATCAACTTCTTGTAACTCTGCTGTTATGTAATGCTTGTGCTATGGAGGTAATTAAAATTTCGGGTTTATTATTAATCAAAGGCTTACATTGTTCGCTGATTTGTGTTATTTTCTTGATTTTCTGTTCCTATAGGCCCTTCCTATTTACCTTGATAAAATTTTTCACCCCTTTGTTGCTGTTCTGCTGTCTGTTACATTTGTCCTTGCTTTTGGGGAGGTACAATGTGCTTCTACTTTGTTATGTTCCTTTGTAACTATTATAATCTAACTTAACTTAGACTAATTTATTCCCTAACTCATTATCGATCAGGTCATTCCACAAGCCATATGTTCAAGATATGGACTCTATGTCGGTGCCAATTTTGTTTGGTTGGTGCGTATTTTGATGATCATCTGCTATCCCATTGCTTACCCTATAGGAAAGGTAAGGTGCCTGATGATATGGTGGCTATTATAAAAGCAAGCATAATTTTTGTTCTGTTTGTGTATGTGTGTGTGTGTGTTTTAAATGAATTACAGTTTGTTATACTTTTATAGTGCATGCTATGAGATATTTTCAATTTATTGTAATGGACTGAGTTAAACTTTGTTCATAAAATGCTTACGGATAGTAGAAATATGAGATTCCACTCTTTTTGATTGGACAAATAAGCTGCTTTTGAACCATCATAGATGTGAAGTTCACAATGAGGCTGTGCTAAAAAGCCAACACTTCAGAATTCCTAGAGGGTGGCTTGCTTACATAATTTGTGGTTAAAAGATTCATGTACTTTTCGGCCTTTTCCATTTTTTCCATCCTGTAGACATGTAGTGTAACCGGTTCGTTCATGTGATATGATGAGTCTGGACCATAAAATTACTTTATGAGCTAATATCTACATTTGTATGATTTGGTTTCAGGTTCTGGATGTTGCACTAGGACACAATGACGCTCTATTTAGACGAGCTCAGCTTAAAGCACTTGTCTCTATCCACAGCCAAGAGGTGACACATATTGGTGAACTCTATGACATACTGTCACTTGCATTTATCAAAATGTGCTAATTTCTAGTTGTATTTCCGTTTATCTATTGCCAAGATCCAATTTTGCATATGATACAACAAATCTCAAGAGCTTGCATTTGATATTAAGTTTGATGAGATTGCTATAAAATGGTTTTAATCCTCCTCATTTTTATCATTGTCTTTGCTGTTTCCCTCCATTTTAGGCTGGCAAGGGGGGTGAACTTACGCATGATGAAACAACAATTATCAGCGGAGCTCTAGATCTAACTGAAAAGGTAGCTTTTGCTGTAGTAGCATTCCAAAGGCAACAGATATTGTGACTCATTGCAATTATGAGAACTTCTTGCATTTTATAGTCATCTTGTTTTGCAGATGATGAATATTATGTGTACGCTGTACCTAAAGAAGATATAATTGCTGATCCTGATGAAGAGAAGATTTTCCTTAGTTGTGGTACTTGAAATAATAGGATGACTGACCTTTATTTCGGAACATGTAGAAAATAGCATTAGAAAAAGGACAGTTTTGACTCATTCAAGCTAAACCTGCATATAATGAAACTATTATATTATTCTTTTTTATTATAGTAGGCTAGGTAGCACGGAAATAGGAAACAGGGAATTTATTATTGTATTTCCAAATATGTCCTTTAGTATAGTTATAATCAATCACATTATTCTAGAATAATTAATGCAATTTGTGATTATTATACAGATAAAATAGTAAAATAAATACAAATATTTAATCTTTGTGCCAAAATAAAAGTGGACAATAATTTGTGGACAGGGAGTAATAATAATAATAATAATAATAATAATAATAATAATTATTATTATTATTATTATTATTATTATTATTATTATGATTATATAAGGAAAAATTAAGTCAGAAGTGAATATTTTGTTTAGAGGTTGATCTGAGCAAGTTCATTTTTTTTTTTTTTAAACTTGGAAACAGGTTTCCATTTATGGAAACGAGTTTCCAATTTTTTCAAATTACGGAAATGTGCCCGAAATGTTTCAATCAAGTTTCTGCGAATTTCTAAACAAGAAACGTTTTTGAAATGTGAAAACGTGACTTCCTGAGAGTTTCTGTGCAACATAGTTAGTAGGATATATGATGACTTTCTAGATGAAAAAGTTATATTTATGTGCATTTTTGTTTGCTGTATTTTATAATGCTTCCTGCTGGTATGGCTTTATGCTTGGTCAATCTTTTCATGATGTATCTAAGTTCTAAGTTTGTGCATGATAATATTTAAGATCCACAAAAATAATCTTCTGAAGTTTGTGTTATATGCAGACTGCAGAGGAGGCTATGACACCTATTGAATCAACCTTTTCTTTGGATGTCAATTCAAAATTGAACTGGTGAGTTTGTGTTGTGAATGGTCTTTTATCAAATTTCTTTTGCATATCTTTTGTGTTGTAAGATCACCATTGCAGTAACGGAAGTTCTAATTTTCAGGTTTCCAAGATATGCATGGCACTTTCTTTGTAGGACTTGGGATGTTATTTTTGGCTAAAATTTAGGGCAAGCCAAACTTTAATTTTGATTCTTCTAGGGAGACTATATTACTTTGGCTTCTCTATGCTAATTTTATTCCATGAACTTGACGAAGAAAAAGGAATGGGTAAATGGGGATGGATGAGGATAATATGCTAGTAAATAATGTTGTTTCAAGGAACCTGAGGTGTTACCCTGAAATTATGTGTTTATGTGTACTTCTCATATAAGAGATCAATTCCACTGCTACAATACAGGGAAGCAATTGGAAAAATTCTTGCACGTGGTCACAGTCGTGTCCCTGTCTTTTCCGGAAGTCCAAAGAATATTATTGGGCTCCTCCTGGTGGGTGTGAAAATAGAAACTCTAGTTTTCTTACGTTGATTCTTGGCATTGGTAGCTATCTAATTTAGAAGTGATTATTTTATATTTCTGCTTTGATTGGAATTCAGGTGAAAAGCCTGTTGACAGTTCGGGCAGAGACAGAGACTCCAGTCAGTGCAGTGTCCATCCGAAGGATTCCTAGGTGTGCTTTTGAATCCTTTTTTTTTTTTTTTTGTTCTTTATACAAAAGTAGGATTTCTCATGCTTGAATATCCCAGGGTTCCATCAGATATGCCTTTGTATGATATCCTTAATGAGTTTCAGAAGGGAAGCAGCCATATGGCAGCTGTGGTAAAGGTAAATGTAAAGAGCAAGAATCTGCAACCTACTAGTGATGGAGAAAAATTCAATGAAAGCAAAATTGCCAATGGAGAGACTCAGTTAAACACACCCTTGCTAAATAAGCATGACAATAAATCAGAAGGTGCTGTCGTTGATGTTGAGAAAGCTGCAAGGCCTATCACAATTAAGCAAAAGCAAACTCTTGAACCAAATGTTAGAGCAACAAACACGATGTCGCATTCATCAGAGGATATCGAAGATGGGGAAGTCATTGGTATTATCACACTGGAGGATGTTTTTGAAGAACTTCTGCAAGTAAGTGTTTTCCACCACTACTTGTTGATTTTCCTGACCTTATTCTTAGGTTTGGCCCTAACTCATAGAAAGTACGCCACCTAAATCTTCTAAATTTGCTATCATAACTTCTAACTTAATCATTTACAAGTATATCAGCAGTTTGTTAATGTCATTGGATTTCCAAAATGAAGCGTCTGTGTTATTTTTCTTGGCACAAAATTGCTGATTGTTCCTCCCTATGCAGGAGGAAATTGTGGATGAGACAGATGTATATGTTGATGTACATAAAAGGTATTGTAGGATTTGAGTTTCATGGATTTAATTTTATAGTCTATTTACTTCTTCATATCATGAATGTGGAGTGTCAAATTTTTCAGAATTCGTGTGGCTGCTGCTGCAGCTGCTTCTTCTGTGGCACGAGCACCATCCAATCGAAGGTTGCCTGGTCAAAAGCCTGCAGTGAGTAAACACTTTTTTTTTTTTTTTTTTTGTTTTTGTTTTAATGGCTGACGTCAGTTTGCTGCTTAAGATGGAGTCAAATCTAGAACCGGTTCATTGCATCGATGTTGGGTTCACCTCAATTACATGTTAATAGTGAATGGTTGGTTCTTGGTAGATCACAATAAAGGCACCTTTAAAATGTCCAGAAAGATATTCAAATTAAGAATTGTCTACTTTGGTGTTGTGGGCATTTTACATTCAACTGCCAGTGGAAGCCTGAAAGTGTAAATTGCCGACATCAATTGTACATTTGTACAAATTTTTTATGGAGCAAAAAATTCGGAAATATTGTCACTGCAGGAAACTTCCAAATTGTCTTGCAAAGTTACTGTCTGGGCAAAGCAGTAAAGCACACACTTCGATGTTTTCTGTGAACTGATGTTCGCATTATCTATTTTACTTACTGTTAGTTTTTCCTTTAGGGAGGAGGTCAAGGTAAGCAGGGCCAGACCCCAAAGAAGTCTGGGGGATGATTTCTGTCAAAGGAGAGTTCCATGGAATCTAGCAAGTCCTCCAGGCAATAAGGGGTGATTTCATAATTTCAGTTGGGCAATTAAACTTTAGTTTCCAATCCCAGCTTCTGTAACCATCGTGAATTAGTTGTAATTTCGAAATAGGGTTAGGCTATAGTTTTTGTCTCTCTATATTAAATTGGTGTGCATAGTGTGATCTAGAAAGTGGACATGAATGTGAAAAGTATGATCAGATTCTTTTCATCTGCTGTTAGACCAGCCGCAGCAATATAGTAAGGGCGTGTTCAACATGATATCTGGGAAAGTTGAGCTGGATGAGTGTCTTGAGTGAAGCTATATTTCAGCTGGGAAGTGTCGTGTATTGTTGGTTAAATAATGCAGTAAGTATGGACCTTCAGCAGTTGGAAAATAATTAATTTGTATTTGTATAGATGTTGGGCTTAGTTAAGATGATGGCCTACTGAGCAGTCTCATTTGTTTCTGTTTCACAAACACGTACACACATACAAACACGTGGATTGTCTAGCCAGATTGAAGTTAATTATCACTTTGTCAGGCACAGAGCATGATAAGTAAAAAAAAGCTAGAAATTGCGAAAATTAGCATTTGATAATACCAATTTAATACTAAAAAAACAAATGGTTTGCTCAGACTTGCGTCAATTAGTCGAAAGGTCTAAAGATTGGGAAGCTTGTTAGATTTGGCTGGATGCCATTCTTGGACTAAATGCATGTCATATGAAGCTGAGATAGGTTTAGTAATTTATAATATAATGAAATAGGATGTAATTGAATGTAACATAAGCGTAATTTTTAAGCTGAAATGAAACTTACTGGGCAAATCGTAGCTTTTTTTTTTTTTTTTAAATTTAATAAACATTGAGGAAGTTTCGTAGAAACCACACATAAGAAAATTACAAAATGAAATCTAATCGTGTGAAGAGTCACATCTCCCAATATTACGGAGTAAATCTACGCCATGCAACTCCCCCCAATACACACCAATAATCGGTCTATAATCGGGGAAGGAGAAATATATTAATCTTATAATTTTCACGATAATTTTTCTTGTCTATATACTAATTCTACAGGTAAATATATCTAATTATTATAAAACGATTTTAATTTATTTACTCACAATTCTCTTAATTAGTTATAGGCATTCATTAAAATTTCAAATAAAAAATTTAAATATTTCAAATCAATAAATTTTTCAAAATTAAGAAGATTTTAAATCAGTAATTTATAAGTATTATATGTTAATGTCTTATAATTTACTTATTTTAATCATCAATGTTATAAGTGCGTACTTTCTTCACAATTATTATAGGATTTAGATTTCTTTATACATTCTTATAAAAATAATTCATTTATCAAATTGTTACATTATTTATTAAATTTTAAAAATTTGTTGAATTTTTAAAGACAAATATATATATATATATATATTAACACATTTATAAAGTTGTTTGTAATTTTTTTAATTAATTTAATTATAATTAAATGATTAACTTTTTAAACTCTATTTGAAAAATTTTCTTAACTAATTTATTCGTGAAAATATTATGGAATAAATTTAGGTTTAATATAGTCATTTTTTATGAAAAATATCATTTACTAAAAACTAAAACTGCATATATGTTGATTTTGTATGTTTCTTTTTAATTATAAATAATAAATACAAATTTTATATTCAAATATATATTTTAAATCAAATCATATAATATATTTATATTTACTAAAATTTGTTAAGAACATTACTAATATCGTCAGATTAAATTAAAATTTAATAAGACTGAAAAATTAATTACAATTAAAATTATTCATATTAATTTTTTATTATTCTCTAAATTATACAACTATCGTTGTTATTGTTATTATTAGTATTATTAAAAGAATTCCTTTTAAATCTATTAAAATAGAACTCAGTTTTTTTTTTTTTTTATAATTAATAATTACTCTAAATTATATTCACCTATATATTAAATGTCAAAGAAAAAATACTTAAATTATAATTTATTATTAAATAATTTGGATAATTAAGTAAAAAACTTAAACACACATATTTATAGCATAACCTAACTTATTAGTTAGGTTAATATTTTTTTTTATTATTGTGGTGAATTGTTGATTTAATGGTAAAAAAATTGTTTGATATAGTTCATGAGAAGTATAATTTTCAGAAAGTAAAATTTTTGAAAAGTAACTGTGTTTTTAATTAGCATGTAACTTTTTGAGAAATAGCTTAATAATAAAAAAAAAAGACAATAATATTTTGTTCTATTTATTTAATATTATTTAATAGAAAGTAAATATATTAATTTATATATATATTTCAATCAAGAATCCTAAGAAAATACATTTCCTACAAATTCAGAAAGTAAATATCCTACTTTCAGAATTTTTTTTCAATAATAATTATCAAATAAGTCAAAATTTTTCACTTCTTAAAAAATTATACTTACTTAATTTACTTACCTTATACCAAATAATACTTAAAAAAATAATTTATATTGTGCATAACAAATTATAGTTTTAACAATAATTAATTATTTGTCTCAAAAAAATAATTTATTATTTATAATTAATATAAAATTTTAAAAAATTATTTATTAAAGTAATCAAACTAACTAAAAAAACTAGCCGAAATAAAATACCGACCGAATGATTTTCTTAGACTTACATATCCCTAGCTTACCCCCCAATATTACGATTCTATCCAATTCCTTAGTATGGTTGCTCAGGAGCTGATGTTTCCTCGTCTCTGCCGACTCAATTTCCTGATAAACAACACTACAAATACTCAACAAATCCCCTTCTCTCTTCTTCCCCGAATAAATTTATTATACGGCCTCCTTTCCCCATTTTTACGCACGTAAACACACTCAGGTACGTGAGTGCTTCTGTTTGTAATTCTTTTCTGTTTGTTTGCCTAGAATTTTTTTTTTTTTTTTACCGAGAGATTCATGATATGGAAAAGAAAAGGCAATCCAGCATCGCTCCTTTTTTTTTTTTTTTTTAATATGTAGAATTGTTGTGTCTTGAAATTGATCACAGTTTCGAATGAACAAAACCTAAAAATGTAGATTATTTGTTCCTTTTATTTCGCAGTATAATTCATTTAGCAATGAAGCAGATTCTCTCTGTCCTTTACTCTAATTCCATTTTATTTTTGTTAATTAATTGTCGCTTTTGAGATTATTGATTTTTAATTTATTCAAATATCGAATTTATTTCTGTAATTGCCTAATTTGCTATTTTGAATTATGCAGATTAGTGGTCTTCAAAATATGGGTTTCAAAAAAGTTTATGAAAGTTTGTTGGAACTGTTCCCGCAGGTTTCTGTCTTACCTCATAACTTAAAAAAATGCTTAATTACTTAATTACGTTTATTTGCTCGTCTGCGTGTTACTTTCGTGGGAATGAATACGCTGTAGTTATTGCTAAATAGGATATGCAGAATTCAAACCTTGATATGCCTGATCAAGAACTATATTCCCATCAACTTTGACACACGTTTGCATATAAGTTCATATATATATATATATATATATATATATATATATATATATATATATATATATATATATCAGAAATCACATGAAGATTATTTTTTTTTTAATTCACCCAATAATTTTTTTTGGATGTTCCTGTTATGGGCTCCATTGTTAAAAATTAGATGCAAGCATGATCATTTTTTTGTTTTTGGAGCATAAGCATGATCATTTTTTATTTAGAAATATGTATACTTAATTCTCCCCTTTTGATATTTGATTTACATTTAGCCATATTGTTTTTAATTAAATTGGCTTTAATTGCAAGTTACAACTATAACCAAAGCATAAGCTAAAGTTACTATTTTTCAAGTACTGGGCACAGGTTCTAAATGAGGATAAGATTTTAAATTAATGGAATCTATGATTATTTGTCAGTTTTAACCTCTGTCCTTTTAGTTCTTATTTCTAAGCAAAGCCATCTCTGTCCATAGGTTGACTCGCGCATTTTAAGGTCTGCTGCTATTGAGCACCCCAAAGATGCTAACGCAGCTGCTGAATTTGTTCTTTTAGAGTTCCTTCCTCGTTTTTCACAAGAGTCCATGGTTGATGGTTCTCACTTTGAGGACTGCAGTCCAAGTCATCCCTCAGATGAAAGAGGTAATACAGCTCAAATTAGAAGGATATGCTACTTACATAATTCAAATTAAGATAATGATATTTTCTTTTTTTTTTTTTTTTTTTTTTTTCATTTTTTCCATTATTCCTTCATTTGATTGGTTTGTAGTTGTAGGCAATGAGAAGTGTGTTATATGCATGTATCTTAACTGGTTCCTAGGGCTAATGAATTCATTCTATTGACTTAATATGTGCAGCTGAATATGAGGAACAGACAAAATCATTGAGGTGTCACGAAGGAGGTTGTTTAGTAAAAACTGCAGCCTCTTCTTTGGAATCAAGATTTATAGCTAAAGAAAATGCCTCTACAAGTGATCTTAGGAGTGTTGTCGATCATACTGATTTAGTTCATCAAGAAAAGGCACTGAATCCAACTACAGATACAGACGTCGACACTAATCCATCCCTGAGAAATATTGAAACTGAGGAATTAATATTGTTGGTGAGGCCTGAATGTCAAGAAGAAAATGTCCAATCTCCTGCAAGTCAGACTTCCAAAATTATGTCAAATGCTCTATCATATGAAGAAAATACTGATTGCAGTCAACCATCTGCTACTGTTGAAATTGAGATGCCAGATACATTGGGCAAATGCCAAGATATTAATATCAGTGTTGGGCGTGAGCTAACTTCCCAATTCATATCAACTAGTTTGACACGGGAAAACTTCAGTATCGATGTTGGGCATGAGCAAACTTCCCAATTCGTATCATCTAGTTTGACGCAGGAAAATAGTACTTCAGATGGCATCTTGACTGGGCATCATCATAGTGAGTGGAAAGAATTTGATGGCCCCTCAGCTGATGATTTGGAGACACCTCTCTGTGGAAAGAGCCCTCAAGTAGAGTCATGTTTGGATGTTACTGATTTGGAAGAAAAAAATTCTGTCATTGAAGAGACTTTACATGTTGCTGAAGATGATCTTCAATCAGAAATATCTGCCACCTCCACTGATAGTTGTAAGATCTTGAAGTCCAATGAAGACATCAGAATGGATTTTCTTGATGACATGGTTGAAGCTGCTAAAAACAACAAGGTATTTTATTTCAAGCTAGCTTGGGGCGTCAAATAGCCAGTGTCAGTTGGGAATATTTGTGTGATGTGTTGTGCTAATTTAAAGTAATTTAATGCATGGATTGGTTTGCTATTCCGGCAATACAACTTATTAGGTTCCAGAACAGAGGATTATTTCTTTGTTTGCTTAACCTTTGTTGATTGGTAATGCAGAAAACTTTGTTTTTAGCAATGAAGTCAGTTATGAACATGATGAGACAAGCTGAGTTTCAAGAGAAGGTTGCAGAGCAAGCCCAAGAGGAAGCTGCTAGTGCAGGTTTGGATATTTTAGCAAAGGTGGAGGAACTTAAGCAAATGCTGATACATGCAAAGGAGGCAAATGACATGGTAGTACAGCTGTATAATGAATTTAACCACTGATCATAGATTGTGATATTATATTTTTTTCATTGCATGATTCTTTAGGAGATGAAAATAAATGTTGAGCTTTTTCACTGCTTCTGCAGCATGGTGGGGAAGTTTATGGTGAGAGGGCAATTCTAGCCACTGAAGTGAGGGAGTTGCAGGGTCGGCTACTTGGTTTGTCCGATGAAAGAGATAAAGCTCTTGCAATCCTTGATGAGGTATTCCTTAAAATCAAGCTGCTTGTTTTTCTTGTCAATTCACCAAGGGTTAAAGAGTTGGAGATCTTTCTTGGAGGTCTGCGCTCTGATCTATGGTGTGCAATGAAATGATTTTGTTTTTTGTCTTAAATTAAATTTTGGATGAAACAAATGGAGATATGAGTTTGCATCAGCAACTACTTGAAATTGCGTGAACCCATTTTTTCCTGTTCTGATCTGGTAGAAGGATTACCGTTATTATACTTAAATGCTAGGGATTATTTTCATTGTATGTAAATGCATGTTTATACAGATGCATCAAACTCTAGAGGTTCGGCTTGCTGCAGCAGAGGAGCTAAGGAAAGCTGCTGAGAAACAGAAGATGAAAAAGGAAGAAGCTGCACGAAATGCTCTTGCTGAACAAGAGGCCATAATGGAGAAGGTAGTGCAGGAGTCCAAGATCTTACAACAGGAGGCAGAGGAGAATTCCAAGGTAGTAAATAGTTGGTACAGTGTAATAACTATTGTTATGAGATCTCAACTAGGTAAAAGAATGATTCAATTAATCCTTCTAATTTTGCTTTGTTGTAGCTGCGTGAGTTTCTTATGGACCGAGGTTGTGTTGTTGATACATTACAGTAAGTCTTCTCTTAAACTTACCATTGAAGTTGCGAATTGCATTATGTGGTTCCTTTTTACATCTATGATGAACCTATTGTAGCTGGGTCTTTGAATTGGACCACTTTTTATCTTTTTTACTAAAGATGATCTTATACTAGAATGATGGCAAGTAAAGTTCTTGTAGTTTGGAGCAAATTAAGCTTTTTATTCCTCAGTATATTTAAATTGTCACTATAGTTGTGTTTGCAAATTCAGAGTTGATAATCACTGAAATTATTTTTTGTCCTTGGTCTTTGCAGAGGCGAAATATCTGTTATTTGTCAAGATGTGAGATTGCTGAAAGAGAAATTTGACAAGCGTGTTCCATTGTGCAAATCTATTTCCTCAAGCCAAACTAGTTGCATCTTAGCCTCCTCAGGCTCATCCTTTAAAAGCATTGTGTCTGATGTAGTTTTTGAGCCAATGGACATATCTAAGAGCCCAAAAGAGAGAAGCCCCGCATCTTCTATTCATAGCCATTCACCCAAGAGCCAACATGAAGATGGGAGGAATAACCATGGCCATTCACCGAAGAGCCTACTTGAAGAGGAGAGAAATAAACGGAAAGAGCTTTTGGATGAGGGATGGGATTTCTTTGAAAATGATGCAGAAATATAAAAGCTGAGAACTGGTCTGTAAATGAGCGGATAAAGACAATTTCTAAATGGGTTCCGTCATGAGGTAACATGGTGGGTGATTTTGATTTTGCATTCTTTAGGTTATAGCTATTGGCCGAGTTTTGCAGCTGCATAGTCACTCTCTATTGTTGGATTATCTACTTATATTGCTAAATGAGTGATAAATAAATATTGTGAACAAATTCATGGGTATATTAAGTCGTGGTTGTTGCGTGTTGATTCTCCTTTCTTGTGTCGTGCGGCATTATTCCATTTGATTTGTGAACCAATTTGTTAAAAATTGAATTTCAAACAACTAGTAAAAATCTAGAAAATTTGTGCACTTGATACTATTCCATACGTTCGTGAATCTAGATAGACAATAATTCGGGAAGAAATTATATTACATGTCAGAAAATGCATATGATTCTGGAGTATTGAGAAAGGCGAGATACGAGAGGGAGTTTCGAATCTTCAACAACCACTTTTAAGATAGTCCTGTCTTTTTTTTTTTTTAATAAAAAAAAAGTAGGTAATCTTATTTTACTATTGAATTAAACACGTTTATAATAAATTTTTGGTCTCGACTTGTAAAATTCAAACTAATTTAGGGTTGGGACATAATTCAAACTAAGGGCTCGCTTGGTTTTCCACTTAGGGTGGGGGGGGTTGTGCAACTGTGAGCTTGTCATCTGCGGTGTAGGTGCTGCCACCAACTACTATATTGTCCGTCTCGCCCTCGTCGAGAAATATGTCCAGCGAAGGCTTTGATCTCTTGCTGGTGGGTGGGGGAAGGTTGGAGTAGCATAGGTCTAGGTTCAGCTTGGGGTTTGATGGTGTTGAATCTGTGTATGCTGAGCTTCAAGGCTAGTGATAGTGGTTTGTTCTTCCTTAAGCTAAGGTCGATAAGTAGAAGGGAAGGGAGGCCCCATCATGGTTCTGCTGTGGGTGGTGTTGTGATACAGTGAAGGGCGAAGTTACAGTGATTAAGCCCATGGCCAGATAACCCTAGTATGGGTAGTTTATTGTTTTTTCCTTGTTGTGCTTTACCTGTTGTATTAACTTTTATATGGCGAATTCTAGTTTCAACTATTCGTTATTCGTTCTCTCTTTGCACTCTTTATAAAATTTAATAAATTAAATTATTTATATATTCTAAATTAATTACAATTTTCACACTTATAACTTATATACACAATTCCTTTTATATTTAAATTCACAATTTTTTCTTTCTCAATAAGTTACTTTTTACATCCCTAAAAATTTTCTCATAGAGATATAAGAGAGTTTGAAAATTAATAGCACACATCAATGAAGAAAAAAATATATAAAACACAATTTTTTTAGCAATATATATATATAAGGTAGGGGGCTGTAAGATTATTTCACTTTTGTAGACGCTAGATTTTTCCTCAAAATATATTATGTCACTTTTTTAATTTTGTTTTGTATACCTACAGCTAGCGTATTAAAAGATTTGGACTTGATAAATATGAAACTATTAAAAAACTTATAATATAACAGAAAATTAAATCAAAATATGGCTTGAAAAATATTAATTAAAATTTAGTATTTTAATTAATTAGTATTAGAAGGAAATGAAAATAACTATCTAGTTATTGGGAATAATTAAATAGGAGGTAATATAATGTAATCAAATAAATTTATAATGTAAATTTATTTTAAAAATTTATTTAATTATATTATATTATATCTCATTACAGCTCAACAAATACAAAGGTCAAATCATTGTACAAAGCAAGAGCACACTTTTTTTTTTTTGGTATTAAGTAGGAAAACACTTATGAAGAATTTGTTGCAAAAATTGCACAAGCCGAGTAAAATCGACATTTTAAATGTTGTTCAATAAAGTTGAATGACGATTCTTCTTTCAAAATTGAAAACAGATATATGGATTTCAAGAAAACTTTGATTCATTACTTTATGAATGTTTCATCCCATTTAGATTAGCCCATTAATAACTTGATAAATTGAAATTTCTCCCAAAAATGACCGAATCAATGTCCGAGCCCGAGAAAGTGGTCGATAGATCCTCAAAAGAACCAGGAATTCATTTCTTGAAATATCTAATTAAGCTTTCACTCTGTAGTTGAATCTCCATTAAGTTTAAAATTCCTGAAAATTGGTCCAAGCCAAGACTTTGTTCAAAAGCTGTATATTTCAGTAATTATAACGTTAAAAGCCTGCAGATCCTGCTTTTACAAGAGTCAGGTGAGAGAGTGAGACTCATTAGATCCTGAAGTTAATGGGTAATTTAAAGAAACCTCATAACAGAGCTGAAAGAGGTCTGTTTACAGAGAATGGATCTAAAAAATTGACAAAATTATCCAATCATCAGTTATGTTTTTCTATATTACAGGTATTTCACACATAAATAAACAAAACATTTCTCTGCTTCTAAAAACCTAATAATTTCTTCAGCTTCTGTAAGATACAAAGAGACTCCTCCAATGGGTTTTCATCAAATATACACACTAATCCATATCCAACCTTAATTTTAAGCATCAAGGCTTCAATTCCTGTAATAAAGTTAGCAACTTTAGGTTTAAATCCCATAGATTGACACTAATTAAGCCTTCATTTTCTGATTCTTGCTTGACCCATCAACAAATTTAAGGGATTTTTTCTATTCATGCCAACAAAGAAGCATAACTGTACATCTCCAAATGATATAAAGTCTTGTTCTTTGCTCTCTAACTTGCTTTGAACATCTCTGCCATGACCTTACCTTCATGTTCCTCATTGAGTATGCACTCGCAGCTGCCATAGAACTAGTGTAAGATTTTAGTTTCTAGTGGGTACAAAGACTTAAATAAAATAGGTTGAATGTGGTTATGGAATTGGGAGTTTTTAAGTTCTTTATATAGGGAAGAAAATGGTGTAGAAGTCTTGTAGATATGTGAGAAAAAAATATGTGGTGGGTAACAAATACTAGCCCCATGGTTGGGCCAAATGGGCCAGGGATATAAAGATGACAAAGCAGACCTATTAGGTTTGTCTCCTAGCCAAACCAATTTGATAAGGACCAGTCATCAACTTTCTCTCTCTCTGTTAGGGTCATCCTTTGGGTGGCATGCTTTACCTTCCTTCCATTCATGCATATTGCATATACACCTTTCCCTTCTTCAATATGAATTGTATATATGACTAATAAAATAGAATAAAATGCTGAGTTTTTTTTTTTTTCTTTTGTTTGTGGATACAACTAAAATATATTCTTATTCTTTCTTTCTTTCCTTCCAAATTAGTCTCTCTCTTCACACACACACAAATCATGAGGATTTTGAAAATAAAATCTTAAATGGGCAAAAGGATAACAGGCTGGGGGGAAGAGCATGCTTGTCCTAATAGTAATTTCGAACCTTCAATGATGCAAAAATATGGAAAAGAAAAAACAACTTTAATTTCTAGTTCATTATTGAATTATATTTTACTATCCTAATATAATTTTTTATTGAAAAAAATATTTCCCTCAGATGATAGTCAAATTCAAATTTTATTATTAATGAACTTTTAATTTAAGGGTATTTGAATTATTTCCACAATTAAAAAAAATTATAAATTTGAGTTTCAAATTTATTCTTCAATCATTATCAAGAAATAATAATAAATAAATGCAACAACTTCTTAAAGCTAATCTTTGACTAATTTTATTAGTTAAGTTTTGTTGATGGGGAAAATTGACTTATTATTAGTAGTTAAAGATGAAATTTTAAAATGTTATCATAACAATATTTTGGTAATGGTTCTAATATTTTATATATCTATGGTGCATTGAGTGTCCTTTCACATATGAAAAATGCTAACAAAAAGAAATATTAAATAAAATGAATGTTGTCATCAAACACTTTAATTTAATAATTATAATTATAATATATATAAAGGTACTTACTGACTAATGATAGAATGTTGCACTTATATTGACTAAACAGATTTTAATTTTTAGTACAAATGTTAGGTACTCTTAATCAAATGCTAAGTAGGGTAATTAATGAGCGTCTCGCCACAAAATACTCTGGTACACGTGTCCTATATTAGAGTGAGCTTTATAAAAAGCCTCGCTTGAAAAGATAGACTTTAAATTCATCAATTTGGTTATAATCCATGGATTTAAATAAAATCTATTTAATAAAGAACTCACATCTCGTATGGGTATTCAAATCTTTTATTTACAAAAATTTTAAAATATGATAAATTTTAATATCATAAAATATAGCTTAATTTTTCAAATTAAATAAAAAATTGAATTATAAATTATAAATTTTATGAAATCTATTACTGAAATTATTCAAAGCAAACGAGGTTTAAAAAAATTACCAAATACAATTTACTAATAAAATCAAAACTTTAAATATTGAATTTCCCCTTCCTCCTTTGAAAGACAAGCAAGTAAGAGAAACAATAAAATTTGGGATCAAATTTAAAATTGAAGAATTATAGAATCGACATATTAATTTTATATTGTGTACTCTTGGAGGAATTTTTTTTTAATAAATTTAATTTTGATTAATACATAAATCTGAAATATTTCAGTCTTGAAAATAACTTTATTATAACCAAAAATTCATTGGCTAAGTGTTTGAGATTTGCACATGCATGAGTATATGACTGTTATATTTAAATGGCCATGAATAACATATACCATATACATTAACAACAAAGGAGACCCCTTTAGTAAATACTGATATAGAAGCTTCATAGTCTAGTTGCCCCCACCACTCCTTTAACTTCCTATCAAAGCCTAATGACATTGTTTCCTCTCGACAATTAATGTGCATAAATGCCAACTAATTGAAACTTATTCTCTCTATTATAGAAAAGATGGTTATTAAGAAAAATCATAATTTTTAAAAAAGTAATAACTTTATCATAAATTGTCAAAAAATCCTTATTAATCGCAGTATAAATTAAGAAAATATCTCTCATATTTGATAAGGATAAATTAGCCATTTTACTATTTTTTTTATTAGATTGCTAAATAGCCACTTATTTATAAATAAAACTAATTTTTTTAATGGTCACTTTTTTCAGAATGGAGAGAGCATCTACTAATTCTTCTTCAACTAATACTCACAAAAGATTGCCTCAATTAAAGGTTTTAATTTGTGAAAAAAAATTATAAATTTGATGGGTGAATTTTTTTTTTTTATAAAATTTAATTTTTTCTTTTTAAATTTAAATTTCACTCATAACTAAATTTAATAGGACCCACAAAATGACAAACATACTCTTACTAGAGTCCATAATCACGTGCACCATCACCATGCATAGCTAAGTTAAACCCATGTACATAGTCCTAGTCAATCCGACAAGCCGGCCACTGATCATTGCCAGCCGTGACAAACCAGTTTAAAGTCATTTATGATGCACCTCTTGTTCCTTAACTTTGCTTTATCTTTATGGAGGCATAGGAAGCGATATATCGTTTTCAAGACATAACCTTACATAGGCCCATGGTAGACATGTGGGAGCCCACTAGGCCCACCAGTCCCCTATTTCTATTCGGTGTTTGTGGATTTAGATTGTGGCACCTGGACTGATCGGTCACTCTCTGCAGGTCTTTAGCCAATGAGAGTGCTTCTGTGAGCCCATTTCCCACGTGCTATGGTGTGTCCCCAATGTTGAGGTAAAGTTCGGCAATAGGGAAGGTTCTTAATTTCTGCACCTTATCAGGATGGAGGAAGAAGACAGAAACAGAAAGAGATAAGGTCTAAGTGGTGGAATTTTGTGACAATATCTAAGCTAAGCTCATACTTAATTATGGAGCCTAATATTATTTTCTTTATGAAAAAGTTATTATTTAAATAATACTCCTTCTATTATAAAAAAAATATTATTAAAAAAATAAATTTTATTCATAAATAAGTGATCATTTAGCAATTCAATAAAAAAATATAGTAAAATGGATAATTTATCTTTTTAGTTCTAATTATGAGAAATATTTCTTATATTTATACTGTAATTAATAAGGATTTTTTTAGTAATTTATGATAAAATTATTATTACTTTAAAAATTATTATTTTTACTTATTGACTATTTTTTTCAGAGTGGAGGAGTATAATAAGAATATTATAGTCAAATTCAATGATAAAAAAAAAAAAAAGAAGAAAGATAAATAATATCGCCTCTCGTTATAAATATCAAGTATCAAATAGATAATAAAAATTCAATATGAATAAAAAATAAAACCAAACAAATAAAATTCGCTGCGCGCAAGGATGGATTTGAATATGGGACCTTCCCAGGGCTTCGGCCTTTAACACCATGCATATTAATTGACTGCAAAGCAATGGACGATTAGAAAATGCACACGTGAGACGTGAGTAGACAACAAGAAGGGTATATTTGAAGTATACCAAAATGTGCTATAGGTTCATATTTAATGAAAATCCAAGGCTGTCGGAAAGAAGATTTTTATTATTTTTCATTTTGGTCGTGATTGATGGAGAAGAGATTGATGACACTATTATTTCAGTAATTGCTCCACTCATTCAAACTTATACCCCATCTCTCTATCATATATTTTCAACTTATTGCATTGCGAATAGCCTCGAACACGATTCTAAATCCGACCGAAATTAAAATCTAACCGATGTTTTCAGTTTAATATTTTATGGAATTGAAATCGGGTTTAGTTCATACAGTTTTAGTTCAATTTTGAACCAAATATAAATTAATTTATTAATTTTTTTACAAAAAGTATCCCTTAAAATATAAAAATTTAACGATTTGAATTAAAATCGTATCGATAATTTCAATTTATATTCAAGAGTTAGGAGAATTAGAGCCGGATTAATCCTCCGTGTAGGTTGAAATTGAAACTACGATTTTAGTTTCGATCCAGCTTTTGACTTGTTCAGTTTGATTTGGGTCCGATTTTAAAGCAATACGTAGCAAACACTCATTGCATGTGTTGATATATATACACACACATTTTTCTGTTTTGTATTTAACTTTGACAAAAGAAAAAAATTGGATGGATTAAAAATTTTTCTTGACAAATTAAGAAGTAATTTAATTTTTTTTTTTTTTTAATTCCTCATGGTTAAAATATAATATATTTAATTCTAAAATATTTGAATATAATTAATTTTTAGTCTCTAAATTTTAACATGCAAAAATTTTTTAATCTTTGGATTTACATTTTAGGACATTTCCACGAATGTCAATTGTTTTCTTTCATTTTCTTTAGAAGTTAGACTAAAGGATAGTAACTTACTATTTAATATATAATTAATTATATTTAATTTAATTAAAAAAAATAAATTCAATTAGAATAAAGAAATGTTAGGCCAATAAATTGATCAACATTTACAGTACATGGCCCAACAAAATCTGCAGATCTCATGGTCCATTATGGTCTGATTAGCCTGAACGCTTGTGGGGGAACAGACTAATTGCAATCACCATCAAAGAAGCTTTCTTATGCAAGCAAAACCCAAAAGCTCAGAGCAGAAAATATCAACATACACATGCGACAAGATCTTCAAAACAACCTAAAGTTTTTCATCTGAGAAAGGTAACTCAAAAAACCTTTTTCACATTCATTTGCAATATAAGCTTCTTATTCTACAAATCCAAATTAAATGGATGTTAAACCAATCAAAATTTCAACCAGAAATATCAACCTATAAAGTTTCATTGAAACAAAACAATGGAACAACTTAAGAGGCAAAATATCTACACCATCATCTACGTGGAAAAAAAAAATCTAATATACAAACTGAATAGCAAAAATACAATAAAAAGTCCATAGATCACTCACAATATACAATAACAAACTAAAAAATATAACCATATAGATGCTTAACGTCTATTGATTTGTCTTCTACTGAATTTGTTCGTGGCATATTTTTCATTCAATTCCCAGTGCTTTCTTGATATCAGCCTGCATCCAAAAACAAATAAGCAACATGAATTTTTTTTTTTTTTTGAGTAACATCAACACCTTACACAAATTTGCATGCACATACACACACAAAGAGTTAAGTACCTCAAAAGACAAAGGATTGGCGGTTGGGCTATAGCGATTAATGACTCGCCCTTCCTTATCAACTAAAAACTTGGTAAAATTCCACTTTATGCTAGACCCAAAATATCCATATGTACTTGCTTTGAGGAATTTGTAGACAGGTGCTGCATTCGCCCCATTGACACGAACCTAAATACGAAAAGAGTTTGAGCTTCTAGCATTTGTAAGTATATTCACAAAGTGAAAATTAGCTATATCTAACTGGATCTGCGAGTTGGTAAGCAGTATGGTTCATAGGCATATGAAAAGAATAATGGCACATCAATCATAATTCAACTACTGATGAGCAATCAAATAATGTGAGGATCAAAGCTCATCTCAGCAATAGAAATAGATTTCTGATCACCAAGAAAACAAAAACCTTATTTATGATGATGGTTTTCCTGCATAATTCATTAGAACCAGATTTCAGATAATTCAGAAAGAAGTCATGCAGGTTCTGAAAATGCCAAATTTTCAAGAACAGAAATTATAGTGACATCATGCTCTTAATTTCTCAACATGCCCCATTTTCTAATGCTTGAAAAGGAAGGGCTCTGAATTAAATCTAAGTTCCTTTCTAATCACAAATTTATGGACTAATCTAAACACTTCTGGAACCTGAATTGTCATAATTAGTAACTTCCATCATTTTTCAACTCCACTTTCAGCTGCTTGATGTATGTGGAACATTGATATTTCCTTCTCTCCTTTCCTCTCAAAACATACACACAAATAGCAGCAGGTTTGTAGCAACTGTTTCAAGCTTCATACAATTTCACTTCTCATCATTTCCATCACATTATAAACAAAGAATTGATACATACAATGCCAACAGACGTAATTATTTAAGCTTCTGTCCTTCAATTTTTAATCAATTGGATAAGGTTTCCAAAACTCACTGAAAGTAATCAAAGTGGTGGTCTGGTTCAATATGCAAAGGCAAATTTCCAAGAAGCAAGCCAAGGGCATCCAAGTTAGCTCCAATTTAACCAGGGGCTCCCACTTAACTGGGTGCTCACTGCGCCAATGCCTAAAGCTAATTTACCAGAAATTCATCTCAAATCACATACAAGGTTATAAAAAAAACATGATTGATAATCCAATATCGTTGTAGGCTTAATATAAAGCATTGTAATCAGAAGTCCTTCAAAATACTTGGGTAGTAAAGAAAGTAGATCACTTGCCTACCACCTAAGCAATTACAATCACTCGGTTTCAAATATTGTTTGCTAAATGTGTTCCAATTTACACAGACCTTCATGACTTTAAATATAGCACTCAATCAAGCACAATGCAACAATAATAATATCCAGGTTGAAGTAAAGGAGCATCAAGTATTAAAATAAAACAAGAGATAATTATCACAAGCATGAAACTTCTTGGAGCTTCTGATAGCCAGACAAGAAAAATCTAAGCTATTTTCTCCCTCAACTTGATTTCATGGAGGAAAAAAAAAACTTTTGAAAAATGGAGCAATGCTGCAATTATTGGACGTAGCAACTTAGAGTAGCATACCTTTTGGAAAATTGGATATTCAGCCTTGTATCGTGTACAAGCAAACTCTTGTGCCTCTTCGCTAGTCCCAGGCTCTTGTCTTAGAAATTGATTGCACGGAAATGCCAAGATTTCAAGACCTGATATTGCAGCCATAAATGCAAGGGAACTATAAATGAAACCATTTAAGTTTAAAAAAAAAGTAAAAAAAAAAAAAGCCATGGCATTGTTGTCCTAACATATTGTCAAAGTTAATTAATCATTAGCCCCCACCAAGTCGGGGTCCTAGAATGAAAAAACTTTAATATTTTGCGTATAGTGTCAGCACTCAAAACTCAAACTTGCACTCTTGTAGTTGGAAGTTCAAAACTACATTACTTGGAGAGGAAATGATTACTTATAATTGCATATCAAAGGGAAAAGTATAGTCCCCAAATGAGGATAAGTTCGGGAATTTCTTGTTTTCCAGACAAAGACACCGTTATGCACCTGCACCGTATTAATCCCCATGTATTCAGCAGTTCCTTTGAGATCAGCTTAAATAAGTTATCAGAAGCTACTTAGAGATTATTGCCTAGAAAAATATCTGTATGAGACCTATTTAATTATGCCATAAGCTCAATTTACAGTAATTTCTTCTACAAGCTTAACCATCAAACTCTGTATTTTTACCATAAGTTGAAACAAATTAAGCGAATTCGAACAAAATTAAGCGCACGCCCAGAGACACAAAACGAAGGGGAGAAAGAAGTGACAAACCTTGGTCCTTATACTTGTTATAAAGATCAGTCAACTGGGTGTAATTTGCATCTGTAAATCCACTGCTCGAAAGAACCCAAAATTCAAAATTGTCAAATTCCGAAGTAATAATCTTTTTTTTAAAAAAAAAAAGGGTGGAAAAGAAAATGAGAAAAGAGAAAAACCATTTCGAGGCGACATTAACGACAAGTAGAATCTTCCGTTTGTAGATGCTAAGGTCGACGTCCTGGCCGCGGGCGTCCTGATCCCAAACCATAACCCATCAAATATAAAGGTTCGAAATTGAAATAGAAGAAAGAAAAAGAAGCATACCTTGACAGAGAATTCATGGATTGATTTCTCAGGGACAGATACAGAACCCCCCATCCCTTACTGGAACTGCCTAAAATCCTTGCCTTTCTCTTCCTCTTTCTTCTTCTAAAAATTTATTAGATATTGTCAATTTCCGCTAATGCCATATTTCTCAAGGTTTTGTTTCCCATTGGCCATTGCCCGTTATTTGATTGAATAAGCTATAAATAGTATGCTTCCAACAGATAAGGCTCTTTGAAGTGCACAAAGCCCTGCCCTTTCTCTCACTAGATTTAAATCATGAGTTAACGACACCTCAATTATGATCTACTTTTCCCCTTGGTCCAACTTTTTACAATTATTATAATCTTCAAACATAGTATATTAACAATAATGACGATATTATTACTTTTTGATCTTAAGAAATAAACAGTTCTTTGAAATTATTTAATTAAATCGTAGTATTAATAAGTAACGCTATATTTAATATATATAATTAAAATTAAAATTAATAATTTTAAAAATTTAACTAATTCATAAAAAATGTGTTACCTAAAATCTAATCTCTTATATCTTTATTAATTCATATGTAATTAGATTATTAATTCAATTATTTATAATATTTTATTTTTTAAAATAGCTTTACTTTTTATTCTATGTATTAATTTATCATACCAAATATAAAATTATAAAACTATATTAAATTAAAATTTTTGTATTAAACAAAATATTAAGATAAGTATTAAAATATTATTATTATTACTGCATGTATTACATTGAACAAAATTGGACATGTTTGCTTATAAGATGAAATTTCTAGTTTAAATTAATTTAAAAGGTCATTTTAGACTTGATTGAAGTGGGGTGTAAAATTTAGGAAGCAAATTAAGCTTTTATCCAATAATTGTTAAAGGTATAAAGTTAATTATTTAGTTAAATTAAAGGTATGAAGTTAGTTAGTTTATAGAAAATTTTTTACTAGGAAGTTCTTTTTAGGGAATTATTTACTTTAAATTATTTAGCTTCACATACCTT
Organism: Reutealis trisperma; assembly: GCA_947687605.1. Taxonomy (NCBI): domain Eukaryota; kingdom Viridiplantae; phylum Streptophyta; class Magnoliopsida; order Malpighiales; family Euphorbiaceae; genus Reutealis; species Reutealis trisperma. Next base: position 8,771,586 of record CANTUT010000033.1, on the reverse strand, counting down.
TGTGTTTTTTTTTTTTCCTTCAAGAGTATTAATTTTCGTCTAGTTCTTTCATTATTTCCAATTTAGAAAAATCTTTGATAACTAATTTAAATAAATTCATTTAATGCATATAATTTAGATTGATCTAAATAATTTTAAAACGCTAATTAATTTTAAAGATTTTTTTTTTTCAAAGAGATTATAATTTTAAAACACTAATTACAATCAAGGAATAGTAGTAGAGCAATTTTATAAAAGCCACATTGAATAAGAAATAAATTTAATAGGTTCCAACATGAAATGTTCTAATTAGCCACTCCAGCGTTGGCTTTCCTGTAAAAGATATTTGAGAAACTCGGATAAGGCGATGTGCATGTGGACATCAACATCAACATAAATGAAAAAACTACTAGCTTTTAAAATTTTGACAGAAAAAGAAAAAAACGAAAGCTGGATGTTGAATTTCCCATTAATTCTTTACTGAATTTATCGAAGCTGAACAGCACAAATAACAGGGCGCGTAAGGCCAAAATCGCCTCTTCAATTTTTTGAAGAGTCTTAAACAAACCATCACAATACTTTTTTAGGTATTTTGAGCCCCTTTTTTTTTTTTTTTTTTTAAATTAATTTTTATAATTTTTTAAAAATAAGAAAATATTACAAAAATATTTTCTTATTCTTAAAAATTATGAAAATTAACTTTTTAATATATTTGTGACTTATTTTTAATAATAGTGACATCATGCAATGAGTCCAATAATAATCTCAGACAGCCTATAGCCCCAAATAATAGTGACATCATGCAATGAATCCAATAATAATATGGTACTCTCTCTATTTCAAATTAATAGTCGTATTAAAATAATACACATATATTAAAAAAAATTTAATTATTATAATTATAAATTAAAAAAATTAAAATATTCCGCTTTAATTTTCATACAAAGAAATAAATGCAATTAATATAAATATTTAATAAAGAGATAAAGTTGAAAAAAAATAATAAATACTTTTTTCAAATCCTAAAATGATAAATATTTTAAAATAAATTAAAATTTCTAAAAAGACAATTATTTTAAAATAGAGAGTATTTGGCATTTCGCAGCTCACATACGCAAGCAAACAGGTTTATTACCTCAAGAGACTAATCACTTCTAAACTGCTTAGAAATCAAACTCCAGCAAAGCTTCGTCTTACGACAACAATATGCAAAACCAATGTACAATGAGAGAAGTTTATCTCAATAAGTTTCAAGTTCAAGCGAAAATATATATAATTTTCAGCTCTCGCCAACAGTCATTCACCATTAATCAGCTGATCAAATAATATTGTTGAATGCCTCTCATTCTGAATTCTAATACAGCTGGGCCATGCAAATTCCACTATAGATCAAAAAAGAACCAACTGTTTACAGGGACGGGGGAAGCCGGCAAGGCAACTATATAAAGCTACAAGAGTCACTAACAAATGGCCCAACGAAAATTTTGATAGAATTCCTATGAAGCCCTCCCAACAAATAAATGCTAAGATCGAAGAAAAATAAAAATTGATACATGACAGTCTAGATTTCGGTTATAGCTCTCCCAATCTCCATGATGACTGTCTCAAAGGCCTCTGCATTTTGCAGAGTTGGTAAAATACATATATACAACCAATAAAGCACGCCAAACATTCTGATCTTCTGAGCCAAATCCTCATCCGATGATTTCTTCTGTGCAACGCATTCATCATTGAGCATTGACCACCCAGATAGACTCACTTGTCGAGTTTCAACAAGCCAAGAAGCCAGATAAAAAACAGATCCTAACAAATATAAACCAGTATAGTATTAGGACATAAATCAGTAAGAGAATGTTTCGAGAGACTTAAAAATGACTCCCACAAAAGAAATGAATAAATGCAAATAACAGCAGCGACTTACCCATCCCAGCTATGCAGTAATAGTTGTTCATCTTGGCCGCCAAATGCTTGGAGCTGAGACACAAGAAAGATATATGTGATGCAAAATTAACCAGTTTGAGCAAGGGGCCATTGCCCAATCATTGTTTGTCTAATGGTCTTGGAACAATGATGGATAACATAAAACAAATAGCCACAATAACCAAAAAAAACAATTTTGTTTTCAAATTAAGACCATTCCATGATAAAATAACACACCTCTATTGGATACCGGAATTGCACTTTCAGGTGGTGGTCTAAAAGGCATGAAGTTCCTGTGATGCATCTCCCGGGGAGGAAATGACCACCCTTGATGAGGTACTCTAGTCTGCTCTCTCGGGGGACCACCATAAGGACCATGTGGGTAAGATGTTCTTCCTTTGTCAGGATATCTTGGACCTAGGATGGGGAAGATGACAGTAACATTAAGATGCAAGAATAACCGCCATAGGACATGACAAAACCTTGTAGACATTCACCTAATATATAACCTTACCAGAAAAGGGGGGTGCAGGGTATCTCCAGCTTTCACTAAGCTCATATGGGGCTGGTCTCATTCTCTCATGGTTATTGTAAAAGTTTCCACCATCAGCATTATGTGATGAGTGGAACCTGTGGTCATAAGGAGCGGCCTCTCTCCGAGACTTCACATGCTGGCCTGTCTGAACATAAGAGAATTGATTTGGAGGAGGTCGCTGTGGTGGCCTTGGAGGATAAGCTTTATGATGGAAGTTGGGACCTTCTGTGTGCACTGGACGCACAGGGTAGCTACAGAAAGAGCTTGTTGAGTCACAAAGTTGCATCTGCATCTGATCCCTACATTCAGTAGCATGATAATGCACTCCATTGGACATTGATGAGTTAATTCTTGGTGCTGTTGACTGCTGAGCCACAGATTCTCTCAAGTCATCTTGCACATTCTGCAAATCCAGCTGATTCAGAAAAGAAAACAGTGATATATTCTAACCTAGGACAAAATAATGAAGAGAGAATTGAATCAAGTATGAGGACACACATGCGAATTTGTATAAAGCTTTGAATCAACACCATTAACATAGGGATCAGGCATTCCACAAGAAGGGGGGCCAGCAGCAGGAGGTGGAGATGGTGGTGGTGGTGGTGGAGGTGGTGGTGATGTCGGCAGTGGTGGTGATGATGGTGGCACATCCTGAGGCAGAGGAGGGGCAAAGGGAAGTGGAAAATGCTGTTCTAATTGATCATGTAAATTCTGTACAGCATTCACTACAGCAATGCCACCAGTAGAACTCACTTCAACTTCACAGGAAGGAGCCACGTCCTCCATTTCAAGCTCACCATCAACGTCTTCCAGGATGCGTGTGTGCTTTTCTACTGCAGGAATAGAATCCCGTTCTTCAGGGGTTTCAGCATTATGTTCAGGAGTTACGGCCTCAAAACTCTCTCCATCAGAATCACTTCCTTCATCTTCATCTTTGAGCATGCGGGGCATACAAAATCCTGGAAGCTGAAAACTTGAATTGCTGATGCAACAAACAATAACTTAGTAAAATATGCTTTACAACTTGTTCAATTATTCTAGAAGTGACAGATTTCAATGAATTCAAACCTGCCATATTCGTCAACAAGCATACCCTCCATGTCTCTAACAGGATCATCTAAAGCCCTTTCTGTTCTTGCTGAACGGCGAGAATAAGCGCCAGCAGAAGATGAAGCACCTAGAGAATCAAGTTCCCGCATATGGTGGCGAATAACAGATTCTGGAAGAATCCTTCTTTCCAGCCAGAGCCTCAAAACCTATAAAAGATACACAAAGATGTGAGACATCAACCAACACAGAAAATCAATAGCACATGCCAAATTCATGAAAAAATTCCAAGGTTTGCCTTCAAACACTGCTTCCGATTTTCCTGTGCGAAACTTCCAGGAGGAGCAGCAGCTGAAAGCAGACGCGGCAACACTGCTTGAATAGCTGAAGGGTACATACCACCCACATCACCTGGAAATTCAAGCCCAACATAAACATCACATATTCCACATGTACACAACAATTTAAAAAAGAAAAACAAGAACAGGCACTTTACCTTTCAAACCTCGAGAGCACTGAGTGATGGAATCCACAAGGAAGAATAAATCCACCCTTCTGTGCAAACTTGACTCACATTCCAAATTACGGGCCAAAATCTCCACCACCTAAGTTTTGAAGACAAGTTATGTGTCAGAAGAAAACATACTTCCAATGCAAGTAAATCATTGTGATAAAGATGAAGCAAATATTCTTCATGCACTCATTTCAATTCAAACAAAAACTAGTTTTCTTTAACTTTTGATTCTCACTGGAAGTACACATACACTAAAAACAAAGGAACTAACTACATATACAGGACAATTGTACAAACAAAGAAACTAAGAAAAATAATGCTAAATTATTTAGTCTTATCATTACATGCAACACAGCCACACAAATTAACAAGTAGAGAAGTATTGATACATTTTGAACCAACATAAAAAAAAGGGGTAGGAAAAGAAAGGCAACATACTCGAATGCAGGATTCTTAAAATAAGAAATCTAGCATTTGATGAGCTACAGAATCATATATCCTTCTCAAACTGTTGCCTCCAACCCAACCTATCAAGCCCCCATAATACTGATTCTAGCACACCATGCTTCATATGATCCTCTACATGTAAACAAAGGTACATAGCACAACCTATATAAATTGGACACACCCATAGTTCTTCCAATTGTGCTTGCTTTTGTCTAACCTAATGGATCATAGCTGTCAGCATTGTACAATTTGATTCAATTAGTCACCTGACCTATTTATAAACTGAAATAGAAATACAACCAAAATTAGAGGATAACCAAACTGAATCAATACGAATCTAGTGACTTGGCCCATTCTTTCATATAGACCCAGTGGGTTTAAAATTCAATATTTAACCTTCATCCTAAGGCATAGACATCCCATAAATCTCCCCAGTGGTTTAAACTAAGATTTGGAGGAGGGAGGAGGGAGGAGAGGAGAAGAGGAGGGGAGAGAGAGAGAAACCTTCACATACCTAAACTGGTGAAAAGAACCAGACAACACTTATGCATGATTCTTCAATTTCTACTCCTATTCTAGTATTCCAACATTATTTCAGTTTTCTCCCAATATTGTAGAGAACTTATGACAACAGTGAAAGAGTCAAAAAATCACATCCTCGTACTGGCATTCTTTTTGCTCTATATTCCTCTTAACAAAGTTTTTATGACAATAACTCATCTCTAACTACTAATGTAGTGTGATATTTTATTTCAATGGACCCACCAATATCCTTCGACATTATTTATTTATTTTTTTTTTTTACCTAGTTTTAGTGGAGTTCCTTTTTGTGAAAACTGCAATACTGTAATATATCTTGTTCATTTGCAAGGATTTTTATTATTTTAATTGATTTTGAGAATTTACTGAATCTTACAATTCAATTCGATTGTCAATTTACAAAATGGGGATTTCCATTCTCAACTTGAACCTCAACTTAACAACTATGAAATAGATTAATAACCTTCTAACCAGTTTAACACTCCATTTCATGCCAATAATGTTATACCATGTGTATTCACTTTAAATAATCTTTGGTTGCCACAAATATGGAATAAATTTCCCAGGAAAATCAAATCCTCAGGTGACTTGGGATGTAAGATTGTAAGGCAATATTCTTGTATTTGGTTAGCACTTAGGAATGATGTGGTAACAAGATAATATAACCTAACAAATACAAATTCATACTAATCCTATCTTAACATGACTAGATAACAAAGAAAGGTAAAACCACATGTGCAAGCAGGATGAGCCTACCTTAGTAGAGACACCAAACTTCGCACAGTCAAGGGCTATGCGAGTTGCTCGACCAATGCTCTCCTTTGTCCTGGTTAATGAACCAAGTGTTCCCTCAAAAGATGATAGAGCGGCGTGTGCTTCTGCATAACTATTCCATTTGCCAGAAGTTTTTGGGCGTTGCGGCACCAGTGCTTCAATTTTTTCTTCATCAACTGATGTGCACACAGTTATCTTCTGGTGTGAATGATTGGGAGTAGAAAACCCGCTATTCTGAACAAAATTAGCACTTTCTGAGGTAGATACGTGGCATATTGAGGTAGTGGGTGGAGATGTTTGTGCAGGAGATTCTGTTCCATCAGCTGGAACTGGACTTGACTGGCTTACCAAGGCATCCTTTTCACCCAAATGACCATTAGAAATAAAAGCATAACTAGCTTCCTTCTGTCTCTCCTCATATTTGACAACTTTTGCCTCACACCTATGAAAAAAATTCAGAAGAAAAATGAGATTTTACATAATAAAGAGATTAAAAAAAAAAAAAAAAAAAGAAAATTCATAATGGTTATTCCTCCATCTCAAAAGGGTTGTCCCCAAATATTTTCGGATTTTTTTTTTGAAGGAGATTTATGCATTAACTCTAGGAGTTAATACTCATATGGAATGGAGAAAACAAAACAGTATGAATTATTGGTGACAAGCCATTTGCATAGCCCAACAAACTAAGCTGTCATGAAGCAAAAATTAAATTGATACTTACATGCCATTGGCACGGTTGTCATCAATTGGAGACCTCAATGACTCAGTATTCTCACAGCCAGTACCCTCAGCACTGCACTGAAGCACATTTGAACCATTTTGAGATGTAACTTTAGCAGTTTCATCAGCCTGTGATATTAAACTTTGAATCATTCGAGAATCCTCTGCCATAGGGTTAAGATTTTCACTTCCAATGTCTATTAACTCGATTCTTTCAGAATTGCCTTCATCCTTCAGATGTAACAACTGCTCCAATGAGCCCTGATTGGACTGCAGACTGGTCTCTCTTTTGTCAAAATTATGTGTAAAATCCTTTGTACTTTGTTGAACAGCAGCACAAAAGGTGTTACCCCCAACACATGATCCATTAAAATCTTTGCCACAATCGTAGTCCAAGGCCTCCCTCAAGACATCTTTATAATGTTCATGGCCATTGGAACCTTCAACCGGTTGATTGGAAATGTCTGCTTCTATCGGTGATTTGACAGATTCCTCTAAGACTCTGTTAGAGCTGGAACAGAATGCAGAGGCTGTACATCCAAGAGAACCTTCACTCTGTTCTCCTGAACCATCACTTGCTTTCTTTTCAATGACAATGTCAGAGGAGCTTCTCATTGAAGTAGTTGAACTTTCATTGATAGATGTTTTCATAATTGCTGTCTCAGCACATGCCTGACCTTCTTCGGCAGCATTTGCTGACATGGCTTCTAGAGCGCGATGAAGACGTTTTGATGGTGGCAAAGCAGCTTCACCATCTGCCGAGCAGCAAAAAGACTGTATCTCCTTTACTGTAGAAAGATGGGACCTGCTAACTGGAACTTGAGCACACACGTTTCTAGGGGATGCGCTATCTAAAACTCCCTTTACAGAAATTAAACCTTTGTTAGCAGAACAATCATCATTAAAATTAGTGGGTGGACCAATCTGCTCATTCATAGTGACTGCAACATCAATAGAGGCTTTTTCTTCAGCTTGACATAAGCCATTGGGTACCTCAGATTGATTAACTGCAACTTCATTAGGGATCTTTTCTTCAGCTTGAGAAAAGCTACTGTGTTCCTCCTCCAAAGACGATAATTTGCTCATTCTAACTCTAGCACGTTTCACTAGTGGCAAGTGCTCATCTCCATCTTCTTTATTATGCCTTTCACTCAGGTTTTCACAAGCACACTGTGAACTTTGGCTACTATTATTATACACTCCAGCATCTAAATCTGCCTCTGTTTCCAACCTGGCAAGTGGCTCAGCTGCTTCACTAGTTGTTCGCTTTCTGTTTGGTTTCCTTTTCTTCTTTATAATGACAGCTCTTATTTGAAAATCAAGCACTTTGTTCAATTCTACATCTCCCTCCAAACACTCAATGACAGTTTCAGAGTGCTCAGGTTTACAATCGCTATCTATAGTACTGCCTTCATTCTGGCTCAAAGAATCAGACTCAACTGTTACAATATCAGAACCATTGTCTTCAAAGCTTCCATTTGAAATAAGAGCAGATGAATCCACATCATCCCATTCAGAGGTATCTGGTGATTTCCTGACACGCTTGTTCCTTCGTGAGGATCTGTCCAGGATTACTTCAGCAGCATCCCCGACGCTCTTATTACTATCATTAGATGGCATCATGAAATTCTGGAATCTAGAGGATTCCAACCGTGAAAAGCTTCTAGATCTTTCAACTGATGAGTCCTTTTTCTCATTGGCACGTTTCCTAGACCGTAAGCCCCCAGATCTTTTTCTAGAAGTATATGTAGTTATAACAGGTTTTGCTGTGACTGCCACTGTATCAGTGGGTTCCTCCAATGCGGTCTCCTTATCATGCAAAGGATCAATTTTAGCCACGTCTGGGGCAACACAGCTTGCAAGGCTAGGATCATTTCTACCTGAAACAGTTGCTTCAGAAGTTTCTGTCCCATCTTTCAACTCAAAGTGAGCTGATGACTCCATCGAATTCCCGCCATTTTCCAGAGTAACTTCTTCACCAGAATTGAGATCAACTTGGTCTGGTTTCTTTGACTTCTCATAACTGTCAATGATCTCCTGCACAGCACGAACAAAATCTGCACCTTTTCCTTGACGTTTGATCAAAAGGGATTGTTTCTTCTCTTCAGTAAATGCTTCAACATCAGCAGGGTTGCAGAAGGCTCTGCATAACAAAGCAAATTGAGTCCAAACATTCTGATCCAGCATGCAGGTATATTCACAAATGCACATGCATGCTTTAAATTGAATACATGTTTAAGAAAGAAAGCATAATGTCTCTAGCACCTGACATGTATTATGATATAAAATATTGATTCCTATTTCTGGCCAATCCGTCCAAACAAAAATACAGTGATATCAGATACTATAGTTAAATAAACACCTTCTAGGTAATAAATGTATTTTCCCATGATCATGCTATTTTGTCCACTGTGTTTCATCATCTAAAGGAATTACTCCTGCAATTTGCAATGAACATTAAAACAGAACGCATTGTGTAAAAAAGAAATGAGATGCAGTTGACAAGCAGATGTATAACTTGAAACCCAAACAAAGCAACAAGCTTAAGAAAGACAAAAGACATCTGGATAAGAATTAGAACCTCTCAAATTATAATAATCTCCAAAATAATCTAAGTACGTTAGAAACCAAATAACTATATCAAAACTTTGATGATAACTGAGCGATTGCTGATGTGTGTTCTAGGAATACCTTCCAATGCACTAGGAAAGTCAGCATACTAGACAGATCGGATCCTCAAAGAATCTATAAAAACCAAATAAGCAGATTACAGGAACCAAAAGTGGTTCCGTACAAGTGAGGCTTCATTTGAAGATGTCCACAATATCCCTATAAGCCATACCACATGACCAAGGAATATACTTATTGCGTAAAACATAAGCGCACTATTTCAATATGAGAATTACATCTAAAGCATCTCTTGCACCCAAAAAAAGAAAAGACCTACAAGCACTAAGTGGCCTCATTAACTACTAAATGTTAAAGAGCAATAGAATCAGCACTGCTACCAAACTCCCTAGAGCATCTAGAATCTCCTTTAGGCAATCTCCATTCAATTGTTTCAGCTCTAGTAAGTATTACCACTAACCAATAGTTTATCCAATCATTTCCTTTTAAATATCTTCATCTAAATGCTAGCAGTAAAGATAATTTCAGATAACCATGTATATGAAAGTCAACACAACATTTTTTTCATGTCATCCACAATGAAATAATAATATGATGTGTAAATAATTGCCGTTCAAAAATAATATGGCTGGTTCCTTTTATTTTATTTCTGAAAGACAATTTTTGATTGTGGTCACAGCAGTTTCAAAAAGCAGATCATTTAGCCCATGATCAAAAGGGTTTAGACAACAAGACAACTTCATTCCAAAACACATGTAAATGCTTGCTACATTAACATAGAAGGAAAAATGACAGCACATAGCAGCAACAGCAGCAGCACAACAGAAAAAGTAAAAAAGGGGCAGGCAGATCATATACACTAACTCAAAAGATGCAGATTTGGTTCGGACTTGGAGGCACTTGGCCACCAGCAAGATACTTCTATAACCTTTTAAAATGTCATAAAAAAATATATTGACTTAACTCACATGAAGCAATAAACTGTAATATAGCAGCATAAGGCCAATGATATTTTGATAACTATTAAATTATCTAAAAGTTTCATTTTAACAAATAATTCAAAATAATTGTTCTCAGACCACCCAAAACTTAAGCTACTCCCATTTCTTTTGCTGATGCTTTAGCTTCATTAAATTTGTCTTAATTGGCCTTTCTTTATATTCCGCCTTTCACCCTCTTCATCCAGATTTTCAAAGAAAACTGTTTCATTGTCAATATTATAAAGTGAACATCATAGGAAAAAAATAAAATCAAATGATTCCAGAACTAAAACCTCCTTAATTGCCTGTCCAATCACTATCATAAAGCATGGCCGCGTCCAGGTACATTGTTGAAGGACCTTGCAACAATAAATTCTAAGTCATACATTCAACATAAATTTATAGAATGATACAAATTCCCCTTATTGCCATTCTAAATTTGTCTGTTCATAGCTAATTTCTTCATTGATCGCTCCAATCTTACAGGTCAAGTTCCACCCCTGTCTTCAAAGCACTTGCATTAAATCTAATGCAGGGTTTAAATAATGATTTCAGAATCAGAAACCTAGTAACAGGATTGGACCGTATTAGACTAAATACATTGCTGCTATTGTGATTAATTTTTCCAAGTTTTGCAAAATAACTCAAATAAATATTAAGTAGATACTTCAATCAAATATCATTGTAAGTGTTTAATAATTTAGAGTAACAGATGTATGGTCAAAACGCAAAAAAAAAAAAATTATTATAAAATTTATTTTAAAAAAAAATGTGATTTCCAACCACCTGTACCATAATGTGAACTATTGTATGGTAACATACTAACATTACGTAACATATTGGCCGATATCTAGAACCATGATGCATGATCTAATGATATCAATAAAGCCACAAGTATAACCTAAAACCAATTGGCACCCCACCAGCTGGTTACCATGGCATGCAAGATGCATAAATATTTGCGCCATACTATGTGAGTATAATTAATATACACACAACATAATCTTTAATGTTATTAGACTTTTAATAGAATTTACAAATGGCCTATAAAATCAGAATTGATAAAAGCCACTGACCAGTACCCAATCAGCTATCCTTGAGGGAATTCCAGTAATCGAGTCTTTTAATTCCTTAAAATGCTTAAATATGGAGATAGATTCTCGCCTTTGAATGAGAAGATCATGTAATCATTACTCCAGCAAAAAGGGGAAGAGGGAAGAAGAGGGGGGTGGGGGTGGGTGTATGGGGTGAGGTGGAGAGAGAGAGAGAGAGAGAGAGAGAGCCCCTGATATTTTGAAAACAGTTACTTCTCTACCATAATAAAGGCAAGCAAAAGTACCAAAACACCTTGAATCTATGCAATCCGAAGCAACTATAAAATAATGTTTATTTACATACCAAACCATAAAACATTAAAATACGGTATTCATCTTGATTCTGTATGCATAAAAAATGTTTATCTACATATCAAACCATAAAACATTAAAATAGAGTATTTTATGTTGATTCTTTATGCATAATTTGCAATTCTATAACCCACTAGATTAAATATTTCAATGTTTCAAGAACTACATGATGAGTGAGGCAAGGATGAGAATGCTAAAATAGATGTGTAAAAATAGAAAAAAGAAAGTCAAGGAAAGAGTGTATTCATAGAAGATAAGTGCCATCTACAAAGGGATGACTTAAAAATTGGCAATCGAGATTTTTGGCCATGTTCCACACATCTTGGCATACACACTGCCACAAAGGATGGAACACATTCAAGTTATAGGAATGAACTGAAAGGTTAACCAAAGATGGCAAAGGCCATAGAATAAAGAAGTCAAATAAGAATTTAACATCTCTAAACAATTTTTTGGAAGTATATCCTTAAATCAAATACAATGGATGAATACAATTCATACAACTGAGAGACAGTTGAATTAGGTTGAGTGATATTTATTCAATTTGAAGTAGTTTGCTACTTCAAAGCACAAACTTAAGCAAGTAAAGGAATTTTAGTAGTTTCTTGAAAGAAGAGGGAAAAAAGAGAAATAAAGTAGAGAGAAAGAAGTAACACTCATAACCACTATAAGTAACGCCCACAACCACTATACTTTTTGTCCACTAAGAGAGAGAATAATACTCGAAAAAGGTTCCTCTTGAAGACATTAGTTGTAACAACTAATAAAACACTCGTCTCAAGAAAAGTTTCCATTTCCTCAAAAACTTCCCAGAATTTTTTTTTTTTTTTTTAAAGAAATGCTTGAAAGTGTGTTTTAACTTCCAAAAACACTAATGTCTTTCCTTTGAAAATCAGATCGTCCACTTTTCAAACTTTAAAATAAGATTTGAGGAAACAGAAATTTTCGACAATGGGCACTATTTTTCAAGCTCAGCATGTAAAGAAACTTTATGGATTTTATGAATACATACATGGAAAAATAATAACATCTATTTTTTCAAGCAAATGAACCTTGAGATTTTATGTAGAAAATTATGGTAATTGTTTATCGAAACAAAAAATTGCTGATCTTGGCCGACACCATCAGACCCCTACTACAGTGTAAAAAAGTTTCCTTAATGTTACTAAATGACATGAAGGTCTATTGTTGATTGTTGAGCCAATGAATGAAAGTTAAGTAGATAAAGTCACTCATGGCAACTAGCCACAGCACCATTCAAATACAATCATGAATAAATAGATAATCAAACAGATAATAAATAAATAAATAGGACAACAGCTGAACTTACCAATAAAGCTATGGGAACTATTTTTGCAGTTTTCGCATGTTAAGACACTTTCTGTAATGAAGATAGATATTGGAAATAATTAAATATTTTTGTTCAACTAGACGTATTTAGTGAGTTGATGTAGAAAAACAAGCTATGTGTTTACTGAAGCCAAAAATGGCTAGCCTTTGTCACCCGAACTTAAAGAAAGGTTCCTTAGCGTCACTAAATAACAAAAGGTCTATCGTTGGCATACTGAACAAAATTTACACAGATCAAGTTACTTGTAACTAGCTAGAGTTTCATTCAAATACACCAAAATGAATAAATACATAAATAGGGCAAAAGAAGAACTTACCCAACAAAGCTTCCATTTAAAAAAAAAAAAAATCATTCCATAATCATCATATCATGACCAAAGGGGGAAAGATCTTCTAGATACACGTCTATATAGTTACATAGAACTGTTGGCAGGTAAACAATATCCACCAAATTAAATAATCCAAGACCAGATGAACAATCATCATTCTACACTATGAGCATTCTTTTCTACCACTTTCACCATGACATTAATCAATCCCTTCTTTTAATAACCACCATCACTAAATTAAAACAGCAAAAATTGGAATCCAAGATCTAAATATGGCCATTAATTTTCAACACTTCACCATAATCACTCCTCTCAATAACTACCATTACTATATATAACAAAATGATGTTTTCTATCTCCTTCAATTTCAAAACAAACAAACATTGGAATATAGGGCAGAGTGCAAAGTATCATCTTTACTAACAAATAACTAACAGGTTTGTCAGCAATAAGAAACTCGTGAAAAGCAAAAACAACAAACCACCATATTGCCAAAATACAAATTTGCAGAAAACAAAAACACTCACATTTGCTGGGTTCCAAAGAAGTATACAAGTACTTTCTTCCAATCAGCTGAATAGCCCCACTTCTCCGGCTCACTTACCTGGCACCAGTAATCAAATTTATAAGCTCAATGTACAACTAATAATAGACATAATATAGGACCAGCACCAAGGAATGCAAGTGAAGAGTAATACTAGAAGCCCCAGTTTGGTTTAGCATGAGAACACAACGTTTATATAAGTGAAGATATTGTAATCATTGCATTGGGTTTAACATAAGATTCGAATTTGCTGCAGAACTCTGAAATTCTTAGCTTGCACAATAAAATGATTGTCTGATTGTCATGCCATTGGAACTCACTAAAGAAAAGTTTGGACATGCGCATGACAAGTTCCAGTGCCAAAAGTGATTAAATCCCACTAGTTAACAGCAATAAACAACAATAAAGCAATTGAATTCCCGATTGAAAAGAACTTAAAGATTCAATTGAAATTCCACAACACCCACAAAACTTCCAAGCCGAAACTTGGGTAAAACCACCAAGAAAATACTAGCATGCAACCTAAAAGCCTAACTAAATCACTGATTAAAGTACCAATCTTCTAGAATGATCTTCTACATATACAGATACAGCTGTATATACAAATATCTATGTCTAGGGCATACCGTGGCAGGCCAAGCAGGAAAGCCTTTGACTTTGGCAAGAACAAGATCGCCCACCTTCCATTGGCGGCGGGCAGCAGCTGCGGCAGCAGCTTTACCGGCGCCCTTTCTGCGACTCGGCGCCATCCAAGAATCGCCGATGCTTCAATCAAATTCTAGCACGCAATTCGAACCAAACCGAAGATAGCAATCCACTGATACCCCAAAATGGCCCACAAAATGGAGCAGTAAGGCACTGTCTAGGGTTTTCAAGGCACGATTTGGGTAAACAGTTAGCAGGCATTGAAACGCACAAACCAGACAGAGAAGTAAGTACTGAGCCTGCAGAAACCCTAATTCCTCGATAGTGAGATAAAGAAGAGAAGAGAGAGTTCGAAGAGTCCAATTAGGAGTTTTGTGGAAGAGAGAGAGAGAGATATGAGAGATGGTTTTGGGACGAGGAGGCTAAAGTACGCTTAGGGAGTGTAGGTTAAAATTTGTAGCGGGGACTACGCTAACGTGCACAGGGTGTGGAAAGATGATGTGGGGTGGGGGGTGTTTCGCAATAACACGTGACCTACCAACTGCAGAAATCTAAGCCCATATTTTGGAATGGGCTCAGTTCTGAAACCCAACAATTGTAATTCTTTTGGGCCTTTGGCAATCACTACAATTTCTTCGACCACTTTAAGATGGGCCTAAATGACCTCACTTCTCTTTAAAAAGATTTATTTTGGGCGATAAATAATTGTATTTTCTTTTACATAAAATTGTTTTTTCACTATCTCTACTTTGAAAAAAAAAAATTCAAAAAAAAAAAAAGAAATTTAGTGCGTTTGAATATTACATGAACCACTCGTATATTTTGTCTGTTCAATTGGAATTGCATTGAAATTTATGATAGCATAGATGAGTTTTGTAGTTCAATAAAATTATAATTGTTTATGCCATTATAATAATACTATAAATTTAAATTTTTAAAGTTTTTTTTTTTAATTGAAGTTGGTAAATTAATTGGGAGTACACATATTAATTATGAATAATTTATTATTTATGGGACTATCTATACCTAAATTATAATATATTATCATGTAAGTAGGGATACAAGAGTTTTTTAGGATACATAGCAAAAAATAAATTATCTAATTCACACAATTATAAAAATTCAATTAGAATGATGAAAAATAATAAAGTATAAATTATTTCAAAACATAAAAATTTGATGTCTTTTTCATATTGCTCTGTCTTATTTTTAGAATCTTACTCTTTGAGTAAAAGCGATTTACTGGAAAATGCATTTGCTGGTCCTATTATTTTATCCATGAGTCATTCTTTTGAAAATTTTCTGTGATGTATAATATATGATACAATTTTTTAAAATATTTAAGGCAATTTGATTTTGCTTTGATCGTAAAATATGATTTTGAATTGAATTAAATAATATAATATTTTTTATATTTGAAGTCCTAAAGTTTCCTTTTAAAATTACAGTTTTAATATAAAATAAATAAATAATTTCTCTTTATTGCTCATCTACATAACAAACCTAATGATTTCTTGAGTTTTCAAGGAGAATAAAATTTTTTGTACAAGATTATCCATAATCATTCATATTTCTTCATTCATAAATTATTTTATACACATATATCCTTTTTTTTTTAATCCCAAAATTTTCTTATTTAGTTATTCAAATTATTAGGTTTTAGTTCTTGAAAATATTGCTATCCAAGATTAATTGTGTGGTAATAAATTATAACCATAACTAAATTTTACAATATTTTCAATATAGTCTTAGATCTTAATACATAAAGAGTTAATTACAAGTTAATCCATATGATATGACATAATTCACAAATCATGATATTTATTTTAAAATCAAATTAATAATTCACTAACATTTCATTCCATCAATTGTAATTCTTTTTTTTTTTTTTGTTAATAAAAGATAAGTGAATAACTATTTAGCTTTGAAGATTTAAATATAAATTACTTATTAGTTTTTAAAATTAAAAATAATTCAATAATTACAACATATATTTTAATAATTATGAGGGACTAAATAACATTCAACTATTTAAATTAATGAAATTTTTAATGAAAAGACCAAGAATTTGACATTAGAGAGACCTATAATTTGATTTTCAAAATAAAAATAATGACTGGTAAATTATGTAAAATTTCAGGACTACACAGTGATTAATCCATACGTAAAATATATTAAAGCACTACAGTTTTTTTTTTTTTTGACCTTTTTATCATATTTAAACACTCAATTGTACGGGTTAAAATTCAAATAAAAAAAAACACACATCAAACCGCATGTGGATAAGCCATAAGTACGCACTTCCACAGTTCAATTATTTGGGAGGAAAAAAACAAAAGGACCCGTGTAATGTGGAGATTGTTTGACCCGGCATAATCGTACAATACTAACCGCACAGAAGCGACAAAAAGCATCTGCGCGTAAGCATAAGAATTATATCCTACATTGGCATCCTGTAAACGTGGTCCGGCACTAATAAATCCTCTCCACGTGTCCAGACAAACTTGTACGAAGCTTTCTTCACCCACCACGTGTCCTCAAAAAATTACTACAGACCGTCACTTCAGCGCTAAAACTTTAACATAAAGAGAAGATATTAGATAGTGCCACGTGTGTATAAGTCGTTAGGAAACAGGACACGCGGCTTAAAATAAGAGGCTAGGAATATATCCGTTGCTGTAGAGTTTACCAGTGCAAGTGATTGGCGTCGTGTTTTGTACGCATTTCTCAGTGTCACCAAATCATCCATTGCCAGATAAGGTCTCGTCTCCATCTATCTGACAAGCCATAGATATTAGGATAAGATTATCATTACCCCTGCCAATTTTTCTTACACTCCCAGAATTTAAATTAATTGTCATTAATTAGTCTGTTTAGGCTATGTTTGGAAAGAATAAAGAAAATGAGATAAAAAAAAAAATGAGTGGAAATTTATTTTTGAAATTTGTGAAAACTAAATCTTTGAATAAGTTGCACAAACTAAAAAAAAATTTCACCCATTTTCTTTTCAAAATTGGGAAGAAAATGGATGATTTTTTTTTTTAAATTTATGTAAATTATTAAAAAATTTAGTTTTCATATATTTTTTTTAAAAAAATTCTCCACTCATTTCTTTCCTTTCATTTTCTATATCCTTTCAAAACATAGTATTAAACATCAATTTTGAAAATTTTTATGTTTGAGGAAAAAAATTGGATTGAGAAAAAAAGAGAAGATAATAAAAAAGGAGAAGAAAATTCATTTCTGTGTGTTGTTTAGAAGCTATGAAAAGATAAAGAAAGAAAAGTTAGTGAGCTTAAATAATACAAAAAAAAAAAAATTATCTTCCCCTTTTCCTTTTTAATTTGGAAAAATAATCGGTGGACCCAAAGAAAAAGAGATAAATTTTTTCATCATTTCCTCCATGTTTCTAAATAAGAGAAAATGACAATAGCCAATTCACCATCCCTTTCTCCCTCCTTTCTTTTCTCCAATCTTTCTCTCTTTCTTAAACATAATATTAAAATAGTCATGAAACACTCAAATTTCAGTTTAAAATTAACTTTAAATACTCATCCCAAGTTATTTTTTGTCTTTTAAATTGGGTCAAATGCCACATAAAATTCTCTAATTTTGTCACTGTAAATCTATATTAGGATTGGTGGGAGAGAAAGAAAATGAAATTAGAAAAAATAATGCATCTTATTTAGGTGAAAAATAAATTATGAGGTCTACAAATTATTTTCTTTCAAATGGAAATTAATAAAGTATTTGGCAAAAAAAAATGGAAATTAATAAAGTAGTAAAAGGAAAATTTTGAAAATTGCATTTTTATTCTTATGAAATATTTTTTTTATCAAAAAATAAAAACACAATTTTACTATTTATAAAATAACTTTCCCCCTTCATTTTCTTCTCTGTAACATTGCGTGGAGGTAGAAAATAATTTTACTTTCGAATTTATTTTCTCTCTTTTCTCGCCTCCCCAAGTTTGGTGTAGAATTCATGGTTGGTAGAATAGTATGGTTATTACACGTGCTGTAGAAACTCATTTTTATGTCAAGTTGCTTCCTGCCTCCTGTACCTTTTCCTCTTCTGGTCCATACTATGACCACGTGCTTGCATGATCAATTATTATTATAGTAATTTTTTTTTTGAAAAATAAAAAAAGGGTAAGAATAGGATGGAAGGCCGCCCTTCCCGTTTATTCATTTTAATTTTAAATATTAAATTTATTGATAATTTAATATAATTAAAATTTTAAACATTAAATGAAATAAATATAATATATATTTAGTTAATACAATGTAAATATAATATTAATAAAAAAATAATATCAAATTAAAATAATAATAATAATCAAGTTAGATATATGATAGATAATAAAATAGGTATTTTTTTGAAACTCATATCTAACCCGTCATTAAATAGGATAATTAAAACTCGATCTATTATAGTCGGATTACACCGAATATCAATAGATTCGGTTAAATTGTCGACCCTAATTAAGAGTGATTGATATTTATGGTGTACCAGTATCCAAACACGCCATCCGAGGATGCCACGTAATAGCGAAGATATTTTTGAGCTATGAAGAAGATATTTCTCAATTTCGTCGGGTGACGACACGTGTATTTCCACGGCACTCAATATCAATTTGCTGACGTAATTCCTTGATTCTCTATCACTGCTTTTAAGCAATTATATATCACCACGCGTCCTGCAGCGAATAATAAGAAGACACGTGCTTCTCACTACAACCAGCATCTGTATCACATAATCTGTCGTTTACTTGTGGACACGCGTCAACCACTGAGTTATATAGAGATCCTAAGATATAAACAACCGTGTTAAAACCATTGCATTCCGGAAGCTCAAGGCACTGTCCCAATGAGCGCGACCAAGAGATTGAGAACGAACCCACAGAATCAAGGGTCCGACCCGGATGAGTCGGGGATACTCAACGAGCGAATACTCCTTCTAGTTTTCGAGTCCATAAAATGGGATCTGCACGCTCTCTGTGCGACGGCCTCCGTGAACCGCAAGCTTCGTGCCATAGCCAGACGGTTACTATGGCGAGAACTGTGTGTATATCGCGCACCGCGCATGTTAGCCACATTAACAAACGGTGCTCCCAATGCTCCCTTCGGCGACAATTGGCAGAATCTTGCGAAACTTATGTTCTATTGTTGCGGCTGTGAGTCGACTCGGAATTTCAACGTGAATGAACCTTCTCCGGGTCATTTCGTCAAAAGTTCTCGATTTTCAAAAACATCGGGTCGGAGCTTTCTAACGAAGAAATGTCGGAGCGATTTGCTTTATGTGAGCGATCCCTGTGAGCATTCAATGGGGGAAAATGAGGATGATTTGGGGATTTACAGAGGGATATTTCGGGGATTTATGAAATCAAGAACGAGAGCGTGTTTGATCAGACGGCAGGTAGAGCTAGAGAAGAGAGTGACATGTCCTTACTGTGGTTTTCGAGTGTGGAGTATGACTTCGGCTCGGCTAGTGCCAAAGAGCGCGGCTAGGCGGCTTGGGTCTCGCGACGGCGGATTGGAATATTTTGTGTGTCTAAACGGGCACTTATATGGTACTTGTTGGCTTGTGCCTCTGTCTTCCGATGAAGAAAATGGTGCAGGCCCCAGTGCATGCGGAGATGCTGAAGACGAGGACGACGAGGAAAACGACAACTTCAGTGATGATCTTGATCACGATGACCATGATGTTCACAGTGGTGATGATTATGATATTAATCAGGCAGTAGCAGAGGCCAGTTGGAACTCAATAGGCGACAAATTTACTGAGCAGGCACCAACTAATTGATCGTTTTGGCTGCTACTCCATCATAATCATGTGATTCATGTTCATATCCATGTGGGTTCAAACTTCAAAGCATACTCTCGTCCTAGTTGATAATTTCTTCAGGTTCATATTGGTTTGAGGATAATGATTATTATTTTATTTATGCTGACGAGGATTTTGTGTATATGTACAGTGGGGGCTATATTTCATGTGTTGGCAGATTAGTGTGATAGGAACTTGGAATTTCTTGACTTTCTGATTTTGAATGTGAAATTATATTCCTTAACATTTTTTTTTTTTTAAGATTTTGTTTAGTTTTGCGTTTTCTTCCTTTTTGTAATATTTTTATATTTTGTAGTGGATCAATTAATTGCTTCTTTTTTAATTGATTCCTTTCTCATGTTATTTTGATATTATTAATTTAAGATCATAATTTGGTTTGAAGAACTAAAAATCAAAAGAAGACAACTGTACCCTAGTGGGTGGCGAGGGCAAATCTATTGCTATTTTTTTTTTTTTTTTTTAAATGTTGATAAATTCATCCACTTTGAGCTATGATGTACACATTGCAGTGACGGCAGCAAATTTGGTATCTTGATTTTCCCACTTGTACATTTTATCCTCATCTTCAAGAACGTGTCCAGTTCCAGCGTAGTCACTGTTTCAAATTTTTTATTAGAAAATCACTAGTGTGGAGTGGCGGGAAACAGGAGTGACAATTTTATTGCTCCGTTTAATCAATAGGGTAAAACAAATTTTTTATTTAATATTTGAATTTGGTACGGATTCATAATGGAAAAAGTTATAACTCGATTTGAATTCAATCCTATTATATATATTAGATTTTTTTTTTTAATATTACATATATTTAATTTTTAATTTTTAAAAATTTATAATTCATTTTATGTGAAATATAAATTATATCATATTGATATGTAAAATATATAAATATATATATATATATATATACGAGAAAATAACAAAAAATTTAAAAAAAAATAGATATATACATCCTGCTTTGGGACAAATAAAAGAATAATTATTTTATTTTTTAAACGGATTGAATTTAAGTTTTGCAAAATTTATAATAATTGGCAATTAATTACAGTTATTATCAATATTTTAGATATATTGGCAAAAAAGAAAATCTATATTGTAGTTATATGTTAACCAATTTTAAACTAATCATATTATTATCTGTTGCGCTATATAAAATATAATCCTCTTAATAATTAGTTATTGGAAAAATAATAAATTTGTACCTATAATGTATTTTAAAAAGTGTCATTCTTACGGTGCATCACTTTTTTTTTTTTTTCAGAGAACAAATATGGTTTTATGACTTACTCGTTAGACATCCACCCAATGACTATTATTATTAATTATTTAACTAATCAGGTGATGTTGTTGTATCACAATAAGATTAGGAATCGCATTCCATGGTTATTATAAACATATCAAGCAAGGAGCAGAACTACAAAATATAATCGGGGATGAAAAAAAACATGTAGCAGCTTATTATTTTATTATTAGGTGGTGGTAATGGTATATTAGATATGAGAGGGCTAACACTGTATCTATATCAATATCTATATCTATACTATATATAAATGAAATATTCTGAATTTTCAATTATTTTTCTAAAATTCTATTTTATACAGAATGATAATATTTTATTATTTTATTTATTTAATTAAATAAATATTAAAGTTATATTTTATTAAAATGTATATTTTTATATCATTTGAATTTGTATTAGTAATAGTAATTATATTACAATATTATATATATGTATTATTAATGGTAATTTTATTTAAATATTATATATGTAATATTATTTTGAAATTGTATTTTGATATTGAGTATAAATAAAGATATTAATTAATATTATTGTTATACATATATATAAATTTATGTTGTAAATTATTATTATTATCATTATTATTATTATGATTATTATTAGTATTATTATTACTATTAATTTGTATATATATATATATATATGTGTGTGTGTGTGTGTGTAGTGTAATATTTATATAAATATATTTATATTAGAATATATATATATATATATATATATATATATATATATATATATATATATATATATATATATTGGTGTTAAGAAAATAAGAAGAAGAAGAAAAGAAAAAAAAAATAGAGAGGGGCAGCAGTTGGCTACCAGCTGGCAGCCAAGAGAGAGAGGAAAGGAGCAGAGATGGGAGAGAGGGAGCAGAGACGAAAGCGGAGAGAGAGGAGAGAGGTTGTGGTGGAGTGTACCACCATCCGTCCGGCGGTGGGCTGCACCGCCACCACCAGTGGCTAGCCCACCGTCCGGTGACCCCAACGAAGGTGGCAGATTGTGGATAGGCTGACGAACGGCAGAGCAATCACACGAAGAAGGAGTCCGGCCACCGAGACTTCAATTGTAGATTCTGGCCGACTTCGGCAGCCAAAACAAGCAAGGTTGGTCTCGTTCAACTCCTAAGAATGAGAGCTTCATTTTGGTACCTACATTGCCCCTGAGGATCACCGGAGGAGGAGATCGAAAAACGCAACCCGAACTTTTGGAGGCGTTTTCCGGCGGCTGAAGGGCGAGTGACGGTGAGTGGTGACCATTTTCGTAATCTTGAAGTCGAGGTGAACCTACTGGTGTAGAGGTCCCCCAGATTCGCCACTAGTAGCGACGGCGCGTGGCCAGCCGGCGGTGGCGAGTGGAGAGGTTAAGCGGTTTCGTTTCGACGTTTCGGTGCGATTCTCGGCATCCGTATGACCGGAATTCATGAAGGTTAACCCAAAACTCTTGTTTTCAGTCGTTTAAATAAGTTATTTTATGTTTAGCAGTCTTTAGAGTTATTGTTAAAGTTGTAGAGTCTGTCTTTGGGCTTAGTATGATTCTTATCCTGATAATGTCCATTGTTGCGAGGTGTCAATGTCTGGCATTTTTCTAGTTTCAAAGGCTGCACTTCCGAGGAAAGTCAGTCAGAAGCGTCGTTAGTTAGGTGAGTGATACTCACTAATGTATTATCCTGTTTTCATTTACATTTACATTTATGTTTGTATATATATGTATATTATGCACTACTATTACATATATAAGCATGTAACATTTGACTGTGAATAATAACCCAATATTCTGTATTCTGTGTTGTATTGTGGTTGTTATTAACGGATAGAGGTCGGGAGGATGCAATACCACTTAGGAACTGTTGAGATGAATATGGTTATGGATACTATTATGATTATGATTTTATTGAGATTTAGAAGATGAGCTATGACTGATGGATGCTGGCCGGGCCTGCTTATCGCCAGGGCCGCTGTCAGTCAGGTCAGGGCTGCGTGGTACAGACTAGTGACGGCCAAGTCTCTTGGATATAAGAGACAGATTATTAGATTCAGAGAGTCAGGGTAGGGGGATCGGCTCCCCATATTGATATTAAAGTGGTACTGTGAACCGTATCTCGTCTTTATTTGATGATATGAATTGTCTGTCTTTATGACATAGTGCATAACATGTGCATTAGAAATCTATCTGTAGGATACCAATTTAATATATTAGTTGGTATCATTCACTGAGTCGAACGCTTATTCCTGTTCATTTTGTTGTTTTCAGGTCAGGGAATGAGCCTGAGAATGAATTGTAAACGAGTAAACTACCAATTTTCTTTCGGCAGTAGTTTGTATTGTTGAGTATTCAGAAATGTATATAATATATGTATAATTGTAAATATAACTTTAGAACTCCGCAATGTTATACTTTGTACTTGTATATTGTTAATGTTCAGTTTTGTATTTTGAATAGCTAAAATCTGTGGTTAAGCAGAATCCTTATGTAATTCATTTTATTTATGAGATAAATCAGTTGTTAGCCCAACGAGTTTTTATTTTATAATGATATTATTTGGATTTGCTTACCTCATTTGGGCACATAGCCATTTCAGTTTTGGGCTTTCTGTTATATATTTTGGGTTAGGCTTACTATGGATACTGTTAGCCACGTGCCTTTCTCGTGCCTTAGTACCGGTCACGTGTCCTCAGGTTTGGGGTATGACAATAAATGTACGATAGAGAAGGAAAAACATATTTACTTATATATCCTTATTATACTTTGTCCCTTATTATGCTCTTACTAATATCATATATTATATTATATTATTATTATTATTATAGTAGAAAGAGGAAAAGTATATTTACTTATGTGCCATTTATTATGCTATTGCTAATTGTATATATAATTTAAAAGTAATATGATTTTTGACTATTATTTTTTAAAATTAATTTATTTTTGAGATTAAAATAAATTTAATATATAATAAAACTTTATGTAATAAATCATAAATCTAATTTTATTTCATTCGGATAAATAAATTATACCATTATAAATCAATTTTTTTAAGGAATATAATTTTCTTTTTTAAGATTAATTGTTTATTTATATTGTTCAAATACTTAAATTTTAATTTTATTTTATATTTCATTAGGTTAGATTTTAATTTTCTTTCATGTTTTATTAGGTCATTAATTAGCTTTAGTCATTAAAATTATTATACTAATAAAACTCTATTTTATTAAGTGAATTATATTTCCTTCTCCTAATAATAACTTTTTACCTTTAATGATATTTTATTTTTTTAAAAAATTAGTAATATATTTTGATTATTAAGTTATTACTTTTAAAGGTATTTTATTTATTAAAAAATTATTTTTTATTGAAAAATGAAAATATATATTATATTATAAATAATTTTCAATTGACTTTCAATTTTGATACATCTTGAATCTCTTTCATAATAAAAATTTTAAGTAAATTCAAGTATTTATAGAATTACAAACAAATTTTTTTAGAATAATATATAATTATAAATAAAAATTTTAACATTTGATAATAAAATAATAGGATTATGCTCATTGTTGTTAAATAAATTCTCGATTAGTATATATAATTAATTATATTTAATATTAACTACATTTAATTTAAATAAAGACAATGAATTCAATTAGAATAATAAAATAATAAAATAATTATTATTTAATATATAATTAATTACATTACATATTTGTAATTATATAATTATTATAATTTACTAATTTAATTCAAATTAATTTAAATAAAAAAAATAATGAATTTAATTAGCATAAGGAAATAATAAAATAATTGTTATTTAATATATAGTTAATTATATTTAATTTAAATAAAAAATAATTCAACTAAAATAATTTATGTTTTTTAATGCTTCTTCAAATATTAAAAAAATAGAAAAATTCTTTTACCTTTGATTGTTCGAATATTAATAAGTTAGAGAAATTATAATTTGACTTTTATTATATAAATTATTATTTTGTCCCCTTATAATTTTAAAAATTAATTGTTTTAACTATTAGTAATAATTTATATATTTTTCAAAAATAAATAATAATAATTTGTATAAATGAATTCAATTAAAATAATTTATATTTTTTTATGTTATTTTGAATATTAAGAAGTTAGAGAAATTTTAATGTAACTTTGACTGTTCAAAGATTAATAAATTCTATTATAAATTTAAAAATTAGTTATTTTAACCATTAGTAATAATTTGTATGTTTTCAAAAAATAAATAACAATAGTTTGTATAAATGAATTTAATTATAATAATTTATTTTTTATGTTATTTCGAATATTAATAAGTTAGAAAAATTATAATGTAACTTTGATTATTTGAATACTAACAAATTAGAGAAATTCGAATTTGACTTTAAAAAAATTATATTGTATATCAAAAAAATTACTTTTGGGAAATAAATTATAATGAGTCATAATGGGAATTAACGTACGAAGCACGTTAAGAAAATCTAATATATATATATATATACACACTAATTTTTGTCAAATGTGCTTCCACATTGATTATTTTTAAAACTCATTATAATATAATTCATAAAAATTAAAGCATTGAATAAAATTGATATTCAAATAATTTTTTTTTTGCAGAAATTTTAATTATAATAAAAGTTAGAATATGTTATTCCTTGCTTACTTAACATGTGTACAATTACATTTTTTTTTATTATATTATTGATATGATAATTTTTTATATTTAATTATATTCGCATTTCCTGTGACTTTTTAAACACATAAATAACTTATAAAAACTAATTATAAACTCATATTACAATACAATAGTATAATACTTTACTAAATATTTATCCGATAAAGCCATAATTCATCAAAAAAAATTTAAATATAAATATTTTGGTAGCAAATATTAATTTTTAAATTATTATATTAATTTATGAAATTAATTATTTTATTATAAACCATATATGTAGAAATTGACATAAGAAAATAATATTTATTGTATTTGATAAAAAATTTTATAAATATAAATGTAATGTATTGAAAAATTAACTAATTTTTC
Source organism: Reutealis trisperma (assembly GCA_947687605.1). Classification (NCBI taxonomy): domain Eukaryota; kingdom Viridiplantae; phylum Streptophyta; class Magnoliopsida; order Malpighiales; family Euphorbiaceae; genus Reutealis; species Reutealis trisperma. Next base: position 8,745,046 of record CANTUT010000033.1, on the reverse strand, counting down.
AAATTAATAATTTGTCAAATTTATAAGCTAAATAAGTAGTATTAATATTACGATACGAACTTGTTCGAGTAATATATTATATTAATCTTATTTAAATTAAATATAATTAATTATATATTAAATAATAATTATTTTTATTATTTTCTTGTTCTAATATAATTCATTTTTTCTTTATTTAAATTAAACATAATTAGATATTAAATATAATTAATTATATATTAAATAATACTTATTTTATTAATTTGATATTTATATTATTTAATTAATAAATGATCATATAATCTATCATAAATATATAATTAAAAAGAATTTAGTGAGGGGCTCGTAAGTAATTTTGTTTATTCCTCTTATATATATATATATAGAGAGAGAGAGAGAGAGAGATATTTTTTTAAGAGGTAGCAACTCCAAGTACATGAATAGTTTCACCCACAATATCAAGCATATTCGAAAACACAACAACATTTCAAATTACTAAGTATAGTAGCGTTTGGATGATCCATTTTATAATATGGACGGTGAAGTTTAGAATATTATTTTTATCTTAGGAAGATTTAATAATTAAATTTATTTTAAATTTTGTATATTTTTATAATTATATTATATTATTTTTTATGTTAATTCTATTCTAATTTGAAAATCTAAAGTAGAATTGACTAAATTAATTTATTTTTAAAATATTATAATATATTGTAGATTTAATTTTTAAATTTTGATAAAAAAGTTAATTGAATTATTTTATAAATTTGATTAATTGAGTTATTAATTTAATATTATTAGTAGTTTACCAAATTTATAAAATCAGAAAACTCAATTAATTAACTCTTATTGAATTTAAAAAATTAGATTGATAGCATGTTATAATAAGTTCTAGAGCCAAATTTTCTTTTATCCTTCAAATTATTATTATTATTATTATTACTTTCAATTTAGTTTTAGGGTAGAAATAAGACTAAAATTTTAAATTGGGAAATAGACAAAAAAAAAAAAGAGTAAAATTATAAAATACACAAAGTTTGGGGATAAATTTACCTATTAGGCCTATTAAAAGTATAAACCTTTTGAATTAATTAATAAAGATTTTGAAGTTATTTGATTAATTAAAAATATAATTGATAATCTATTAAAAATTTATTTGAAATGTGCTTTTTTAAAATCGACATGGTTTGGAGATATATAAATATTACTTATCTATTTTTATGTATTTATACATTTCAAAAAAATAATTTAACAATTAAGTTTATAATAAATTTATTTAATTGGACCAGTCAAATTATTTAATTTATTTATATATAATTAAATTTAGCTTATATTATATTTAAATCAATTAAATTAATTTTTATTTTTTATTTTTAAGTAAGATAAGAAAACATCGAAATAGATAAAATATATATTAATTATTTTTTAAAAAGAAAACAATTTATAATAAATAAGAAATTAAAATACGATGTCACACAACCATGATAAAATATGCTTACAATAGTGCGTTATAAGCTAAAATGTGACGTTTTTAGTGCGTTTTAATTTTTTTTAGGTGAATTGTGTAATTCAAATTTTGTTTTTTCTTTATCATTATTAAAAGAATATATATCTATATCCATACTTAGGGGTGAGCTCGGTTCGGTTCGCCTCAATTATTAAAAAAGAACTAAACCAAATCGAAATTTTCAGTTCCTAAAAATTAAGGAACCAGAACCGAACCAAATTTATTACAGAACCATATTGAACCGAACCAAATTTTTGGTTCGGTTCAATTTGGTTTTTCGGTATTTTCAAGTTAGTTCGATTCAATCCGGTCCGGTCTGGTTCTCCAATTCTTACTGTTAAAGCCAACTATTTTTTTTCCCAATTGTAAAGCTAAAAAACTGTAATATCTCAAAAAATCATATATATATATATATATATATATATATATATAATACTTTTTATTATTATCTTTATACTTATGATTTTATTTTTACAAAAATTTTAAAAATAAATAAATAAATATTACAACCTAAATCTAAGAAAAAATTAATAAAATTATTACAGACCCATTTAACTAATAAATTATATTTTACACCAAATAAAAAAATAACTACAATCAAATACCTATCAAATTACACGAGACCTAAAATTACAAGATCTTTGCACATAAGCCACCTTCCTCATTACAAATGTGCCACCACTGATCTATCACCAGCATTTCCATCTCCTAGAAACATAGGGAATCCAATAATAAAGTTGCAATTGTATAAACTAAATAAAAATGAGCTGAATTTTAGTTATTTACATATCGAAATCCATGTGTTGTAGCCATTGTAGAAGAACTATAGGAAATCCAATAATAAAGTTGCAATTGTATAAACCAAATAAAAATGAGCTGAATTTTAGTTACTTACATATCGAAATCCATATGCTGTAGCCATTGTAGAAGAACTATCTGTAGCAGGAAGTGTCTGAAAAAAAACATAAAGATGACCAATCATTGCAACCTTCAAATAAGTGAAATTGTATGATAAAGTAGCATATGTTAATCTGATATGCTAGTTATATATATAACAATTGCAATTACTTATATGTATATAATGCAGATTCCAAATATGGTTAACATATGATGCAATGTTATTGGCAATGGGTAAAGTGTATTAATTAGAAATTAATTTGGTCAATGATCTTAAATATGTAATCCTCTGAATACTAATATATATAGTCATCATTAAATTTGTGAAAAATTAAGTCAGATTTTGCATGGAGTCAAATAAATAAAAATCCAATAAGAAATTATTCAATACTATATTATCAGGCACCTTTTTTTTTTTTTTTTTTTTTTGACATTAGATACAATTTCTCAAATACATTTGCACATCCAAAGTCATAAAGATAACACACTGACTGGACCATCAAATAATCCACAAATAACCCATGTACAGAGGCATTGAACCATCAAATAATCCACAAATAACCCATATACAGACAAGCCAAACCAAGAGTCAAAGAATCGAATTGTCCAAAAATATATTATCAGGAACATTTGCTCAAACCAAAACAACAGCCCATTTTTTTTCAATAGATTTATATATAAAAAATTGATTTTTACTTGCAGCTTCGTATGCTCTTGGTATTTTGTCCAATTTTTAGTATATACCATTCTATCTTTATCATCTGAATCCATCTAATATATAAATTTCTGAAATTTAAATGATATCAAAAAAATAGAGCATTAAAACATTGAAAAAACAGAAAACAATTATAGATTGAAATTTAACTGAAAAGAGATGATTATCCTTTGGATTAATTTCACCTTTCTTCGGCATGCTCTCTAGATCTTCAAATTGCAATAGATGGATTCCAATTCCTTTGAAAAATAGCCAAGCTCTATCAAAGTCAAAAGATCTAAGCCTACTTATGGCACAATCCCCATAACATTTTGACAAAAATTAACCGATTCCTCAACTGATCTACACAAAATTGAGATGTGATTCAAAGATTTGAGAAGAAGAGGGTTTTCCATATTTTCCAAGAAAATTATCAAAAACCCCCGAGAATCAAAATTACTTGAAAGAAAATAATGGTTTTTTAAAAGATCGAACAAAAATGATAAAGATCAAAAAATTGAAGAGGAATTTAAGGAAAAAAATACAATGGAGGTTGAGAGAGTCGTAGAACCACGACATGAATTAACAACAACTGATTTTAAAGATACAAAAATATTTGAAACCAAAACGAAAAAGAAAATCGAAGAAAAACTGAAAAGAGAACTTAGCTTTTGGAGTCAAAAGAATCGATCTCCTCACTCTTTTCACCATCGCAAAGCACCGGTGGAGCTCTCTCTCTCTTCTCCTCTATCAGAGCAGAATGGTTAATTACAAATTGACTTATAATTTATATAGGTGAGGAAGAATGAGAGGGAGGCAATGAGGGTTGGAGAAACAACGGTGACCGGTGACTAGTGAGGGTCAGAGAGAGGGCTCAGATCGAGAGAGAGTGTGTGTGCGGCTGAAAATAATGGGTTGCCTCTTTTGCCTTTTGTTGATAGGGTTTTCAAATATATATATATATATATATATATATATATATATATATACGGGTAACATTAGGTTAAAATGGGAGGGGTAAAAGCCTAAAATACCCTCTCATTTAGGGGTTTTTATTTCTTTAATCTAAGGTTGGGTTGTGAATCCAATTATTATCATTATTAGGGTTATAATTATAATGGACTTAAATAACGGACCTATTCTTTTAATAGGATATATATATATATATATATATATATATATATATATATATATATATATATATATATATATATATATCGGTTCGGTACCAGTACTTTCGGTTCGGTACAATACAATTCAGTTCGGTACAGTTCTCGGTTTAGTTATAAGATAAGTACCAGTACCGTACCAAACTAAAATTTTCAGTTCAGTTTGGTACAATTCTCACCCTAAGTCTCAAATAATTTACAATACAGTACTAAAACGGTTCGGTATTTCGGTTCGGCTCGGTATTCCAAAGTACCGTGCTCAGCCCTATCCATACTATATATAAATATATGGAAAGGAAAGGAAAAACATTAAAATATATTTATGTAAGAATTTCTCACTAATTTTTTTTTAATTGTATATTTATAACGAGTAATATGATCATTTATTAATTAAATAATATAATTATTTAATTATATTTAATTTATATAATAAATGATGAATTTAATTAAAATAATAAAATAATTATTATTTAATATCTAATTAATTATATTAAATATCTAATTATAATAAATTTAAATAAGAAAAGGTAAATTCAATTAGAATAATAAAATAATAAAACAATTATTATTTAATATATAATTAATTATATTACAAATTTATAATTATATAGTTATTATAATTTAATAATTTAATTTTCTAATTTATTTTAAATAAAAAAATAAATTTAATTAGAATAATGAGACAATAAAATAATTATTATTTAATATATAGTTAATTATTTTTAATTCAAATAAAAAAAATTCAACTATAATGATTTATATTTTTAAATCTTCTTTCAAATATTTAGAAATTAGATAAATTTTTTTGACTTTAATTATTTTAATATTGGCAAGTTTGAAAAATTCTAATTTGATTTTTATTTTGTAAATTATTATTTTGTCCAATTATAAATTTTAAAATTAGTTATTTTAACTATTAGTAATAATTTGTAGATTAGAAAAATTACTTTTAATTTTATAAAAAGACGCCTAATTTGATTTTTATTTTGTAAATTATTATTTTATCCCATTATAAATTTTAAAATTTGCTGTTTTTACTATTAATAATAATTTGTAAATTATAAAAATTACTTTTGAATATATAAAAAATACAGTAGAAAAAGAATATGCATTAATTGAAAGTTCATTTAATAATAACGAGCAAAATTATTTTTTTAAATATTTAGAAGCTGTAAAAATTCTTTTAACTTTAGTTATTCAAATATTAACAAGTTAAAAAAATTATAATTTGACTTTCATTATGTAAATTATTACTTTTTCCCATTATAAATTTTAAAATTAATTATTTTAACCATTAATAATAATTTGTAAATTATAAAAATTACTTTTGGTTCTATAAAAAGATGCAGCAAAAAAAAAGATGCATTAACTGAGAGTTCATTTAACTACAATGAGTAAAATCCTATTATTTTATTATTAAATGTCAAAATTTTTATTTATAATGGTATATTCTTTTTAAAAAAATCAATTTGTTTGTGATTTTATAAATATTTAAATTTATTTAAATTTTCATCATGGAATATATTAATTAGTCATTCTTAAAAATTAACTAAATAGGAAATCAAAATCGCAAAAATTTTAATTTAATGATTATATGTCATTGTTATTATTTGTAATATCAAATTTAAAATATTCATAAGTATTCATGTGATATAATAATTAAATAGATCTTTTTTGCTTATGATATAATATGATATCACATTATAAATCAATTGCATACAGTTAATATTGATATTAAATTTATAAAAGCATATTAGAAAAATTATTATTGATTTTTCGGATGAATAAAAATTAAACTATAATGTGTCAAAAAAATTAAAGTTTATCAAAATTAATAAAAACATACAACTTATATTGAAATTATAAGAAAACAATAAATGTACTAAATATTAACATGAAAAGCAACCTATAATTAATAATTATTCAACATAACAATAACAAAATAAATTAGAAAATTATAATAAAATGTATCTATCAATTTATTTATTTTCTTTTATCTAACATATTGTTGGATATAAAAATATCATTTAAAATTGTAATAAATTATTTATTTAAATATGCTTGAGTCTTTTTTTAATATTATGTATGTATTTCCTTTTAAAATGTATTCATATATTTATATAGATAATATTTATTGTGTATAATTATACAATTTAGATAATATTTATTGTATATAATTATATTTTAAATATGCACGATTATATAATTTAGATAATATTTATTGTGTATAATTATATTTTTATTAAATTTTTATGTTTTTCATATAAAAATTTAACTTAACATTGATTTTACAACTAAAGTGATTTTAATAATTAAATTATATAAATATTGTTTCATGGTAATCTTAAAAGTCGACCAATAAAATTTCAGTCTCATAATATTTATTTAAAAAATTTTATATTGTTTTATATTTAAATAATAAAATGCTAGTCATTAAAATTTTAATGAGAAAAAAGTAAAAATTTATAATAAACCGTAATAAAAATTAACGAGTGAATAATTTATAAAAAAACATAGTATATATAATTTCATCGTGGAATTCGAACACAAAACGACACGTTTTAGTACTTACATAGCAATTAACGACGTAAAGGAATAAAGAAAGAAAGAAGGGGTGAAATTGATAAAAACAAAAAAAATTCAAATATTTGTCAACTTATGGTTCTCGCATATATACCGTTATAAGCAATACGACCGGCTCCGTGCTTCTTGCCGCCATATTCCCAACCTCACCTCTGTTCTCATTTCTCTGTCCTATCCATCGATCAAAATGGTAAGCTTTCTGCTCGCAAAATCAGAAACCCTATTTTCTTCTCTTCTTCTTCCACTCTAACGATCCAATTTCATTCTCCTCTCTCTCTTTTGTACAAAAAAAAAAGCCTCAGGTACTTCTTCAATTGGTTTTCTCATTGGTTGTTTTCCCGACATTTTTTCTTGTTGGTTCTCCAGAAAATTTGAATGAAATAAACCAAATAAACTTCTTCAATTTGTTCAGTTTCTTCACGGAGAATATACATTGATTTGGCCCTTTTTTTAAAAAAAAAAAAAAAAAGTTTCTTATAGGTATGTATTCCATTTGTCTTTTTCAATGATTGAACCAAAATTTGAAGGTGATTCAAGGGAAATTACCTTTTGTATTTATTAGGTGTATGTTTCTCTGTTTTGGGTCTAATAGATTTTTCAATTGGGTTAATTTGGGAGCTGAATTACTAATTTAAAAGGTGATATTTTGAAATCATTCTCAAAAAATTCAGGTTACCTTTGGGATTTGTTAATTTTTTGCTAATTGATAAGCAATTAGGGTGTTAATTGATTTTTTTTTTTTACACATTTTGCCTTGAAACTCTGCTTGAAGTTAAAATTTAGATGTTTCTCACTTGTTTCCACTTTAACTGTAGGCTCTCCATAGTCTTAAAGAAGAAAAATGGCCAATCTTCAAGATATTGTTTATTCAGCTGCTATTAATCTTCTATCTGCAATTGCATTTCTCTTTGCATTTGCAATATTACGGCTTCAACCGGTTAATGATAGAGTTTACTTCCCAAAATGGTATCTTAAAGGAATAAGAGCTAGCCCAACACATTCTAGGGCGACTGTAACCAAATTTATAAACTTAGACTTCAAAACATACATACGTTTTTTGAATTGGATGCCTGCAGCATTGAGAATGCCAGAACCTGAGCTTATTGATCATGCCGGGCTTGATTCTGTAGTCTATATTCGAATTTACCTTCTGGGGTATGTTCGCTTTCTTCTTGAACATGTAATTTTCATCTTTATATTGGGTGAATCATTTAATGTTATGACTCTATTGTGCAGCTTGAAAATATTTGTCCCCATTACTATACTTGCTTTTGCTGTATTGGTGCCTGTCAACTGGACTGGGGAGACATTGGAACAAATCAAGGATCTTACATTCAGCAATATTGACAAGATGTCAATATCGAATATTCCACCAGGATCCAAAAGGTTAGAAATAATTTGCTGCCAATTTTCATGTCTTCTAATTTTCTTATTAATAAATCTTGTTGCATTCCATTAGGTAAGGATAGGGATTCTTTACTATTTTATGAGATATCAATGCTTCAAGATATGAAGAATTGAAAGGGATACTATGTTATAACATCAGAAGAGAAAACGTTTGTTTAACTTTAAATTCTTAATTTTAGCCTTTCAATTTAAGTTTTACAGAGGCATAATGCTCCAAGATGATAGCTGCCACAATTGAAGTTTCAATTTAGCTTGTCAAGATGCTACATCACTATGAACTTGGTTATGAACCAGGAATGCAATTTATCAGAACATCAAAAAGTCTCTGAAGGTTTCATTCAGCTGGTTTTGAATAACACTCATGGATTATAGTAGTGTGTCAATTTTGAGTGAAATTATACTAACAAGAATTTTCAAATTATTAATTTGTAGATATGAAGTTGCCTTTGGAAAATTGATTATAACGAGTTTCAATTTGAAGATGCGTGCTTAGTTTCAATTTGAAGATGCATGTTCCATTATTCTTTCAACTAATAAAATCCTATGTTACTCCATTCAAGGTTTTGGGCACATGTTACCATGTCATATGTCTTCACTTTTTGGACTTTCTACGTGATCTACAAAGAGTATAAGAAAATAGCTACTATGCGCCTGCAATTTTTAGCATCTGATAGCCGTCGCCCTGACCATTTCACAGTGAGTTTATCAAATATCTTTAATGGTATGGGATGCTTTTCTTTGCTTGTATATTTAATGTTTACATGCATGATAATGCATTACTTTGATTTATAAGATATAGGTGTTTGTGATCTATTTGGAAACCATAGTTTATCCAACTCAAGTTGATATTTACTTGGCTATTTTTTTTCTTTTTTTATATTGGATAAAAGTGGTATTTTTCTTGGCTAGATGAATGGCTTCAGACAATAATAGACTAATGGAAATGTCAATATTTATAAGAATCATATTTTCTCTGGGGAACAACTCTGATCATCATAAACTCAAATAGTTACCTCAAGTTATGGATGGATCCTCATCTGCATTTGAATTGAATACTGCACAAATTTGCAGATAAATATGTTAATAACGATTTCAATTGGTGACTTGGTAGTATTGTCCATCCTTATTTATTTGTATGAGTCCATAAACCAGGCAAGGCCACAATGTCAAAAGCACAAATGTAAAAATTTGATTTCTTTTTCAATTTTGCAGGTTCTTGTAAGGAATATTCCTCCAGATCCTGATGAATCAGTCTCAGAGCATGTTGAACATTTCTTTTGTGTAAATCATCCTGATCATTATCTTATTCATCAGGTGTGCGTTTTCAACAAGCTAAGTTAATTATAATAGTTTGATTGGTAAAAAGAGTGGCACATATTGCAGCAAAAAAAAAAAAATTCAAAAAAGGGAACTCATCATGAAGATAGAATAATAGTTAACAAGCTAAAGTTCTTTAAACTCAAGGACTGTTTGGAAGCAACATGTTGTTTCTAACTTTATTGCAGTTAAATTTTTAGATTTATAAATGATCCATATAATTTCTTAGGTAGTATATAATGCAAATAACCTTGCAAGCTTGGTTGCAAAGAAGAAGAGTTTGAAGAATTGGTTGATCTACTACCAAAATCAATATGAAAGAAATCCCTCTGCAAAGCCTACTAGAAAGGTACTTTTCTGGTAAACCATCTGTTATTTTTGTGTGCTCTACATTTCTTTCTCAGTGAAAGATTTATAAATAGAATGTCTATTTTATTTTAGTTATCAATGTCTTTCTACCTATAGACAGGCTTCTGGGGTCTTTGGGGAGAGACAGTGGACGCCATTGACTACTATACTGCTGAGATTGAGAAGCTTAGTGAAGAAGTAAGTTCTGTATGTGCTATTTTGAAGATTCATGTCTATTGATGTTCCATGTGCTCTTGAAGATTTTCTGTGCCATCACTACATTATCTTTTTATAATATTTGTTGTTGTATCTGCTGCTGCTACTGTTATTGTCAGCAGCTATGTTTTTAAGTATTAGGCCACAGTTAATGTGGGCCCTTTGGTGTCCATTCCCTCATTCTGCTTCTGATAGGATAGATTATTGTTTCAGTGAAGAGGCCCATCACCTGCAACAAATTTTGCTTTGGTGGAAATCCACTAGCTCAGTAGTTAGTCCTTGTTAACTGATTGAAGTTTAGGTTCTTTTTTATTTATTTTTAATATATGGCAATGGTGGAATTCAGAAATTTTTGATGATCCAGTAGCGTTAAGTCTGGAATAAACTGTAAATCACTACAAGGAAGGTAGAATTTCACTGGGTCATGCTTCAAGTGGTTAAGAAATGGGGTGAAATCTTGTTGGTAGATCTTGGTCACCATTCTTACCTGCCATTTGAGGAAATCCAAAATAAGCAGAAAATGCAATGAAGGTTGTAATGCAAAGAAAAAAAAAATGTACTAATGCAATATGGGACAGAGACATTATGGAAATCAAGAACTTTTTTTTTTCCTTTTAAATATGAATAGGTGATAAGAATGAAAAGGACAAAATTGAATGTCGATATGTTGAGAATCAAAGGAGGCACTGTTGATAATTGAAAGAGAGAAAACAAGCTGGTTTGGTAATATCATGTGCAATAAAGATTAAATGTAGCTGCTTAAAAAAAAGGTTACGTTTACATTAGTTTGTCTCTTTGTCTGATTGATTACCAAGTTTTCTATGATCCCTATCCTTCCTTAATGTGATTATTGAGGTCTTGATTCTTGAATCCAGTTATAGTGACATCACATTAATATTGTATTTTTTCAGTTTGGAATCTTTGGCATTGATTGGTCAAAATTTTAAAAACTTAGTAACATAATTATTTTTCTTTCCAGAAGATGAAGGAGACCAAATTAAAATAAAAATAAAAGTAAGAAATTGCAATAATAGAAACCTTTTCTTTGTCTTCTTCTCATGTATGACATCTTCACGCAGGAAGATAAAGAAAGAGAAAAGGTTAGGAGTGATCCTAATGCTGTAGTTCCAGTAGCATTTGTTTCATTCAGATCCCGATGGGGAGCAGCTATCTGCGCTCAAACTCAGCAAACAAGTAACCCAACAATTTGGTTGACTGAAAGGGCTCCTGAGCCCCGTGATGTATATTGGGATAATCTTGCACTACCATATGTTGAACTCACTATTCGAAGACTGGTAATGGCAGTTGGTCTTTTTTTCCTAATTTTCTTTTTCATGATTCCCATAGCAGTTGTTCAGTCTCTAGCCAGCATTGAGGGGATAGAGAAGGTTTTTCCTTTCCTGAAACCATTAATAGAAATGTAAGCTTTTCTTCCCTTCAGTTGATTTTCTTTTTGAATGCTTCCAGTTTTTTCAATTTCTGACTTGGATAATAGGTAACCATGTCTCAGAAGTGCTAATATTTTTCCAATTTTTTCATCGCACCTTGAAGTACTTTCTCTATTTCATGCACTATCCCTCCGGCCAAACATACCTTATAGATGAAATCTTCCATCACCTAATAACCTCATATTACTTTCTCATACCTAAAATACATCTATTGACAACTATTCACCTTTTCAAAAACTGATGTAAGTGCCATGCAACTTACCATGAATTATTGAGATAAAAGGTAAATGGATGTTATTTTGCTTTACCTTTGAGTACAGTCACAACAATGATAGAATGAAATATAGCCATCTCTATCTATGCATTGCCAAAATAATAAGATTAATTGACCTTTGTTTGTATTTGGCGCTCCAATTTCTTCCTTGGGAAATTTTTTTTGCAGGAAATCTGTCAAGTCTTTAGTCCAAGGCATTCTCCCAGGCCTTGCTCTGAAGATATTTCTTATTGTACTCCCAATGATACTCATGTTTATGTCCAAAATAGAAGGATTTATATCTCTCTCATCTTTGGATAGACGATCAGCTGCAAAGTATCATTTGTTTCTACTTTTTAATGTGTTTATTGGCAGCGTCGTAATGGGAACAGCAATGGATCAGCTTAAAACTTTTCTTAATCAGTCTGCTACAGAGTATGTTCCTCTACTTAATTGGTGTTTCAGATTTATGGTTGACATGGTCATACAAAATGTTAGATACAGCAGTAATCAATCAAATCTGAATGAAGTATGTGGTTATAATGTGGATTATGATTTTTAATGTGGTTATAATGTGGATTATGGTTTCAGTCTAAGAGGAGCACACCATTTATTCTGTTATAAGTCCACATGCTTTAACTGTTTGTTCCATGGAGCAGGTGTCAGATATTAGGACCTTCTGATAAGAGTTTTATTCTGCTCTTCAGGATTCCAAAAACCATTGGTGTGTCGATCCCACTAAAAGCCACTTTCTTCATTACTTATATAATGGTTGATGGCTGGGCTGCAATTGCTGCAGAGATCCTCAGATTGGTGCCATTAGTAATGTTCCATTTGAAGAACACATTTCTAGTTAAGACAGATCAAGATAGGGATCAAGCAATGGATCCTGGTTGTGTGGACTTTGCAACATCTGAACCTCGTATACAATTTTATTTCTTGCTTGGACTTGTTTATGCTGCTGTGACACCCTTACTTCTTCCTTTCATAATCATCTTCTTTGCCTTCTCCTATGTGGTATTTCGCCATCAGGTATGGTAGTTTATGGAAATGGCACTGTTGTTTAATGTTCTGTCACATTTAGCATAGGAAAGTGGATCATTTATAATATGAACAGAAACTAATCATTTATAATATGAACTGAAACTATCCACACAATGGAATTCTCACAGAAATTAGCTACCCTAGGGACAGGATTGAATTCTTACTTCTACTTACACCAATTATTTCCTTTTTCCCTGAAGATTTACCACACTCATAAAAAAAAAACTAATATTATTTACCACCCTTATCAAAAAAACTAATACTATCTGATTGAGACTGCTGTTCACAATTCATGTTCTATACTATTTGATAGTAAGGGAAAAGTTCATTTATTCACCATATCACTTCATAGAACCATTTGTTGATTTATACAAGTTTGAGAAATATTCTCAATTAAAATCACTATGAAATCTAAATGTTTGGGTGTGCTTATGGCTATTTGCTTCTTATTGCAAGATTATTAATGTATACAACCAAAAATATGAGAGCGGGGCTGCATTCTGGCCAGATGTGCATCGGCGTTTGATGATTGGTTTAATGATAGCTCAACTGCTTTTGTTGGGGTTACTGAGTACGAAGGATGCTAAGGAATTAATACCCTTGCTAATCGCACTTCCTATTCTGACAATTTGGTTCCACATACTCTGCAAGGGGCGTTTTGAATCTGCATTTGTGAAATTCCCATTACAGGTTGGTGAGGAATGTTTAATTTGTAGAGCTTTATTGAAAGATAATATTGCTAAGAATCTGAGATTGGAAAGATGCTTAAGAAAATGTGAATTGTGTTTTTGAGATTGCCATTGTTAGCTGTTATATTTAGCTACAGGATGATCTTGCATGGCAGACATATTAATAAATTTGAGACCATTTTGTGTATAGGTGCATGGTCATCTAGTTATACCTAATGAAATACTGCTGAAATTGTTAGAACCTGATAATGTTTTCAGTACTTGGGTAAAATAAAGCTGATAGAATTTTCCCCCTCGGACTAAGATTTTGTATGATTATCTGCATGAATGATAGTTAGCTATCTGACATTGTGATCACAGGAAGCAATGGTGAGGGATACGCTTGAACGAGCTACAGATCCAAACCTAAACTTGAAACTGTATCTTCAGGATGCATACATACACCCAGTTTTCAAGGGTGGTGAACTTGAGATATCACAGATCATCGAGGAGGAAGAAAACAATTTACTCATTGCAACAAAGAGGAAAACACAAAGGACTCATAGTACATATAATTCTGATGTCAGTTCTGGAGCTGATTCATTTGATTAGGAAAATATTCTAACAGTTGTTCAATTCTAGTGTGTTTTTTTATTCCATTACATTTATATATATGCAAACAAGATTTTTTTTTTTAAACTAATGTTAGAAGCATTAAGTAAGGGGGCATATGTTCTTATAAACTCTATGGTAACATATATAGCTTGCTTTGGTTTTATGGAAATTCTTTATGCAGAAAATTTGATCACCAAAATCAGCCGCCCCGGAACTGGTGGCTTGGCTGAAGAGAAGGTACAGAAGAATGGGGGTAGGTTTCTTTTCTGTATTTGGTGAGTTTTCAATATTTGTTAAAATATTAAATTAAAGCCTTAAACTAGGCAGAGAAGGGGCACAATCATATTGTTTGTTTGTGGATTGCCCTAAATCCTTATAATTTTTTAATAAGCTTGCAGATAGAACATCCTAGCTGACTCAGAATCTCAAGACAGGCTGGAAATTTGAGTTCTTTGAAGTTCCTGTGCATACTTTGTCTGTGCTGTTAAAGAATGAATAAACATCCTAATGTTTCATTACACTGGAAATGTCATTCAGTTTCTTTAAAAGGAGTTACCATTTTCTCAGCCCCTTTATGCAGCTTTTGGTTTCAATGAATGAATCTACTTTTGATATGTGGGTTTGAACTCTGCACTCTTGAAATTATTCCAGTAAGAGCTCTGGGTGCATGCAAGTGATTTTTAGTTTCGTTAGGAAATAGGTACTAATGAGTTTGGTTCAGGTTTAATCATATATGAATTGTCTCTAGAACTCAAGGGCTATGAGTCGAAACCCCAAGGTCTAATTAACCAAAAAAAAAAAAAAAAGAAGTAAAAATAGAAATGGGTAATTGCTTATACATTTTGGTGACTGGCGAGAGGAGATCCTAGCAAGTGTAATTTGATCATTTAGTTCTCAAGTTTAATATTTTCTTTTCGTTTTCATTGTTCAATCAACTGATTACATACAATGAATCATTAACAGCTAACTGGAGGGTGTCATGAAAGGGGGAAATGCTTGAACAGACATCAGATGCTAATCCTGAGGCTGTCTCCTCGTCGATTATTGCCCGATGTTCTTACTTTTTCGGAATAAAAGAAAATAATTTTCATATCCATGCAATGCTCTTCATTTTACTCCCTATTA
This sequence comes from Reutealis trisperma, assembly GCA_947687605.1. Lineage (NCBI taxonomy): Eukaryota > Viridiplantae > Streptophyta > Magnoliopsida > Malpighiales > Euphorbiaceae > Reutealis > Reutealis trisperma. The sequence goes on along the minus strand of CANTUT010000033.1, from coordinate 8,729,776 downwards.
TATTATAAATAATTCAACTCTTTATTTTAATTTATATAAAAAAATGTGCAAACTTCAACAATACTCTCTATTTTATTTTTTTAATCAATAAATCTACAATTCTATTTCTTTATACATAAATTTATAATTTCATTCCTTAACTTTACATAAAATTTTTGTGGGTAAAAAGATACTAAAACAAATTATTATTATTATTATAGCAGTATGATTTCTTTTACTATATATAAAATTTTTATCACTAAAAAATACAACTTAATATAAAATCTTATAACAAATTATTATTATTATTATTATTATACTATAATTTTATTTTTCTACTTTACATAAAATTTTTACTACTAAAAAAAGAATAATCTAATTTAAACTATTATTAAAATAATATTTTAATAATAATAATATAGTAATTTAATAACAATAAATTTTTATTAATAATAATAATAATAATAATTTAAAAAATGAAAGCAATAAAATAAGAAGAAAAATATTAAAATATTGATTTAGGGATTAAAATATTGGTTTAGGGAGCCATTCTCTCTCTTCAAATTTGAAGAGAGAGAAATAAGTTCTTAAAAATATTTATGCAAGGAGGATAAATAGAGAGTTTGTTGAAAAAAAAAAAAAAGTTTTAACTCTTTATTTTAAATAAGGAGGTATTTAAAAAGGTTTTTGGTGATGCAGGTAACATTTAAAAGCAACTAGCAACCAAAGCATCAAGTCCCAATTGGGAAAAAAAAAAAAAAAAAAAAAAAATCATCATCAAATATCCAAACCCAAGCCAAAACGATAGCGTTTTTGTATCGGCTTCACTTCGTCCATGTATGGTTAGAAGGGCGATAAAATCCAGAAAGCGCGATTAAACACAAAAACGATAGCGTTTTTGTATCAACTCCGTTCTCTCTCTCTCTCTCTCTCTCTCAGTTCACAGCTAATTGTAAGTTCAAAATTTCTCCTTTTTTAATGTTTATTTATTATTTATGGAATTTGGGTTCTGGGATTGGTGTCTTAAATGCTTCGATTTATTTATTTATGTGCTCATCATCAACCTATAGCTATTGCCGATCATCTTCTTGAAAAATTTAATTATCTTTTTTTTTTTCCTTTTATTTTTATAATATTACTATAAATTTAATTCTACAAACTCAACAGTGGGGCAATTTATTCAGATGGATATGTATTTGAATTTTGAAATATTTCCAGTGTGTTTATTAGTTCATTTAGTTAATAGCAATTACTTGATGCAAGTAAATTTCCACTGTTTAATTGGATGTGATTCATTATTAGCTAGTCAGGGCTTTTGTTAATTTATTATCACCAGGGATTATTTGAATTGCTAGTTAGAGATTAAAAAAAAAAAAAAAAAGAGAGGGAAATTTTCATTTTTTTATTAAATTTTGCTTGACTTTGTTTAATGGAGTAGCTCTTTGTAATTTTAATCAGGATACCTTTTCTGTAGAAGATCTCCACCTTGCTTGCAAGGTTTTTTCTTAGCTTGTTGGTTTTAGTTAGTTGTCTGTTTTTACAAGAAGAGATCAAAGATGGCAACTTTTCCTCCATCTCTTTCTACAAGGCCTTGCTGCTATAAGTTTGGAGTTTTAGAGTTCTCTAAATTGACATTTACTGAGCATTACATATCTAGTAACAAAGGAGCACTAGGCTTTGGGAGAATGGATGTAGAGAAAAGGCTTTTGGTTGGAGAAAGTGCACAAAATGTTAGAAGAATTCCACTTCGGAGTCTTCATTCAAGAGTATTTGCCGCAGCTCGAGTTCCTGTTCAGCAAACTGAACAGATGTTTTCTACTAGCACTGAAGTTGATGAACTTGAAAAGGTATCAACTTATCTATTCATGACACAAATTGGTGGTCATGTGAAAGTTTTTGTCAGAAAGAAAAATTCCAAGTACGCTGTTTATATTGAAGTTTCTTCTCTGGAACTGGCCACTAGCAACTATAGATTGATGCTTATCTGGGGTATATATAGATCTGATTCCTCAAGTTTCATGCCCCTGGATTCTCAAAATTTAGCCTCAGATGCCAGGCCCATGGATACCCCATTTATTCAGAATTCTTTTGATCAATTTGCACTTGAATTGGAGTTTGAGGCAAAACAAACTCCCTTCTATCTCTCATTTTTGCTGAAATCTATGCTTAATACTGATTCAAGTGGCTCAGAAATCAGGAATCATAGGGATGCAAATTTTTGTGTGCCAGTTGGTTTTAGTTCGGGTTATCCAAATCCGCTGGGTCTTTCCTTTTCGAATGATGGTTCCATGAATTTTGCATTTTTTACAAGAAATTCAGAAGGTGTGGTTCTATGCCTGTATGATGACTCGACAACAAACAAACCTGCTTTAGAGCTTGACCTAGATCCATATGTTAATCGTTCAGGTGATGTGTGGCATGCCTCATTTGAAGGTGCATGGACATTTACAAGCTATGGTTATCGATGCAAGGGAACTATTCTTCAGGAAGAAACAGGTAAAGCTGATGTGGAGTGTGTTCTTTTGGATCCATATGCTAGAATCATTGTTGATTCAACATCAGATTATGGATCTGGTTTGTCTACAAAGTATCTTGGACGGTTATGTGAGAAACCTGCTTTTGAGTGGAGTGGTGTTGTTTGTCCAAACTTGGCAATTGAGAAACTAGTAGTTTACCGTTTGAATGTGAAGCGTTTTACTGAGCACAACTCTAGTAAGCTATATAACGATATTGCAGGAACCTTTGCTGGTTTGACTGAGAAGTTGAATCATTTTAAAAATCTTGGTGTAAATGCAGTCTTATTGGAGCCAATATTTTCATTTGATGAGGAAAAGGGCCCATATTTTCCGTGTCATTTCTTTTCACCATTGAACCTATATGGCCCTTCTGGTGGCTCTATATCTGCCATTACTTCCATGAAGGAGATGGTGAAGAAATTGCATGCGAATGGGATAGAGGCTTTTCTGGAAGTTGTTTTCACCCATACTGCTGAAAGCGGAGCACTGCAAGGAATTGATGACTTCTCCTATTATTATGCAAATAGGGTTGTAGATTTAGAATCAAGAAATGCTTTGAATTGTAACTATCCTATTGTCCAACAGATGATTTTAGATAGTCTTCGGCATTGGGTGACTGAGTTTCACATTGATGGTTTCTGTTTCATAAATGCTTCGTTTCTATTGAGAGGGTTCCATGGTGAATTTTTATCTCGCCCTCCCTTGGTTGAAGCAATAGCCTTTGATCCGCTACTCTCAAAAACCAAGATTATTGCAGACTGCTGGGACCCTGAACCTGCTGCAGACATGCTACCAAAGGATATCTTCTTTCCTCATTGGAAAAGATGGGCAGAGATGAATACAAAATTTTGTTTTGATGTACGAAGTTTTTTGAGAGGTGAAAGTCTTCTTAGTAACCTTGCAACACGGCTTTGTGGGAGTGGGGACATCTTTTCAAATGGGCGGGGGCCAGCTTTCTCGTTTAATTTTATTGCCAGGAATTCTGGACTTCCTCTGGTAGATTTGGTCAGTTTCTGTGGTGGTGAACTAGCCTCTGAACTAAGCTGGAATTGTGGGGAAGAAGGACCTACAAACAAAACTCCTGTCCTCGAAAGACGACTTAAACAAATCCGTAACTATCTCTTCATTCTATATGTTTCGTTGGGTGTACCTGTTCTCAACATGGGAGATGAGTGTGGCCAATCTTCTGGAGGTTCCATTTCATTAAATGACAGAAAACCTTTTGATTGGAATGCACTGTCAACAGGTTTTGGTATTCAAATGACACAGTTCATCTCATTTTTGAGTTCATTGAGAATGAGGCGAAGTGATGTTCTCCAAAAGAGGAACTTCTTGAAGGAAGAAAATATTGATTGGCATGGAAGTGATCAGTCTCCACCGAGATGGGAAGATCCGACCTGCAAATTCCTGGCCATGACATTGAAGACTGATATAGCAGAGAACGAGTTGAGCTTTGAGTCTTCAAAGATAAAGGGTGATCTATTCATGGCCTTCAATGCTGCTGGCCATTCAGAGTGTGTTATTCTACCCCCGGTTCCTGAAGGAATAACATGGCTTCGTTTGGTTGATACTGCTCTTCCATTCCCTGGTTTCTTTTCAAATGATGGTGAGCCAGTTGTCGAGCAGATGGAAGGGTTAATTGCTTATAAAATGAAATCTCACAGCTGCATCCTGTTTGAAGCCAGTAGCCTTGGTGGCTGACGACTGCCCTCTTGCTCTATTTTGTTTTAATGCCAACTTTGTAATTATATGTTTTGAGCCTCTGTAGAATAATGCCATTGTAAGATATTTAAGTACCAGTGTCTTTCCAAAAGAATTGATGCTTTGCATTTATTGTATTATTCAATAAGCAGAAAAATTATTGTGTTACTTATTTTTTCATCTGTTAGCCAGGTACAATAAGATAATGGTGTTTCCCATTAGAGAATGAAACTTCAGCTTCGCTCTTGAACCAAAAACTAGTTTCATCTAGGTTTGGTTGGCTAACAGGGGCGACCAGGGCCAACTTGGAAGATGGAGTTGAGGCTCAAAATATTTTAGTTAAGATACAGCTTTAATATCAGATTGCCCCTCATCATTTACATCAAAGGTGTCGAAAAAGAAAAAGCTATGAATATACAATCCTACAAATTTGTATTGGTCAGACTTCAAACTCAAGGGGTCTGTTAATTGATACCAGAGTCACCTATCCCCAAGGATAATGGATACTCTTTCATCTGTAGAAACAAAATCTATTACAGAAAAACCAAATGTCCTTATGCTGGGGGAGTGGGGGTACCAAGAATCTCCTCTTCGCTAATAATAGGAGACTACCACTTCAAATGAATGGCGAGGTCTAGCAGAGCCTCTACTTTCCTTATTGTTCGTTGCTTCTCTTGTTGCTTCAGTTTACTTGCAACAGATTCAGGATCAAGCCCTCCCCCACTCTGTGCTTCATTTTGCTCACGCCGAACTTCCTGGAGCAAAGCATCTACCTCTCTGACAAAATCTACCCTCAAAAGAACATCATCTGCTTCTAGTAGTGGTTTTAATGGTCCTTGATGCTGATGGAATTGACCATTTTAATTGATTTAGTTTGTTTAAAATCAGCAATTATGTGCAATTCTAAATTATTGCGCCATATATGCATCATGATTTATGAAGTCCACGCAAAATTTGAATGGTTCCAACATATACCTTATCAACGTTGAATCCCGCTGGAACAAGAATGCTAAATGGATCCTCTCGTGGAAAGGTATCAATCATCCATTTTTTGCATTCTTTCAGCCATCCTTCATCGTCAAACCCATCATGCATATTTAAAAGATCGTTCAATAGTCTCATGGAAGGAGTAGCCTCCTGTTTCAAAATCTCCATCTGAAATGCAAGTAAAATAAGGAATTGCCAAATTTTCCCTTTTCAAAAGATAAAAAAGAAAGCCAGAAATTCCAAAGCAGATAGAAGAATGTGAAAGTTCCAGTCAAAGGCAACTGATGTGCATAGTTATTAACACATATAGGCAGAGAACATATGTAGCATATTACTGGGGCCTGCAACATTGCATAATTTATATAGTACTCTCAGGCTAATCCTATCACTGAAGCAGACTGCTTTGGAATTGGTCTCAAAGAATCTACATACTTGGTTTTTAAAGTATCCTACAAATAAGTGAGTACTTCACAGGAGTTATGTGAAAGAAAAATACACCCCTCTTATTTGGACCAAAAACCACCGAATAATAAAATTATTTCAAACACTGCAAGAAGCTGCCATTTTTAGGCAATTAAACACTTCTAGATTGTAGCAGCAAGCATCACCAGAATTCACGACTAAGCAGATAAAAGACAGAAACACAAGCCTACAAACTTTGTTGGTGCTCCTAGAGCACAACACTCCCTGCATGCAGCCCCTGTTCTTCTTTAGAGAGGCTGTTTCAACAACTCGGACCTGTGACCTTGAGGTCACAAAAAAGCAACCTTACCGTTGCATTAAGGCTCATCCTCAAGAGAACATGGTGCATAATCAAGGCATAAGAATCCAATATGGACCCAGCAAAAAGAACATTTTAAAACCAAACATCAAGTTCAGTCAAATGGTTTATATGGTTAATTTTAACTAACCTCTCAAATATGAAAATACAGTCTCTCCTGAGGTTTTTTACAAGTGTAAACAAGTAAAACAACACCATTTTTTTTCCCCAGTTCACAATCAAATTGATGCCTTCCCGAAGCTGCTTACAATATGAATGAGAGCATACCTCAACCCTTCTGTATAATAGATCAAGGCTTCTTACAGCATCCTTTTCATCCTGGAAAAATGGATTAACAACTGCATCAATATGTGAAGGCACATGCATGCACATTGATATATGTAATCAGTGTTATCATCCATTAAGGCATATAAGATATCTCCCTTTTCAAATAAGTTATGTTTGAAACATGTTACTGACAACAGCATTTCCTCAAGTCTCAAGAGAGAGAACAAAAAGGGTATAATTCACTAACATCACGTCTAGCAAGATCAAGGCGATTCCATATGACCATTAGAACAAGCTCATTCAGTTCTCCTTTCTCAGCAGCTTCCTCAATTTTCTGCAAAAAAACAAGTTCCCAACAGCTATGAACATTCACTATCCAGCAAGATTGGCAGGACTGAATTTCACTCAAATCATTATGTTGTGAAAAGTTCTTGAGGAAGAAGGAAGAGAAAAAATTGTCATCACCACCATGATCATGTAATATTCTTCATAAGAATAAAAGAGAAAGCACGAATCATTTTGAAGGATCATTTCTAATTTACTAAGATTCCTATCAACTGCTACATGCGCATAAGGGCAATTCCCATTCAAAACTATAGCCTGTTGCCAGAATATGCAGCACAAAGCACATTAAGAATTGCTGGTGGCACAGCCGAATAATCACAGCTAAAGTAAACAATGTGCAATCCAATAAATGCTTCCTTGTTACTTATGCGTGGAATTTACATCATCATATCCACAGTAACAATTTTCTCATAGTCCTTTAATCTAAACTGTTTCAAAATATTCATGCCCAGCTAGATGAAGTTCTAAATATTGAGAGATCAGTTTTGGTCCAGCTTCTTTAAATTGCCTGAAAACAATGTGCATTCCATACACAGAGGAGCTGGGAACAATTAGGATTTAATTGCGACAATCTCACTGTTCCAAAGCCCAAAGTGGTCAATTGAAAGAAATTGTCAGCCTTGTTGCATATTGATACTTTACTCGTGATTACTAGTTACCTCTTCCACTTCTTCAGCAGCTCTGAAAAAACTCGAAACCAGTTTTCTTGCTTTTCTAACTTCTTCTTCTGGATATCCCTTCAAACGCAAACCAATTTCACGATACTCTTCAATCTTTCTTTCTTCTTCTTCATCTTCTTGCTGACGTAGCCGTTCCAACTCCCCAGACTTTTCCCTTTGTTGGGCTTGCCATTCCTATCCAGAATGTGAATGCCAAATTTTAAATGACCATTCTAGAAAAGTATCTATATCTAAAAAAAGAAGCCACATCCAAATGGAAAAAAATTAATATGTACTTGTTGGTTCATTATTCGAGTAAGATGTCTAAAGCATCAAACAAGTGATCATGACTAAACTTTCATCCCTAACTCCTCATCTAAACATGAAAAGTTAATAGCAATATGCAAATGCAATGAATTACTTATTCATTTGCTTCTAACTGGAGTGTACCATGATTTTGAATGATAAATTACTCGAGTAGAACCAAAAAGCATTACCTGAACTCAACTAATTATAAAAACTGTTGATACCCACTCAACTATATGCAAAACAAACAAACTAAACCAATAAACTCGTACAATATCCCATATGAAGCAGAATCAAAGCCCATAATCAATATTTTTTTTCACTATCAGTTAAAAACAAGCCAGAATATTCTTATGGTACCAAATCACTTCTCAGTTCCCACACTGTGCTACTGATTAATAGCAATACGATATGTGATTTGAAAGGACAAAAAGGCTAAATAGCAATAGACTATAGAAGGGAATTAATAAATTACTGAGTTTGATTGAAACAAACAAACAAAAACCAAGCAAAAAGCTTTATTTAATAAACCCATACATACATCATCGTAATACTCCTTTGGCATTCCTTCAAGAAATGACTCTTCTTTCCCTATGCTCCTCCTCAAAACTGCTTATTTCAAGAAACCCACCAAATGAAACCAGAAAATCGAGCCCACAATCAAAAGAGCCCAACGATATTAAGCAGTTCAACGGTTAAAAGGTTCAGCTTTGTGTAGAAGTGGGGGACTAACCTGCGCCGGCTGGGGTTTTGGACTTAAACTGAAAGGAGCGCACATGAGCATGCAGCAAGGAAGGCATCGATTGTAGAGGGACTGCGCATGTTAGCGATAACACGCTTACCTCCATTTCTTCACGAGGGAACACGCTCTTCCTTCATCTTTGTATCTTGCCTTCTGATTCACCCATGGACCGCGTTTGGGCCGACCCATTTTGTTGTTATATTTATAACAGTCCATTTTTATAATTAAAATTTATTGTAAAAGTTATTTTTTTAACTATATATATATACACACTACATCCATCTTTAAAAAAATTGTCATTTTCTTCGGTAAGCATTATTATAATTAAATAAAACATAATATAATTAAATTTATTTTTAATATAAAGTTATGTTAAAAATTTATTTAATTACATTATATCTCATTATGGCATACTAAATATATTTTTAAAGTGTAATAAATAAAATAATATTTTTATTATACAACTAACAGTAAAATAAATACACTTAATTGTATTTATTATGCATCTTAAATATAAGTATAAATAAGGGATAAAGAAGGAAAATTGAGTAAACTGTAATATTACTAATAGAAAGTTGAAAATTTTTTTGGGTGGCACTTTTTTAGGACAAAGGTAATATATATATATATATATATATATACACTGAGCTTTTACCATTCGCTTAAATTTTAGGCTATATTTAACTGTGGAATAGAATACACAAAAGAATATAATTATTCTTAAGAAATAAAATATGTTAAGAATAAAATAATCATTTCAATTTCATAATTTAATTCATAGTATAGAATAATTATTATATTCCACAGAATTGACTATAATATTCTTATAAATTAATTTTACTATTAATATTAAAACTAAATATAATTTTATCAAATTTTATTTAAGAAATAATTTAAATGCATAATAAATAAATTTTTTATTTGACTTAAAATTTAAAAAATAAAAATAAAAAAAAAGTTAATAGTGGTAAGCTTAAACTTGTCAATATTTTTAAGGATAAAAATAAAAATACTCTATTTCATAAATTAAATAGTACTAATTTTTTAGTTTTTTTATGAAATATATATTTCATAAAAATTGTAGAATTGCTTATTTATGGAATTAGTTTTCTTTATTTAAAATTTAAACTAAAACTTAAAATAACTACTCTATATAAAATAACTATTTTATTTTTTAACTATTTTATGAACCAAACATAATCTTAACTCATATATAATTCTACTTAAATTTAAATTCAGAATCTCTTAGCTCCGAAGATAATCCCATAAAATGCAAATATATCAATCATTATTGATGTTCTTCAATCCATTCCGCAAATTACAAGTGGAATAACCTCTCTTTAGGTCCATAGTCCATCCCCCCTTGTGCTCTACAATCATTATGTTGGTAAAACCTTTGCTATTTCAACAATGTAAAGAGCAAAAGATAGTGCTCGACTATACGATAAAAATTATAACCCCTAACGTAGTTACCTGAGCTGAAGGAATGAGTTATTTCACCTTGAGAATCAAGCAAAGGAAAATTCACTACATTTATGATTTAAACATGTTTACCAAAATGTCGATCCTACTATTTTCTTAATACTATTTCAATTTACATTAGTTATGATTTCACAAGAAATTAAAACTGAGGACTTTATCTTCTAGAGATTAAACCTTCCAGCTATACCTCAAGAGAGGGATCGCGACCCAGTTTCAATAACAAGTTCAGCGGCCGCGCCCATTGCACCCATTCCACCAAGTACCAGCAGGTCCATAGCTAGTTCTTCCTCATTCCATTGTCTCAATCCCTTGCTCAGTCTCTTCAATAATTCTACATTCTTTACCTCAAGCACCCATTTTGGCGTGCAGGCCACCATCAAGCTCAAAAACCCTGATACATATGCTCGTGCAGTAGCCCAATCACTACCAAGAGATATCTTCCCATCTAGTACACTTGCAAGAAATTTTAAGTGGCACCCTAGAACCATTGGCCGTCGTTTTGATGTTGGTGATTCTGAGTCTACACCCCATGCAAATGTCCCAGAAAGCACCACAAAGTATGCAAGTGCATAACCTCCAAGCATCGCAACTAGACCTCCAGATTCTCTGCCTTCCAGCTCTGACCCATGGCCTGATATAAACCAAGAGGGCAAGGTTTCTCTGATTAAAGATTGAACCAAACTTGATCCACCTGATATCCAAACCAAAGAAGCTCCAAGCGAAGCAGCAAGCTTGACACGCATCATCGCTGCTGTAAGAGAAACTTGCCCATATCTCATCCCATACTTCATCCTCTTCAATTTTTCCACAGACTCTCTAGGCAACCCACTATTTGCAATATCTTTAACAGAATCCATTAGAATAGAGAGAACTTTTTCTGTCATGAACATGGCATCTCTCACAGATCGATGCACTCGCAAGTAGAGGATTCCAGGGGCAACAGGAGAGATCCCACCAGAAAAGTGAGAGCCAAAGCCATGGCCTAGAAGAGCACCTACACCTCCATTACTAGAGATGTGAGGGGGACAATAACCAAGAGTGGATGTGAAGCAACTCTTCAGCAGCTGAACTACAGCATCACCATTATGGTGGAAGACAGTACTAGAGGCAGAGAAAACAAGAAAGTCACTCCAACGCTTTACCTTCTGGGCCCATAAGGCAGCTATGATGGGCATGCATGGCCAGGGGCAGCCTGAAGCAAGGGCATTCAAGGCTGGGCCAACGAGGACAAGGAACCGTTCAGAAGCTTTATCAAGTCTATAAGTGATTGTAAGGCTTACTAGGGCTGCTAATGGCAAAGGAAGTGTAGCTGGAGAGTTTCCCCCTGCAAAGAAAAAAAAAAAAAAAAAACGTTTTAGAGCCCTTGCATTATTATTTAATAAGGCACGGGAAAAAGTTGTCTTTAGTGATGTTTTTATCAATCTAAATCAGCCACGAGCATAATTTGTCCAACATGTGCTAAAATTTAAGGAAATTCAGATATTGCCTTCCCACTTCATGTCAAGAATTGGATATCCGCATTCAACAGGATGGAAATCCCAATCTAAAACATGAGGATATGATTATAGATCTACAAAATGTATTTATTAGTATTATGGTTTGTTAGGACCACTTCTCAAGGAGCTTGAAAGATGCTTTATTCATTGAGAGAGAGAGAGTTTCCCCAGCCAAACCTTAAAAAAAGGAAAAATAATTACCTACAGGAAGACTTGGGACATCAACACCAGTGGCAGAAAGTATTTTTTTTATCTGTTGCTCCATAGTGGATAAATTGGCAGCAGGGCTAGGCCAATCAGTTCCATTCATAAAAGCTGGCTTCCATATGCCCCTTGTAACTTCAGCTGAAAGGTAGCTAACAATGGTGGCCAAAGATGCAGGCAGAAAATCCGCAAGATCTTTAAGTCCTGTAATGAAAGATGTAGGCTGAAAAGATTAGAAATAGGCATATAATAATTAACATTCAGCACTCATGCCTACACTTCATTTTCTGTTAGAAATCAATAGTACTTTTCCCTCCAATGCTCATGATCTTAATTTTTTTTTTTTTTTAATCTTTCAATTCATTAATTTAAAAGAATATTTTCTCAAAGTCAATTGCACAAACCTGTGGCCAGTTCACGTGGGGATAATCTTCCATGGGCACAGGCTGTCAGAGCTGCATCAAGGGCAAAAGGAATTGCCTCTAGGATATCCCATGCAGGTACTTGAAGTCTAGCATAAGCTTCCTCTGCCCCAGGGCCAGATGAATTACTACTACCAGAAGTTGAAGAAGTCAAAGACTGAACACCACCTCTATTTATCCTTCTAAACATCGTATTGAGGAGTGCATCCACAAGCTGGTGGACAGAGGTTCCATGTACAAGACCAGAAAATGTGGAAGCCATGCATTCGAGATGTTGTCGATACCACAGTTTCAATTTTGGAAAACGATCCATGAAAATGGGTTCTACAGATATATTTAAAATTTTTGAGAATCTCCTGCTTTTGAAGAGATCCCCTGGGGAACTTCCAAAAGATGCTAATCGGGAGTTCCGTACCAGCAAAAGGTACTCAGGGCCTATCTGGGAGCACATTGGTGTTTTATCTCCCATCACATTCTCAAGAGGTAGACGATGAAATCTCCACAACCTCACCAAAAGTGAGAATGCATTGGAGAACACTGCATGACAAGAGATTTCTTCCCCTGATGGAAGATTCCAAGAGACCTCGGGAACATTTGAACCAAACACCTCACAGATGGGCATCAATGCACCAGCAAGTAGTGGAACCTGGCAATGAATATAAAAATCATTAGATTAGTAATAAAATCAAGGCCTAGAGATTTTTGCATTTATTTCCACAGCTAATATCCTGTCTTTAACTTATATGAACCTTTTACATAAATTTTTTTGTGTTCATGAATGCAAGCATCATGAGTCGCTTCATTGGCTTAACATCAATGGACAAAGACAATCAATTTCACAAAGATGGTATCTCTCTACACTATAGAAAACAATCAATTTTTTATCAAATTCTCCTCTATGAACTTGCTCCATTACTATCCTTCCCTTTTCTGAAACACACACTCAAACCAGAAAGTAAAAGGAACACCTTGTTAAAATTCAACTTACCAAACCGTGCAAGGATAAAATCTGTACACAATCCACTGACGATAGTCCAACAAGAAGAACATTCAAAAGTGGAGCATGATCAATCAAGTGGCTCTCACTCCCAGAGTAATCAGCAGGAACCGGTGGTGATAGCAATTTTATAATGAAAAGAAGAGTATGTTCCTGCAAATAACAGACACCATGTTAAATCTACAACAATTTGCAGGGTGTAAGGAGACGAGAAACAAACAGAAGTTAAATGGCCTCCCATTACCTGAATATTCCATCCGCGAGAAAGAGAAGCTCCGCAAAGAATTGTAGCAGCAGATATCTTCTCGTCATTAGAGCCACTGACTGCAATCTCATATACTTTCTCGATCTCTGGTAAGCTTCCATCAAATCCATGAGCTTAAATTCAGTTGCCATAGCACTTGGTAAATTTACAAAAAAGAGCATCTGATATACCTGGCTTCAGGAAAAAGAATGGTGTAACTGAAGACCAGGTCATAGTTAGGAAATTAGGGAATAGTATCTCTAATTAGACATCTATCACCTTTATTTGGTATACATACACACTCTGAGTATGAATATTTTCTTTTGTGTATTATTGTATAATAATATTATCAAGAAGGAGAAGTGATTCAAACTGTAAATGCATTTCACTTTGAAAGTTTGGATTATTAGGCAATAGATATAAACTATAAAGACCATATCAAACTTCTGAAACAATCAAACAGCACTCCCCAGCATAAAAGACGTTGAGAAACAACAAACTTACATCTTGAACCAGTCCTCATCCCATCAGACCACAAAGTAAAAAACAAAATGGCCCATGTTTTATATCTATATTGCAATAACAAAGTATATTATTGAATTATTGATTCTCTGAAATGAATCCTTGAGGACATTTTTACCAACCCATTTGATTAATCGGGTGATACACTACCTAAGAATACAACTGATCAATTTATCATCCTTGGTCCATTCACAAATAAGAATCAATTTCTAAATCATCTACTATTATTCTTTCCGGCTACTGACATAACTAGCATCATTGGCAAAGCTAATTGGATCAAGTTGATCATACGTTTGAAACTTCATAAAATGAAATTTAACAAATTCAACTATGTTGTAACCAAAATAAATATAAAGCAAATGATTAAATACAAAAATACAGCTTAGTAGTTAGTGGAACCATAATTTTTCTGGAAAGCAAATGGTCAAAATCCCCCAAAAAAAGCAGAACTAAGGAGAAGTTAATTTACTCAAAACTCAACTCAATTACACATTATGATTTGATAAACTGGAAAAGCTTTGAAGATATTCCAAGTTGTGTATCATTACCAAAGGCTACTGTTGGAAAATATGATCCCACATAGAAAAAGTATAAGAATATAAAGTGGAATATATGTGGAGTAAATTGAGTCTTAGCACAAGCCAATTTGTTTTGTGCAATATGAGGTTCCAACCCTACTTATATGGCCATTGATATCATTTGGCCCAACACTGTTAAGCTCATGGATTTTCTACAAGGTGTCAGAGCTAAAGATGACCCAATGACCAGATAATCCTGGGTTCGTATTTAAAGACTTGGAGTTTGGACTAGCCAGATAAGTCTAGACCCGTTTGTTTACCTAAGGCCTCCAAGAGTAGGCCTAGATGTGTTTGTGATGAGCCTCCAAGAGTAGATCCATTTTTGGCAAGCAATAACTGGTCCAGGCCCAATTATACTTGAGGAAGAGTGCTAGAAAATATATTCCCACATGGGAAAAGTATAAGAATATAGAGTGGAATATATATGGAGTAGATTGGGCCTTAGCACAAGCCAATTGGTTTTGTGCAATATGAGATTCCAACTCCATTTATATGGCCATTGATATCATTTGGCCCAACACTCTTAAGGCCCATGGATTTTCTACAGCCACTAACATCCACTATTGTCCCATTGGCAGTCAGGTTAGTAATTCGTGTCATGTCATGTATAACTATATCGTGTCGAGATACATGTATAACACAAAAATGATCAACCTGAATACGATCTGTTTAACTATTTGTGTCAAAACATCAAACTTAAACACAAACACGTTTATTAACTAGGTTATACAAGTCGACCCGTGTAATCCATTTAATAAATTAAATTTTAAAAAAAAATTTGTTTAATAAAAAATTAATTATTAAAATTCCAAAGATATATATTTTTTAAATATAAAATGACTCAAATGGAATACTTGAACCTTTGTAAGTAATAAAATAATTATATATATATATATATATATATATATATATATATATATATATATATATATATATATATAAAAAGAGAGAATAAATGTGTTTAGATATATTTACTTGTATTAGGTACCACTTGTTAATATATTAACATGTTTAAATAAACATGCTTAATAATGTCATTTGCGGGTTTGACAGGTGAAGCTGTTTAAACCTAGTTTCTTTTGTATCACAAACGTGTTGACCCGTTTATGATCCAAACTTATTTATCCCAAACCCAAACCTGTTTAATTACATGTCTTGTCGTGTAAAAAATTGTCAGCCCTACTGGACATTTTTGTTGATCAAAAGAACAAACATTGTTGGAAAATATAATCCCACATGGGAAAAGTATAAGAATATAAAGTGGAATATATGTGGAGTAAATTGGGTCTTAGCACAAGCCAATTGGTTTTGTACAATATGAGGTTCCAACCCCACTTATATGGCCATTGATATCGTTTGGCCCAACACTCTCAAGGCCCATAGATTTTCTACATGGTATCAGAGCTGAAAATGGCCCAATGGCTAGATGATCCTAGGCTAGTATTCAAAGACTTGAAATTTGGGCTAGCCAGAAGAGTCTAGACCTGTTTGTTGACCTAGGGCCTCCAAGAGTAGGCCTAGGTGTGTTTGTGATGGGCTTTCAAAAGTAGACTCATCTTTGACAAGTGATAACTAGTTCAAGCCCAGTTACACTTGAGAAAGAGTGTTGGAAAATATAATCCCACATGGAAAAAGTATAAGAATATAAAGTAGAATATATGTGGAGTAGATTAGGTCTTAGCACAAGCTAATTGTTTTTGTGCAATATGAGGTTCCAACCCCACTTATATAGCCATTGATATCATTTGGTCCAACACTCTCAAGGCCCATGGATTTTCTACAAACATTACCATCCAGCTTTTCCTTGGGAGGTTTGAGGAGCAAAGGGAAGGAGACCGGATGGGGGGCATAATACTTGTAGCTAGTTATTAAAATATAAAGCTGGCAGCATACCTGGAAGCTGGAGTCGTCACCAAAATATTTACCATCGAGGGGTTTAGAGGTGACCCCTTCATCAATGAAGACCAGCCAGGTATTTGTCCAAGAACGCCACGTGGTATTTGGTTCGATTGTGCATTCACGTAACCTGGCCAAAAATATGCTGATGTATCTAACAGATTTCTTGCAATACACGCCTCAACAATCAGGTGCCTCAAGTTTCCAGCTGTAAAATAATAAAGGAAAGAAAAAAGGATAGAAAAAAAAAATAATTAAAGACCTCGTAGGCAAACGAGAAATTAATACAAAGGTACAACAAGGAAAAACTCATGAAAACAGCTAAGAATATGTAAAACTAGTTAGGGAAGACATATGAAAGTATGATAAGGAGAAGGGAAAAAATAGCTCATGTTAAAATCTTGGACACTCAAAAGGTCAGAAGTTAAGGGACAAGAACAAATGTTCAAAAAGGTCGTTAGGGCAGTGGAGGTGCAGAGGGAGAAAAAAGCTTGTCAGCAGTCTTGTCAAACCAAAGCAAGACCACTCAGCAAAATCAACATAATAAAATAGTCACAAGGATTTTTTATGGCATTCTTTTTTTTTTTTTTAAATAAACCTACATAAATGGCTGAATTTCTGGATTAAATGACTGAATTTCTGGAGGAAAAAAAAAATGCCATCATGCAGTAAATTTTTTTGTTGGGCAAAAGCAACACAGGGTCTGGACACGTGTAATGACATCATTAGAACTTTGTGCTCCTTTGACAACTTAGAGCCTCCAATTAAAAAAAAAAAAAAAAAATTGCACGATTGTAATCACTTACAACAGCTCATGGGCATATCATTCATGCTCATACTTTCATAATAGCTATTGCCACCGCTTACACCTGAGATAAACAGCGTAGCTTTAGCAGCAGCTTGATTGGCTACTGAACTGACTGACTGAGGCGGCGTCAACAAGCCATCATAATCACCCAGCAACTGTAATGCAGTAATGAGTCCCTTGCGACATTTCCCTAGACCCTGCTCTTTCATTTGGTTAGTAGTGCTGGATTCAGTTTCCTTGATTAGTTCACCTTCTTCTTCCTCGATGATATTAGTTACTGCAAGTGTCGTAATAGAGAATAACATGCACAAGCAGGTATCAGTACGAGGTACAGGACCTTCACTGGGTTCCCTTTCCTAAAAAGCCAAAAATGGACAAATACTTAGGGAAAAAGGAAAAAAAAAAAATCAATCCAAGTGGTTCTGGAATGTTGCACATTTATAATAAAAAAAAAAGTTCAAAATTCTACAAGAACAATGAAAATTGTGCATCTTGGAAGAGTTGATTGCATGTGTTTTTCTAGTGTGACCAGACCATTTCATTGCGAGCTATCTCAACATAGTTCACCAAAAAAAAAAAAAATTTATATTCATAGACCACCTACACTGCATTTATTCTTTACCTTTAGTCAATTGGCAATTATTTAATAGCCCACTCTATTTAGCCTCAAATAGAATGAAATCTAAGCTGTTTTCCCAAATTTAGAGTAAGCAGCCCTCAAGCCAAATGGAAAAAACATTTTTTTTCCTCTTAAAAGAACAATAAGATTTATTTTTTAAGAAGCAGCACAGTTCATTATTATAATTTTTTAAAAGAATATTATTCCCAGCACAAAAGTATGTGATGATCCAATGACGATAAATTTCTTTAACAAGTTGGCATAAGTCCCTACCCGTTGAACGAGTCGTAGAGATGCAATCCACAGACCTAAGAAAGTATCATGCCATGTGGTACCATTAACTGCTTGCAGAGCTTTTACCAAACCTGCACCATTGAGAGTAAGGTGGTGTTTGGTAAAATTAAAATTAAATGTTGAATTTTAGGTGCTAAGTAAAATAAATAATATAATATTTAAATAGTGAAAATATTTAAAAAGTTAATCACTTATTGCATTCAGTATAAATTTTAAGTTAAAAATTTTGACTTATCATTTTAAGTAGTTTTTGAGTTAATTTAGACTTTTAAGACGCAGTTACCAAACAAATTTAAAATGATTAAGCGCTGAAAATTTTAATTTAAAGTATTGAATGGTGTTATCAAACACCACCTAAATCAATAATATTGCTAAGATGATGATGTGCTCCCGTCAGCTTCAGGTAAGGTAATATTTAAGCATCAAAACACTTAAGATTGACTTCTACCAGTAAGATTTTCTACAGCACTGATTGCTGCCACTTGTGATCCATCCATAGCATCTTCTAGAAACAGATCAATTGGAAGCCAAAGCACAGACCAAGTACCCCCATGGCATTGACCAGCTGAAGATATCAGAGATCTGGAAGACATGACAGCATGGAAGCCTTGGTGTGACATTCCTTTGTGATCCTGGGACAGAAGTCTGTGTGTATCAGACGTCAACTGCAGAACCATCTCTGCACTTATATGCTTTGAATTCCTCAAGGCTGCCGAATGTGCTGCAAGCAGTCGTACTCTCTGATTAAGGCCCCGCCAGTGCGAAGGCCTAAGAAGTAAAGAAGAATAAATTAATTACATTTCAGCGAAAATATGTTTCTCCAATTTCTATTAGAAACTCACTCAAGGTTCAGTAAATCATAACAGTATACTCAAGGCATTTTTGAGGTCTAAAGACAAGAAGCCGCTCATGAATTGCTTGTTTTACACTATTTTATCTCCAGTAAGAGCACAACCAAAACACAAAAGTCATAAGCAAAAACTAATGAGGACATGCATGAATTCGTACATGTTTTGACGTGCCAAGTAGAGAATCCTTGAAGTTACTTTGTTTTGCAGAAACTCTCCAATTAGTTCAATAGCCATTGCAGTATTTGCATTTTTCAGCCCCTCATGATGCTCATTTCTCTTCTCACTAAAGCTTTCATGACCATCTATTTCCATATCTTGCAAGCTGGTTAGCCATCTAGATTTCTTTTCTGAGGTAAGATCCAGTAACCCTTCATCATCCAATGATGCATCAAGTAACTGCCATACCATTGAAAAGACAAATTCAACCAGAAGAAGCCCAGGTTCACACATTTGAAGGCCAAATATAAGAGAAAGATGAAGAGCATCATCAGTCGATTTCATAATCCTGCAATTGCATCCAAGAGATGTTGATATTTTTGGTAGCAGTAAGAAGAGAAGTTTATTACAGAAACAAGCATGAAATAATAAAAATATGACAAAATTAAAATGGTCTTTCAGTTTTTCTATCTTTATCATGCGACTAGTAGCAATACAAGCTTATAAAATGGCAAAAAACTATTTCTATTTTTACAAATGGTAAGTCCTACAAAAGTAGAAGAGGTTCTTGCTGTCATAGGAGATGCAATCATTATTGTTAATAAAACTAGCACATAAAAGCATCCAAATGGCCTAGATTCAATTTAAAGTTGATTTTCAGGAATGAGTTTGCAGTTGACCTTTAACCTTTTAGACCATTATGCAGTAATCATAGTCCAAGTGAACATAGATGAACTACCAGTTTGATCATATAAGCTTGACCAAGTAGACACTAAAAAATTGTTCAAATTACTTCTGTAAGACACTATATGGTTATACAGCTAATGGAACCAGTTGAGAGTCATGAAAGTGATACTGTTGTGAAAAAGTTGTTTTCAACTTGCAAGTTGAAACATGCATAGAAGAGCCTAAACTAAACAAGCTTTTGCTAGATAATAATCCTTGACGAATTATCATGTCCAGCTACACAATTTAGAATTCAAGAGAGTCACTATTTCTAATATCACATAAAGATTTAGCAGAAAGAACTCGACACAAGTTCCACAAAAGACCTTTAAGTCGCAGTTAAATTCTCAGGTTCAAAAACCTAAATCCCACCATCTTAATATTCATAAGTTCCCTTTCTAGCTTAGTTTATGATTTGTGAACAAATATGTATTCCACTATCTGTCCTGCCAATACATGTTCAGCGTGATAAGCAATACATTTTGACTGAACCTGATTAAAGGACAATTGACATTCATAGGGATAAAAGAAGCCACAACAAAATAAGATAACTGAAACTTACTTTCGATAATTTGGCCCTTTGATTTGAGATGCAAATGAAAAGGCATGCCTCCTAACAAGTTCCAAATAAAGTCTATATGCTGCTGGGTGAAGCTTTCGATTTGGAATCACTCTGTAGTGAAACAGCAAATTCAACATTAACATAAGTAATTGACCGAATAAACACCAACACAAATAAAGAAATAGCAATTATTTAAGTAATGCATGCATAAATGCAAGCCAATAATAAGGCCTCATTTGGTTCATAGGATAGCATGGAATTGGATGAGGATGAAATAATTATCTGATTTGGAATAACGATTCATAGCTTTAGTTCAAATTTTAGATGGGGAATAATTATTTAATGGAATAGTTATTTTTCATAAATTATTATATGAACTAAATACGTTTTCAAATTTATGAATGAGTGGCCCTATTATGTTAGGTGAACGAATGGAATCCGAATCCAAATCCAAATCCAAATCGGATTACAGCATGAAAATTCACATGGAAACCATTTCCATATATATGGATACACAAAATTGAACACACTCAATTATCGCACAATATATACCAAGTATACTGATTCAAGAGAAGTGAAGGACCAAAACATATATATATATATATATATATATATATATATATATATATATATATATATATATATATATATCAGAACCATTGTTTTGTGAATATAAAGAAAATCCCAAAGCTCTTTTCCATGTAAACCAAGACTCTATTTATGCAATATTGCATAGACTGCGCGCATATTGAAATATTATACGTAAATACTCCCAAAATACAAGTTAATAACTAACTGGATTTTTTTTGCATAGAGCATTGATAAGCATTTAATTGACTACACTTTACCCCTTGTTTTTAATATATTTTATCCTTAAATTGAGTTTGATTTGTTTGTTTAGTGCTTTTCCAGAGTTCTTTTAATTAATCCGGTGTCAAATGATGCCATGAACCAAATATGACTTAGCATGGTGAAAGATCCAAGCCAAAATACTAACTTTTGGAAGAAGATGAGCACACACCACTGAAATCCAAGCTGGGATTTCACCCGTGTGGGCAAACACCACTGAAATCCCAGCTGGGATTCCACCCGTGTGATAGGAGCAAATTAGGAATACATCCAGTAGCCTCCCACAGGTAGAGCCACCACTAAGGTTTCGCCCTTGGGCCCCTGGCATCGTAGACACCACTGGAATCCCAGCCGTGGCTCCAATGGTATGAGGTTAAATTCTAGCAATATAAATCAGATCAAACAGCATTTTAAGGGGGAGCCACCACAGAGCTAAAATAGAGATTTAAGAGGGTTGGCTAAACCCTAGAGTCATGGGAAAGGCTTGAAAGCTAGAGATATTGAGGGCTTAATCGAATCAAAGACCAAGATCCAAGTGGATGTGGAAGATTGAAGAGAAGATTTCGAAGATCATCTTCAAAATCTGTTTGAGATTTCTTCTTTTATTTTTTGCATTTTTGTTCTTAAATTTTAATATGAACTAATTCTATTTGTGATGAATCCTAGTTAGATTGTATAGATTGAAGGATTTAAACTTTAATCAATTCATCTTTGGTTGTTTTATTTTCATGATAAATCTTATTATTCCAATTAACAATTGCTAACTTGTTGATTAGATATTGTTTTTATATTAGACGAGAAGAGATACCCTGATATAGATAGATCACTCATGGGAATAGAGAGTTGATTGGGGTGCTAGAGATAGACCTACAAGACTGATGTTAATCTCTTGAACTTAATGTTACTCCTATTTGATTATAGGTTGAGAAAAGATTTCCCTATAATACTTAGAAAGTTAGGGATTTAATCGATTAAAAGAGGTTTTTATCTAATTTAGTAAGAGTACAACTCAATCTATTGTTTGATGTACATGAAAAATTAGGGAGAGTTATATCTAGATTAATTTTGCCTAGATTATTTCCATCAATATCATTTACTTGCTTTCTTAGGTTAGCTTAGTTAATTTAGCTTACTTTAATTAATCTTCATCTTGATTATTAACTAGATAATAGTTAAAATTTGCACTAATATTTATATACTATCCTCATGTAGACCATACTCATACTCACTACTTTATTACTTAACAACGATCTAGGCACTTGCAGTTTGTTAGTGTGTGTTTCGGCACATCAAGTTTTTAATATCCAAATTCAATTGCTAAAAAAGAGCAAATCTTTAATAACAACAGCAATACCTAGTATACGAAGACAGATGTAGTATTTGTGTGTGTGTGTGAGCGGTTGTACGTAAAAAAGGGACAGAAGCAGGGGAGTAGAGTACCTGGTAGAGAGAAGAGCGAGGACAAGCATAGGAGGAGCGATCTTGACGGCCACGGCCTTCTCAAGGAACTTCCACGTGATCGGCACGTGATTGTCGAAACAGATGTGAGAGACGAGCAGATGGGCTAGCTCCGTAGAAGGCAAGTCAACTCCGGCCGAGTTGAGGATAGAACTAAGTTGAATGGCCCAAAGGAGTGGGTCGCTATTTTTGTCCTGTGCGGACTTGGTGAGTTCGAGGACCGAGTCCCATAGAGTTTGGTGAGTCAGCTGTTGCGAGGACACCGCCATCTCTGCCTTTTTAGTTAGTTATTTAGTTCACAAATTTGGGCAATAATATAGAATTTCATGGAGAGAAGAAGCGAAATTTGGAACAGAGGAGAGGGTTTTTGCACTGTTAGCGTGTGAACTTTTGAAAGAAAAGTCTGAGTTCTAAATTCAAAATTCTGAAGCCCAAGCAATCTATTTCCAAGGTTGTAATATTAATTATATCATATGTCGAATGGATATTGCCCTTTCTTTTGACCAGGTGAAGGTCCTCCTGTCAATTATCATCAGCTTGGCCCTACTGCATGATGTCTATTAAGTCCATTGCCTTGTCCGTCTCCAAGTTTTTTAAATTTTCTATTTGAAAATGAAATATAGAGGAATTTTGATAAAAAGTAATGTAATTCAATCACAAATGAATTTTTAATATAAATTTATATTAAAAATTTATTTAATTATTTATATTAAAAATTTATTTAAATATATTATATTACATCTCATTATAAATCTACTAAATGCATAAATCTACTAAATGCATCCATAGGATTTACCTGATAAAAAGACCTCAAGGCATAGTCATGTCCATGAATAAAAAGACCTCAAGATATGTTGTACATGGGATTGTAAAAATATGTGCAATAGCATGACAATGTCAAAGATGCTCGTATTGCACTAGTGAAAAACAGTACAGAAACTCTCTTATCTCCCAAATCTGAGGGCCAATTAGCCATAACTGACCAATATTTCTGGAAGCAGATGGTAAGCCATCTAATGCCAAACATGTGGATGGAAAATATATGGCTTTTACATGTTCCACAAAAATCAACAGATGAAAAAGCCATTGTTGAATCCTGTTTATGGAATTTAAGCCTAGAAATGTACATGATATACCATCACAATTAAGCTACGAAAGCAACAAACAGGATTTAATTAAGAAATCCAGAAAATACATGTAACAATTTACATCATTGACATTGAAACAACTGCAGCTCTGAGAGATGATCTTATGAAACCTCTTCTTACGTCAATGGACAAAATTTGTGGACCAGGCATGTGGATGTTGCGTTAATGAAAGGTGGAACCTTTGCTTCAAAGATTTGATACCAGTGATGGGTTATGACCTAACCCATCTGCCACTACCTTGGAGTTTGCTTGAGTGTAGCAAAGCAGGAACACAAGTGGTCTTGACTCAGCAGTTTATGTTGCATCAAGCTGAATTGCTGGCTTTCAAGTCCAAGCACCAACATCTGTAATTTGATCTTGAGATCTCATATAGCTCATCTGGGGTCATCTTCTCAAGTTCCTTAGGTTTCCAGAAGTCAAAACCACCACAGGTACTTTGTATTCCTGATCCTTCCACCTGATGATCTTGGCCACGCATTCTCTTGTACAATCTCATCACAGAGACACAATCTTCGTACGGATCATGTATGCCAGTCTGAATACTATACCTGTAAAGCAAAATTTTTTATTATAGAAAGCCAAAAATGCTTTTTGTATAGATTTCATGATCAACGTCTATGAAACAGAGATAGAAAACACGCAAAAAGGCGAGTATGATGTTAGTCAAATTCTCCTAAAGGTGCAACAGTTAGTTGCAAACAAAAGAGGAAGATGTAAGTGACCGAGTACTCTAGCCTCACATGTTCCTGATGGTTTCCAGTCTTTTCTGCTTTTAATTGAGAGCACTTGCCAATCTCCTTGACAAATTCTAGGACTAAAAAAGTTATTGTACAGTGTGTGTAAGAAAATGTTAAAATTCATTTATTCAAACATTTTATTTAAAAAATAAAATAGATATGTGATATTGTCCAATGTAGCTAGCAGAAAAGAATTGAAAATAGGAAATCCTAAAAGGAAGCACACCTCAGGATAAAGAAAGAAAGTAATAAAAGCTGGAATAATCCATCACCATGAGTACTAAACCAGAAAAGGAGAGTAACTTGCCCTAGATACGTTTGCGTAAGATACTTCAGCGAGTGGCTAACCAGATTAGTCTTCATCAGTGGACGGTATGTTGCTGTATCCCTGCATTATTATGATTACTTGTAATTAAATGAATATAATCCTTCAAAGAACTAGCTAATTTAGCTTAACTTCCTAAGAAGTCAAATGAAAAAATTATTTAGGAAAAGTGCTTTCTATGTAAAATCATTGCATTAAGGCCAAACAATAAAAAAAAAATCCTAACGATTCATATGTTTTTTCAATTTTGGGTGATCATTTTAATTTTATCAGTTACAAGCATAAATTTTAAGATTAGTATAGCAAAAATTTTAAGATTAGTATTCAATAACAACTACAGTCAATTTAGTGTGAGTGCAGCGATACACATGCGGAGTGCTCATAGCATGCTTCACTGGCACAAAATATGTTTTTTTCTTTAAATTTCTTTCTATATTATTTTCTTTAGATTTCAAATTATTAACACTGGAAAAAAATTAAATTTTACATAATACAATATACTATGTAAGTTTGTATTTTAGATAATACAATATCTAAAGATTGCCAGCCACCTATGGGATTTGGGAACGTGTTTAGCATTTCCACCATACAATGACTAGAAATGCAGTAAAAGTAATTCTCAAAATCTGATCTGGCATAAAAAAAACATATATATAAAGAAAGTATAGAGGCACAAAAAAAAGGGCCGCAATACTGTCATTACAAATTCGATCAAGATGAAATTGGACATATCTCAGAAAAGAGATTAGACAGTTTGGATACTAAAAAGAAGGCGCTGCAAAAGTGACCCCTTATAGAATCCCATCAAATGCCTGATAACATAAAGAAATGACTTTTTTTCCCAATTGAAAGAGGAAACATTACTCAATTCCTCATAATAATAAACAGCCATAATATTACTTAACCCTCAAACAATGCCACAGATTTTACTATCTTAGGATTCCCTCCAGCCACAAGCAGACAAAGATTATTATTGCCACGTGGAAAAGGATCATATGTATTTTGCACCATTAAGATTTTTCCAAATTTCTTGAATATTATGAGATAATACTAAACAAGCTAGCTAAGTAACCAAATTGAGCTATTTAAACATATTAATGTACCTCAACAAATGATCAGGATAGAACATTCTCAAGCAATCCAAATCATGGTCCAAAGAATGACCCACAAGAAGCCTTGCCTTTCCACCATCCAACCTTAGTTTACCAACAGATTCCCCATTGTACAAAATGTTCAAAATTTTGTTTTTCACTTCCTGAAGTGGCATAGCATCCCTTAGATGCTCTTCGGTTAACCCAGTGACTTCATATCTAAAACATTTGTATAGGTATGAATAAGAATCAGGTCCATCCCTAACGATAGTTATTATTCTATTTATTGTTCTTTAAAGAAATAGAGGACAACTTAAGATTCGAAGTACCTATAATTAGTAACAGGAATTTGAGGTTGAACACATGTGTGGAAAATTATATTTTCCTCTTCGTCAACAAGGCACACCCTACCACAAAGGTTAAGTGATCCATCACTTCCACCACCAACCATTTCACAGTCAATAGCAACAGCTTCAACACCATTTCCAGCATAATTTTCCTTGACTGTTCCTGAAATATAAGTTTGTGATTCTGCAAAAGGAGGTGTTTTTGTTGCCTGCAACAAAAAAAACCAAAAGTTCCAAAATCTTAATGCCTATGAGCAAGTGATGGTGATAACTGATAACTTTCATTAATTACTACTCACTTGAATGGCAAAATAAACCAAATCACCATAAAGGTTACTTTTCTACTTTTTTACATGGAATGCTTCAAATCTTAAGAATCAACTTACAAGGGAAACAGGTGGAGATAGGCAGCATATCTCCATATGCTTGATGAGAGAATTGGAGCAATCAAAAACTTTCAAGCAAAGATCACAACCTCGATCAGAGAAAATCCCTGAACAATTTGCTTTCGCCAGTGGACCTAAATGATAGAGTAAAAATCAATATAAACAACTGATTAACAGATACAGCAAGATGAACTGGAAATAATATCATACCAGTAAGATGTATTCTCAGAGATTCAAAAGATTTGCAGTGCTTTTGGCACACTGCACATCTTGGCTGATGAGCCGAGTGGCATGAGGTCTTCATGTGCTCAACAAGATGTTCCTTTTTCTTATATTGCTTGTAGCATGCAGAGCATTTGTGTCTGCAAAAAAAAAAAAAAAATCAAGTATAAATTTAAATCAGGCCAAAGATAACCTGATAAAACAGAAGAAATGTCAAATGCATAATCTAGAATCAAAGCCAGTCAATCATATAGTTCAATGTAACAAGAAAATAATAAATTGAGCAACTACTTGAAAATACAATTTTCAACCTCCCAATTACCATGATCCTCATAAAAACAACTATTGAAACAATACAATTGTCAAAAACTTCAAAGTAAGATGTATAGAAACTAAACAAACATAAAGCAAAACCCAAACAGGAAATTATTTTCCTTTCCTTTCCCACATTTTCCCAGTAACCAGACACTCGAGAGAGAGAGAGAGAGGAACCTTGTAGTTGGAATTTTTGCTGGTGGTTGACAATCGGAATCCATATAATCAACTAAAATTGGCGGGTCACATTTTCTATATAAATATTCAAAGAAAAAATTATAGCAAGAAATAGAAAGAAGAGTTGAGGAACGGAGTGTTTAGGGTTTTATAAAATAAAAGAGGATATTAGTCTACAATAGACGGAGAACACGGACCAAATTCGAAGGGCAAACCGGCGTCGTATCTGATATTCTTACCAACTGATTATTCCTTCTTGTGCTTCAACTTAATACATTCATTATCTTGAAAAGAAAACAGCTTTCTCCCCCACTCGCCTCAACTTAGTACATTCAATTTAATATAAAAAAATTTATATTTTTAGTATGTAAATATAATTTAAAACTCAATTAATTAATATTACATATGTGTAAAAATATAAAAATTGAATTAAGATGTACTTAAACGAATTTTGATTTCAAATACATTAGAGAACCCACGAAACAGCGTGTCGGGGCATTACAAGTCAATAAAAGTATAATTTTGGAAAAATAGAAGACTACAATATATAGAAAGTCTTCCAAATTATAGTACTTGTTTATAGATAAAAGACTCCTATTTATAGAAGCATTCCAAGGTTCAAATTCCTTTTAGAATTTGGAGTTAGATTACATGTTGCAGTATTACATTTTGAGATGGATTTAAGGAGATTTTAACCGAATATGATATGGATTCCTTATTAATGAGTCATACTTGGATCATGGAAAATAGACATGTAGAAAAAATAATCTCTAGACGAACTTTTAGCTCACATAAAGTAATTAATCTAAATAAGTATATAACACATGTCTCTACACTAATTTCAAGTCAAAGGCTCATAATTAAACTTCTATTATTAGAGATCTTATCTCATGGCAACCTAAATACTGTTATTCGGTGGTTTTATTACTGACAGATCTATTAAGAGAGCGATCTACAAATTAGCTTTTAAGAGGCATTTATAGCGCCAATTCTGACACTTCATAATCATTGTAAAATTCAAAAAGGACTGTTATTTTTCATGCCACGTGTCACTTTGGGGTAAGAAACCTAGGCTCTTTAGTTTCTCCACAACGTCTTAGGCCTTCCTTTCTCACTTAAGTTTTTACCTGCTTCTCCTTTTGCTACCTATTTGCCCTTTCCTCCGCTTCTGCTATTATCTATCTCTCTATTTCTGGATTTCTTGTTACTCATTTTCTTCTTCTTCTTCATTTACCAGAGATTCTTGTAAGTTTTTCTTGGTGATTTTTTAGTTGCCGATCAGCAAATTTTTAGCATCGTTCTTTTTTTTTTTGCATATCTCCAGTAAATACATTTTTCCAACCAATTTTCTTTTCCTTTTTTGCACATTTAAAATGAGCAACTTAGAAGATAACTAAAATATACATCTTTCTGGATATGGTTATAATAGTAAATGCATTGTGTCTAAGCAATCAATCTCTCCAAAAACTTTTTATGTGGGCAAAATTATTCGTACTAGAAACAAGTCTAGGCCTATGAAACGGGCAATACATAATCCTATTGAGGAATCTAACCGATCTACCAATGCCTCCTCACCTTTCCATCCCCTACCAAGCTATCAAAAGATCCCAAACCCAAAAAGGGGTAAGGAATATCCCTTGTGAGTTAACAAGTTTGAACAATTCATTTTGATTAAAAACCATGCAGTTCAATGCATGTCGCTCTATTCTTTTTGCTTTTTTGATAATTTACTTGAACTAACTTGTTATTCCATTCGAGAACGAGTTTTGTATAGGTTAGTGAAGGCCAAGTTGATTGATGCTTTATGTGATCCGCTCACCGCATATGTCAAGCGTACAACTGCAACCGTTGATCTTAAAGCGACTGAAACTTCTGAATGTGGTGAAACATTGGCATCTCTTTCCCGATGGCAGCAAGTGTTCTGTTTGTTTCAAAGATAATAAGAGCTTCGAAGACTCTCTTGTATTGAATAAGGGTACACAGAAGCAAACAAACATAAAAGTAAGGGGTAGATTTGATACTCAATCTGACATTATTATTATACGCGTCAAAAGAACGGCATAAAGTATGAAACTTATGACTAAGTATCCAAGACCAATCAATTACCATCCTGCAGGGTTTGAGGAGGCATGTTGAAAGACAAAATCTTTTGTAAATCTATTCTAATGTGTACAAGGATCACATGCTATCTCTCTTATAGGAGGGCAATTGTTCACCAAATTATAATGTCATGTTGAGATTCCAAACACGAATGCTTAAAATATGTTCAGCAATTGGATATTTAGATTTTTTAATCTGTAGTAATCTCAACATTTCCCCTGATACAGACTTGAAGACATTCACGTACAAAACAATAATGGAAGTAAACCAAACCTTATAGTCCCAAATCGAATGGAAGTGAATTCCTCTGGGACCTAATCCCAATTAGAAACTGTAACTCACATTATACTGCAAGCCCTAACATTATCATCACTGAAAGAGTGATACCAGGAGTTCCCCGCTGGTGGTTCTGTTTGTCCACTATAAACAGCATAAACATTTGACAGTGGCATTTGAGGCAGCGGAGGTGACGGTAATGGTGGTTCTTGTGGCAGCGGTGGCCTGCTATAAATGGCAGGGTAATTAATTCCTGGGTACCCATATGGATATGGTGTTCTGAAATTGTATGGCCTTACATAACAAGGTAGAGGCCCTGGGTAACCCCCATAAACTCTAGGATCAGCTACTCTCTGCCCAGAATACGGATTGGCCATATAATTAGTAGGCCAGTTTTGCACCTGCTTCTTATCCTTGATAGATTTTCTTTTATCATCAACCTCATCATCAGAATCAGAATCAGAATCACATGAACATGTTTTGTCTTTTTTCACGTTCCTCAAGAATTCATTTAATTTCTTTTCTGCTTGCATGAAGTCCTTTTCATAAGCCAAAAGCTGTACCTTCTTCCCAATTGTGTTTTGGATTGTGGAAGGATCTGCGAACCCTGAAACTAGTACGAACCCATTTTTTGCGTCTATGTTGATATAGTATACTCCTGGACAACAAAAAGAAATAGTTAATTTAAAATACTAAAACCCTTCATTAGAAATAAAATTTATATACCATTGATTTTCTGCAACTTTTCCTTCACTTTCAATGCACAGTTTGAACACCAATTGTGGTTCATTTTCAAAACACAAGTCTACAAAAAGAAAGAAGGCAGAAAAATAAATAAACAAATAAAATTGTGTCCATATATTGGAAATATTGATTGATCAGAGAAGGATCATTAGACTATTTACCGGAATAACTACACGTTTCTTTGCCATAGAAAATCTTGAAATAGCTTCACAAAACACAATTAATATTGAATTATCAAATACTTTTGGTTGCTGTAGAATTTGAAATTGTAATCTGTCTGAATTTGGAAATTAGCCTAAAATGTTTACAAAAATATCAATAATTAAAAGGGTCAAGATTTGAAAACATATATATTTCCATAACAAAAAAACAATCACAAAATCATCATTCTAATTGATAATGTGCTAAAAAAATTATTATTAATAAATAATTATTGTATTCTTTCCTTTTCAATGAGTTAGTTTCCATATTTTTTTTTTAAATGAGAGAACTATTAATGTGCTTAAAACAATTCAAAGTTTAATATTAAAATTGTAACAAGCAGAAATCAATTTTTGTGATTTGTTTTTTTAATTGTGACGATAAACCATTAAATAACAAAAATAAAAATTTTAATAATACAATATATTTTTTTATAATAATATTATTATTATAATTGATAATAATTTTTATAGATCCTTTTTTTTTAGTAATATAATTTTTTAAAAGCATGCAAACATCTTTATCATATAAAATGGAATATTGTATCAAATTATTATTTTTCACCATATGTACATTATAACACAAAATTCTGTTATTGTATTTAATAATAATAATTAAAAAAGAAATAAGTAAAATTTAAAAATACAATCATAAGCACGAATTGAGAAGCTATCACTATTTGAACCAACAAACAAAGCATCATTATCTAAACGATAAACATAATTCCATTTCCCACTTAACAAATCCAACAAACAAAGCATCATTATCTGAAAGGACTCCAAGCATAAATGGAGCCATCAGTTGGATTTATGAACGATAGCCAGCCATTAGAGGACCAAAAATATTCGGCCACTTTTGGCAATGATAAATCCATCATTTCGATGTTTGTAATTTGTTTCATAGAAGGATTGAAAAAGCAACACACCTTTTCACCGGTGGTTTTATCTTCCGCCGGAGGAAGCATTAAGTATGGAACCGATTTCCGGTTAAATTCTGACCACGATGTTGATGATGGTGGCGAGCTTAACTATTCAATAAGGGATATGCTCCGTTTTGTAGAAAGGAAACGTCTCCAAACACCAATAATAACTAGCATAGGAATTGGAGCAATCAAGATAAATTGATTGCTCCAATTCCCATGCTAAGTATTATTGGTGTTTGGAGACGTTTCTTTTCTACAAAACAGAGCATATCCCTTACTGAAGAGTTAAGCTCGCCACCATCGCCAACATCTTAACACCCTCTAAATTTTAGTTCTAGTCATTTAGCACCGTCGAGTGTTGGAATGTTATCAAATAACTCTTAACTAAATTCAAATAATAGCAACCAAATTTGGCACCAAGCATTATCATCTCACTTCAATTACGGCAGCTAAAAATAAAATTTGTTTGTTTCAGAAACGTTTAACATCATCATTAACCATCTCCATAAGCATACATGTGACTAATTAGTAGTTAGACATGCAGCGCGAGAGATTGTCCCTTGCCCAAAGATGCAACACAATCATAAGTTTCTTCGATGGCCATTAACATTTGCAATAATCTATTTCCACATATAATGCAAGTCATTTTTTCCAAAAGCAATTAAAATGTCAATACAGAACCCGTTGTTTGGAATTTCAAGACAGTTTTGTTTGAACCACAATTACATCAGATGTTCATACAAACAAGAGCCGCAATTTAACTAAAATCTCAGCCACCCCGAGCTTCTCTTCTTGTTGCATCATGAAGCAGGTCAATGTCAACACCCTCTGGAGGCAATTGAACATATCTAACCACAGATCCCCTGATGAAACAATTCCTGACTGAAAGCTGCCATTGAACACAAAATCATTATATTCAACTAGCAAAATCATGCAGAAAAAGACAGGGCCATCAAATGGAAGAGGTGATCCGACATGAACAACTATAACAGGTTCACATGTGTGCATGTAGTTTCAGAGAAACGATAGTTGGGTCAATCAAACAACATGAATAAACCACGACTCAGGCATGAAAGAGAACAAATCAACCGAGTAATAATCTCTCAAAGAGTTATACCAATAAACCAAAGAGTTAGGCACCATGTTACACCTGAAAGATGGTTACACATACAGATGTGAACAATAAAGTTTATGTCCTAGCATTTATACAATGAATATATAACATGTTATTTGAAACTATGGATCAATAAAATGTGTTCGCTTACATGTACATGCTCAACCAAATTGACAGGACTCCCATTAGATAGAAATTAAGGGAAAGGGGAACTTAGAGAAGATATAAGCAAACAAAGATATTTTTTCTCAAGATTTTTCTATACAACCTTAAGAGCACACCAGGAAAGACATAGGAATAGGCATATCATTGCCAATCATCATTCCTTAAATGTCAAGTCAAACAAAAGAAATTCCAGCAGAGATGTAATTACCACCTACAAAAATTGAATGTGGAAATCTATTTGCACACTGAAACTTAAGCACATTCATGCAACTGTGATTTCTCACGACTCAGTGACCAAATGGGACTCCACATCATCATTCAAATTGATACCCAAATTCATGTTCATCTAGTGAGTCAGTCACTGAGGACTTGTATTTGAAATCAGATATAAATGACACAAAATCCATTAAAGCATCTTCATTCTTGCATAAGCCACAACCATTCTGACAATACAAAGCAAGCCAACTTGATTCATTTGTGTTCACTATTCCCACTAGTGTGTTTATGCATAAAAGTAATAAGATTCACCACTTCACGTAAGGCTTTCATAAAATGATCAGGTTCAGAACCAAATTTTTGGTGAAGTTGGCCTCTTTCTTTCAAATAGTAAAAGTAAACAAGACCACCAATGAGTGAGTGCCAACACCAGCATGGGACCAAAGGGCATAATTTTATAAATCCCCCTCAGAGGGCTCCCAGCACCAACAAAGGATCCATCTTACAGGCAAGTTAAGCCAGATGCTGGAGGAAAATTTATGTTTTGGGCACCTATATTGAAACTTGAAAACAGCCAGTCAACGTCAAAAGGGCCATTATCATGTCTGAGACTTTCTTAAAAATACCAGGCATACGGAAAATAAATTCACTTTTGTATAGGAAACACCAATGCATTTGAAATGGAAAAAAAAAAAATTCCGCACAAGAGAACTTATAAGTGGATGGAGATTTATCAGCAAAAAAAAAAATATCAAAAGAAAATGCAAGAACCTGGAATAAACATTCTATAAGAGAAGCTGATATCAATAGAAAGGTAAACAAAATGAAGCAATGGAGGGTACTTGCTCAGATGGTTATTTTAAACACTAGACCGAATATTTGCACATTGCACTAATGTTTACCAATTACCATTAACATTCCATAAGTATGTTTGCTACTGAGTACTAATAGGTACGAAATTCCTGATAATTTGATCTAAGAAACAATGAAACTAAAAACCAGAAATAATTATTCAAGTAATACATAAGTTACCAGCTACAAGGAAAAACCTAAAGTAATTTCCCACTGATAATCAACAGTAATTCAATAAGAAATTACAAGATGCCAAAAAGCCTTGAACCCAAAAAAAAAAGTTTGACCATAACAAATCCAAAACCCTAAAGTTCCACATTATTGTGGATACTCATATTAACCTAAACCTTCCTAGGAAAACCCTAAATAAATTCTAATTCTCCATATAATAAATTCACGATTTCCAACAAGAACCCATAACAAAGGGACATTTTAGAAAAGGGAAAAAAAAAAAAAAAAGAAAAGGCAGGTCCAGGAAGTGAAATGGGAGAGGATACCATATGAGGATACTTGTCTTGATCGACAACCCGAGTGTTCTCGAGCTTGATATTGAGGTACTGATCGACAGAGTGGAGTGTTCCTCTGATTGCCAAATCGTTCTTGAGTTCCACTGTCACTTCTCTACCCACCAAGTCCTTGAAATACGAAAAGAACAGCTGCAATCCAACAGAACCCGCGAAGAGAAATTAGGGTAAATTGTGTTGAAAAAGAAAATCAAAACATCAGGATTCAGGAGTTATGAATTTATAAATTAAAAAGACAAGAACCCATAATTCTATAACAGGAAAATTACCATATTTCCTTGATCTAATTGAGAAAGGAGATTTGACACAAACAGTCTTTGCTTCGACTCTTCGTCCCTGAAAGGTCACCAACGCGCAACGAGCAGAGCCGAGAACTAGGAGGTTTTTCACGTTTGAGATACCTAAATTAACTGAATTTACCAATATAGCCCTCAGTTATGAGTTTTCTCTTTTTCTTCGTATTGCGTATGATTTGCTTCAAACGACCACACATTTGTAATAGAACCGCAACGGGCAGGAGAATTTTTTTTTTTTTTTTTTTTTCTTTTTCAGGAGAGCATACCATGACTTTAATAAATCATAATAAAATTCATTGAGATTACTTGGTCCGGTCTTACAATCTGTAAAAATATAATTAAATAAAATACATAAAAAATATTATATACAATATATTATATATTATAATTAATATCACTTAATAAAAATTATCATAAATAAAAATATATCTAAATAAAATAAATAAATAAAATAAATATTAATTAACAAATTTATTAAATAATATTTGAAAAATAAAATTTTCAACCATAATATTTATATTAATAAGAATTATGTTGTTTAGTAATATATATAATTTTTTATATTACTAATTTTTAAGTTTTGAAATATATTAAATTTAATAGATATATTTTTAAAAAATTAATAAATATAGTTTGTTAAATTAGAAGGAGATCAATAATTAAATTATTTTTATCATAATTAAATATATAATTTGAAAAAATCACAAAAGCATTATATTGTATAGTGAAAAGTGTATTAGAAAGTTTATTGGAGGTTTTGAGTTTGATTCTCTACACTTACAATTTAAGTTTTTAATTTTTAAATACCCTAAAAATAAAACCAGAATAAATCATTCAAACCAAATCAGTCAGTAATCCAATTTTCAAGTTTTTTAGTCTGACCGATCGGTTTGGTTCGAATTTTACAACTTATCAAAAAACTAAAATAATGAAATTAAAAATGGGGGAATGATGAATTTGTAAGTCTATGTTTGGGAATTTTGCTTAGGGAGAAAAGAAAATAAAGAGAGAAAATAAATTTTATATTCTCTCATTATTTTCCTTCCTCTTATTTGGATTGATGAAAAATAAAATAGAAAAAATAAATTTTATTTTTTTCACTCTATTTTTTTTATACTTTATTTCCATTTTCCTTCCAAAATGGAAAGAAAATATAAAGTGAAAAGTAAAATGTATTTTTCTTTCCCTTTTTATTTCTTCTTTTTCAAAACATGGAAAAGTGATTTTCCTCTTCCTTTATCCAAAGATAGGGTAAATGTTTAGCTAATAAATTAGGAAAAATATAAAAATATTAGGTTTTCATCAATTATTGATTGTTGGAAATACATATATCAAAATTTTCTCATTAAAATATTGAGAAAATTATAAATATTTATATTTTAAATGTTTAAAAATTCTATTTAATTATTTTGAAATGATTAAAACATATTAAATTTATCCTGGTCAATTTTTTGGCATTATTATTATTATTATTATTATTTTTGTTTTTGCCTAAGCATTATTTGTAGCTTAGTGATAGGATAGTAATGCGGTTTAATTACACACTCACCACTCATTTTATAATTTTTTTTGGTAAAGTACTATTTTGCAAAAAATAGCAAAACCAAAACTAAAGAATACTACTTAATTGCATAATCTGATAGAATAAAATCATAATTAAGAAATTGTTAGCGATAATCCAATTTTGACTACAAAGAATATGCATTGATTTCTTTAAAATTCATGATCCATCATCTTCAAATCCTCCCTCAATCCAAAAGTTGTAAAAATCATGCCAATATTTTTTTTTTTTTATTTTTTGTAAATCGAAAATCATTTTTATTCTCCCACTTCTTGGTCTCCTCCATCATTTCCATTTCATTTTTTTCCATTCTTAACCGTTCTCTCTATAAATGCTCGAATTTCTCTAGCCAATCCCAATTTCCTCTACCGGCACGTCCTCCTCCTCCTCCTTTGCCATTGTCATTTTCTATCTCTTTCTTTTCTTCGCAGCTTCCCTTAAAAATCTAGAATTACTCTTTGCAAATTGGTTGACAATGGTAGATTTTTGCAGTATATAATCAATACTCCTACTCAAGGATTGCACTTCTAAAATGAAATTGCGCTCATTTGATTGTGGATGGAATGAAAGAAATCTGGGTCATCATACCTGTTGGCCAAAAAATCAACGGCGATGAGGACAGCTTGGCCGAGAAATCAACTGTCATCGTATAAGAATAGCGGTGAAATTTGAAGAGAGAGAGACGCATGTGAGAAATTGAAGGAATAAAGGGATTGTTATTATAGCTTTTGATCGGGCTTGGACTGGATGATTTGATAGCCATTTTGAGCATTATTTTTTTTTCTTGAAAAATTTAAGATAATGAGCATGGAGTTCTTTTTATTACTTATTCAAAAAAGGAAAAAGAAGACTATTGTTATGAGATAATTGAGAAGGATCTAAGTGGAGAGAAAAGCAAAAGAGAGAAACGTGATTTAGGTAATGCTGAAAAAATAAAAGAAAGGATTACTTGCTGTAATAAAATTAAACTTACAGTACTAAAAAATAACCTTTTCAAATTACACTGACAAAATAATTATTTAAAACAAATCTCAAAAACTAAATAAAATTTTTTTTTTTTTCCCACGCACTCACCACTGGGAGATTTACACGAACTGAACCATTAAAAAATAGTACAATTTGATGTCCATAAACCATAATATAAGTGGTCAATTTCAAATTTTCAATGTATCCAAGAAAGTAATGCAGAAATAAAAAACAAGAGCAGATCATTCACCCAATAAACAAGCAAGAAGTGACAAATTAAAAAATTTAAAGAGAAAAAACTAAAAAGGCAAGGAAAACCTTTACACAGCAAGCCAACCATTGACACTGAATGAACAACTAGGTTTTACATTTCATACAAACTAAGTGGAAAATCTTTCTACTCCTACAACTTGTTACTTGTAAATTTTTTTTTTTCTTGGCTACAAAGATGCACTGGGAAGAGTAGTTTTTCCCCTATAACCTTTGCTTCACCCGTCTCCCGTTCAAGTCACTGCCATCCAGGATAGCTTCATTCCCGTGTCTACAAACAATAACAGAGTGTTCATTTACTCTAGCCACGTATTCCAAGAGTTCTGTAAGTACAAAGGGGCAGCTTTCCTTCAAATATTCAAAGCCATCCGTTTGCATCACAGCTGAAAAACAACAATTTTACAAGGGTAAGCAATGCTTCCAGAAAGATATCATTTTACTTCAGGATTACCTCCTGACTATTCAAATATATTTTCCATCTGCTGATGAATTTCAAGTCATGCAGACTGAATCCTGTACCTCATCCTAGAAGGAACAGAAAGACATCATGGGAAGGCAGAAGCATTCTAGCGAGGGCTCAGAGATATTAAGCAAAAGATGAATAGATATGTGCCATGAGATCAGGGCTACAAATGAAACAAGCTGCTCATATGCTACTTAGAGCTTGGCTTGATAAAAGCTTATTCAAACTCGATTCATTTACTAAATAAAACTCGTTCAATAAACGAGTGAGCTTGAGCTAAATGATACCCAACTCATTAAGCTCATAAGCTGGCATGTTTATAAGATTTTAAATATGATGATATTTTATTTCAACATTATAGTATGTTATCTTTCTAATTGTAAGTCGTTTGCATATATCGAAGTTCTAAACTAAACATACTCTTTGTTTATATATGTAATAAAAGTTGGTTATCAACCAATTTTAGATTTTTAAAATTCATAATGCTAATTATAAAACAATAAAAAATTAATTGTAGATTCTAGTTTATTACATTGCCTTTGCAATG
This sequence comes from Reutealis trisperma, assembly GCA_947687605.1. NCBI lineage: Eukaryota > Viridiplantae > Streptophyta > Magnoliopsida > Malpighiales > Euphorbiaceae > Reutealis > Reutealis trisperma. Next base: position 8,691,364 of record CANTUT010000033.1, on the reverse strand, counting down.
TCAGTTTTATATATATATTTATGTTAAATTAGAAGATATTATTTATTAAACATAACATGAAATTTTTAAAAAATAAATGGCAGAAGAAGCATGTGTAAGCTAGATGTGAAATCCACATCGAATTGTTTTGAAGGATATCCCCTCTCCTTGGATCTTGAGTAGGGATTCAATAGACAACAGATGGGCACCACGTGGCGTCCCCATTGTTTATTGTTGTGAAAATAATTTCTTATCAATCCTTTTAAAATAGCTTGCAATTATAAATAGTACAAGTTTCTATGTAATTAAAGTTTTCCGAAGCTAAGCTCATAATGAATATGGGCAGAGCTGAGTTCAAGACAAGCTCATTTAATAATTAATTGTAAGCCTTTGTTTTTCAAAGCTCTGCTCAGCTCATTTACAACCCTATCTGAGGCATTGATGGTGGGTTTCCACCATATTCCATAATCAAAATACTGGTGACTCGTCAACACATAAAAATAAAAACAATAAAAAACAAAGGGTTCCCTCAACTTCAAATCAAATTCAAAATTACATGAGTAATAGTCACTGTGATGTCTTTAAAGAGAGATTTAAAAATAAAGCCCTTTAGGAATAAATTTATATTTTATTTTCACAGGTATGGAAGATGAGTCCCAAAACTAATCCAACTCGAAAAGCCTAGGCCAAAACAAATCCAGCTCAAACCTCAAAGTGAATACCAAAAGTTAAAAATTTAAGCACTGTTTGGTTTGCAAGTCAAGAACAACTTCTTTTCTTCAGTTTTGCTTTAGTGAAAGGAAAAAGGAAAAATTAAAGGACACCAAGGAGTTCTTTTCTTCTACAAAAATAAGAACATAAAATAGAAGAAGAAGAAGAATCACATGCTCACAAAATTGCTTCTTTATTTATTTATTTATTTATTTATTTTTTTACTATCATTATTATTAAAAAAATAATAGACGTAATTTTAATCGCAAAAAGCATATCAAACACAATTTAATACGTAAAACAATTCGGCAAAAAAAATCATCTTTGCAGTCTTATGCAATACTAATGCATTAAGTATTTTGAAGAAGCTGCTAACCTCTTAGGTTTTCAGGCATTGCAACAAACTTGAGACACACAGCCTTCAGCTGGAAACAATGGTGCTGCTCTGCCAAAGCTAGTGTAGTTGCTACTGTGTTTATAGCAACATCCTCGCAGAGATTGGCCTCACAAAGCAGTCTGAGCCTGTCCAGACCATACCTATCAGCTGCTGCAAGTAGATGCTGACACATCAAAGTTGAGGCCCATTTTGAGTTCAATCCAGTAAGCTCTTCTAGGTCAGGTAATGAATCCCAGTATATAAAATGAAGCAAAGCCTGCAAGATGAAGAAAGGGGAAACCACAGAATTAAATGACCATACCTATGGTTTATCACGTAAGGTTGCAAAGTTGCATTAGCTAGAGCACTCAGTAATGCTAAATTCCGGAGGGGTGTGAAGGGTGGGGGAAATTTAAGTCCACTGATTGCAAGGAATGAAAGAAGTGAAGCGAATACTTCAAAATATATTAACAAAATACAGTAACAGAGAAATACAACAATAAAGCTTTGCATAAGTGACCATAAAATTTTCAGTGCAACACACCACATTTTATTTAATACATGAAAACTTTATGAACATTTGGTTATTTGTGTAAAACAAATAAGCAGAAAAGATCACTAATGATAGCCAAAAATAAAAAATCTGAAGGACAGAATAGGGAATCAACGGCAGAGAGGAAGAAATGGTTAAGTTAGAACCTTAAAAACTGGAGCCTCCATGTCTTCAACTTTTATTAACTGGGTATTTTGATCCTTCATTGGACCAAAAAGTTGGGCCCTGAATACAGGTGATCGAGCAGCAAGTACCAATTTGTGAGCAGCAAAAACCTCTCCATCAACTTCAAAATTTACATCAGTTCCCTTTCCACTTTCCAAAAGTTGTCCAAAGTGCTGGCCAATGTTGGATCGTGGTATTGTGATAGAGTAAGTCTTAGGACCCTCTGTGTGCGACTTAACAACACCTACGCTGCAGTGAACTTGAAGGCAATCATCTTTGAGGTAGTCTGATGACTCTAGAAGATTTCTCTTGAAAAATCGTTTGTATCCCCTGCAGCATATAACACTTAATTTTATTATATTAGGCTCCAAGGATAACCGGTTTATTCACAAACTATGAAGAACTTGGATGCATTTTAATATGCTGCAGCTAACAAACAGAATTGCATATAACAACGATAAACCCTTAATGACAAACAGAAGTGAAAATTTTGAAGCCATTTGAGCACCTACTTAGAGTACAAATGCTATAAACCTTTAGCATTTCAATCCCCCAGGTCCAACATTAGGTCATATGCAACCATGGATTCAACTGGTTATAAAAGGAACTCCCAACAAACTTGTGAACACTTTCCAATATATATATATATATATATATATATATATATATATAACAAACTTGTGAACACTTTCCAATATATATATATATATATATATATATATATATATATATATATATATATATAAGAAATCCTATATAAATGGAAAGATTCTAATAAGTATGGTGGAAAGGAAGATATTGCAATATTTCACAATTCAAACAAGATCATAATCTTATCGCTCTATAAATTTTTCACACAGTAATTTGAGAGAGAAATATATATACTGAAACAAAATTGGCAACTTATTAATTATATTATAAACTAAATTGTCACTTATTAAGCTATTCAGAAGTTCCTGAGATACAGAGCAAAAACCATAACCTCGAACTTGAACCCATCTAAACTCTCTTTATCCTGCACCAGCTACTCAATTATCATGTGGACATTGAGTAATCTTAGAATCAAATCAGAACACAACCAAAATTAACCCCAAGAAATATTTCCATCGGCAACCAATACTCACAAATCAACGATCTACTTCACCATCCCAACCTCTCTAGGGAAGATACTTCAAAATTAAACATAAAACAAAAATTAACACTCTAATTATGCACTCACCTCAAAAATCACAAATCATATCCTAATCAAGGCCAAAAACTCCGTTAACCCTCCAAATCAAATAACACCATATCACCTCCACTAGTTAAATTAAAAAAAATGAGGATAAAGGCCAAAGAAACACACTATCTCACCACATACTACCGCGATATTTGAGCGTGTAAGGTCCACTCTCAAGCGTCCTCCCAAAATGGCTATGGACCTTATGCCTCTCCTTCCCACTCTGATCTAAAAGCGTCAACTCAAAAAGCGCCCTTACATCGGTCCCTTCACTAGCCAACGCTATAAACAACGACACATAGGTTGCATTATCTTCAACACTCTTCCCATCTGGATAGAAATAAATCGCCCACGAATAACCCCCTACATTAAACGTATCCGAAGCAATATATTTCCCGATCCCCAATCCTTTCGATAACGAATACCCCGTGATCTTAAACTGATGAGACCCATTCACTGTCTCCGTAATCGACGTTGACGTCGTCGTCGAATTTGAAGCCGGCGATGAGGAAGATGATGAAGGCTTGGAAGTTTCTCTCAGAATCCTTCCCATGCCCCCTAAAAAACCGGGGAAAAAATTTTTCCCGTAATTAAGCAAAGATTTATAAGATTCTTTCCCAGGAAAGTGATAGAAAATCTAGGGATTTGGCGAATGAATGAAATTAAAATTTTCTTTGTAAAAAATTTTAAAAAAAAAATCTAGGGTTTCGAGGAGGAGAAAGAAAATGAGAGAAAATAATGGAAAGTGATGATAGAAAATGATGAGGTAAGAGTGATATAATAATAAAAAAAATATAATAATTAGTACTATTAGATATATAGAGAAAAAATGGAGAATTATTGGTACTAGGTAAACGTATGTGGTTATAACAAACTCGCGTCCTGGAGAGGACAACTGTCAAGGATGGTAAGGTTGTTTTGGTAAATTTGACAAATGAGTTTTTATCAGGCAATGTTCACGGTCCATGGATGATAATGCTGGTCAAAGCAACTTTTATGCATTTTGTAAAGCTCATTTACTTCGTAACTTGAAAGAAGTTGTTGGTCTTTTAATAATGTCCAAAGCCAATGATGGCAGATCTGCTCTCCTCAGGCAATGGCTGGTGTGTGGAAGGGGAGGGGATTTCCACAGGCTTAAAAAGTATTAGCAATATTTTTTTTTTTTTTATTTTAAGTCAAATAAAAATTTTATTTATTATATATTTAAATTATTTTTTGAATAAAATTTAATAAAATTATATTTTATTTTAATATTAATAATAAAATTAATTTATAAGGATATTATGATTATTTATATGAATAAAATAATTATTTTATATTTTAAATTAAATTATAGAATTAAAATAATTATTTTATTACTATTTTATTTTATTTTTTAATAATAATTATTATATTTTTTGTGTATTATATTTCACGAATAAAGTATATTCTTATATTTATTTAGCAGTGGACAGTGGAATCTCAAGGTGCTTAGTGCAAGTTTTTTTGGATGGGCTCAGACACATTTCTTCTAATGTTGCTATTTTCATCTATGGAGCCAGTGATGATCACGAAGATGATGAAGGCAGAGCTTTTTAGAATGAGATTTACAATTAAGGACAAATGTGTAATTGGATTTTCTTCACAAACTTGATATCTGTTTCTTGTATGGGGTTCAAGCTCAAGTCAAAAAAAACCATATGAGGACTGTCGGTTAGCAGACTATAGATCCATTCTTATTTTTCTAAGCTAAGTTTTATCTGTTGCCCTTATATCTGTTGTACTAAATTTGGATTTCCAGCCCATTTAAAGTTGTTCTACCATTTCGGGCAATAATCAAAATAATGATAATAATAATAATGTCAATTACAGCATATATGCAATAATTATTTAAACTATTTAAATATATGATAATAAGTTAATTAAGTGTGATCTAATTAGTTTTATCATTCATTTTAAAAATATGAAATATAAAAAGTATCGAATTTAAATATCTTATATCACAAAAGATTATTATCAAATTGAACATGTTTTACCATAAAAAATTATTATCAAATTATACTTGTTTTGTAATTTGTCGGCCTATTGAATACATGACCAATGAGTAGTTGAATAAATTATCTCAAATAAATTTATATAAATAAAAAAAATTTTGATGAGGAATTAATCAATAATTACAGTGAAATTTGAATTAATTATATTTTTTCTTATATTTACTTATTTTTAAATAAACTATTGCAGCCCTTTAAGTTTATCCATGCTAATACTTAATCTTTTTTTGTTTTTCTAAAGTAAATAAAATCATTCTTGCTTTACTTCAGTTGGTTAATATTGAAGCATTGAAATCAAAATATCTTAGATTCGAACTCCAAAATTATTCCTAATTTATTTATTTATTTATATTTAAAATAAATGACTTTTTTAATTTATTTATTTATTTTAACTATTTTTTTCTATTCAATTACTACTAATTTAGAATACTTAATAACCATACTAGTTTAATTAATATTTTAATGTCTAATAACTTGTTAACTCATTTTAATAGTAAACATCAAACCTTCCAATTCAACCAAAACACATTGAGAAATGGAGATGCAGATGAACACCAGTTTGGTCCGCAGATTGAAAGGTTGGTGAGACCAGGCAGACGTTATTAATAGAAGTTACCGTTTTGAGTTGTTGGTAATGAACGCGCCAACGAGAAAAGAGAAGGCGCGTAAGCCGAAGGCAAATTGTAAGAGAAACTAGAGAGTAAAGATGTTGGGAAAAGAACAGGAGGAAGGTTGGTGGGTGTAATGAGAGTAAGTCACTAAGGGCGGACTGTGTCAGTGACTATAGATTTCCGATCCAAATCATGTCCTTTGCCATTATGAGCCAATGGGGTCTATTTTTAACTTTATTTTTCTTTCTTAATTTTAATGCAATATCAAAACATGCTTGTTGCCAAAATTGTGAGTGTAATCAGATGTGTGGGGTTGGCTATTGGGCATGGCTAAGGTTAAGTCTATGCCTAAGACTGTTGGACCAAAATTGTGTTTCTGTCCTTTGTTTTGTGGCTCCACATGACTTTAATTGCCACTTCACTGCCCACTTTTATATCGTCGAGTATATGCCTAAATAATAGGCTTTCTATTTTAAAATATTTATTATTTAAAATTTTAATATATATATTAAAAAAATTATTAAATTATTATAATTTTAAAATAAAAAAATAAAATATTTTTTATTAATTTTGATATAAAAAATTAATTAATACAAATATTTAATAGAGAATAAATAAAAGATAATATTGAAAAAAATAATAAATATATTTTTAAAATTTTAAAACTATAAATAAATTAGAACAAAAAATATTATATGAAATGTCAAATATTTTAAAATAGAAGTAGTACCTAATTTATTATTAATTATGTGTTATTTTGATGTTAAGCAACCCTTGTGATTGTACCCGGAGTTTTAAATTCTCACATCGGTAATGTAGTATATATGTGAAATATAAGCATTAGCGTATTTTTTCAAAATTATATAGTTTTAAAGTGTATACGTGTCTTTTTTTTATTTTTATGTGTGTTTATCATATTAAAAAAAAAAATTCTTATGATAGTATGAGCATGTTACTTATTAAAAAGGTTGTTGCAAGAACATTTTTTTTTTTTTTTATTGAGCATCATTGACATTTATATGAGATTTTGTAAAATTTAAAATTTAAGTGTTGAAAATTTAGGAATTGATTTTTAATTAAATAATATAAATGTAAAATTTTTTATCTTTTTGAACTCATTATAATAACATAAGAATCGTTTTATTTTTATTGTGATCAAGCCTATAAACTTGTATATTTATCTATATTAGATCTTTAATTTTTTTTTTATTCTTTTCATATGTAAAATTATTTAAACGGCAAAAATAGAATTTTTGAGACATTCATTAATGGTAATTTATGAATGAAAATATAATATAAAGCTTTTAAAAAAAAATAATTTGTTTACAGCACAAAACTTGAAAAAATATAACAAACACGTAAATGAATTTTTATTTATTCTTATATAATTTCAATTTTTTTATAATGAAAAATTAATTTTTTTTTTATATTTTAAATTGCTATTAATAAATTTCTAATTTTTTTTCATAAAAAGTACATAATACAAATAAAAAATTTTAAATCTGATGTAAAAAAAAAAAATTAAGGATTCAATAAAAAATATAAGATAAATATAAGAAGTTTTGTACCTTGTGCATTAAATAATTTTTGGGCAAATTATTATTTAGTCATTAAGACTTGACCAATTAGCTATTTAGTCTATATATTTTGTGAAACTGAAAATTTAATTCTTAAAATTTTATTCTATAAGTAAAATTAGTTTTTCCATTCAAAATTTATTTAATTTACTATTAAATTAATGTGAAATGGCAAACATGCTATGACTAAATAGTTAATCAACTTAAAAATCAGAAACTAAATAATAATTTAAGTAACGTTATTTTCGCTATTTTGCCTTCATTTAATGGTAAATTGAATTAATTTTGAACGGAAAAACTAATTTCATTAACGAAATAAAATTCTAAAAATTAAATAGTCAGTTTTATAAAATGAAATGACTAATTAATTAGATAAAATCTCATAAACTAAATAGTAATTTACTTATATTTTTTTTTATGTTTTTTCTCTCTTTCCTCTATACTTTTCAATTATACAACAAGTAAAAGAAAGGGCAAGGAAAAAAAAAGTGAAAAGTATATATATATATATATATATATTAGGCTATGTTTGCTTAAATGAATGAAAAAATAGATATATATATTAGGCTATGTTTGCTTAAATGAATGAAAAAATAGAAAGATATGAATTTTATAAAAAAAAATTGTCTAAATATATTTTTTTTATTTTATATTTAGACCATATTATTTATAAAATTTACATCCCTCTACTTTTCCTTTCAATCTAACATAATATTAACCAAGCACGCCTCATGGCTCACTGCTTACTGAGGATTGGGAAAGTGAGCATTTTCAAACAGGTTCATCACATGACCAAATTAATTATTGATAATTAACACTTTTTTTTTTTTTTTTACTTTCACTTTGTTTATTTTTTGACAATGAATCAACTACAAGGCTAAGCCTGAAAAGAAGGTGGAAAATATTTTGCGAAAAAAAAAATGTTGGAAAATAAGAATAGGAATGGCAATAGGGCGAAGTGGGGCGGATTTTGATATTTCTATCCACGATCCATGAATGATTGGAACAAAAGCAAGACGGGATAAATCTGATTCGGAGTGAATAAGGGGCAGGGACGGGAATCCCCATCTATAATTTTTTATAATTTTATTAATGTTAAAACTTTATAATTTATATATTTTGATAAAATATTATACATATTTATATTAAGTCTTATATATTATTAGTTAATATTTAAAAATAATAATATAATTAAATACTCAATGATATAATTTAAAAAAAGCTAATAAATTTTTATATATATGTAATATAAAATTATAATAAAAAACATACATATATTAATTTTATATAATTAAGGCGTAGATCGGGGCAGGGAGACTTAATCCCATTTCCGCCTCATTACCATAAGCCAAGCGGGGATTTTCCGTTTTGATTCGAAGCTGGCTAAATTTCTCATTGGGGCGGATAGGATTTTATCGTCCTAAATAAGAAAAAAAATATGGATAGAATTTTTTTTAAAATTTGTGAAAATTAAATTTTTTAATAATTTACACTATTTTTAAGAAATTTTCCATCTATTTTACCTTCAAAATTAGGCTGAAAATAAATGAGAAGTTTTTTGAAATTTGTGTAAATTATTAAAAATTTTAGTTTTCACAAATTTCAAAAGAAGAATTTTAGCCATTTTTTTCCGTCATTTTCTATATCCTTTCCAAATATAATGTGAAGTTTATTGTTATTGGTGTTTGAGCATGTTGTTGGAAGTTAAATGATACTAAAATTGTAGTTTTCAATAGGTTCCTCAAATAATTTCGGATTTTTTTTATGTCCAATAAAATAAAGTTTATTAATGCGTTATAAAGCCTATCATAATACATGGTATAATATAAGCACTATTCAATTTTTAGGAGTAAGAATGAAAAAATATTCAACTCGAGAATTACAACAGGGAGTTTAAAGCCCAGATGACTGGCCTAATATCTATTGACCATGAAAAATTACAAATTTCACCATGATATATCATTTCCCTTTCAATAGCTTTTGAAACTCTCAGACTCAGGTTTGTCACTATCAGCACCAAGACCAAAAATAGGGAAAACCAGCAAATCATGCTTAAACCATGACCCATAAGATAAGTCAAGCCATTATGATTCTTAATCCATTCCCATCTTTGAACACAAATATAGATCAAGGACCAAAAAAAACCTTCAACTTTGAACTAGAACTGAATCTAACTTCTCAAAATGCTCAAACTCTAACCCTATATTTGGAAAATATTTTAAGAAGAAGAGAAAATAAACAGAGAAATAATTTTTATTTTTCTTTATTTATTTTTCCTTCTTCTGTTTGGATAATAAGAAAGAAGAGGGAAAATAAATTTATTTTCCCTCTCAATATTTTCTTCTTTATTTTCTCTCCAATTTGGAGATATAAAATAATAAGAAAAAAATAACATTTATTTTATTTTTCTCCTTAATTTTTCTCTTTCCCAAATAGAGGAAATTTTTTTTTTCTTTTTTATTTTTCATCCCTTTTTTTTTCTCTATTATTTTTTCTCAATCCAAACATAGAGCAAGAGCCACCCAATGAGCAAGAAAACCGTAACACATAGTCCCTCGAAGCAAAAGAAAACTCGGGCAATGGTAATTTAGTGACTTAAATATTTTTATGTTTTTCAATTACATGATGTGCTATAATAATGCACTCTATCTGCCTCCATTAAGTTTTGTATAATTAATGATACAATGAATGGATTTTGACTGATATTTCTTCCATATATTCAGGTCAAAAGTTTGAAAGAGAATAAATACTAGTATTTTTATTGCAATGATTATTACGAGATCTACCGTTTTAAATTCTCAGTTGCTTGCCGTCGGGCTTTGGCCCGGTGGAATGTGGCTTGAGGGTTGAGGCACATTGCAGAGGGCTTCAGTTCGAATTCCTCCTCTAGTAATAGTAAATCTTTATTAACTTCCATCTCCACACTAATAATAACATGTAGTTTTTATACTTTGGGTTAAAAAAAAAATGTAGTTTTTGTACAAAAAGAAATATTATTGTCCATTATAAGTATATAAGTTTATTCCATAAGTCAAATTAATAAGTAATAAAATATTTTAATTTATATAAATTTTTATTTATTTTTTATCAAACAAAAAGACAACAATTTAGATAAAAAATCGCATTCAATTACCAAAAAATGATAGAACATCTCTTTCTAAAAATTGCACATAGAACATCTCTCTCTCCAACTTACTAACTTGGACGTTAAAAGTTTTATGCCAAATTAATCCTATAAAGTTCTTGACCCTTTCTTTGTTTATATATCTTACCTCTCGCTAGACCTTCCATTAACAACGTCTAAGGGTAATAATATCAAACATGATATGATGAGTTGATAATATGACACGAATTTAATATAAAATTAGCGGATTTAGATTAAAAGTTATCGTGTTCATGTCAATTTAGCGTCAATCATATTGTAACACAAAAGTAATAGAATCATGTCACTGGTTAACCTTTTAACTCGAAAATCACACATGTAGCCCATTAACACAATCAATCTAATATATTTTATAACTTTTAAAATATGTATATATAAATATTATTTTTAATCATTTTTATAAATTTATATATAATTATATTTTATGTAATAATATAAATTAATAGGGATTAATTTAATAAATTTAATATTTTTAAATAAAAAATTAATTAATTTAAAATTTAAATGTATTGTTCGTATCGTGTTATTTATTAATTAAGTGAATTGTGTTTGTATTTAAATTTTTGACATGATAAATTAATAATGTCGTGTTCGTATTAACTCTTGTTACATCACGTGTGTAATCAACATGACTCATCAACATAAATTGCCACTCCTAATAATATTTGGTGATTTTATTATTATCAAATATGAATATGCTTTTTATTTTATGTATTTTTATTTTATTTAATTGATATATATATATATATATATATATATATATATATAAAATCTAGGTAAGACTGGCTCATAATGATTTTTTTTTTCAGCTGTATACATTCTACCACAATGAGAAAAATAAAACTTTATTATCACGTCAGTTTGGTTGGAAGGATTTTAAATGAGGTTTTACAAAATTCATTGGTTTCAATCAAATTTGATTATTCAATAAACAAAGCAAGAATAATAGACATGCTAATTGTTTAACTTGTGGCCTTGGGAAGACAGCCAGACACCACTCTTGCTTGCCCCTCAAATTATATTTAACGTTTATCCACTTTTTTAGAGATTGTAGTGTTGTTTGATCAATCCAATTATAATTTTTCTCTTGTTGCACGACATGCTTCTGCCTTTTTTTTTTTTTCCCAAATAAGAGATTAGTTTATATTAAAGGGGCTTGAGGCTTGGAAAAGTACAAACAAAAGTCATAAAATCAACAATATAAGGAGGAACCCTACTCAAGGAAATAAACAAGGACCTAGAGTCCAAATAAAACAATCCCGTCAATAGGTTTTAAACAATGGACTTATAGTCCAAAACAAACATGGCCCAATAGCCTTTAAACCAGATTTTCTCTTAAATAGCATCATTCCAGACACAGCTTTTACCATACTCTAACAACCCAAACGCTAGCCGATCTGCTTAAACCAGCAGCCTATAGCCATGAAAAGTAGAAACTCGTTAATAAACACCGAAGGAATGAAGGAAAGTCTCCCCATAGAGGCTTGTACTTCTAGAGTTTCAATAATATCTGCCACTGAGAGCCTAGATAACACAAGTTGAATCCACCATTAACGAAGGCCACCATGCTTGCCCACAGAGCACTCAACCCATATTGCAAAGCACTAGCTCCTTCGCCTAATAACTCTTCTCCCTCCTCCATTTTTCCTTCCTTCCACAAAAACCAAAAGTAAAGAAGAAAGAGGAAGACGGACAAGGCCGTAGAAAAAACGGCGTCATTATAGTATAAAATTACCAAATCAGTCATATATAACATACACAAAAATACAAAAGCAAAATCCAAATAAGGGAAAGCAAATATGCCCAAGAAACACTAGCTAACGGCCCGATTATTAGCTAAAATGAAAAACAAACAAAAAAATAAGAGGGTATCCGGTGAGGAAATCCAACTAGAAACAGCCAAAGTGGCGCACTAAATGAAGAAATCCTAGCAGAAGTTTAATGGAAATAAGAGAGGCTCCAGGTCATTTTGTTATGTGTACGCCCTTTTTTGAAATGCTTATGCTAAAAACAATAAAAAATAAAATTTGACATATTCATAATATCCATCTTCTTTATATGTATATATATATAAACTAGTAGACCGTAGTTAATGGTGTAATATAATGAAAATTATATCACATGTTAGATTATTTTATTTGGTTATATAAAAAAATTTTAATGTAATATAATGAGTATTAAATTATTTATTTTCCATACCTTAAAAAAAGTAATGATAATTACTTTTTAAAAGTATGCATTACCCACTACTTTTCTTATTTCCTATTTCCTTTTTTTTTTTTACAACAATTTTTTCTTTCTTTTTGTTGCAATAATTTTTGAATGATATTTTTTTTAATAAATATTTTTTGCATGGCCTATTTTATTTTTTTTGACAATTAATTTTTATGAATTGTTTTCTTATTTTTTTACAACAATTTTTTATGAATTATTTTTTTATTATTTAAAAAATTTTAATGACATGTTTTCATTTTTTTACAGCAATTTTTTTAACGACCTAGTTTTAAAAAAATATATATTTACAAAATTTTTTTACAACACATAATACTTTTATTTTTTACCATAATTTATACTTGTCTTTTCTTTTACCACATTAATATTATAATTAATTAACTTTAATAAAAATAATTTAAAATTTAATATCTTATTTTGATAATTATAAAATAATTAATTATTTTAATCATTACATTACATTATTGTTACATTTAAACTTTCAAATAATGGTGTACATGAGTGAACCTACTCGTGAGTTACTCGTAATCGACTTGAAAATTACTTGAAATAGACTCAATGTAAGTTGAATCGAGCTCGAGTTCAAATTACTCAAGTAGCTAAACAAGTCGAGCTCGAGTTCTATATTACTCGGCTCGATAGGCTTGCGAGCCTAATCGAGTTTTTATATATTTTCCATTATATCTTTTATATATTACTAATCGAGTCTAAACGAGTTAAGTCAAGTCTAATCGAGCTTCTATTTATGTCTAAACGAGCCTAATCGAGTTTTTATATATTTAACATTCTACCATTTATATATTACTCGTTTAGGCTCGAGTTCGACTCGATTAAACTCAAACTCAAGTTTGAGCTGGTCAAAACTCTGCTCGAGTTCGAATACTCAAAAACTCTACTCTACTCGATTCGTTTACATCTCTATTTTCAAACAAAGTAATACAATGCTAATTACATTACATTATATATTTATTATATTATATTTTTTATTCCATTACATAGTCCACTATATTACGTCATACAAAATATAGCTTCAGGGTATATTTAGTAGACTGTAATGAAATAAAATATAAAATAATTAAATATATTTTAATGTAATATTTATATTAATATATATTTGATTATATTATATTATATTCGATTACATACTCTAAATATAATTTATTTAAAAAATATAATAACAATATGGAGTTATTTTTTTAATAATTATTTATTAATAATTATTTTTATTGCAATAGATTACTTTCATATATACATATATATGGATATTTGCTATGAGTATGATATTATATATCTTGCCCCCTTTACAAATGGCAACGTGATTTCCCTGTCCCACTAGGGCTCAATAAAAATTACTATGAATTTTGAAAGAAGTCTGTCTATTGGATACAATTAAGTTAAATAAAAAGATCTCTCTCTCTCCTCTCTCTCTCTCTCTCTATATATATAATCATAAGTAAAGGAAATTCATATTTATACCTATTACTATATCATATATGTATTTACTATTAAATTATATTTTATTGAATAATAATTTTAATTCTATAAGTAACCATTGTAAAATTATGATCTTAAAGTAATATTAATTTTAGATAATTAATTTTAAACTAATATACAAACACATTGATACTTTGCTGTAAAATAATAATGATGAAAGACAACTTTTTAAAATTAAAATTATTATTTTTATGTGTAATTCTTTTGCAAAGTTTAAAAGAAAAAAATTATTTTGAAATGTATATCATTCCTTAATCTGAAGTATTTTAAGGTAACATTTGACTGGATAATTTTAGATGATGAATTTTTGCAAAATTATACTTAATTATATTGTTTAGTGGGTACTTAGTAATAAATAAATAAAATCGTAAGTAAATTTTGGATAGCTTCTCATCTTTCATAATATCCTTTATTTTGTAGGAGTTTAAAAATTCACATTTTTAAGAGAGATTTTACTAAGTCTATTATTTTAAGTGGACAGCGACATTCACAAATATTATATTTGCCGTTCTTGTTTCTCATTTGTGAAGAATTACATAGGATGTTAAATTCTTTTTTGTGGGGCTTGAAGGGTGATGCTGTAAAGGGTAATTATTGGCAATTTCGGTCAAAGTTACGTAATAGAAAAGATGACGGTGGTTTAGATTTTCGGGATCTTCAAGCTTTCAACTGTCTATTAGGAAAGCAATGATGGCAATTGGTTTCTAAACCAAATTCTCTTGTGGCTCGGCTCTTTAAAGCTAAATATTATCTGAAGGGTACATTTCCAACATCTTCCTTAGGAAGTCATTCTAATTTTGTTTGGTAGAGTATTTGGAGGGCTAAAGATATAATTACACTTGGTAGTAGGTGGAAGATTGGCAATGGGTTGTCTGTCCATATTTAGGGTGATCCTTGGATTAAAAACAAAGAAAATCCTTTTGTTGAAACTCCTATTATTGTAAGTCAAGAAGCATTGTCGGTGGCTGATTTAATTAAGTCAAATTATGCACAATGGAATGAATTAATGGTACGGTCAGTCTTGAATCCCATTGAAGCTGAGTTGATGTGCAAGTCTCTTCCCCCACGAGCTGTTGAAAATGATCAGTTAATTTGGAGGTACACCAAGAATGAGTGCTGTTGAAAAACACCTTAGGTGCATAGTTAAAGACGCAGAGCCGTTGGCATTTAAGAAGACTCTCTTTTCGGTTCCTAGGCTTCAATTTACTCATGTGGACTTTAAGTTTGATGCAAAGGTTATTATTGATGCCATTCATTCCAAGGAGGAAGACCTTATAAAGTTTAGAGATATCATTGTAGATTATATTTCTCTTTTCAAAAATAAAGATTTTTCAGTATATTTTATAAAGAGACAAGCGAATATGCCTGTTTATAAACTTGCAACGGTGATACATTCATATTTTAGTTTTTATAAATATTTTGTTATCTCTATTGTATTAAGAATGCTTTGATGGTGGATTCTATTCTATCTAATTAATAATAGTTCTTACTTTTTCCTTAAAAAAAAAATGAAATTCACAAATAATTGATTATTTTAAAACATGATTTTCTTTAATTGCAAATTACACGATATTATTACTAATTATACACTTGTTGAATATTTTAACAAATAAATCATGTTAAACATTTAAATTATTCTTATTTTATAGTATTGTTCTGTTATTATTCAAATTATTTATTTAATTTAAATCATAATTTTAAAATTATAAATAATTTATATTTTTTAAATTAAAAATTAGTGCAACACTGAATGGAACGGAAATTTTCTTTTTTGTGGCAAAGACAAATTTAATTGGTGAAATGAAATGATCTGGGCCACTCATCAATTGTACTTGTACAACAAAAGTCAAGAAGCAAGTGGCTGGTGGCTCGTGGGCCCTGCCTAGATTTTTATTCCTACTTGTTAATTTGGTGAGCATTCGGTACCATTCCCTAGGTTTTCTCTCAGCAAATCATGTTTCACTTAATCGATGCCGTACAAACTTTATTCATGTACCAAGATCAGCGGCTGATAAATTAAAACAAAATGAAAGAACAAATTTTTAAATTGAGCGAGAAACATAGGAAATAAACTCAGATTCCCAGAAATCCAAAAACACAACAAGCAGACATTTTTTTCTTGTCTGTTTCAGGGTGCCAATCTGGATTCTCAAGGTCTGCCACAGATCCTGAACTGGGAAAAATTCTCAATCAAACATTTGGGTCACATAAATCAGAGTATTTTTAATTATGGGTACCACTCAAAATTTCTGATAATTAGCCAAAATCTTTGGATTTTCAGGTCTAATGGATGGATAAGTTTATGGTGCTGTGAGAAAAGGGACAAGGGTATAAGAGAAAGGAGAGATTTTGGCATCAGAAAGTTTGGTTTCTGAACTGGGTTTTTCTCTCCAGTGATTATGGTTAAGCTTTGCTTGATGGCTTCTCATGGATGCCCTCCTGGTCCTGGGTTAGTCTTTTGCCAAGATCAGACTGGAGTCATCAAGGTAATATATGAGTTTATTGTTTTTATTACTGTTAATTTTGGATTTGTTTATGTATGCTGTGGTTTTGTTTTTGTTTTGCTAGGCTTATCTGTTGGTGGTGATATGGGTTTTCTCGTTTCTTTTTGTATTCGTTATTCTGAGTGCTCTTGAATTTCCATGGTTATAGCTTCGTAGTTTTGGTAATCTAGTGTTTTTTTTTTCTTTTTTGTTGACAAACCCTTTATGATGATGTTCGTAACTTGGAATTTATGATTATAAGCTGCACTAACCATTTATGAATTCTGATTGACACTGTTCCAAACTATGCAATCTGCCTGTGACTAGTAGATGATTTTATTATTGTCAAGTGCACTGGTAAGGGTCTTCGGCCTGCAGCCAAGAAGTTGCAGGGCTGTCTCAAGTTCGGTGCCATGACCAACTTTGGCAGGACCATATATGGGTAAATGATCTTTCTGATTTGCTGTTAATTTGGAGTAGTTCTGACATTGGAGTTGTGATATATTGATTTCTATTTATTTGCTAGTATCACTTTATTCACATAATGTTTTGGTTATTGACTTATCGTGTATGTTGTTGGTAAATTCGTACTTGCATGTCCTCTTCAATAAAAGATAAGAGAAGCTTATTTAGAATATTTTTTCATTTTAGGAAAATATTCTGATTTGTGCTTAGTTAAATTGATCTTAAATTGGTTCTGACTTGTAACTCCCTTTTTTTTTTGGCATCTCATTATGAACTGTGGCTGTTCATAAGTAAATGATTGTCAAATATTTTGTTGATTCAGGACTTCCAGCCCTTTTTGCCAAGTCAGGGAGCAAGACATGAATTAAAAAGACCAAATTCCCTTAGTCTGAGGCAACATCAGCATGGGGAATCATGGAGATCCATAAGTGGATTATGTGAACATAACCAGTTTGCCAAGATTGATTCAACAGTTGGAAGGCCTGCACTCATTGATGTGCAAGGTTTGTAACTTGCTGTGTTGATTGGGACTGTTTGATGGTTATGCTGGACTGTAATTTTATGTTGTTTATACTTCTGATGATATAGTATATTGATGAGGAATCACAAGACTATTTTATGGAATAGGCTGCTGGGATGCTAATAGATGTTTAAGTGCACAAAATAATGCTTGATTCATCCATGGGATGATTAATAGCAGTTAAATATAAATCCTAACTAAATATAGGTAACCCTGGTGGCTAGTGAAAAGTTCAGTCAATAGAATGTTATTAATTGTCCATTGCTCTGGAATGTCCCCGGACCTTCTCTTTTCTTCTTATTCTTTTTTTGTTTTTAATTTCTTTTTGGATATTTCATGAATCATAATTTTCTAACATATAATTACACAATACTTGTGTATTCAAACTGGTGTACTTGTTTTGCCAGCAGAAACTTGCCCAGACTCATTTCTCTTCAGCTTTGGGATAGCTGAACAATGTACAAAACATGAAAAAATATTGAAGTTTCTTGCATCTGGATCAAGTGAAATAGAGAAAGGTGGATTAGATGTCTCTTTACTGTCTGACTTGATGGGTCTCCAGGCATTGACATTGGATGTGCATGAGCAGCCCTGTGATCCACTCATTTATCCAAGTGGAAAATGTGATGCCCCAAAACCTTTAGTGGACTTTGTGGGTGACATGGTCCAAAGTTCTAAAATTACAGTTCAGCCAGATGGTCGAGTATTGCTCACTGCCAGTGGAACAGAGATAAAGGATATCCTCTCTATTGTTGCCGAATTTTACTTGTCAAAGAACTCAACTAAATGGCGAAAACAGTCAATGCTTGTCCCCCACTTTAGCTGGTATGGATACTTAGACCTCGTTGATTTAAGTCAGAAGCATATGCAGCTTGCAAGTACTGGCTTATATAGAATTTAAATATTTTAATGTTCAACTTGTATAAATTCCACGTTCATGTTTTTGTCTTTTTTAGTATTTTAAGCATATGACTTTGGCTCGTGAATTTTATCTGTAAAAATTGCTAAATTGCTTTCAAATTTTGGGTTACTCCAACTAAAAATACATTTCTTATATAAAATCCTAATAAAAAGTAGTTCTTCCTTTTTCCAATAAATATTTTCGTACTTTCAACTAAAATACATTTCTGATCTGCTGTGTGTTGTTCTTGGAGATGGATAAAAACTAATGTGTATTACACTGAATGTCATCTTAATTTCTGTGTGACTCTTAGTATCCCATTATTTTCACATTTCCTATATTTCTCGGCAATATGATGTTTTTGGAGTCACAATTATCTTGATTTTTTGCTGTTAAGAGTTTCTGGCATTGAGCAGGCATTTTTTAAAATTTAAGGTCCTCGTTGGTAATCTTTTCCCTGGTAGTTTAGATATTGATATTTGTGTCTACATGTTGTCAAAGTGATGAGGAGAACACCTCACCCTTTAATCATCTGATTGAACAGGCCGGCTGTAAGTGATGCACAGGCTAATATTCCCAGGTCTTCTTTGATGGTCAAAGACGTGATAGCTGCACCTTTGAAGAGGTACTTTATCTGCTCCTGAAGTACTTAATTTTCTTCATATTTATTGTTTATTAATTTCTTGATCTTGCTACAACTAGCTTGCATATTTGGTGAGAGAATATCCAAAATGAGGCAATATGATTTTTTTTTTTTTTTTTTTGTTTTGGGGGGGGGGG
Source organism: Reutealis trisperma (assembly GCA_947687605.1). NCBI lineage: Eukaryota > Viridiplantae > Streptophyta > Magnoliopsida > Malpighiales > Euphorbiaceae > Reutealis > Reutealis trisperma. The sequence continues at coordinate 8,672,105 of CANTUT010000033.1, read as the reverse complement.
GGGGGGCAATATCAAATTATGCAGCCTCATTTCTTTTGAGAGGATGATCCTAAAATTTAAAGGCTGGAATTGCTAGATTTAAGTTAGATTTAGAATCTCACTATGCAGGGAAAAATGGGACAAGAGTTAGGCCCAAGAATGATTAGTAAGAGATTCATGTTATCACGTTAATGTTCCCTTACTTGAATGTATGTATAAAATAATGTGGAAATGAATTTTGGAATAAGGATTTAATAGAAATTCAAACTCTTATGTTGAGTTCAAGATTTTGAGTACTACATAAAGTAGCTTGAGATGAGGTTGTGTATTGTGTGTGTGTGTGTTTGAACTGGGTGCATGATTGTGTTTTTTATGCATGGATTTCATTGGTGCTTCTTTGACCTTACAACAGCAGGCAAATTCTAATTATGCTGGCAGGCCTAATCTTTGTGAATGTCTTATTCAAGCTGCAGACTCTTTGTTTATTGGCTGCTGCTTTTTATGTTTTAGAAAAAAATTTCATGTCTAATGTTTTTTATTCCTTAGCAGTCCAGAGAAAATCAAGCACAAGCCATCACTAAAGAAGAAGAATACCAGGAAAGGTAGTATAGAGAGGGATCTATACAAAAGGAACTATTTCCATGCATGTGAGAGCCTTCTATCCTTGATGATGGACAAGAAGCGGCATAGCAAAACAACAATCCTTTCATTGAAGAAATCTGGCCCTGAACTTCCTGCACTCTTGACCCGTTTCTCTGCTGGTATTGCTGGGACTGGCCTTGCTGTTCTTTTCTCTGTTGTCTGTAAAGTAGCTTGTGGGAGGGTACCCTTCTGTTCATCAAAACTTTTCAGCACTGGTTTTGGATTTGGGTTGGTTTGGCTTTCTTGGTCGGTGAATAGACTGAGCGACACAATTGCCTATGTTAGCAAGAATGCGAGCAAGTTAAGTATGAAGGATGAGGAAGTGCTGAAGATTGTGGATAAAAGTTTTAAAGACATATACTTCAGAGCTGCAACATTGATGGTGGTAGCAGTGCTGAAGCTTGCATAAGCGCGGAGAGGCTAAAACATAATGTCAAAAAATAACATGACTTGGTGATGGCTGTAACTGTAAATGCTGTAGCTAATAGCGATACTAAGAGATGATTAGCTGCCCAGAACTTGTTCCACTTGCAAAAATGTCTCAGATTGGCATGCTCTAGTTGTATTGGGCAAAGAGATGGACATTCCTTTGGGACCTTTACTTAAAAGAGGTTGGTAGTGTTATAAAAGCACTCAGATATTGAACATGACCTTGAGCTCCTGTGAGACTGAGCTTTTCTGTCCCATTGTTGGTAAGCTTTCTTCTGTTGTTTGTTTTTTGTTGCACATGTTTGTAATTATAAGTGAATTGGAGGTAAAATGGAACAATAATATGTGAACATAGAAATCCAATTTTTGCGCGGAAACTATCCTCTTTTTTTTAATGTTATAGTAAACATTAATTACGAGTGTTAAATACAACTAATAAACATTATAGCAAGCCAATATAGGCAGGAATCACAAATAAATCAAACAGTCCACATATGTGGACAGCGAACCTGAGGCCTTGGTCTCAGGTCATGTACCTGCTAAGCGGGCTATCCTTTCGGCCTCGGAATGTGAACTATCCTTGTTGCTGCACTCCTTTTGGAACCTTGTGGGCGTGGACGTCATCTCATAGTGGGCAGAGTACTCTCATATTTTCCTCCAACGCTCTGGCTCTTCTTCTCCCTTTAATTCTAGGATTTTTTTTTTTTTTGGAGGCTTATGATTCTATGAAGTTGTAGGCTTGTAACTGGTGCATTTTGGTTTTTCAGATCGCTTGCCTTTATCACAAAAATCAATATAACCTAACCAAATTATATATTTTCATATGAAAGTTCTTACTTTTTAATATGATAGCAGAAAATATTTTTTGTATGTATTGTATATTCTTGATAATTTTTTACTATTTCAGTTAAGTTCGATTTCAAACTGAACTAAATTGACCAAATATGCACTTCCAAATATGATCATTGAGCTTCCAAGGCTTGAAAGATATTCTGAGCGGACAAAAAGTGGAAACCGACATACATGGAGGAATAACCAGAGCACTAGGGCATAAGCGATTTCAGACCAAGTTTATAAATGCTCATGTTTATTATAAAAATACCAAATCCACGGGCGCAAGGAATGGTTGCTACACGACCATAACTATCTCCAAAGCCCTTTGAATTGACTATAAGGCCCCACTACCTCTTGGAAAATTTCATCTCTTGCTGCTTGCATTTAAACCGCACCAATGCTGCCGACGCAACCGTAATGGATAAAAGTATCCACTGCACTTTTTATACATATCATATTCTTTATTATAAAAATTTATTTTAAAAAATTAAATTTTAATGAACTATTTATCTTTTAAAAATAAAAAAAAGAGTTATTTTGACTTTTCACATTTAGAAAATCAAACATACTCTTTACTCTAACTTTAATTAATACAACATAAATTTTTATACAATTTATTTAAGATAATTTTAAAACTATTTTTTCTATTAAACAAATTTAAAAATAAAAAATTATAATTACTTATAGGATAAAGCAATGTAGAGAATATATTGAATTTAAATAAAATTTTATATTCTTTATCAACTATATACTTTTTATACAATTTATTTAAGATAATTTTAACACTATTTTTTCTATTGAACAAATTTAAAAATAAAAAATTAAAATAATTAATACTTATGAAATAAAATAAAATATAAAGAATATATTGAATTAAGTAAAATTTTCTATTCTTTATCAACTATATGCTTTTTATTAAATAAAATATACTCTTTAAAATAAAAAGAATCATTGGAATACTCTAACTAATGAGAAACAAAGCTACCGAGACAAATTAGGGATTTGCCAAAACATTAGGTGTCTTAACTGTCAGCATCTTTGCAAATCCCGACAAGTAAAAACCATTAAATGGAATCGAGTTTCTTTTGAATTTGAATGTCACGAACATCACTTGGTTTGATACATGATACCAGCCAGTCGTTAAAATTCCTCACTGCCAAAATTCTAACTATGTAAAACTAGACAAGGAAAAATCTTCAAATAAAAATGATTAGTGCCATATAGTCCAGCAATGATACAATTTGGATTTTGGAAGGAATATTATTTCAATCCCACAGAAACCTTGGTTGAAAAAAGGGAAAAAAAAAAGGATCAAGCCATGTTGATCAATTGTATGATATGGAACAGGTACTGAAAGGCAACCATTCTTTTAAATTCTCTCAATTTGTGATCACTAACAATCTCTTCAGTAATGCCCAGAACCAACATTGCATCAAATGCTTTGTAAGAAATTATCACATGCCTTTTTCTTTCTCCCACCACATAACAATAAGGTGGTCTTACCTAGAGTGCTTTTAGTGAAAAAGGAGACAAAAAGCATAAAGGATCCGGCATAAAAACAACTCAGCTAATTACTTTCGAGACCACACCTGCTCCAACTGTTCTACCTCCCTCCCTCAAGGCAAATCTTTGTCCTGTCATGCCAAGAACAGGTGACAATATTAAAAAACAGTCGCAGACAGGGGACAATATTAAAAAACAGTCGCAGATCTCTAAGGCAATAGCTTTTGTCTAACAGCCACAATGAAAAAATAATCACATGTTTATCAAGTTAAATTTAGACATAAGAGTAAGACATAACTAGAAACAACTGTACAGTTTGAAAAAGCATAAATCCTGGTACATGGTACCTATGAAATTAGTAAGAAATAGCATCAATCATTGAATGCAAGCAGTATTATATCAAGACACGTAGAGAAAACCCTTTTGGAGAGAACAAATAGATTTAAGAAATTCAAGCACCTCTTGTTGCAGGAGTAAATGAATAATGGGAATATGGGATAGGCATAGGGTCAAAAACCAAAATCTTTTTTTTTTTTTTTGTGATGTTTTATAGAAGCAGAAACTGAGTGTCTTTCTTAAATCAACATCCACATGCTTTTAAACTTTTTATTTGCCACCCAAAGTTTACATGTAAATAAAATGATGACAATAAAAAGAAAAGCATACTTTCCTAGGTTTCAAGGGAGAAGATGTGCAGTTGAACAAACCTGCTTCAAGGGGAACAGGTGAGATCAGCTCAAAAGCTGCAGTGACATTGTCCCCGGGCATAACCATTTTAACATTTTCAGGCAACTCCACTTTCCCAGTGATATCTGCAGTTCTCATGTAAAACTGTGGCCTGTAGTTGGAAAAAAAGGCAGTATGACGTCCGCCTTCATCCTTTGTGAGGACATATATTTCTGCCTCAAACTTCTTGTATGTTTTCACAGTTCCAGGCTTGGCAATCACCTAAACAATTGAAAGAACAAAAATAACTGCCTATAATTCTTTTACCAATATTTCATTAAAAATTCTTAGGGGGAACGGTTGATAAGAGTTAAAGTTCTAACATCTATTCTGAGGTACACATGTAGCATTAGCCTGTTTGCAGAAATGGCAAGCCTAAACACAGTTTTCCTTTCTTCATATGCAAATCATAATTTTAAGATCATGGTAGTGCACCATTGGTCAAAATTATGCTTAAAGGAACATAATTTACTTATTGTAATTTTTAGCATCAAATTAGCACTCCCCACATTAAAATGACTCGTTTATGAGTAAAAACTAAAGACCAATCAGAAGGTTTATTTTTTACAAAGCACTAGAAAAATCATACATGTCCCAGAAACCTGCACTTCATAATTTTGATAAAAGCATAAATAAGTTCCTGAAAAGATCTAACAGTAATTTTGTCTGCCAACTGTTTGTCACTTACCTGTCCTCTTTGAATATCTTCTCGCTTCAGACCACGGAGGAGAAGACCCACATTATCACCAGCCTAGTAGGATAGACAAAACATTAGCACACCACTAGTAGAAATAATTACAGTAACGCAGCCTCAATAACCAATGCTTAAAACTGTTGACTTACTTGTCCTTGGTCCAAGATTTTTTTGAACATCTCAACACCAGTTACTGTTGATTTTAAAGGAGCACCCTGCAGGATATAACTCAGAGTTAGGAGCATAAATATATCAAGAGACCTCTCAGTCTGACTACAAGAAGAAGAAGAAGAAACTACCTGCATTAATCCCAAAATCTCAACTTCTTCACCAACTTTAATGGTCCCTTGTTCAACACGTCCAGTTGCAACAGTTCCACGTCCCTTGAACAAACAAAAACGAATCAAGTCAACATAATGTCTGAAGAACCTACAAGTTCTTCCGTACAATTAAAATAACCTTTTTTAGCCTGAGAATGAAAGGATAGTTGGTTACAGTTTGCAATCAGTAACATCACTAAAGAGACAAGGCATATGAAAACAGATTCTAAATTATAGATCCATGGTAAGAGTTTCATGGATGAAAAAGAAAGGGATTTACAAAAAATATTAATGTAGGACAAACTCAAGCTTAAGGAGCTTAATAGCCCAAAATAGTATATATAAACTAAGAATGAGGAAACTAAAAGATCCTGCTTGCAGAAGTGCAGTTTATTCTTTCAAATCAGTCATCAGCACAAACCATGCTAAATGTGTCTCATTACCTGAATTGAGAAAACATCTTCAATTGGCATCAGGAAAGGTTTGTCAAGCTGGCGAACAGGGTCAGGAATGTATTCATCAACAGCATCCATTAGTTTTAAGATGGCCCTTCTCCCTATTTCCTCATTTGTTCCCTGCAAAGCAGACAATGCTGATCCTCGGATGATAGGGATGTCATCTCCCGGAAACTTGTAGAAATTAAGCAGTTCTGCCAAAAATTATTGAATGAAGAATTTAGAGCAAAAAAAAAAAAAAAAACATGAAAGCATGAAATAACAGTCAATAAACAAAATGATCTCAGAAGACCACCTACCACGTAGTTCCATTTCCACTAGCTCTAATAACTCTGGATCATCAACAGCATCAACTTTATTCAGGAAACACACAAGTGATGGCACACCAACCTTTATAATTCATTTAAAAATCCTTTGGATCACAAAACCAGACACAAGGAAACTGGAAAAGGAACTAGATAAATATGCTTCACAAATCACAAGCCTCTTACAGTATGATACTCACCTGACGAGCCAGTAGAATATGTTCCTTTGTCTGTGGCATGGGTCCATCAGGAGCAGATACAACTAGAATTCCACCATCCATCTGTGCAGCTCCAGTAATCATGTTCTGCATATCAATTAAAATCATTAGGTAACTGAATGCCTCCATCACACAGTCTGAAAGAAGTGAAAACAAAAATATAGATAGTTGACTAACAGTGCGAGGAACTAGACCACGAAAACAGGACCAATAGTTTATCAGTTTACTGTTTTCACCAGCGTTCAAATGCATAACTAAATTCCAGGCGAGGTGCAAACACATGCATATAAATATAAGCCAAACCTTGCTATACATTCCCAGAACCCCAAGCTTCTGCATTTCATAATACTTACAACGGCTAAATTTTGGCTTGACATATTAAACTGCCACCAACTACATCCCTGGTCTCATGATGGTGTGAAATTCACAACTTACCTTCACATAATCTGCATGTCCAGGGCAGTCAACATGAGCATAGTGACGTTTAGCAGTTTCATACTCCACATGAGCCTACAACAAATTCAAGCCAACTAAATCAATTTAATGGGAAAAAAGAAAAGGCAAATGGAAGCATGCAATCATCTATCCCTGGCATAGCTAAATTATAAGCAGAAGGGGGATGATACACTAACCGTTGCGATTGTAATTCCTCTCTTTTTCTCTTCAGGCGCCTTATCAATTTCGTCAAAGGCCACAGCTTTAGCTTTACCTTCTTCTGCTAGAACCTACAAAATATTTAAGGTCATTGATAAGTGAATGTTCCCATCATAACAAACCCACTTTATCCATGTAATCAGGAACTTATATTTCCACAAAGTTAAGGGCAAATGAAATTATATGCTGATGGAAATAACAATGTGCAACGGCAAAAACCTTAGTAATTGCTGCAGTGAGGGTAGTCTTCCCATGATCAACATGTCCAATTGTTCCCACATTAACGTGAGGTTTGCTGCAAGAGTATGTCATTGAAACGAATCCATCTCAATTCACTATGCATCTAAAGAAATTGTATCCACTTGCGTTCAAAATAACCCACAAATAATACCAATTTCTACTAGTAAAATAAGTATTTTTGCTACTAAAATCAATAATGATAGTGAGATGTTTACTTTCCGTCCAATTCAAATGATCAACCACGAAAGTCCATACATCACTTGAAAAATAATTGTAATACCCTTACAAAATGAAGAACACAGAATTGGGGCTTACGTTCGAGTGAAGGTAGCCATGGATCTCCACCAGGGAGCAGCGGAAACAGAGGTTCTGTCATTTGCAGAGACAGAATCAGTGATTGAGAAATGAGTGGCGGCCGATCCTCGACAACAGGAGTAGATTTGGGAAGAGAATGGGAAAAGGCGTTTAGAATTAGGGTTTCTGAGAGCTGCTGAAGCCATTGAGTCCTAGAGAGAAGTGAAGAACGTCCGGAAAGAGGCGGAGATGAAAGAGATTCAGTGGGGTTTTAGGGGTTCTTGCTGTCGAGGGTTTTAGAGAGACTGGGTTTTTGTTCGACGATGAAGTGTCCGTTCTGTCTTTGTTTTTTGGGCCGGGTTCTATTACTTTTGGGCCCATTTCACTTATAAATAACGGATTTTACACAATTATCCCGCAAACCAACTTACTTTATAAATATATCTAACACATTTTTAAAACTTACAAAAACATATTCCTGCTTCTTATTTTAACCTTTTTAGGCTCTTCAACAAAACGCTTGTAAAAACATGTGTTATTTGTTGCTTTTCAATAAAATATATATAAAATTATTTAATTTAGCCATGACACATATCTATATACCTTCTTTAAAGAGCTACTTTTATATTTATCTTTATTTATTTTTATTTTTGAAAAGTTGTGCTTGATTGGTCAAAAAATATTATAAAAAATAAAAATAAAAAAAAATTAGTTTCATTCTCACTTGTCTATTTTATATAAATTAATATTGTTAATTTAAAAGATAAATTATAACTTGAAAATTGGAGAATTTTAAATAATTTAAAAATTTTCAACTTAAAATATAAGTAAAAAAAATAGATATTCAAAATAATTAAATGAATATTTTTGTTCAAATATTTTATTTATGAGACTTTCTGCTATGTACTAGGGATAAGGTATCTCAATGCATATAAAATTATTGGATTATTAAATTTTAATCTTAAGCATTTGATGAAGTGACTTGTTACCTATTAAATAAGTAACCAAATTTTAAATATTTAACTTGTTACTTATCTTATCAGTTAATTCTTAATTTTAAATTTTTTTTGTTTCTAATTATTTTGTCCCCCTTTCGATAAAATTTTAATATATATATATATATATATATATATATATATAATGAAAGTCTAAAAATAAAAAAAAAAAAAAAAGGTGATAGTATTGAGTTTGAATTTGCTAATATTTTTTAAAGGGTAAAAATAGAAATTTTCTATTTCATAATCTAAAAATATAAATTTTTTAATTTTTTGCGAAATTGTTATTCCATAAAAATTATAAAATTTTTATTCCATGAAATTAGTATATATATATATATATATTTCTTTTCTTAATTAATAGTTATATCAGTAACAAATTTTTTAAATTGACAAATAAATATAGTGAAAGTCTTTGAATAAATAAATATAAGAAAAATACATGTTTAAATCTATAATATTTAAGAAATAATTTCTCTAACAAAAAAGAAATATTTAAGAAATAATTTAAATGCAAAATAAATAAAATTTTTATTTAGCTTAAAATTTAAAAAATAAAAAAAATAATTAATTACCTAAATTAATTTCTTACTCTATTTACTCAATTTCTTTTTTTTTAAATTGATCAAGGAAGTTAAAATTTATATATATATATATATATATATATATATATATATATATATATATATATATAGCCGAGTATATATACAGCTTTATATATATATTGAACGTATACCATATATATAGCTATATATATTATACTTTATGAGCGTATAGCATATATATATATATATATATATGCTATACGCTCATAAAGTATAATATATACAGCTATATATATGGTATACGTTCAATATATATATAAAGCTGTATATATACTCGGCTATATATATATATATATATATATATATATATATATATATATATATAATGAAAATCTGGAAAAAAAAAAAAAAAAAAAAGGTGATAGTATTGAGTTTGAACTTGCCAATATTTTTTAAGAGTAAAAATAGAAATCATATATTCCATAGCATAAAAAATACAAATTCTCTAATTTATTGTGAAATTACTATTTTATAAAAATTGTGAAATTTTTATTCCACATAATTAGTATATATATATATATATTTCTTTCCTTAACTAATAGTTATATAGGTAACAAAATTTTTAAATAGACAAATAAATATAGTGAAAGTCTTTTGAATAAATACATATAAGAAAAATACATTTTTAAATTTAAAATATAAGTTCAAAATCATATAAAGCCCAAAATAATAATATTTAAAAGATCTAAACTCACTATATTTATTTAATTAATCACATGTCTAAATAAATAGGATCCCGCTATATAACTTAAATTATTTGTAAAGTATATCAACTATTAACTGTTTTTTATCTATAATAACAAGTAAAATGTATTGGGACATCATATCCTTTGTGCATAACATAAATGGCTTTATTTATTATTCAAAGAAATAAAATTTCATAAGATTTTAATTTTAAATTTTGTTAACTTTTATATGATTTGAATATTTTTTTAACTTTTATATGATTTTAAATTATGTGAGAGTTTATTTTGTAAATTGAAGAATAAAATTAAAAAAAAGAAAAAAATTAAAAATTAAAATTGAAATGTGAAAAAGAAAATAAGTTTTAGTATATTAACAAAATAGAAATTTATAAATTGAAAATTATTTCAAAAAAATGTTAATATTATATTTTAATTTATAAAAAAATAAGAAATATTTTTAATAATATACAATAAATAGTATATGATAGGTATATTTTAAATATATATAAAGCATATAATAATATAATTCTTACTCATTTCTACATATTATGATTTAAAATATATTTTTTTCCTTCTTATTACAAATATAAAAATAAAACAACAATCAACCTTTAATCAACTATAAATAACCCTATGATCAACTAAAAATAACTAGTATTTTAGCAAAACTAATACTAAAATATGCAAAAAATAACAATCAACCTGCAAGTAACATGTTATCAACTAACAATCAATGACAAATCAACCTCTGATTAATTAAAACACAACCTAATAAATATAAAATACTAGTATTGTAAACTCCATATCAATTGAGTAATACAGAGAATATATAACATATGTAACTAAGGTTACATACAATAGACACATGTCTAAATGGGTATTTTTAAAGTTTGAATTTTTGATATATGGTGATTAATTAGATAATTAGTAACATATGTAATCAGAGTTATACCACCAATTGACACATGTTCAAATGAGTATTTTTCAAAACTTCTATATTTGACATATGGTCACTAATTATATAGTTTTTAATTAACATATTTTCTAATTATTCTAATATGTAAATCAATATGTGTAACTAGAGTTATGTTCAATTGACACATGTTCAAATAAATATTTTTCAAAGTTTTAATATTTGACATGTGGTGATTAATTAGATAATTTTCAATTAAGATAAATTCTAATTATTATAATGTCCAAATAAAAAAAAAAGACTAAACATATACTCAAAATAAAAAAAATATTCACTTTTATTGTGTGGACTGAAAAATTATGATATAAAAAACAAAAAAATAATAAACAGAATTCACAGTAAATAGTATATAATGAGTATATTTTAGATGTATTTTAAGTGTATAATGAGTATATTTTAGGTATATCTTAAATATATACTATAATTATATGCTTTCATCTTCCTTAAAAGACTTAACAACTTTAACTTTTTTCTTATTTGAATGAGCATAATCATCATTATTTTCTTTTTTATATATAGTGAGAATCATCATCAAAATTAAGATTAAAATATAGATAAATTCAATAAAACAATATTTAAATCACAAAAGTTTATTCCTATAATTTATTTATTTTTATTTGATATGTAGTTTCAAAAAATTTTGGATATTGAATATTACACGAATATAAGTATATAAAAAGAATACATCACGTATATATTAAATAAAAAATTATACTAAAAATAATAAACTTTTTTTAAAATTCACAGTAAACAGTATATAATAAGTATATTTTTGGTTTATTTTTATATAATGAGTATATTTTAGATATATCATAAATATATACAAGAAATAGATACTTTCTTCTTTTCTAGAGACTTAACACACTTAACATTTTTCTTTAATAATGTTATTCTCATTCAAGTTTACCTATTTCAATTTTAAAACCTTTTTTTTTTTTTTTAAATTCAACTACCAACTAAATATATAAATAAAATAAACTAAATATATAAACTATGAGTATCCTAAAAGTCGAAAAAGTAAAAGAAAATTCAATTAATAACAAAGTTAATGCCATATAATTTTAGTATTTAATGAGTGAAAACGTACCAATAAACTTTAGTTCAATAAACCTAAATAATTCTCGTGATTGAAAAGTATCAATAAATTTTTAATTTTACTAAATACCTTTTTTCAGCATTTTAAAAGTAATTTTAAACACTACTAAAAATAAATAAATAAATTGAAATTCTCAGCTACTTCTAAAGAAGCAATTTTATAATATTTTAAAGAATCCAAATTTACTTCAATTATTTTGATCTTTTACCCTCTCTACATAAATATGGACACAAAAAGTATACACATATTATTCAATATTGGATTGCGACCTTATTCAACTTAGGTGTCACTTAATTTTCATGCAAAAGGCTACATTGTAATACATGGATAACCTTTGATCATAGATTCCATAAAAAAATAATTACATATATATAAATTCCACAAATTATGCTCCATTAATATCCAAATATTTCATATTAATGGCAGAAAAATATATATATGTTTTTAGATGCATTGATATAACATATATTAATAGATAAAAAATTCATGTGTTTCTTTATTTATAAACATCGTTAAATTAAAGGAACAATTTTAAAGTGATTTAAAATTTGATTTACACTTCATCAAGCTCAATTTATCATGTGAATCAAAGAATTAAAAATATAATTAACACTTTTTTTTATTAAGAAATTAATTAATAATATCTATACAATATTTTTTTCCTTTTATATATATATATATATGGATATAAAACAAAGTATTTGTAGAATGGATATAGATAAGAAAACATAAATCATATTGAGTTGTAATGCTAATTAAAAAGTTTAGGAACAAACAGGCTAATTAATTATTATTATCTAATGGACAAATGTTAATTATTTTTTGAATTCATATCTAATCACGTGAAAAATTATGTCTACTACTGACAATATCAAAGCTTTAACAAAAAAAAGATAAAAAAATAAATATAAAAATTTAATAAGCATAAAAACAAAAAAAAATACAAATCACATAAAAAGTAAGAATTAAAAAAAGAGTGTAAAAAAGTTAATAAAACATAAAAATGGGTGGAAGATATAATTTCATCTATTAATAATCATGCATCTGCCCGAGTTCCAAAATTTAAGTGGTCCTATCGCACTAAATACTTTTGTATTACTATGTACGACAGGTCACTTGAAATTGCTTCTACCCCACCAAAAAATTTTGGTGGTTGGTTTTGATATTAGTTTGATTTTTTGGTAGCTTTCTCCCCTCCCACCAACGGAGAAAACCTTGGCAAATTCACTCCATAAAAAGAGCTGTAAACTAAATTTATTATGATGAGAGAAGACAAATTCAGTAGTAAATTTTCCCCTAATCATAAATTGATAGTTCATTATTCTTTTTTCTTTTGTTATAAAATATAGTCTATTTTTTATTTTTAAATATTACTTTTATAAGAAAATCTATACATTCCCTTCTATTAATTATATTGATTTATTGTCTAATTAATGAATATATATCGATGAAAGTGTATTAAATTAATGTATTATCATTGAAGAGTAGGAGTATTTTATGAAATTCACATAACACATTAACTGATTTTTTTTTTTTAATATGTGTATAAAAGGAAAATAAATTATCAATTTGAAATGGATAAAATAACAAGTATTATTCTTTAATGACATATCTTGCTATGGTAGTATTAGTTAGGCTTAATCTTTTTAAAAATTTATCCGAGATGACACATCTAAAGATTATTGCATATTTAGTTATAATCCATCATACTGGTTCTTAAATATTTCATCTGGAAAAAAGAGACAAGTTTCATTTTACACATGAATTATGAAAAGTAGTTTTTTCTGTTAGTATTAAATTTAAACTTTTTTTACTAAAATACTCTTATTGAATTTTTTAATAGTGTACAATAATTTAAATTAGTGGAACAATAGTAGTACTCAAATATAAGCAGTATTCAAAGAATAATACATTAGAACTCAAAATAAGTATTGTATAAAATAATTATTTATAAAATAATATGTAATATATAAATATATTAAATAAGAATAAAAATCATATTAAAAGTATTAAAAATATATTTAAATATATAATACATTTAAATATATTTTTTGGTCAGTTTGGTTTTTCAATCTCTAACACCTAACAAAAAATCGAAAATTGAAATTATCTAAAATCTCAAACTGAACCGAAAACCAAATACCTAATAACCAAACCAAATATATAATTTCAGTTCGATTTGATTCGAAAATTTGGTCCAATTTGATTTTTGTCCACCCCTAATTGAACATATTTTGGGGGTTCTGATATATACAGGCAGAGAATTTTTAGTTTCTAAATAAAATACGAACTTTTAGGAGTAATATTCGTGTAGATCAACTAAATTAACCCTAATTGGTAAGGTTAGTTTATTAGTCATCACAAGTGAACGCTGAAAACTAAAATTACAGGTTTGATTAATTCATGGACTGAAGGTACCCATCTACCTACTTGAAATTAACATAACTAGCCAAGACTGGAATAATCTCAAGGCCCCAATTTCTCCTGCTACACAGAAGTAGATAAGTTTGAGAATAACATATCTTCAAGTGATCAATTGTTCCTTTTCAGAACCAAAAACAAGAGAAATGTATCCCCGGAATATAGGCTATTCTACATGTTACTGTATTACTTTTACCATAAGTTCTTGGATATTTCTGTTTGTACTTAATAGATTAAACAAGCATCTTCTGATACTATAATTCTTTTAAGTCAAGCAGCAGCCAAGATATTAGTCATCCACATGTTTGATTTTTCGTTTCTTTAATTCAACGTGCAAGACAAAAGCAGCCACACCTGCTACGACAACTTTGCCTTTGCTTTACAGCCACTTCAAGAAAATTTTGATTTATAGATATGCTCATTTTCTAGGCTTAAATAATTAGTCTTAACCATGGCTCTTCAACTAGTGTATACTCAACAAATACTTGTCTTAATTTTCTCATTTGTGCCTCCACTTGTTAGCCCCTCCAGTTTTAGCTATCCTGCAGTTTTCAATTTCGGTGATTCAAATTCAGACACTGGTGGTCTAGTTGCCGGAGTTGCATTTCCTGTAGGACCTCCTAATGGACAAACCTATTTCCTTGAGCCATCCGGGCGGTTTTGTGACGGCCGCTTGATTATTGATTTTCTAAGTAGTATATATAAATATATATTTCTTAACTTCTTATTACATATTTAAATAATTAATTTTTCCTTACTATTATTTTTAATTTAACGTGTGTTGCAGTGGATTCAATGGGCCATCAATTTCTGAATCCATATTTGGATTCTGTAGGAGCTCCTAACTTCCAAATGGGGTGTAATTTTGCGACTGGGGGGTCTACTATACTTCCTGCAAATGCAGCTTCCACCAGTCCATTTTCATTTGGAATTCAGGTTTCTCAATTTGTCAGATTCAAGGCTCGAGTTCTTCAATTAATAGCTAAAGGTATCATAAACTACTTCCAATTCAATTCGATCCGATTCGACTAATGATGAATGTATCAGATAATAAAATTTAACTACATTACATTTTTGGTTAAATTTAGATAGGAAACTTCAGGAGTATCTCCCCTTGGAAAATTATTTCAAGAAAGGCCTTTACATGCTTGATATGGGTCAAAATGATCTTGATAGTGCATTGTATTCTAAATCTGAGGACCAAGTACAAGCTTCTATTCCAAAAATCTTATCAGAATTTGAGACTGGAATTGAGGTTGATATTTTCTTTTGAAGCTATTTCAAAAATATTGCTTAATTAGCAGAATAGCTTAATTCTTTTTTTTTTTTTTCCTGACAATCTCCAGAGATTATACAACCAGGGGGCTAGGAATTTCTGGATTCACAACACAGGACCACTTGGCTGCTTACCCAGAATAATTTCAACATTTGGGAAAAACGCGTCAAAACTCGACCAGTTTGGCTGTGTTAGCTCACACAACAGAGCAGCAAATGCTTTCAACAAACAGTTGCATGATCTTTGCACACAATTTAGAGCAAATTTTCCTGATGCTAATGTAACTTATGTTGATATTTTCTCAATAAAGTTGAACCTCGTTTCGAATTTTTCTCAATACGGTAAGTTATTAACATTAATTATATGTGTTCATTCATGTAGTTGCAAAAATCTAACTGGGTATGGATTTGCAGGTTTCAAACAGCCTTTAGCAGCTTGCTGTGGGTATGGTGGACCGCCATTAAATTTTGACAGCCGAATTGCTTGTGGAGTGACCAAGAATTTGAATGGCAGCACAGTGACTGCAAATCCTTGTGAGAATACTACTGAATATGTGAATTGGGATGGAAACCATTATACAGAAGCAGCAAATCAATATGTTTCAGAGCAAATTTTAGTAGGAAATTACTCTGACCCACCTCTAGAAGTAGATAGGCCATTTAGTACTGATAAATCAAAGTTTATTAACCACAAAATGTTGTACTAGTAACTTGGGAAGATGCCATTGGACTTATAATCTAGTATTTTTTTTTTTTTTTTTAACTTAGGGCATTATGAATTCAATTATTAATAAAAATATAATTTATAAATTAATATGTATAGAATATATTTAGATATTTAATCATTTGAATGAATATGTATTTAAATTTAATATTTTGTTAATTTTTATTTAAAATAAAAATTCAAATGGTGATTTCAAATATATGTCTATCATTTTCAAAAAAAAAAAAAAACGTGCTTTTCTAAGTACATTAATAATAATAATAATAATTTTTACACTATTTATACAAAATAAAGATTTAAAAAAAAAATCGAATAACCAAAAACTAAAATTTTATAAAAAATAAAGAGAGACACTACTATCAAAAAAAAATAAAAAACAAAAAAAATGGATAAAATTTAGGAGAATTTAATATATACTGTTTTCATTACGAAAAAAGTGGTAATTAAAAAAAAAATCACTATTTTTAAAATAGTAATAATTTTATCATAAGTTGTCAAAAAGTTTTCAATTAATTGCAGTATAAATTAGAAAAATATTTCTCATATTTAAAAAATGAAAAGATAAATTAGACATTTTATTATTTTTTTTATTGGGTTACTAAATAGTCACTTATTTATAAATAAAATTAATTTTTTAATGATTTTTTTTTTCGGAATTGAGGGGGTATGTTATTAATTTTTTTCATTTATTGTCTCTAACCTAAAAATTATAATCAGATTAAAACTGCCGCGAGCCCATGCCCATGAGACCCACAGAAGAGAGAGTCGGTCGGTTTCCCTCCAGCAATAGTTGTGGTTGTGGATAACCAAAAAGCTGATGACTTCACCTCTCTTCCTTGTTCTTTTCGTCACTTCTCGCATCTGATTCTCTCCTTTCTTGTAACTTCACAATCACTTTCCACTATTTATTTTCCCTCCATTTTTCATTTGTTTCGCCAATTTTTTGTAGATTATAGAATTCGTTCTCTTGTTTTTTCGCCTTCGAATTACTCAACCGATTGGATTTTCTTGCTTTTTATAGAAATCATGATCGTAAAGTAATTCAAACTCATAGAATTTGAGGCCAATTAGGGTTCTGTTGGTTTTAGAAGATGCTTCCATGGGGTGGAATTAGTTGTTGCTTGAGTGCTGCTGCGCTTTATTTGCTTGGCAGGAGCAGTGGCAGGTCTCCTTTTCGCTTTGTTTAAACTCTTAGACTAATGGCTATTGTTTATAGATACAGCTGCGTTTTGTTATTTATTTATATATTGTTTTCTGATGGTGTAGGGATGCAGAGGTTCTTAAGTCGGTAACAAGAGTTGATCAGCTGAAGGAATTAGGTATGCCACTATGTATCTTCTTTAGATACTGAGGACTTGTTTCTTAATTTTGAGTTTTATTGATAGCATGTTTTTATAAGACACTTCATGCCTTTACTGATCCTGTATAAATAATGGAATGGTGCTGCTGCTATCAATTGTTAATTGCCTTTTGTGACTCTGCAATATGTGATAGATACTTTGTTCTGTAATCAGTTAAACTAATGCATTATAATTTGGAAGTGTAATAATAGGAACATTAGTAATTTTAATAGCTTTTCCTGGTTATGCTTATACTTTGATCAACTTGCTTATACTTTGATCAACTCTGTAAGACACTTATAGCTCCATGGGTCGTTCTCCCTATCTATTTTTGTTGGAGAGCGATATATGGCATTTGCATGTAATCTTATTTACATTTTTTGGCAGAAATGCTCTGCTATTTTTCCTTTTTTGCAGTAGGGACAGAAACCAAATTAATATCAGATTATGTTTCCTAAATGATGTGTTTTCATTATCTTTCACCTTTCAGCAAAATTACTTGATATTGAGAGTAAAGTTGTGCCACTGGTTGTTGCTATATCTGGAAGAGTTGGCTCAGAAACTCCAATCAATTGCGAATATAGTGGCTTGAGAGGTGTTATTGTAGAGGAGACGGTAAAATCAGATTATTCTTATTATTTGAAAGAGCATAACTGTATAGGTGATAGTCTTTTTTTCTTCATTTGGTATGCTAGTATTCATATTTGAATATGCTTCAGGCTGAACAACACTTCCTTAAGCACAGCGACGCAGGATCTTGGATTCAAGATTCAGCGTTAATGCTATCAATGAGTAAAGAGGTCCCATGGTACCTGGTGAGATAGAGTTTCTCTCTATATATTCATTATTTCATATATTTGTGTGTGTTCATCTAGACCAATAGTCTAATTACCTATTGGTCAAGTCAAACATCATTGCCTAAATTTTAGTATATTTCATATGGAGTATGGTTGATCAAGAAACCCATTCTTGGTGTTTTGGGGTCTTGATTCAGGATGATGGGACTGATCGAGTATATGTTGTGGGGGCCCGAGCTGCCTCAGGTTTTGTGTTAACTGTTGGAAGTGAAGTTTTTGAAGAGTCAGGACGATCACTAGTGCGTGGAACCTTAGACTATCTACAGGGCCTCAAGGTTTGTATTATTCTGTATGCAACAGTACTTGCACTGTTGAGTCCTAAGGTTTGATGATGATTTAATTTCAGATGCTTGGTGTTAAGCGAATCGAAAGGGTGCTTCCAACTGGTACTTCATTGACTGCTGTTGGCGAGGTATTTTTTTTTTCTCAATAATTTGAAGTATCCACGATTGTGTCTTTATTGTACACATTGGTGTAGAGGGTTCCAATTCTGTTGTGATGGATGATGAGATTATTTCTATGATATATCATTGTGGATTATGATAACCACATAATCTGCTTTTTTACGTTTGCAAATATAAACCAATATCAGTAGGTATGAACATAGCAGATGATGTACAACTGTGTTGATATTATTGAAAGATGTTCCATTTGACATTGTGATTACTAGTAGAAGAGGAGGAGGAGAGAAAGGGGGGAGGGGGGGTGTTTCCGTGCTGTTGCTTTTCGTCCATATTATTCTAATTTGATTGTGAGAGGTTGTCGATGAGTTGTCAAATTTCTTCTTGTTAATTGGTTTCTGATGGATTGTATTATTGGTACTCTTTTGATCTTTTCCATCCTGCAGTTTTCAACCATAGTTATGCTATTGATCTGTTGTAGACGTACGATAATAAATTTTATAATGAGCATTCATTCATCTATGGTGACATCATTTCCTTTTTTGGGTTATGATATCCATTGGAAACCACTGATGTTAGCTGCATACTATATGGGCTACATCCTTATCCCTTTGCAGTTTTATTACCGACAGAAATAATGTTCTGGTGTCTCTTTCCTGTGAGTCCTATCTTAAAGAGGTTGGTGGATCAAATATGCTTGCCTGAAATATCAGTGGAGTGAATTGAAACTACTAATTCTATAGGATTCTGGACTAATTTGCTAGTGACCTTGATTTGGGAACATCTTAATTATTCTGCTTGCTATTTTTTTTTTAATTTTATGTAACAGTACTGATGTCTGGGTTTTACTTAACTCTTGCCTGAGGAAACATCAAAAGTAGTCCTAGGAACATCTTAATTATTCTGCTTGCTATTGTTATTTTATTTTATGTAACAGTTCTGATGTCTGGGTTTTTAAACTCTTACCTGAGGAGACATTAAAAAAAAACAATAAGAAGAATTTTTTTTGCTAGGATGACAAACCTATGCTTTATAGTTAGCAGGTCATTTGAGAAGTCTCTTACCTGTGCTCCCAGTTTTATGGTCGACCGTTGAGAAAATTTTAATTTATTTGTAATAAAGTGTTCATTTTCCACATCTTCAATGTTGGACTCTGAAATCTATTAAGTTTATCATATATATTTGGATTTATCATATTCATTTGTTTTATCTCACCTATTTTGGTTTCTTCAATTTATGAGCAGGCTGTCAAAGATGATATTGGAACAGTTCGGATTCAGCGTCCCCATAAAGGGCCATTTTATGTCTCTCCCAAAACTATTGATGAACTCATTGGAAATTTGGGAAAGTGGGCCAGGTTTACATGCTTAAACATAATACTTTTTCTTCCTTTAATATTAACTGGAAAAGATGAAACTGTTAAAACATAATGGTGTTTGTGTATCAGGTGGTACAGATATGCCTCATTTGGCTTGACAGTTTTTGGTGCTTTTCTAATTGCCAAGCGTGCTATACAGTACATCATGGAGAGAAGGCGACGTTGGGAACTGCAGAGCAGGTATGTTTTATTGTGGTTAATCATTGTTTTGTGGAAGTGAAGTATCAGGACGAATGGATGATAGATTTGTGAAGTTAAAGTTCAAATGCAATATTTTATTTTTCAATAGCAAGTCTCTTGGTAGTTAGCATCATGTATTACTGGTGAAATTCATTTTGGACCTTAATGAATAGCTGATAAAAAATATGAATGCATCTTATGCACGACTAATAAGTCTTAACAAATGGTTACCAGGAATCCAGTGGATATTGGAATTCATAACGCTTGTATGGTTACTGTTTTACTTGTCTTAGCAGTAAGAAACTGTCTTGTGTCCCAAAAAATGAACAAATTCTAAGAGAATATGCATGACAAGTTGTCAGCTGGTTGTTCAGATTGAAGTCTGTACTGCCTCTAACAAAACAACTTCTACGAAGGGCATTCTTCACATTAGGTCTCCTGTGGAGGTGCCTGCTTTTTTTAAACTGTGTGCATGTCATTCTATTGGAAGTTTAAACCTTGCTCAGTTCCTAGCTTTGGTGAAAAGTTGATGATTTAGGCAGGATCTCATCATTTTATGTTGCAATCATTCTTGTAATAGATTAGCCTGCCAGCTAGCTCTCTACTTGCCTTTTATCTTATTATCCATAATGACTAATGGAGAAATTGCAGGGTTCTTGCTGCTGCTGCTAAAAGACAAGGTCATGATTCTGAAGGTAAATTTGCTGATAATGGTGATTTTTGAAGAGATTATTTGTAATGTGACAATAGATTATTGTCATCATTTCTCAGGTTCGAATGGAAAAGCTGACAATGAATCAGACAGCGGGAAGAGGGAACGTCCAATTCCAGATCTCTGTGTAATATGCCTTGAGCAGGAGTATAATGCTGTTTTTCTCCCGTAAGCTCTCTGGTATCTTATACATAACTATTGTGTGTTTACGAAGCATATGCACACACACAGCATGGTAATTATAAATATATTACCAAATATAACGTAAGATATAAGTTAATTGTTATTTCTTGTGATCTATAATTTGCATGTTTCTAACCTTCTCTCCTGCCAAGTAAATATATTCATACAACTGTCTAGAAGACCTCAACTAGATGCCTCTCAAGAGAAATACAGTGTCTAGGAAGTAGTCATTGGCTTTGGAGTTTGGATATGATGACTTCATATTAGCGGTTTCCCCAAACTATTCCCTTGTTCTTGTCCTTCCATTAGCATACAGGTGCAGCAAACAACACATGCATCCAGTTAATTAGCCCTAGAGTGTCCCCTTATATATGCTTATCATGAAAGATTGGCTCATTCCTGTATTTATTTAAAGGCCAATGATGACACGTGTGCCTTCATTGATCTTGACCTAATTGCATGTAGCCACAAAAGAATTTTTTGGAGCACCTTTTCTTTTTGTTTATTGAGTGGCATTTTCTGAATTCATATTCATCAGGTTGTATGCTTTATATAATCTACAGGTGTGGTCACATGTGCTGCTGTACAACATGCTCTTCACATCTGACAAACTGTCCTCTTTGCCGGAGACGGATAGAGCAGGTAGTGAAGACTTTCCGCCATTGAAAATTTGCTTCTGAGATTTAGCAAGTAATTTGGGTGAAGACAGTTGTCATAGGGACCTGATTTCCTTGTGCACATAAGATTTTGGTGCAACTTTCTAATATTTGTAGATTCCTTCCCAATCAATGTTCTGCTGTCATTGCCCTTTTTGTGCCGAGAAATTTCTTGGTCCTTGTAAACATTACCCCAATGCTCTTTCACAATCATCTTTTTAAGAATTTAGATGTTTTACATTCAGGTATCTGTGTAATCTGATGTAACTCGAGGGATAAATATATTCGCCATCTTAAAGTGTTGAAGATAAAATGAAATTTTCATACTTCCAGTTCCATGTGTTCTCATTGGTGTTGCCACTTTTTATTGCAGTATGCAATTCATAATATAGAAATGCAGAAATTCATGATTATTATATATCTCGAAGAGATAATTTGGTGTGGTGCTGAGAAACATATTTTATCGAAAACATTAAAATTAAAGCTTGTTTTTTAGAAGAATTTTACATGTTCTAATTATTTAAGTTTTAAAATAGCTTCACATCTTAAAACTGCTTTTGTTAACCTCTTTAAAATGGTGTTTTTTGGAAAGAAGAACGTCAATGCTGAATAGAGCAAGAATGAATTGGTACATTTTTAAACCATGGAGACGCTTGTGCTTTGAAGAATGGATGTAGTAACATGAGTCAATTAATTTCTCGTAGTAACGTATCTTTCCTGTGACAACTTTTAGGACATGGGAGTCATTATGGTGAGATTAATTAGAGATGGATTTGGATTGATGATGTTTTGAAATTAATATGAATTTTCAAATATAAAATTATAAAAGATCAATATCTACCAAATTTTACTGTCTATTCAAATCGATCTAAGAAATGCTAACAAGAAGGATTTGTGTGGAGAAGTTGTGAAACAAAGTTGTATACCAAAAGATAGCGCAGGGCATGGGTTCCTTAAGTTTGATTACTGGTATGGCCTTCCCTCGACTTCTTATTGAAAAGCATGTTCTCATTTGGCTACTAGACATTCTTGAAAAATTATTGGACAGATCTCTCTCACCAGCCATGATTGTGATAACGAAGGATTCTTCATGCCAATTTTGGACGCCGGTGCTGAATCTGATGCTTTCTTGATGCTGATTATGAAGTCGTCAATGTGTACTATTATTTTCTTTACTGTCATTTTCCGTGGAGAACAGCCAGTCTCAAATCAAATGGTGTAGCTTCAAATTTAAGGTGTTCTGTCAGATACTAGCATTCAACAGAAAAACATGGGGAGAATATTATCCCAAACCATCACATCATTTTGAAAAGGGTAACTTACAATTTAGTCATGAAATTTAACATAATAGTAAATAAAGTTTTTAAATAGCAATGATAAAATAATAAAATTAAATAATAATCATATTTAATATCATAAAATTATGAAATTATTTATTATTATATAATTATTATATATAATAAAAATATTTATATTTGTAAAACTAAATAATTATTGTCTAATTAAATGATTATTATTTAATTATTATTTAATTTTATTAATTTGAATTTTTATTTTTAAATAATAAAATTAAAATTATATTTATTATATATATGCATGGTTATTTTAGTTATTTTTTATAAATTTAATAACAAAAAATACGAAAATTGAATAAAATGACTAAATAGTCTAATAGAACTAAAACTGAGGAATTAATGAATTATTTTATTAAAAATTAGAGACCAATTAATTAATTAGGTCAAATTTCCAAGACTAAATAGTGATTTACACTTTTGAAAAATTCACATGATTGTTCTTCTTTTTTTTTTTTTTGGGTTGATATGGGTTTATGTGAAATTTAAACTCAGAATCTCAAAGTTGTAGGGTCAGGTCAGTATCACTAAATTAAAAGTTTATTGATTATAAAAGGTTTTTCTTTTGGGGCCTTCTATGAATAGTTTGTTAGAAATCAAAGTAAAATTATTTTATTTCATTTAGCAAACAATGACTAATGAAAAGTTACAATCTTTTTAAATATTTTTATAAATTAAGCTATTTTTTTTGTAATTCTTTTTAATTACAAAAAAAAATTTAATTTTATGAAATATAATTTATCTCATGCACAAAAACGTTTCTAAATTAATGAAAAAGAAAAATAATTTCATAATTACAGAAAAAATAGAAGTCACTGTTTTCTTATTTTTTATATAAATAAAACTATTTTTAGTAATTCTTCTTAATTGCGAAAAAATTTTAATTTTATAGAAATATGATTTATTTTATATAGAATAATAACTTAACGAAAAAAGTTCATAAATTAATGAAAAAGAAAAATTAATTTTGTAATTATAAAAAAAAATTACTCACTAACAAAAAATTAGAATTTTATTATATTTTTTTGTAAGTTAAATTATTTTATCATAAAATTTATAGAAAACAAAATATTATATTTTGTTTTAAAACAAACAACCCAAGAATTTATGTTTTCTTTTTTCTTTATTCTTAGCAACCATTTCGAATCTTTCTTCATCAAAAACTTTGCCAAATCAATCATTTTGGTACTCTCAACTTGATTCCGGCCTCACCTTCTCTATGATATATTCCATTTTATGAAATATAAAATTTGCAATTGCCTTGCAACTTTAGTTTTCCAAACAGTACTTTCTCGATTTCCCAAACAGAACAGCAATAGTCTTGACCATGGATGTATATGAAAAGATCAATAAGGCAGTTATTGTCTGTTCTGCTGTCCAAACAATTCGTGGCATTTCACATCATCCACGAGCCAACCCAGCTTCAAATTCATCCTTACCAATTCCTGGGAAAATCACTGATATTCACTGCAAATCAAATTCTTCAGAACATCCCAAATCAGTAGAGGGTACTCACCTTGAAACACACAAGAAAATGGAGGCAGTTTATGCAGTTGCCATCAACTTCGATTTTTCAAGCCAATCTCGACCAACTGAGAAGCCTAAGTCAGCTACTCCAGCCGAGTCTTGTCGAAAAGACACCCAAGCAGCCGAAGTTGCTTCCAAGATGGAACCTGAAGTGGGCAAGGCCAATCCCATGGGGGGAACCCCTGAATTCAACATGCAAGAAGGTAAGAAAATGGAAATGCGCAGTGAAGATAGTTTCACTGAGTATATCAATCGCGTAAAGAATATGATGAGGAAGACTATATTAAATGTTGGTGATAGGCCAATGCCAAATGTTCTTAATGTATCAAATGTCAGTGATGGAAAAAATGCTTCAGGAAAAAATGAGTTTTCAGAATATATTGATCGTGCCGGAATTAAGATCAGAACTACATCAAGTATTGGCGGTGGAAATTCTCGAATGTCTTAAAGTGAAAAAGCAAAAGACTATGAACTACAGAACATCTCAATCTTTATGTTGAGAAGGTTTTGATGAATAATGATGGTGTTGGTAGTTGCAAGAGATGAATTTTCTTTTTATGAAATGTCTTGTTTAAGCTTTAAGCTATAGGTTTGTGTCTTGTTTGCTTTATTCTTTTCTTGGTGCAAGAAGATCAGCAATGCATAAAATAATTAACCATCTATTGGCAATTTGCTCTGTTTTCCTGTGTAGAATTTTACAAAAAACTCTCTATTTCTCCGACAAACAACAGCTTAGTTTTTCTCCCTCTTGCATTAAAATGAAAATTAATCGAAAATCTATTCGCAGGCGCAGAACTCATATGAACGTAAAAGAAAAAATTTAGCATGGAGTATGCTGAAATACTTTTTCTGATGGCACATCAGTGATCTCTTCCGTCAATCCCTTGAGGCATTATGAAACCCTTTGGGGTTAATATGTTAATGCAATGCCAGGATAATTATACAAATACAGATATGGTAGAATAAGACATTGGAAGCCCTCTTGATGCTAATAATGTTGATATCTAAATTCTTCTGTAAAGCCAGCAGGAAAATCCTAAAAATGCATCTTAATCTTCTCATTTACCTTCTTCTTACAAAGAAGTACACTTTTGAGTTTTGAGGACATAATAACATAGGATCAAATGTTGCTGAGCTCCAATTCATTATAATGGGTTCCATGAGACCCTGAGAAAATGTAGAAATTAATAGGTATAAAATAATACTACTTTTCTATCCTGTAGTGTGTTTTATAAGAGAAAAATCGCATTCCAATTAGGTGAGAGATAGACAAGTAGAAAGGTTCTGGTGGGGTAGACTAGTTCTTGATTAGAACTGCAAGTGCTACCAAAAGTTAAAAATAGAAAGAAAAACAAAAACAAGGGTCTGAATGGAATCGGAAAGTTGTGATACACATCGTAATTCAAATACATATCTCAAAAAGCATAGATTCTGAAATTTTCCTTAGTGGCCTTCCTTGACTTTTGGACTTGGGGTAGCGTGGAAGCATATTCTCTTTTGGGGGATGAGCTAATACAACTGATTGGATTTTTCTCCCATTTCTGCCAGTTGGCAATTCACCAAAACTAGTTAGAACCCGAATGGAGTATGAACTAACTTCAGAATCTGCCACAGTAAAATTGTTGTTTGTCACTTGAAACAATGAGCTTCGAAGCAAGAAAGGCAGAGACTTTCACCAACACAACCGATTCTCCTGTCGGAAGTTTCTCACTTGTTTAACATGGAATTTTTCGATAATCATGCTGAATCTGATGCCTCTCTACGCTTATTATGTGAAGGCAGTCAAACTGCTTTGTTGTTTTCTGAATTCTCACCCGGTTTGTGTAAAACAGCTATAGAGTCTGAAATATTTGCTTCACTTGAGTTTCAAGCTGTGAGGAAAATTAGCACCAAAGTAGGGAATATGAATATGATCCCAAAGTATTCAATCATTAATTAATTTCTAAAAACATTTATAAGGAATCTTAGCTGAAATATCTCCTCAAAATTTCTGCTCATCACAACTCATTTTCGCACAAGAATCTCAAGAAACGTGATCTACTTCTATTATTATTTTATACAGTATAAAATCCCCAACTCCTTCTAGCTCTAGTAATTTGCAGTAGGCTTTCGTTCGCCTTCGCAAACTCTTGACTTCTTATTTTCCCAACCTAATAATCCTCATATTTCCAATTCACATTCAAAGAATGGAAAAGAAACGCAATACCAATAGCTGCCCTATAGAAGCTTGTGAAAAAGTCTACAAAGCAGTAACTATCTCTCCTGCTTTCCAAGCCATTCGTCGAATCCCATATCATCTGAAGTCTAGGTCTGATAGCCCTGCGTCTGTGAAACCTACTTATATCCAATCCAAAAAAAGGTATTCAAAACAGAATAAACATAAGAATAAGGAAGAAGCTGAAGCAGTTGCCGTTGCCATCAATTTTGATTACTCAAGCCTGCCTCCACCAAATGAGAAACCAAACTCAGATACTCCACCTGAGCTCATTCAGAAGAACACCCACGTATCCAAAGCTGCTTCCAGGATTAAACCTGAAGCTACATCAGGAAACAACATTGCTGGCCAAGGAATTAAGACTAATCCTGAAGTAGTGAAATCAGGTTATGTTAAGTTGGAACAAGGTGAGAAAACTGGAGTGCACATTGAAGATAGATTCACGGACTATATTAAACGTGGAAAAGTCAAGAATGGAACTATTTCACACCCTGGTGAAGAAATCAATGCTTCAGGAAAACATAAGTTATCAGATAATGTAACAGGAAAAGATAAATTCTCTGATTACATTGATCGTACAAAGCATAAGCTTAGAACAGCAATAAGCTTTGGTGCTGGGAAGAGCAACTCTTAAGCTATTAACAATTTCTGAATTAAAGGGCCTTAATTTGATGAAATAAAGATTGTTTCTGTTTCAATTTTCAATATTTGTGAGAAAATACTATTGTTATGATGGATCAAAAATAAATAATTGTCGTAATATGTTATGTTTTTTTTTGTTGATGTATTCATAAATTTGATGGTTTTTTGTAAAACCTTAATTATAAGGTGTCTTAATGGCAATTAATTTGATTTTTTTTTTAAAACCTTATACTAATGTTTACCTATTTAAATGACGAAGCCAGAATTATTTTCTGGGGGTCAAGTATGAACCTTGTACTAATGTTTACCTATTTAAATGAAAAACATATAAATATTTTGAATATTAAATTTAAATATAAAAATATACCAATTAAGTCAATATATAATTAAAGCCCAAAATAGCAATATTTATAGGGAAAACCATATATATATCATAGCACTTATCACTTGACCGATTATATATAATATACACACTGCACACACATATATAGAGTAATATAACACATGACCGATGACTCCCAAATTCCCAATTGATCAGATTTATCATATATAATATTAATAATTGATAAGTTTACTATTCTATAAGAAGATTAGAAATAGAAGATACTGCAAATTGCAATATGCATAGGCTAAACCCAATTTAAAAAATAAAATAAAACAACTAGAACTAGAAGAGACTACAACGGTAGATAAGTAAAAAATTGTAAGAAATTGAAAAATAAAAAAAGAAAAAGAATATTATTTTTTTTATAAAAAAAAAAAAGGAAGGAATGTAAAAAATGTGAAAAGAGTAGCTTTCATTGGAAGCTTTTATGAGTTGGTTTGAAATATGTGTTGGGTTGGGCCAATAACAAACTCACAAGAAGATTTAAATTTTTTGGTTGTGTGGGCTACACTATTGAACTCAACTTTTACATTTGGGCCAATAAAAAAAACTTTTAATTAGATTATTAATCAATAATAATAAATATTATAATGAGCCGTCTATTGTGAATCATAACATTAACTTTAATTTCTAAAAAAAAATCATTAAGTTTAATTATTAAATTTCAAAAAGTCAGCCTAATAAATTCGTATACTGTAAATTAGCATATTATATATTAAAATTTTCAAAAATTAGGGAACTATTTTTTTTTTATATATAAATTATTATATTATATTTTAAAATGTTTAAAAGTTAGGGGTGATAGCCCTCTTGGCCTCCTAGCTCCGTGATTGACAAGCAGAATACCTCTTAGAAATTTAATACAATATTACCATGATTTTACTGCTTGAGATTACGAGCCTATAGTTGTTCTTACATATTCTTGAACCATGAATATCGTTATCCTACAAATCCTACAGAAAAAATAATATACATAAATTTCTTTATCTTACAGAAAAAACACTCTACACGGACGTCCTTCTACCTAATGAAAAACTAAAAGAGCGTGATGACAACTATTCCATGATTTTCTATGGGTGAATTACTTTTCGCCTAAATCCTCATTTTATTATTTTTTGCTTTTTTTTTTTTTTTTTTTTTTGTGCCAAAGAATAATTACATCATTGCATGGATAATAATAAAAATAAATATTTTTTTAAAAAAAATGCTATTTAAAATTTTTAGTTTAATTTAATTTGATATTTAATATTTTTCAAAATAATTTAAGCACCTATTTCAAAAAAAAAAAATTAAGCATTATAGGTGATATTAATAATCTATTAATTTTCAAATGATTTTGAAAATTGATTTTCAAATTAAATGTGATATTTTTTGTTGAACAAAAACTGTTAGTGTACTTTTTTGCTTTGAAAAAATAATCATATACATATATTATCATAACAGTAGTATATTCATTATACATGACTTGTAAGTTCATTAAGAATAGTCAAAAATTTATTGGAATATAATGAAAGGTTGATTATTTTTGTATAAGGTGCAAGTTTGTTTTTAAGAAGTTAAAGTTATATTTAGCCATGGTAACAAGTTTATTGGAAAACAACTCTTACAGTTTACAAATCATAAATCTACATCATATATTTAATGAACTTATAATCAATATTTAATGATAAAATTGTTTATAAGTGGTGAATGTGATTATAATAAAAATTATATTTGACAGTGAATTTTCAATAAATTTACACCATACTATTGATGAACTTATAATTTATATTAACAGATCTATTATAATGAATCTAATAGTTATAAATGATAAATTTACAATGAACTTAAATTTAAAAAATAAATTAATGTAAAAAATAAATTAATTTACTGTATATTTATATTTATAAGTAATAATTATTAATGGGCTAGCTGGAGTTAGAGACATGGTATAGTGTGCATATAAGGTATTTTCCTGATACGCATTCTATCTTGCTCCACAATTCACCATAGATCCAGGTCTACAGTATAACAATCATTGAAAATTCATGTTAAAAATTGGATATTTTTCGCCAATTAAAAAATCAGCTACCCTGCATCTATTCTCCCTCAAAACAAATCGTAGCTTTTGTCAGACCGACTTTGTAGCCCAACAGGCTCTTTTTTCAAACGAACCATAACAGACTCCTAGCCTCTTAGGCCCGAATTGAATAGGGCATCTTTGGGCTATTGAAGTTAGCCCAGCCCACCATGTTAATTAGACCATGCTAATTCATGTGACAAGAAGATCTACCAAAACATAGTCAAACAGTAAAGAAGTATTTAATAACGCTTATTTTAAAAATTTTAATTAAATTAAAAATTAATTAAAATCATAAATTAAAATTTTTAACTTAAAATTTACAATCAATACAATAACTTATTAGATTTTTAAATCTTTTAATAATTTAAAAATTATATCATCTATTTTATTTTGTAGTTAGAATTTAATACTTAAATTGCAACATTTAATTTTCAGTTTTATCAAATATCACTAAATGGATATGAGACCTAATATGAATCCCCATTGTTAAAAAAAAAAAATCAATGTTTCTAATCAACATAGCTAATTAACAAATATTATATTGTATTGTTATGTTATGCAAATATATAAGAAACTTTTAGGTAGACTTAATATATTATGTCATTTGTATACCCAATCAAATATACACTAATATATAGTGTTATTTATTAGATTTATCATTTGTATTGATTGGTGCTTAATCACGGGTAGTTAATGATAATAAATAATCCAACTAATAAATATTGCATATAATAAATAACATCACATGTCAATACATAATTAATTTAGTCTACTGATAATGTGATAGATTAAATCCAGCAAAGAATTTTTCACAAATATGCTGTCTGCTCCTTTGACGTTAATTAAATACTCCCTCCGTTTCAAAATAATTCTCTTTATAAATTTTATTTTGTTTCAAAATATTTATCATTTTAGGATTTTAAGAAAATATTTATTGTTATAAATATAATGGAGAAAAATAAGAACAAAGAATATATAGAAAATAATAGTTTTTCTAGTTATCCCATTCAATAGTATTAGGCTATTTATATGAAATACATAAGAGAAAGAAATATGACAATCAATACTAATATGGAAACATGAGTATTTATATATATGGAAAGACATCAATCAAATCTTATAATATATTATAACACTTTCCCTTGATATTTTTTATAAAGAATATGTCTCGTTAAAACCTTACTAAGGAAAAATCCTGTAGAAAAAAAATATTAGTGAAGGAAAAAGAGTACATTATTATTGTAGAGATTTGCATCATAACACTACCTCGTTAAAAATCTTGCTAGAAAAATCAAATGGGACAAAACCTAGGTTAAGAAAAAAAGAGTACAGTGCACTAAATCTCTCTCTCATAAAATATAATTTCTATCAAATATCTCTTAGCCAATGTATGCCAATTTTGTTTATCAACTTTTCAAATACAGTTGTAAGGAATGCCTTTGTAAATAAATCTGTCAAATTGTCAAACTGTATATTTAATTATATTTAAGTAATATTCACATATAATAATTTATTTATAGTACTCTTTTCGAATATTACTTGCGCTATGAATATGCCTCGTTAAAAACCTTGCTAAAAAATCCAGTAGAAAAAAAATAGGTAAAGAAAAGAGTACATTTCATGCGCTATTTTGTCATTACACAGATTGCATCATTAAAAACTTTTGTCCAAGAAAATCTTGTGGGATAAACTTGACTAAGGAAAAAGAGTACAATCATATACTAATTCGCTCTCTCCTGATGAGGACAGATTTTAATATAGTGTATAGTAATTGATAAAACAATACCGTTTAAATACCACATTAGATCAAGACTTAGTATATAAGTCTGTTAAGTTATTACTCAAGCGAATTTGGTGAATATCTTTTCTGAAACTTATGTATATACAAGAATTTAGATAAAGTTTATGTCTACTTCGCTACCGTTGATATAACCACTTTTAATTTGTGCAATGTAAATTGTATTATTCTCAAAATATAATGGGAGTATCTTTTAATGAAGTGCTTCATGACCATAAAAACTTTTATAAAATTGCAGTATCACTATAAGTGAATACATAACCAGTCTAAGATTTATCATCATAGAGACTAAGCAAATAACCAATATTCGCATATAAACCAATTTCAAATATGAATCATAATATTAATAGTATATTGAAGATAACTTTTTACACCACTCTAATATCTCTTAGTAGGTGCAGAGCTATACCTAGTTAGGAATTTTTCTTACAAATGCAATTTTAGACCTTATGCAATTTGCAATATATATGAGTGCCTCTATAGCACTTGTATATGGTATTTCAAGTTTAAATAGCTATTTGTTTATCTTATTTATGTTTAAAATGATATCTCTTCACTTCAAGTGAGAGGACCACCGCTGATATGTTTAAGAGAAAAGATTTATCTATACAAAGTTGTTTAAGTACCTTTTCTGCATAAGTAGACAAGTGTATTATGACTCATTGATAATCAGTCTGCAAGCTGATACAAAATTTTATTAAATTTTTCATTTCAAACTCACTTTTCAAATGGATACATACTTTTTTGAGTTCTTTAGGAGTCACACTGATATTTAAATCATCAACATATATTGCAACAATAACATCTACCATTCTATGGTTTTTTGTGAATATAAATAAACATAGTGTATTATTCACATATCTTTCTTTCAATAAGAATTTACTCAAACAATTACATCAAATGTCCATATTGGTTTTAATCCATACAAAAACTTTTGCAATTTAATGAAATACATGTCACTTGTTTAATGTATATTCATTTATAATATCTCTAGTCCTTCTAAGACTCTCATATAAGTATCATTTTCATAAAGCATATATCAAACATTTCTTTAACTACCATACTAATTAAATATCATAACATTATCATTTCTATAATAAGAGAATTAGTTTTCTCATAATTAATGATAGGGTGAGTCTAGCTCTGCTTTAATTGCCTATTTCCATGATAATCAATCACATTTATGCTTATATTTAGTTATACTTGTAGATTATGGATCCAAACTTTCTCTTGAAATAGTAAATGCTACTGTTGAGACAAATTCATCGTTGACAATAATTGAATTTCTATCAACTCTTTCTTTTATATCACAAAAATAATTGAGATCTCATAGTTTTCATTTATATGATCATCAATTTCAGAAATCATATCTAGAGGATCTAATTGTTCTGTTATCTCAGTATGTGTCTCATAATTAGCTATAACTCTTTGACTGAGATCTTCCTCTTCATAAGGTTTTATGAGTGACGCTGCTTTTCTTTTTTGCATATTTTTATCTTTAGTTGCAATTTACTATCCACACTTCTGACTTGTAATAAAATTGATTGATTTTCTATTTGCAACCACAACCCTTGCTGGGTATTAGCAGCTATAATATGAGATTTTGTCACTCTTTTAGCATCTATAAATGCATTTAGCAGTTAAGTTGCAGTTTGTTGCAACTGTATTATTTTGTGAACTTCTGATTCATTTTAACTTGTACATGGATCAAAATTATTTAAAGAGTTCTCTTTCCAATAAATTTCTTGACATTCTTTAGCATTGCAGGTGCTTTTTCTTCCCCTAATGTCGAGAAATGTATCTTATCAAAATAAATTTTTAGTCTATTTTATGGACCCATTATCTCACATTGAGATAGTAATATTAATATATTCATAGCACAACTAAAAATTTGCGGTTTATGTTCTTGTACAAGTTTCAAAAGAGAATATGTATGATATACATAATGACATTCATACTAAACTTTCAAGGTTTAATTATTGAACTATAAGTTCAATACTTGAACTGCAGGTTTGATGCAATATATTGTGCATGTATACAGAGAATAAAACAATAATGAAATAACTCATTATAATGCACAACTTATAAAATCCTTATAAATTACTCCTTCAAGTAGTTTACATAAAATCACCAATATTAAGTTTTGTCTTCAATATGAGTTGTTACTCTTTCAGAGTTTTTATAATCTATCAAATAATTCATAACATTTACTTCAGGGAATGCAGTTGTACTAGTGGGCATTGTTTGATAATTTCTCATTAGCAATTATTTTTTCAGAATTCTCATGATGTGCTAAATGATTTATAGCATTCACTTTAAGGAATATAGTTGTATTAGTGGGTATTGTTTGGTGATTTCTCATTAGCAATTATTTTTTGCACCCATTATAAGATAAATAATATTTGTAAACTTTCACTTTTTATACTGCTATTACAGGAGCATTAACTTTATTACCGCATAATTTCAACTGTGAAGTAATTTTAAATATGGTTGAATTATATTTTAAAATAGATTTTAAGTTTTGTAGGCGTAGATTTAGCCAATCATATTGAGCTTGTGATAATACCACGTCTTTCAAGTGATCATATCGAGTTTTAAAGCTTTTTTAGATAATATAAAAATATTAAATAGTGAGATATTCATCCATTAGACCCCTTTTACATATAGTATAAATATGATCAAAGTCTTTGTGTTGGAAATAAAATAAAAATATTAAATTGATTTTCTTAAAAATCTAGAACTCAATCGATTTTGAGAAAAATTAAGAAATTTGAACTAGTTTAATGTAAAAACTCCAATAATCAATCCAACCATTTATAATAAATTCATATTTATAATGAAGTAATAAATTTTCAATTATTTCAAATTTCATATTGAAATCAGACACATAAACAATATAAATTTTATACTCAAAAGTCAAAATAAGGCAATTACTATAAAATATATTTGCATCAAGCCAAGTTGAAGACAAATTAGCCATTAATTATAAGGCACAACAATCTTTATACTAGAATTCTAGTTAAAAATAAAATAAAAAATAATATGCAATGACACAAATAAATTATACTTGCTAATCACAGAAACCAATATATATATACAATATATTTATTATGGCATATTTATAATTTCATTAAGGAATTTAGGACATAGATACTGTGAGTATAAGTGAAGACATATATTGAGTAAACTTAAGCTAATTATCAATTTCACAATATTTTTGGAACTCTTAATGTATTAATTGGTCAAAAATTAGTGAATTACATAGGTTCAAATCTTCAAAATACAGAGTGTACACTATAACTATTATATACTCCTAGTACAAGCAGAGTTTATTATATAATATATAAACTAAATTTTTCATAAGCAATCATCTCAATCATGCCAAAAAAAAAATGCAAAAGAAAAATACAAATTTTCTATTTATATTTTATATATATAATACTGTTCATTTATTAAAATAAAATCACCAAGAGTATATATATAATAAATTAACCAATTAAATATTTTAAATATCTATTGTAATTTGTAACCCATTGAAATTGTTAAAGGAATAAAATATGGCAAACAAGAAGTTCACCCTACAAATATTAACTAGAGTACCAAACCTATCAAATGGTTTTCGGGCAAATAAAAAATCTTTAGCAGCATTAAATTTTCAATACCCAAAGGAGTGATACTAGTTAATCCAGATCTTGTTAGACTTAATTTCATATTCAACAAAATCAAAATTAATGGGTAATATGCCACATTGGTTTGCTGCTCTTAATTTCATATCAACAAATTATACTATCACGACAACACAGTATGAGAATCCCATAAGATAAATAATTAATTAAGACTAATTCAAGAATTTTAGCATTTAGTATCCATAATAAATAATTCTTACTCGTGATTTCGAGAGCCATCAGTTAACATTGTCTAATATAATATCATAATAAAATTAGTCTTTTAAAGACTTACAGACAATACATTTAGTTCTTTAGGAATATTAAATAATTCTTTATGACTTTTATATTTGTTTATTTTGATTAGTTTTTTAAGAACTATATAGAATATTAATTTTTCAGGAACTGTATAGAATACCAGTTCTTTAGGAACTGTAAAGAATACCAGTTCTTCAAGAACTGTAATTATTATTAATCTTTTAGAAACTCATAGCTTAGTTATTTATTTAATTAGTTCTTCAGAAATTATAAATAATACTAGTTCTTTAAGAACTATAATTTAAAATATAATACTAGTTCTTTAGAAACTCATAGTTTAGTTATTTATTTAATTAGTTTTTCATGAACTATAAATAATACTAGTTTTTCAGAAACTAGTATTTAAAATATGATGCTAATTTTTCAAGAACTACAATTTAAAATATAATGTTAGTTTTTCATGAACTATAATTTAAAATATAGTGCTAGTTCTTCAAGAATTAGAGTTTAATTGATTAATCATTAAATAGTATATCAAATCTTTATAAATCTAAAAAAAAAATGATTTGAGGTAATTGACTGTAAGAGAGAAAAAAAAAAAACGATTTCTTCAAAATAATTAGCAAATATGTTCAAACAAGTTCTTTAAAAAAAATGATTTAGTTTTTTTTTTTCTTAAGAAAAATGTATTTGATACATAAATATTAATAATAATAGTAATTAATTAGACAAAATTTGTTTACCATAAATTTTGAATTTTATTTCTTCAAATTTTTCGTTTTAACTGGGTTGTAGCAAATCACAAGCTATCCAAAATTATGAACAATATTGTAAAACGATTCATACTGATAATGTGTTATAAATATAATTGAGAAGAATAAGAACGAAGAATATAGAAAAGATAATAGTTTTTCTAATTATTCCATTTAATAGTATTAGGTCCTGTATATATAGTACATAAGAAAAAAAAAAAGGAAAATTTTTTAATAAGGAACATACAATCAATACTAATATGAAAACTAGAGTATTCATATATATGGAAAGATATCAATCAAATCCTACAATATATCATAACATTTATTATTTTTTTCCAACTTTATTATTTTTTTAT
The DNA here is from genome assembly GCA_947687605.1 of Reutealis trisperma. Taxonomy (NCBI): domain Eukaryota; kingdom Viridiplantae; phylum Streptophyta; class Magnoliopsida; order Malpighiales; family Euphorbiaceae; genus Reutealis; species Reutealis trisperma. Next base: position 8,635,315 of record CANTUT010000033.1, on the reverse strand, counting down.
CACTATATTAAATATTCACATTAATTGCTTTTATTTATTTACATCAAAATAAAAAAAAAGATATTTTAGTATTTTTAATTTATAATTATGATAATTAAATGAACTTCTTAATATATGTGCACTATCTTAAAATGATTATTAATTTAAATCGGAGAGAGTAGCCTTTGGGAAATTGCTTTTGAAATTTTTAGATGTTAGCAATGATAATTTTAAAAAAGCTGTATTTTTAATTTATTTAAACTATGGTTTATTAAAAGCCAAACTACGAATTTTTTTTTTATTTTCTTGTAAAAAATCAAAATTAATGTCGTTAATTTTTAGATGTGGATTATTTTATTTTATTCAGGCCAAACCCTTTTTGCCTATTTAGGCAAAGTTCCAGAAGAATCATGATTCAAATGCTAGCATTCAAGATTATTGATCTTGAGATTTCCTCCCTTTTCAACAACAATAAATTAGTTTATCAACCCTAAAGGTTTTCATATATATATATGTATATACTATTTTTCTTTATAATGACAACACAACCTATAAATCAGTTATCTGGTCGGTGCAAATTATGCAATTGAATTGTCATTCTTTAATTTAATCTCTCTGCCTCTCCTCTGTCTATTCTTTTGTACAACAATTTTGTCAATAAATTAATAGAGGAAACAGCAGAGAAATTGTAGCAATTTTGACATTCTAATTTTTCCATGGCAACGACGAAAACTCTCAAATAAGTCTGATTAACGATTATTATTTGTTAGTACATTTCCTTTTTGAAATATCAGCAAAGCACCATTTATGTACCATATACGTACTATAGCTACCCACCATGTGATCCAGCTGCAATAATCAAGTAGGTCACAAGATTATTATAACTTAGTTTGATTTTAACAAATATTATTGACTTGATGCTATTATGTGTATGAAAAAAAAAAAAAAAAACATGGAAACAAAATTTTCTTTTAGCTTGATTATATGATTAAGATTCAAAATTTGTAATCTTATAATTTTTTTATTTAAACAAGAAAATGTTATACGAATTAATTTTTACTTATTATATTAAGTTCACCTCTTAATCTGGTACGATAAAAAATAAAACATTTATATTATAATTAAGAATTCATAAAGGAGAGGAAAATTCTCATTTAACTCTAAAAATGAAACTCCGAACAATAAAATGAGCAAATCATTTTATTGATTAAATTAATTATTGTAGAATTTTCAAAAATAATTTTAATATTACTCAATCAAGTAGGGCATACTATTCCAACCTCTAAACAAATAAAGAGAAAGCATTATAATATTAAGAAGGATCTGTATTTCTGCGTGTCCTTTGGTAAGCAAGAGTACTTAATTCTTTTGGAGAGTTTGACCTTTACAAAGACCTAAAATACTAATATAGCAATATTGGAGAGCTTTTGGGTGTTTTCAAAGAGCAAAGATTTGTTGGCGTTTAGGCTTTCTATATTTGTTGATTTTACCCTTAAAAATGTAAATATGGCAGACTGACTTGCAAAATGCACATGTCACCTCCCTATTTAATATATATACTTCCAAAAAAAAAAATCCTGTTAGAGTTCCTGAAATAATGACTTTTCTCAGTGCAAATACAATTTCTGGGAAATTAATAATAATAATAATAAATAATATATTTTCAGAAAGCATAAACTAATTTGGAATCTTCAAGGCAATATGAATTAATATATAGTTATACACAAAGAACAAGGCGGATCTGGTTCAATCTAATTATGACCAGCTAGCCTATATATATGCAACTAAGCATGATTCACATAAATTCTTTAATTGAATCTTTCAAAGCAAACAATATTCTGTTAATGTAAATGATTAGCTTAATTTATAATATTTATTAATTAGAGTTACAAATGTATGTATATTTTTCATTAAAAAAAATAGTCCTTAGTCATGTGAAAGTTAATTTTAACTAATAAAAATATAGACTTATTAATGATAAAAACATTATTTATATTTTTTTTTCTATTTTTCTTAGATCCAATATATATGTTACATGTACATTTTTAATGATTAATAACAAAGAGAAAATGCTCGTTCTACAATAAAAATATCATTTTGAAATCTAAAAAAAAAAAACAATTTCTCTTTATATGATTTATAAGTGCAAATTAATATGAATTTTTTAATTTTTTTTTCTATTTTTTTTAATTTTTGAAGCTAAAGCCAAGCTACTTTCAAGTCTCAATAACAACGATCATTGATGATCAACTGGCAAGTCTGCCCATGGTGGCTTTGCTGTTAACAAAATTATTAAAAAGATTGCTTATATAATTATTCACATTGACATAAGGCTCTTTATTATATAAATATATTTCCTGAATTGCATGCGGTCGGTCTTATATATATAATGGAATGGAATGGAATAATATAAAACAATGAATCATTTTAATTAAGGTAAATGCATGCACGCTCTAATATCTTAATTACTGAAGCAGCGGGGACCTTTCAGCTTGGCCTAAAGTCAATAACTCAATATCATCATAAAAATTATATTAGTTTTATAGATCTTGTAACTTGTTATAATATATTATAAGATTTTATTGATATCTTTTCATATATATAAATATTCTAATTTGCATATTAGTATTGATTGTATTTTCTTTATTGGAAAAACTTCATATTTCTTTCTCTTTTGTATTTTATATAAAACGCTTAATACTATTAAATATAATAACTATAAAACTATTCTTTTTTTTATATTTTTTATTCTTATTTACAACATAACCTTATTTATTTATTTTAGTTCTCTTTTGGGGTTGAAATTTACTTTATATGAGATGATTTCATGCCCTTAATTAGTTATCTTTTTCTACACTAAATTGTTTTAAATATGTATATGCCTATTATTCTAATTACTTGATTAATTAAAAGACCATTTGTTTCATTAAAAATAAGGTCAAAAATCAAAATCGAAACGGGTGATTTCGATTTCTAGCAACAAAAAAATAAAAAAATTGTAAAACTATGAACTGTCCCTGTTGGGTATGTTGTGAGCATGCATGCGAATGTTACTTGAGATTTTATATAATTTGAACAATTTGTTCATAGATATAGTGTGCATTTACGTTGCTTTTCACTTTGATTTTGACTTGTGTGGTTTATACAGATTGCTTATTTAAATTATATTCAGTAAAAAAAAAAAATTTACATCAGATCCAAATTAATTGCTATAAAGTTCATAAAGGTTAAAAGAAAATTAAAAAAAAAAATTGAAGTAATAAATTTACATGTGAAAATTTAATCTAAATAAATATGTATTAGTTATTAAATCAATATTTTTAATGACAAAAGTGTTTATTTTATAAAGTGAGAGGAAGCAAAAGCACAAAAGGCAAATTTTAACCACCCAATAAGCTTGAATACTTTTTAACCTTTAGTTAGGTCAAAGAAGCTATTATTACTGTCTAATATATACCACCTTTTATTAGTCAAATCTAATTTTTATATTGTTTAGGTAGCTTTAATTAATTAATTAATTTTTTTTAAATTAAAATTTGTATAATTTTAAAAATATCAAATTAAAATTTAATTTTTTGTTTTTAATGATTGTTATAATGTGAAAAGCCTCACAAAAATCATACATGGAAAATGGAGTTGAGGATTGAAAGGGCAGCAAGCTAAATCTCGTGCTTTTCATGTTATCAAATGGTTAAAAAAAAAAATCATTAATAAAAGCTAACTATTTTATTTTAATTAAATTAACACACATGACTTCTGCCTTTTTTCCTGTCCATAAAACCTAACTTCACGTTAGGCTGCTAAAGTACAATTAAATTAATCAGTGCCAAAAAAAAAAAAGTACAATTAAATTAAATAATAGTAATAGCCACCAAATCCTCCAGCCCATGAAATATTTCATGTATGTTTGCATCATCCCACGTATGTTTTTTTTTGTCTCAATTAAGCCCTAAGCAAAATTTGTTTCAATTCACCCTTCTATTTCTAACTCTAATATTAATTTAATTGATAAAAAAGTTTATTTTTTATTTTTATTGATGAGTTTCATTTATAATATTAATATTCACAAGATTATTTTTTATTATATAAATCGATTATGAAATATTCTCTTAAACTAGTCTAATTTAATGAGTAATATGATATATTTTATCAAATATAAATTTTTTATTCATTTTTTACTTAGTTAAAGGATATTTATTTTTTTATATATTTTTTATCTCATTATAATAATATATGTGTTTAACATAGATAAAAAAATTTCGTAAAATATAAAAATAACACTTATTTTTAAATATTTTTTGAATTATTTATTTTATGAATTTAGAAAAAGAGCACGTGGTTAAGAGTTAAGGAAATTAAATTTTATTAATTAAAATATGTATAAACTAATATGGAGTATTTACATTCTATAAAATGGAGTTACGTAAATGGGGCATAATATTATTAATTATTATTTTTTTATTATTAAGGCAAATAAAAAAATTAAAACAGAAGCATATTTATTATTATTTAAAACGGAAGCATATTTATTCCTGATGTTTCAAACAATGTGCCAACTCAAATGTGTTGTGGCTATCCTAAGGGAATAAAAAAAAAAAATTCCTACTTTACGATATTAATGGTTGTAATGAAGCCACGTGGCACATTAAACGTTGATTAGAGGGATGCTCTCTATTTATTTGGATGGTCTACAATAAATATGCGACTTGTAATTCACAAAAAAGCTACCAAAAAACACATTACAAGTGTCTGAGATAAAAAGAGATAGACTATTCTTTATGGCATTGAAATTTGATAAAGAATCTTCTAGGTCTAACCATTGTTTTTTTATTTTTTTTATAATTTAATTGGAAAGACATACCCATATTTTCATTATATATATATCCGTTATAAAAAGATTGTCCACTTTTTTTCTCACATAATTTAAAAAAAAATCATTAATTGTTTGTCAACTCATAAATTTTATTATATTTTTCTACTTATATCCTTACATATATTCATTTATTACTATCTTTATTTTTAATTTTGAGAATAAATACTTTTCAATTAATAAGAATAAAATTGGCAAATATCTTTAACTATTTTTATAGTGAACAATTATTTTGCGACATTTTAAAAAGAAATAGTGAACAATTTTTTTTAGAATATAGGGAATATTTTAGATAATTAACTTTAGGATTTGATATTTTTTAATCTAATGGTTGATGTTTGCTGGTACACAGTGTACCAGGTACACCAAAGAACAATCCTAAAACAACCGTAAAGCAACCAAAAGTAGAAAGTTGCCTTCAGCTTACATGGGAATTGAGATGCCCTTGCCAAAAATTTTCCTGCTTTATCAAAAACGTAAAGGAAAGTGACACATAATTAATTACATGTACAACTTTTAAACCTTAAGGGATTCTTTGATGCCTTCTCTTTTCTTTCTATAATAATAATAAAAAAGAATAGTTTTTTTTTTTTTTTAAATTATAGTTGTAAATTGTATGCCTTGCATGTTCTTATTAAAAGGCAGAAATATGACGAGAAAAATCTATTTTTATTTAAAATTATTTTAATTAAAAGGATCAAAATTTTAGTTATGAGTATGAACAATCAATGGAAATTTATGCTTTGAAATGGAATCATATATATATATATATATACACGTGTGTATGTGAAATTTTGTTTAGAAAAATAAATAATGGTAAAATATTCTAATCGCATTAAATTATTCTTGAATGGAAAATGTTATTGTTGTCATAGTTATAATGATGACATGTAATATTTTCTTATTCTATTATATAGATGTTGATTGCACAATAATTTAATAAGAATGAGAATAAAATTGTAAAACATCATATTTTTCAGGACATTAACTTTGAGTATTTCCACCATAACACAAAATTATGCAAAATAATAAAAAATTATATATATATGGAGTCTAAAAACCCATTATTTGGAGAAATGAATTGCTAGAACTAGAAGATCCATGCAATAAATGGCGAAAAGTAATGAGCTAGTATTATTTTATTATATGAAAAGGAAAGAAACAAAATGATTAAAAATATGAGTATTCACTTTTGTAAGGAATAAGACAGCCAACATCTTTAAATAATAATAATATTAAATTAATTATTTTTTTTAAAGGAAACTTTAATGAAACTTTTATTTATCAAATAAAAGCCTATGAAATTTTGAGGTTTAGTTTACATGGTAAGTATATTATTAATCAAAATTCAAATTGTGTGTTATTAAATACAAAGGGTTTGTTTTTAATAAAATGGTTTAAATTGATTTAATAAATATGAAAAATTGATTTATAATTAAAGATAGCTCGACGTTACTTCACATGTATGCTTATTTTAAACAAAAGACTACAAATGTGTCCTATATTCTCATCAAAGACTTGAAACAAAATATTAAACCTTAAGTCAAACTTGATGGTTAAATAGATAATAAAAACGCTTAGCAAGAGAAGCAATGGCTAACCTACACAAAGAACCAAAATGGGCCTATATGGATGGGTAATCCATCATGATTCTAGGCTAATATCTTTCAGATATTGATGTAGAAAATAAGTTTATGATATTTAAACATATTAGATTTGTAACGAGTTTTGTAAAACTCGATTCCAACTAATTTAAAAAATAAAATACTTATTCGTTATTCACTCTATTTTTAGATCAGGTCGAATTAGGTATACATATTTATGTTTTTTTTTCTTCAAAAATTTTTTTAGTATTATTTTCTCATAAATATATAATTTATATTTCACATAAAAACAAATTATAGATCTTAAAAAAATAATAAAGTAAATATATAAAATATTTAAGAAAATAAAAAAAAAAATATATATATATATAATCAAGTCAAATTTTACTATTACCCAAATTTGATTAGAAGATAAATTAAAAAGTTTATTCCGCTTTATTTATTAAATGGGACAAGTACCGCTCGTCCCATTAAAACTGGATTGGGTCTTGTAATATTATTTTATTATTAATTATATTAATTAGAAAAAATAAAACCGGATGGATTGAGACTTGAGAGGAAGGATAGCTAAAGCTAGGCTTAGCCGGCTAAGTATCACCATAGGGATTCTCATGTAGTGGTCGTGGTGGTGAGGGTATCGGATGCATGTGCGCAATGCGCATCGGTGGCCACAGCGAATTGAACCGCAAAGAGAACTCTCTCTCTCTCTCTCTATATGCAGTGTTGTTGTGGGGAGCCCACACACCTTCCTTTCCTTCCTTCCTTCCTTCCATGCCTATAAGCCAACAATAGAGGCGCTTTCGATGGACCCCTCCATATATATATTTATATATTGAAAAAGGTAAACGAACCTCTCTTTTCTTCATTCATTCTTAATGGCTTTTGGGACCCACCAACATACCCACATTCTAGGGTCGTACCTGTATTAAGTTACCACTATCTCCTCCTCCTCACACTCATTTCTCCTTCTCTCTCTCTCTTCTTTTTTTTTTTTTTTTAAAATATGATTCCGAGTATTTAATTGAAATTGGTAAAAAAAAAAAAAAGTATTTAATTGAAAATTTAAACTTGAAATCTTTTAGCCATATAAACTGCTCCATTTCCATTTAACCAAACTATTTAAAATTTGGCAAAAAATAAAAAAAAAAAAAAGTAAAATTTGATAAAGGCTCATTTTCTCTGATTCATGTTCATGCCCTTTTCTTTTTTTAGTTTGTAATCTCCTAAAATTGAATAACTTCTTTTCTTCCTTAATTCCCTTTTAAATTAGAGTTCCAACATATAATAATTTTAAAAATAACTACTAGTATAACATTACCAAGCTAAATATTAGAGAAATTAATCAAATCAATTAATGTAGTACTCAATACAAACTTGATTCTATTACTTGAAATTTGAAACTCTAAATTCAAATTCAAATTCAAACTCAAACTTAAGTTATAATTTTATGTTACAACTCAACTTGAATGAATATTCATAAATATTCGAATTTAATTTATCTTGATTTTAATTAAAAAGCAAATAAATTTATCAAATTTTGAATGAAATCAATATAGGTATGACCCTAAAATGAAATTATATAAGTATAAATATTAAACCACTTAATCAAAGGAGTCATCAATTACAATCCCCTATTAAGAATTTAATTAAGATGCATAATTAAATTTAAATCGTATCCTAACAATAGATCCTATATGTTCTAAAATATTTATCATTTTACATAATTTTTTTACTTTAATTATATGTCATTTTAAAATTTAAAAAAAAAAATTTATTTTTTTAATTTTACTTTCTATTTATCATCGTACTAAATATTTACATTAATTATTTTTTTTCATATCAAAATCAATAAAGAGTATTTTAATCTTTTTAATTTAAAATTATGACAATTTAATAATTTTTTTAATCTATATGCTGAAATTTTAAACAATAAATATTTTAAAACGAATGAAATATTTATTTATGAAATTCAATTATTTCAGGAATGGACTTTGTATTGACAAATCACAATTGTGCACACATTAATTGAACTCAATATATAATACCCCGAATTTTTATTTATTTTATAAAATCTTATTTTTATATGAAAATATATTATTTTATTATTTTCTTTATTAAAGCTAAAAATTGAAGTTATATTTTATTAAATTTTATATATTCATGTGATTTGAAAAACTGTATTATTAATTGTAATTTTATTTTAATATTAAACATGTGAGTATAGTTGAAGAAAGTACTTATATATTTAATTATGAAAATATTAAAGCGGCTATTTTTAAGAATTTATATTTTGACATTTGAATATTACTTTTTTGAAATTTTAGAAGTTAGTATGATATTCAATTAATTTAAATCATAATGTTAATTATATAAATTTTTATCAAAAATTTTGGAATTTCGTTATAATCATTATTATTATGAATAGTTTTATATTAATTGAACTTTTATTATATAAATTAAGGTATATTATTATTATTATTAACATAAGATTTGGTCTCTCTCTCTCTTTATATATATATATATATATATATATATATATATATATATATATATATATATATATATATATATGTACAATTTTAAAAAAGAAAAAAAAATGAAGAAGAAGATGTAGCAACTGATTGGTCCGATTGGTTGTTGAATGGGAAACAAAGAAGGAGAATGAAGAGAGAGAGACAGAAAAGGAGGCTATGGGTGTTGGAGAACCCACGTCTGGTAGGCGGTGGGCTGCACCGCCATCTCTAGTAGCTAGCCCACTGTCCGGCGACTCTAAGGAAAGCAGCAGCACCTCAATCGGGCAGCGGATGGCAGTGTAAGTGAATAGAGAAGGCTCACCGACACCGAATCTTCAAGTCGACATTCCGGCCGATTTCAGCGGCAAAATCAAACGATTCTGGTCACGTTTGACTCCTGGTGGGGAGAACTTTCTTTTGGTACTAGAAAGTCATGTGGCGGATCGAAAGCCAGATCGAAAAATTAGAAACCTAATCTTTGAGGACATTTTTCGACAAAAAAAAAGGCATGTGGCAGGTAGTGGTGCTAGTTTTCGAGATCTTGCCGTCAAGGTGAGCTCGATGTCATGAAGATCGCCCATATTTACCACCAACAATAGCGGCGGCTCATGGGACAACGCACAGACTTAAACCCAGCAAATCCGTCTCATCGTTCTTGTGTGATTCTCGACGTAAGTTCGATCATAATTTGTGAGAGTAACTTCGAAACTCTTGAATTTCAATTATTTATATATTATAGTTGACTTTAAGTTGTATTTATTATAATTAATTGGTCATTGATAAATTAAAGTTGATTGTGAGTTAGGTAAACTCATGAGAGGTCGTTGATATTGTATCGAGTGTGGAGATTATTTAAAAGTATTTATTTTCTATGTACAGTGGCAAAGTTCAAGCTCATAGGAGATTCTACTGAAATTCCAATAAGAATCACAAGAGTCGTTTAGTTATGTCTTAGAAGACGAGTCGTCCTTTTATGATAATCTGTTTATTATTCAGAGTTGATGATCGGGCATGCTTCCAATCATTAGTTGTAGCACTCCACGAGGAGAGCTAATTGGATTTGTCTAATATGTGAGTTATATAGCTTATTATAATATTCCATTCTTTATTTAATTAAAGTTACACTTGCATAAATGCATTGATCGTTTGTATAATACATATTTATATATATATGTGTGTGTGTGTGTGTGTATCATTATGAATAGTATTTAATATCTTGGCATTTGTATATGAATGTTTATTAATGTTGATATTGCATATTATTTGTAGATGTTGGACTGAAGTAGGATGATACAATGCCACTTAGGAAAGTGGATCTGTATATGATGATGTTATGATGATAAATGATCTATGACTGGTGTATGATGGTTGTTGGCTTACTCATCACTTATGAGCTGCTGTCAGTTGAGTCAGCATTGCTTGGACGACTGTGACCCTTGTAATGAACTAAGAGAATGTATTGGACTTAGAAAGTCGGGATAGGAGATCGGCTCCTCATATTAAGGGTTAGTGTGGTACTGTAAACTGTGTTCCATCATTGTATGATTTCGTGATTTGTTTATCTGTTTGGCATAATGCATTAGCATTATGATCGTTAAGTCTTATATTGTATTATGATCTATATAGCTCATTGAGTAGAACGCTAATTTCTGTTTAAATTATTTTTCAAGTTATGGAATGAGCTCGTGAAAAAATTGTAAATTGAGTTAAACTGTCTTTTTCCTTTTGGTAGTATTTTGTATTTAAATATTGAGTTATGTAAACAATATTTATATATTTGTATCATTATTATAGAACTCCGCAATGTTATACTTAAAATCTATATTTTATTTTATTGTTAGTTATAATATATATTTTTCAGAGTTAAAAAGTTATTTGTTAAGCATAACCAATTATATGTTAATTGATATTATGAAATGATAGTGCTAATAGCCCAGTGTAGAATTGATTTAAAAATATTGTTGGTTTGGATTTGTTTAACATGTGGGTCTATATCCCTATTTATGATAGTTTGTCGTATGTATGATGTCAGGCTTAGTACGAGCACTAGTAGTCACGTGCATTATTTGTGTCATAGCACCTTGTGTCATAGTGCCGGTTACGTACCTTCAGATTTGTGACGTGACACAATATTAATCCTATTCAACGTGATTGACACATGCGGTAATTTGGCAAATGTAATTAAGCAAAGAATTTCTTAATTTATATACAAAATTATAAATTATTCGTTCATTCTTAATTTAAGACGTTTTTAGAATTTTTTTAAATTATCTGTTATTTTATTAATAAAATTATCTGTTATTTTCTATATAAAATTATCTGTTATTTTATAAAAATACTAAGGTTTTATTTTTTCAATTTTAACCATTGGTTTTATTTGTTTAATTTTAACCATATTTATTGTTATTTATTACTCTATAATTATTATACATTACTCTTACCGTTTCAAAATAATAGTCGTTTAAAATTTCGATATATAAATTAAGAAAGTTATTTAATTGTCATAATTCTAAGTTAAAAAGACTAAAATATCATTTTTTGATTTTGATGCAAAGAAATAAAAATAATTAATGTGAATGTTTAATAGAAAGATAAATAGGAGATAAAATTGAAAATAAATAATAAATATTTTATTGAAATCCATAAATAGGAGATAAAATTGAAAATAAATAATAAATACTTTATTGAAATCCTAAAATAACAGATATTTTGAAATAAAATAAAATTTTTATAGTGATAATATTTTGAAACGAAAGGAGCAATAATTTTGTAGGATAATTTAATTAATTTTTTCTCAAAATTTAGAATAATTAATAATTTTTTAATTCTAATGAAACTATTAAAAACGTAGAGTATTCATTTAAGCTTTATTAAAAGTTCTGGGGAACTTAATTTGTGCATTAGATGTGTTATTATTTGACAGCTAGCTGTAATATGATATGTGTATGTTTATGGCAAAACATATTTCAATATTTATAAGGTTTTAGGTGAGGGCGCGTGGCTGCCCAATGGCTTGGAACATCCTGAGTGCGGGGGACAAAGTATAAAGTAATGTTTTCCTAAATTAAAAATTAAATATTAAAAATTTAACTATTAAATATAATAAATGATATAATTTTTAAATTATAAAAATATTTAAAATTTTAATTATTAATTATATTTAATGTATATTTTAAATTAAATTTTGATTTATTATTTTAAATAATTTTAATATAATTTAAAGTTTCAAGATGTGAATTATTAAATAATTTAAAATAATTAATTATTAAAAAATTTAATTTTAAATATTAATTAATATTATCAAACATTACCTAAATTATTGGTATGTGAGAAAGCAATAGAAGAAGTTGATATTTCTTTTTCTAAATTTAATTTTGATGGAACTCGAACCAAAAACTTGTGATTTTAATATAATTAAGAAAAAAAGTAGCATTTCTTCAATTAAATATGATATTAAGATATATTTAAATATGTTATTTTTTATCTGAGGCATATGCATATTCTTTATTTGTATACATTACAACAAATATTGATTTATACATTGTATATTATAGAGATATTTTTATTAGTATTAAATTTTTTACTTTTAGCAGCATATATATGATCCACATGCTGTAAACAAAAATTAATTATAATTGCGGTATTATAAATATATTTCTTCCATTTCAAAATAATTTTCATTTTAAGAATTTTATTTTATTTCAAAATATTTATTATTTTAAGATTTTAAGAAAGTATTTATTATTTTTTTTCAATTTTATCTTCTCTTTATCTTTGTATTAAACATTCACATTAATTATTTTTATTTTTTTACATCAAAATAAAAAAAAATATTTTATTATTTTGAACTTATAATTATGAAAATTAAATGACTTTCTTAATTTATACTCCATCTGTTTCAAAATAATTATCTTTTTAGAAATTTTATTTTGTTTCAAAATATTTATCATTTTAAGATTTCAAAAAAGTATTTATTATTTTTTTTCAACTTTATTCTTTGTTTATCCTTCTATTAAACATTCACATTAATTGTTTTTGTTTCTTTGAATCAAAATTAAAAAGAGATATTTTAATATTTTTAACTTATAATTATGACAATTAAATGATTTTTTTAATATATGTGCACTTTTATAAAACAACTATTAATTTGAAATGGGGGAAGTATGTCAAAATTTTAAATGACTATTATTTTGAAACAGATGGAGCAAAATTTTTAACAATTATATATTAGATGAATTAATTTTTTCTAGCTAAAATTTATCACTATCACTAAATAAAAGTAATATAACTGTTGTATGAACTCATGCTTATGCACATGCTGTCTCTACCGTCTTTGAAATTTCAAATTTCTAACGCAATAATATAGCAAGAATATGTGGTTAAGAGCTGAACATCTAGAAGGCATTCTTGAAGGAAAATTCTCAATATAACGTAAGGTTAGTTTTTCAGTTATTTGGTAAATATCATTTATAAATCACTTAAAAATTGAAATTAAATTAATATTCTTTTAAAATGTTAAGTAAATTTTTTTAATTTAAAAATTATATACTTATTAATATAATTAATTATAAAACTATTTAAATAATTTTGTAATTTAAAAATTTAATACTTAAATTATTTAATTTTAAATTTAATAATCAATTTTATCAAATATTAAATAAATCAAATCAAGATATACAATTCTTTTTTCATAATTTTACATTTAATTTGACTATCAAATCAAAATAAGTGCATTAATGTGAAAATATTCATTTGGTATTAAATAGTAAGAAAAACTTTGATTTACTGCAACTTGCATGGACATATATAGTAGCAAAAACGCAAGACCTATAGCTGTCAGATCAGTCTGATTCAAATGGTTTAATTGAAAAATTTAACATTCAATTCGTAGAGCGGACTGAATCACACATAAAACCCTCTTTCACACATAAAACCCTCTTTTTAAAAAGTTAATTTGCTCGATGACTGAATGATCTGGTCATGAGTTTCATAAATTTTACAAGTGTATTTTTTCAAATCAATTTTGTAGTTCATTTATTTATTTTAATCCTATACCACAAGTAAATAATAAATTATAATATCATTAATTTATTATTACATATATATATATATATATATATATATATATAGTTTTTTTCGTTAATTAATTAATTATATTAAAATAAAATTAAAAAATTATGAACTATGATTTAATTAAATATAATATATATAAATAATCAAGTTTCTTTTAGATTTATATTCAATATTAATATGTTAAATTTATGTTGGACATTATTATGTTAAGATATAATATTGTTATTTTTTATTTATTTATACTATTATTTAATTTTAATTATATGTAGATTGTATTTATTTTTAATGTATAAATAATAAATATAAAATATTATTTAAAATTTTAATTTAATATTTAATTAAATATCTGACACGTAACTCTTTGTATTGATTAAAAAATCAGGCCGGATAAGAGAACTATACTCCCACTAGAGAATCGTTTTTTGAGATTTGTTGTATTTTAGGATTTTTATGAAATGAAATTCGCTTCTGACCTTCCCCTCTAACTCTCAGCCCATTTTAGTTTAGTTTTACATATGGACCTAACCATCTCAATTTTCCAGCCAACCAAACTTTCATTATGCCACGTCACAGCCTCTCCTCTCTTGTATTGCCATGTCATCACATGGGCCCCATCTCATGTACGGCAATTAAACAAGCCCTCTCACATATATATACTCCTCGTTTCATCAACCAAAAACCTCCCCATGTGTGACCCAAACCCTTTGCTTTCACCTGCCTCTCTCTCTCTCTCTCTCTACTCCGGCTCCAACATTCTCGACCGAAATATCTCCTCCGGCGAGTAACAGTCCCCTCTGTAAATCTCCTCGATAATTCGGAGGCTCACGATCAGAGGTGTGAAATACTTGCATTACATCTGTTATATAAAGAGTATATATTAATTACCACCATTGATGCCGATGGCGGCTGGGCCAGCATCGCCGAATGATCGAGCTGCTCCTCCGATTGGACCCACGATGATTCCCGTACAAACGCCGCCGATGATGATGGCAGCGGACGCGTTCGCTAAGGACGCAATACTCGGCTGGTTTCGCGGAGAATTCGCGGCAGCTAACGCTATAATCGATACGCTCTGCAGCCACCTGGCACAGCTCAGCACAGATACAGGATCAGAGTATGAGGCGGTATTTGCTGCCATACATCGGAGGAGGCTGAACTGGATCCCGGTGCTCCAGATGCAGAAATACCATACGATTGCTGACGTGGCGGTGGAGCTAAGGCGAGTTGCCGAGAGGAAATTGGATGAAAAGAAGAAAAGTCATGAGGTGGTGATAAAGGAGGTCTGTTTGGATGAGAAAGAGAAAGTTGACGAGAAAGTGACGGAAAGTCTAGGAAATTGTGGGGATGGCGGCGAGGTGGCTGAAGAGGAGGATTCGCCAGACAGTGATATTACTGATTCAGGTAAGTATAATTTTTCTTCAAAGTCATGACTTTCTTTTTTCTTTTTTCTCCATAAAGCAGCTTTCCGTTTTGTCTTCTCAAATTTAGTTAGTTAATTTGAATGTAAATTTTGATCAGTAGGCTTTTGATAATTTGTTTGTTCTTGGAAATTGTGACCGGCAATCGCTCCCAAAGTGATTTTACTGCAATACTTCTAAATCACAAAACTAAATTTCTCTCTCTTTTTCTTTTTTTTTTTTTTTTTTGAAAACAATATAATCTCTTTAATTTTTATTATTTTTGTCACTCAAAAACATGAACACTTTGAAAATTGTAATTAATTATTTTTTTTTTGTCTTTCTTGATGTAGTTATAAAGAAAGGGAAAAATATTTATAATTAAACTTAATTTGTGATGTTTGGCAGCTAAGAAAATGTAGACTTATATAAATAATTACTTTTTAATTTTACAAAATATTTCATTCCTCGTATTTTATTTATTTAAAAATCTATTAAATAATATATATATTTTTTAATTTTTTTTTAAAAAATAATATAATTTTTTATTAAATATAATTAAATTTTATTTTCTTGAAAAATTAAATTGATATTTTAAAATAAAATAAATATAAAAATAAAAAATATTAAAAATAAAAATAAAATATATTTTTTAAAATATTTAAAAATATATATATATTCCAAATAAAAAGGGAGAGAGAGTTTGTATAAAAAGAGCTAATTGATTTCCTCCGTCGTCTCGGGAAACAATCAGAAACATGTTTTTTCCATCAGATCCGAGATTCAAACTCCCATTTGAAATTTTCTCTGACTTAGAATTCAACGTTCCGTTAGATACTAATAGAAGCCGTTTTTGAGGTTTAAATTTTTTTTTATTTATTTTCATGAGGCGTCTCTTGAAATCCAAGAATTTCAGAATTTTCAATAAATTCATTTTTTAATCGAATTTGATAATTCCATAAAATAAAATTTTCATTTTTTTAAGGAAAAAGAAAAGAAATGAAAAAGTAATATTTATATAAGTTGTGGTCGATATTTTATCAAGATTTTAGAGGGGTTTGAGTGTTACGAGGTGGTGAAGTGGTTGTCTGCATCCGGTGTTACCGTTAGTTTCGGGAGTAGGGAATACCTTGCGTTCGATTCAACTACTTGGAGATGTGTGCAATGATTTTATTACAGGCGGCGTCCGATGGTAACCGTCTGGTCTTAACTTTGACGTCATGGCTGCTCTCTGAAGGTTCCACGTTGTCTGGGTTGTTGAGCTTTGACAAACTTTTTCTAGTTTGTTAATTTGAAAGTTATTAAAAAAAAAAAAGTTATAAATATAGAAAAATGTAGAATGGAACTCGGACTGGGTTGACTGGGCCGAGTTTCCGGGTGAATTCGGTGGCTGGGTGTCACGAAAATAGAGTTTGGGTAGCCGGATAAGCCGATTCGAGATTCGAATCTAGTATAGTGGTGGTACCATAACTGTACAAATTGAACAGTGATAGCTTTGTCACAAAATGCGACAAATATTATCCCAGCGCTAGGGAAGTAAGAAAAGGGCTGCTGCTGAGTGCTGTCTAGCTGGAAATGTGACCAGATAGAAAGACAATGGAAAATAAGACAATTATTAAGAAATTAATTAATACAACTCACATGCTACTACTGTGGAAGAATTATTAATATCAAAATTTAAATATTGTATTTCTGTGTGCGAATAATTAGTAGTATGTTATGTATTCTTTTTATTAGATAGAATTTCATATTTTTTATATTAGTATAATGTGGACAACAGTATAAAGAATATTTGTCAAAAATTATTTACAAACTCACATCAATGGGCATCGATCTGAAGACAATGGCCCCAGGTCTAAATGCTTACTATTCTGGCGACTAATGTTATTTAGCTATGCAATGTATATAAGTAGTATGTCATGTAGTTATGCATGCAAGATATATAAATGTGTGATTTTAATAATAGTAATTAATTTCTTAATTATATTTGGAATACAGGATCTCAAGAAGTGCAGCCCATTATTGAGAGCGTTGAGATATGTTCAAATCATGAAGATTGCAATAAGCGTCCTGATCAAATCAAATTGACAAAAGGTTTCGCAGCCAAAGAACAAGTGAAAGGGCACATGGCGAGTTCTTTAATTCAAAAATTAAAAAAAAAAAAAAAAAATCTTGTTTCCTTAGAGAAGATGGAATTCATGCACAGAGTACATATCCCTAAATAGTATATGCTGTTAAGCCAGCTGTTACTGATTGAGAGATATTACCAACTGGCAGGTGAATGTGGTGAAAGGTTTAAAGTTATATGAGGACTTGCTCACTGGTTCTGAGCTCTCTAAGTTGACTCACTTCGTTAATGAACTCCGAGTTGCTGGTCAGAATGGAGAACTGGCAGGTGACCTTTTAAGCCCTCTTTAAAATCTTCAATGAATTTTGAGTTTGCAAAAACCTGTCCTTGCTGAGAATCACAAATAATTATATTGATTGATAGGTAGACAATCACGAATTAATTTGTTCATGAAAACTAAATGGATATTCTTGAATGACTGTTCCAGGCGACACTTACATTTTATTCAACAAGCAGATGAAGGGAAACAAGAGAGAGCTCATCCAGCTTGGCCTTCCGATTTTTGGACATATAAAAGAGGAGGCTACAAGTAACAACCAAACGAGTAAGTATTAAGTACAATCTTATTATAGATATGCTCTGTAACTGTTAGCTTAAATTTATGATTAATTCAAAATAATACTCCATCCGTCCATAATAATAGATTTATTTTCTTTTTTTGTCCGTTCCAAAATATAGCTCTCTTTTCTTTTATAAGATTATAATTCATTTGATATCTATTATACCCTTATTTATTTTGCATTATTATCAAGCAAACATTATTAAATTTGATAATTGAAAAACTACAATAAAAAGAGCCATCTAATATCAGTTAGGAGTATTACATTTTCTTAATTCATGTGAAATTAACCATAAGCATATTATTATGGAATAGATGGAGAAATAATTCTCTCTTTTTGGGTGGAAGATTCTTAAAACTGTGCATGTATTACTGCAAATGTGAAGGCATTTTTCACGATTGCTATTCAATTTTTGTCAGGTAACATAGAACCAATTCCAGCTCTTCTTGGAAGTGTCATTGATCACCTGATTCAGTGGCAGTTAATACCAGAATATAAAAAACCAAATGGTTGCATCATTCATTTCTTTGATGAGGTATTCTATATGTTTTGCTAAATCTTTTTCATGTTTTCTCTATATTGTTAAGTGGAGAGAGCTTTTTATAGGAAAGGTGCATCATCATACCTTTGGATTTATGATACGAGCTTGTTTTGCGTCTGCAAAGCAAGAGAGATGTTTTGGATTTATTGTTGAGAAAATAAGAGAGGAAATCACAGATGTAATATGCTTTTGGATGCAGGAAGAACATTCACAGCCTTTTCAGAAGCCACCACATTTGGAGCAACCAATCTCTACCCTTCTCCTGTCTGAATCAACAATGGCTTTTGGGCGTACTCTTGTGAGTGACAACGATGGGAATTATAGAGGCCCACTCATGCTTTCATTGAAAGAAGGGTACATAATGAATGTTTCTTTAAATTGTATTTACACGTTAATTTCTGTTACTGTATAATTTTTGCTTCCAAGTTCATAATACTGGAGTAAATAGAATAATATCGAAATTGGGATGACACAAATGATAAAATAGTTGTAAATATTTTTTCATCAAAAAATTTATCTTGAAAAAATCGTAGCAACAATATACATAATTTTACTGTTGCTTTAGGCATTTTATATCTAGTAATGACACCTTCCATTCCGGAATTTGAATGGAGGGTTTAAACTAGCACTGCATCTACTTTATTCTTTGCAACTTGATAGCCTTCTTGGCTTCTTCATAGCTGTTTGGCTGGAATTCTGGACTATTAACTCAGTTAAAGTGGTCTCTCCTACTGCAAAATTTCGAGAACAATCAGTCTAATAAGAAACATTGATAAAATTTTCTAACTATGTTCTACATAGAGTTTAAGCGGCTGTAAATATTGAAATTTAAAATGTTCCAAGTCTAATTGCTCATCCCCTTGCAATCTGTGGCTTTCTTTTTCTGATAAGGTCTTGTATCTTTTATTGTACTAATTGTGACAACACATATAGTAAACAGTGTGTATTTTGCTGCATCCTTATGATAATATAGCTTGTGTATCTCACTGAAATTTCCTTAAAAAGGTTTCTCAATTGCCAATGTTTTATTTCCTCCATGTAGTTTCTGGTGATACAAGTTGGTTTATTGCTTGATTTTGAAAATCTTACAGGTCTCTATTAGTAATGAGGGGAAACAGTGCTGACATGGCAAGACATGTGATGTGCCCATCTCCAAACAACAGGGTCAGCATCACATTCTTCAGAGTGCGCCCAGAAGCTAACCAAGGCCAGTCACCACCAACTAGTCCAATGGCTGGTGCCATGACCCTGTGGCAACCCAGCATACCAAGCCCATATGCAATGCCTGATGGAACTCTTGGAGGGTACGAGGCAATGGATACAATGCCCAAATGGGGAGTCCTGCGTACCCCAGTTGTCATGCTGGCTCCTATGCGCCCTATGATGTTGAGTCCAAAAAAGATGCCTCGTGGTGGTACGGGGGTTTTCTTGCCCTGGGCTGTAGGATCAAGAAAGCCTGCAAAACATCTTCCACCCCGTGCCCAAAAAGGGCGCCTTCTCGCATTGCCTTCCATTGAAACACATGTAACAGATTCTCAAACATGCGTCAGTGCTGATGGAAAATCGGCATGATGTTAACCCGAGGCAGCTCCGAGGCCAAAGCAATACAAGTCAACAATAGGTACCAATCCTGTATTTCTTGCTCTGAAGGAGTTGCTCTCATTGTACAAATGAGGCCTGAATGCTGCCAAACGTGTTTGTTATTTCAATTCATTTTCTCCTCTTTTTTTTCTCCAGTAAGACTAGGTTCTAGTGTTGGTCAGTACACATTTCTCTGATGCCAATCATGTAGGGCTCTAGAGGTAGCTGAGCTTAAAGTCCGCAGAGTGTGAATTAGCTCTTGTAAAGGGCAGATTTTGTACTAAAAAATTATTTATATTTGATCTTTCTCATAGACATGATTTGTGCTCTCTTTGGTTGCCTTTTTCTCTGTGAGAGTATGTTAATACTAAATTTGTACCAATAGCACATTCAGCTAGTTCCCACTGTTATCTTAATATGAGGAGCTCAGGACTACTTGCAGCAATGGCCAAAACACCTTTAGTTTATTCAGTTACACTTGAGTTGCCTGTACATCAGTGATTGCTATTCTTTGCACTGCCCATGTATCACGCACTTCACAAGGTAAAACGAAACATGTCAATTCACCACTCTTCCAAAACATTCTGTCAGGCCTTTAGAAAAGTCACCACTCTTCGAAAACATTCTGTTAGGCCTTTAGGCTTTGGGCGTGAAATCTTCAGGCAGGCCTAACTTCATTGTTTAGAGAGGAGAAATCTGAGGGATTAATTTCATCCTTCATCCTTCACCTTTATATTTAATAACATCATAATCCATTTTCTTTACTTTGTATTACAATTCCTTTTTTAAAATTTTCTAACAACCTTTTTGAATCGAAAAATTGACGGGAATTCTATGCTAAGTCAAATTAAAAAAAAAAAAAATTAAGTTTTTATCTCCTATTCAATTTGAGATGAGCATATTTATGTTTTATTTATTTAATTTGAAGGTGAATAAAAGCCCTCACAAAGTTAGAGAGGATTTAAGAAATATATTTTATTACATTAAGTTGTATTACAGCTTACTAAATATATTTTTAGAGAGGATTTAAGAAAGCAAAAGTTGAAAGTTTTTAAAAAGAAAAAAAATGGGAAAGGAATCACATGCATGACATTGAGAGAAGAGAGAAAAAAAAAACAGTATGGTGGATGAATTATAAAAATAGGCAAAATTTTAATTTAATATAGAGCTTTTCTTAAAAAAATTTAAGGGATTTTGATGTTATCAAGTATAAAAGTTAATGATATTAGTGTTATAAATTAAAGAAAATCAACTATAATGTTATTAAGCATAAAGGTGAAAGATAATGGGTGAAATTAGTCTGAAATCTGAGAGGGGGCAAGGAAGAAGGAAAGTAATGAAAAAGGAGAAAACAAAGAGGTATTGATATCAAAGATTCTAGAAAGAGAT
Source organism: Reutealis trisperma (assembly GCA_947687605.1). NCBI lineage: Eukaryota > Viridiplantae > Streptophyta > Magnoliopsida > Malpighiales > Euphorbiaceae > Reutealis > Reutealis trisperma. Next base: position 8,613,680 of record CANTUT010000033.1, on the reverse strand, counting down.
TTTTTTATTTTTTTTTTGGCGCAATAATTAAGCTTCGATCAGTTCTTTAATTCTGTAGATGCATAACCGACACAATTCCACTACTACTCATCTTTGCTAATTTCGAGGAATTCCCAACTAACTAAACAAGAGCAACAACCTTGATCAGGTATGACAATCGAAATGCTTACTAACACCACCTTAATAGTTATTATGATATAATCTTCCATGTAAAGCAGGAAGGAAGGGACACCTCCCATCCATGGAAACAATTATCATAACAGGAACAACAAGAAATTGTAAAAACAGTATGGCAATTGATACATGTTAAGAGTAAAATGAGTAGTCCACTACCATTGCAATAGGCTGAAGCACTGTAGACAAAAATCATTTACCTGATCTTAGTAGATCTTTTTGTCGGCATGAATAATATGAGCCACCCACTGAAACATGCTACATTGTCCTCGCCATTGAACTGCTACATTAGGTTGCAGAAACTTTATGCCATCAGGCATAACTCTCTCTTAAATGTGAATCCACGAACTGAATGGTTGACCAAAAACATACAGGTTGCAGTTCCTGCATCACATATTCTGCATTTCTTGACATTGCATTATGAAGGCAAGCCAAATTGCAGAAAATGCAGGTTCCAAGAGCCAGATTATCATCATCCCTGCTAATTGCAAATCTAACATGGAAAATATTCAACCATACTATTCATATACACTTTGCAATAGGATGAAATAATAAATGTGTTATTATAAACACATTTTGGTTCAACTTCAAGTAATACAGTGGTAGACAATGTTTTCACTTTTAAAGGTACAAATGAACCAAAAAAAAAATCCTCCATAATCTATATAACACTTACACAAATATGGCGGTAAATCAGACAATGGAATAAAAATTTCAAGTTATAAACATAAGAATTACTTCAAGCTTTAATTGGCTCATCATCATCTTCAATATCCCAACTCAAATCCTCCTCTTCTTCAGCAGCACTCAACCGCTTCCTCAAATCAACCTTGTTTGGACTTCCACTATGACTCACTTTCTTCTCATCAATGCTACTCAGATCCTCAATTTCATCCCACCCAAGATCCTCCTCATCTGGCATTGATGGGTGACTCGATATAACTGAAACGTCACTATCTTTTGAAGATTCTCCATTATCACCCTTTCCTTCTGAAACTTCTTTCTCATCAGATTTTGATACAGTCTCTTCCTTGCTCTTTTCCAATTCCACTTTCTGACTAGCTACATTATCATCATTTGATGCCTTCTCTCCTTTTGATTTCTGCACAGAGAGTTGCTCCTCTTTCACATTCACAGTATGTTCAGACTCTTTATCGGCTGCCTTACTAATTTCGCCAGCATTAGCAATTTCCTCAGACTGTTTATGACCCAAATCCCTCTCCTCATTTTCCTTCGAAGCATTGTCTTCAGAGTTGACATTCATCTGATTATCGTTTTCCTGTTCCTCGTCATCATCAACATCCCAACTCAAGTCCTCCTCTTCCCTCGAAATTGCTCTCTTCACAAGATTAGCTCTCACATCTTGAGCTTGCTTGAGCTTATGAAGCTTATAATAATATCTACACCAAAATGTCTCTTCATCAACGCTATTTGGAACAACCTTTTTATATATACTCTCCATTGCACTATTCTCCTCAAGAAAGCTGTCAACTTCTTCTCTCTTCTCCTCCAAAACAAACCCTAACTTCCATTTCTTATAATCATCCAAATCTTCCGGCTCCTCACAGTAAGTGCTCGCATCGCTCTGAATCGCCCGTACCTGAGCATCAAAGCGACTATACGGTTTCGAATTCAAGCTCTGTTGACTAGTAATGCTCCTGTCATTATTATCAGATGAATCGGATTCGTGATCGGAGGCGAGAATTGCCTCCTTACCTTGAGAGATGATCTGGGCTGTACCTTTCAGCACGTTGCTACCAATCTCGTCAATGGCGTGTCCCACGGTCTCTAGCGATCCATGGGCCACCTCGATCTCTTTCTTCAGGCCTGACCCGAATTCCTTAAGATCGCGTCGGTAGATTTCAATGACGGATTCGGATTTAGTTGTTAGGGTTTTCATCAAACCCCACCATCCACCGCCACCACCAACACTAGTGCTACCATCGCTGGAGTTCGGGTTAGGGTTAGGATTTTGCTGGTAAGGGGGCGAGTTTGGATCTGAGTCCGGTTGTGATTCATTATTGGAAGATTTGAATTCAGGTTCGGGTTTTGGAGAATCGGGTTCATCGGAGAATACTGATTTGAAGAAATCCATTAGATATTGGTGAGATTCGGAATTTCAGAATATTGTCGAAGGAAGTCGCTGAGCTCTGTGTTTGCTCAGCGCCTGTCTTATCAAATTTATTTACCTCTAATTCTATTGTAATTTATATAATTAACAAAACGCTTTTACATGTGCATATTAATTTTAATTTTAATATTTGGCGAAAAAAAAATTAATTTTAATTTTAATGACCATTGCCTACAAAAATGACTAAATCTACGTATTTATATATTAAACCTAAAATTTAGAGAAAATTTTTTATCATTAAATGGACACTCTTTAATACTTTTAAATTATTTTTTTCCACATAAAATAGTTAAATTTTATAATTTTTTAACTAATAAAGTAATTAATCTATCATGTAATAAATAATTATTATAAATTAATAAATATATATAGTAAATGTAACTCTTTAGTTTCCCAATTTATGTTCATTTTCTGTAAAAAAAAAGAAAATTAATTTCAAGTTAGAAATAAATATATTAAAAGTATATATTTGCATTTTTTTTTTTAAATAAGATGTTTGCTTGCGCCTAAAAAATATAGATACTTATTTTTTCCATATACATATTAATAAAGTAAAACTTTTTGTTTTTCTTTTTTAAAAAATAGCATTAAATCAAATTAAACTTGAACTCATATTCAAAATTCAAATTATAAATATATTATTTATTCTTTTTTATAATTATTTATCTTTTTTTGATAAATTTAAAACTCATATATTTTTAAATTTATAATTATGATTATAATTTGTCATTTCATCTTTTTCTTATTGTTAATACAATTAATTTTTATCTCTTTACTTTTTTATGCATGTAAACTTGAAATACAATATAAATTAAGTCAATCAATTATCTCTTAAATACTTTTTAAAATTTTATATCGCTTATCTTTTTTTATTTTTATTTTAGCGCCTTTTTTTCTTATTACTTTATATTGGTACTTAAAAATGACATGTATTTTTAAATCTTTTATCTTTTAAAAAAAATTATTGTATTATTATATATGAAATTTACTACTAGACCACAATTTATTAGCTTAATTTTAGCATATTAGTTTAATTAGAGTTGAATGATATTTTAAGTTGTTTAAACTTTTTTATTTAACTTTAAACATGCAAAGTGAAAAACCCGTTCTCTCTCTTTTTTTTTTTAATTGCAAAATATAGTGAGACAAAATAAAGTGACATAAAATTATTATAAAAAATAATAATTTTCTATCATTTTCAGCACATTTATATTATTATTGAAATCTAATAAGGTAATTATTATAGAAAATAAATATTTTTACAAGTAGCATTTGATATTGCATTTTTTCTTTAATTTCATTTATTTATTACAATGTGACATTTTGTCATTTATTTTAAATTATATATTATTTTTTCAAAACACTTTCTTACTGTAAAATAATATTTTTACATAATTTATTATTAGAAAATAAGTAGTTTATAAAACTAAAATTATGGTGGATTTATGTTGAGATATAAAAATATTCTTTAGTGGTCATGATCCAAATAAAAATTTATTTTTTTAAATAAACTCAATATAATAATTTCACAATTAAATTAAATTTAATATGGCAATTAAATATTCATTTTAATGTTATTTTATCAATTTTATATTTAATTATATAATTAAAATAAATTATTTTTAAGATGCTGAGCGAAATGTGAATTTATCGTCTAGTTTATATCTATAAAAAATATATATGTACTTTCTTCTATTGCAATTATATTTTATATCGATTTAAAAAATACATAAAATAAATAAAATAATAAAGCTATATGTAAAAAAATTTAAACCTTTTGGAGGTATCAATGGTAGTTTTTTAAGGTCCCTAAAAAAAATTCTCTCCATTCGTAAATTATATAATAGTCCCTATATTCTTTTTAAAATATTCAAAAAGCAGTACTCTTACTTTTTTTCAAGTCAATTTTATTTATTTTTATTTTCAAATGTATCTTTTGCTGTATGTAATCCATCATTTTATTTCAAAATAATTAATATTATTAGTAGTTATAATAAAGATAAAATAATAAAAATAGTTTTTTAGGTATCAATATTTTTTTTTCAAAATATATTATATTATAATATAAATATTATTTATATAAACATTACAACGATTTAATATGAGCAAAATTACTCATTAACACATAATTTATAGTCAAAATTCAACTTGAGACAAAGAAATCCCATATCAAGTGTTATACTGTCCCTTTATGCCTTATTTAGTATGATAGATTTCAAATGAAAAATTTTATAAAATTCATATATTTATACCAAATTTACCATTTAATAATATAAAAGATGATTAAAATCTATACTCTTTGAAAAATTTCTCACCTTCTAAAATTTTTTATTTTTGAAAATTTTAATTTCTCACCTCATAGGTAGGAAAATTTTAAATTCACCATTTTTGTGTATGAGGGATTATGATAATTTTTTTTATTCAAAGATTATTCCTAACAATTCATTTTTTTTATAATAAATTCAAACGGTACAATTTTTAAAATTTATGAATTTTATAATTTATAAATTTAAAATTCATGAATTTAAGAATCTCTCAATCAAATCGAAGCCTTAAAGATATATATCAATGATAATTTGCTTGTTTTATAACATAAGGAAAGTAAGTCCTAATTGTTAAGTTTTGGCATAAAATTAATTACTCTTGTTAAAATATAAGCCACTTAAATCACAAATCTCTTTACAAATCTAATAACTAAATTAGATTTTTTTTTTAATTCTCAGCAATCCTTAATATCCAAGACAAAATCAAAGTTTAATTTTTGTAAACTATTGACAGTTCATTTGAACAAATTACCAGCAAACAGCCTTCAGCATCTTTAACAATTAAGCTCATACCTATTTTATTTATGAAAAAAGACTTATTAAATTTTATAAAAGGTATCAAAACTTATAAAATAAAAAAAAATTAAATTAAATTAGATAGATGTTTAAAAAGATGAATAAAGATTGACAGTAATTTAAATAATGAACTTTAGAAAAATAAAAAAACAATGAGAGAGAAAGCTGCTAGAGTTTCTTTAGAATTAATTTACTTTTCTGCTTATTCGATCAAGAATAAGTTATTGGGCTACCACAATTTATTTATTTCCTCATTTAATCAATAAATATCAATTATTAAAGTTACAGAGGTAATTTCTGAATTTATTGGTCAAGGTTGCTGTGAGTGCAATTTAAAATCTTGTAGTAAAGGAATTTAATATTTAATTAAAATAAAAATTGAGTTGTAACATTCCTAATCATCTGTTTAAAAAAAAAATTAAAATTCAGAAATATAATTAAAAGAATATATTAATAATATTTTTAAGATAAAAAAAATGAATATTAAGATTTAGAATTTCATTTTAACTTCCTTTTATATTCTCTATCTATACGTAAAACCCTTTTTACTTGGTAGAACTCCAATTGCAAGCAATGGCTTCTAAGACTCTGAGAGTGAGCAGGAATTCATATCTGGTTCGAGGAATCGGGAAGTACTCGAGATCTCAGATGTACCATAAGAGGGGTCTGTAGGCTATTAAGGCAAATGGTGGCAATTTTCCCAAATCCCAAACCCAAGCTGACTGCTCCTACTAATTTCCACTAAGGTTGACATCTCTGGAGTTAATGTTGACAAATTCACTGACAAATATTTTGCCAAGCAAGTTGAGAAGAAGAAAAATAAGGGAGAAGGCGAGTTCCTTGAGAAAGAGAAAGAAGTTGGTTTTGCTTAAACTCTCTCACATTTTGAAAGTGGGTTAGATTTTATTGTATTTTTTGGTCTGTCTTAATATTGAATTTTGTCATAAACCATATTTCAGGGAAAAAAAAATGTGCTTCCTCAAGAGAAGAAAGATGATCAGAAGAGTGTCGATGCACTTTTGATTAAATTAATTGAAGGAGTTCCAAACTTGAAGGCTTATTTAGCAACTAGATTTTCTTTCAAAGCAGGAATGAAGCCTCGTGAGCTTGTATTCAACAGGAAAAAGTATTAGGGTTCATACAATGATTTTGCTTCTCAATTTTATTATTGAACCTTGTTAAGTATTTGTACTTTTCCAATTTTGATTGCCGTATGAACCTGTTATACAATGATACAATGTGCAAGGGATTTTTTCTTTTTCCATTTCCGTTTTTGTGTCTGATAAACTAGATATAGTCTGATTTATATTATATATGATTCATTCTTTGCATTTGATTTCTTTTTCCCTCTTGGTATATGTATGCCTGGAAAAGAATGACATAGTTTGTTTGATGGAGTTGAATGTTGTGTGGAGAAATTGAGTGTTCTAAGATTTAATAACTTTTGCTGTTACGATTTAATATCCTGCAAATGTTTTGCTTTGTTGTAAAGACTTTCTGTATTATTGGAATTGGTTTGTTTTAGTTGATTTTGATACCCTGTATTGTATTCTTTCCTATCTGTAAATAGGGGAAGATTAAGCTAAAGCTGGGGAAAATGCCTTGATGGCACGGCCTGATAAAGACACTGAAGCAAGATTAAGCTTTTACTTGTTCGGCTTTAAAAGGATTTTCTCAAGGTTTGCACTTTGTGAGGATCAGTGCGATACCATACATATTTTTTCTCACTGCCTTGATAAATAAGCAAAATATTCTTCCAATGCCTGCAGGGATTTGGCCTTCATCACTTAGCAATTCACTCTACCTTTTTCCAATTTACCTATACATTTTTTTTAATACATGTTTTTTTTCCCTATTAATCCATATTATTTTTATTCTATCAATTACATGGTGATGACATGGTCATTAAAACTTAGATGGTTATTAAGCCTGAGATGCTAATATATAATGGATTCCACGGCTCACCAAGTTGCATGCTGGCCCACATTATATAGATGAATATATGAGATTTTGGTTTCCCTGTGAATCATATGGTGTTTTGTATTTGGGAGTATAAGAAATTTCGAACTTCCAAGGAAGGTATAATTAATTCCACTTTCCTTTGCTTATGGTATTATCAAGTGGATACATAGAGAGACAGGTCATTGATATTCCCTTTTTTTTTTTTTTTTTGAGATAGTGATTGATACTCTTGCTTTTTGCTTTTGCTTTCTAGTTACTAAAGGATGGGGAGAAGTAACAAACCACCACCCTTTTGGGTTAAAAGGAAAAAGAAATGCTTCCATCAAAATCACATTCTTTCTTCCCTTTTCTTTACCCCATTTCCCAAGGATAGAATAAAACACTTCCATTTCAAAAAATACCTCTCTCATTATTTCAGTAGTGTTTTTCAATTTTGGCTATCAAAAATATGCAGAACCATTTTGGCATTTGCCAGAGGGTCTTCAGTTTCATTAGCAGTCTCATGTTTCCTGGTCTTAAGCGCATGACTCTGGACAATGCGGTTTCTATAAGCGATCCTTCAAAGCCTGGTAATGGAGAAGAGATGGCGAACCACCACAGGCCTGAGGAAGGATCAAAAGGGAATGATCATCCAGGGTCTGCAATTGAGATTCATTTCAAGCAAACTGAAGAAGACTTGAAGCATTGGACTCCTACTGACAAGCTTGGTTCTTCAGTCCATGGTGATCATGATCAACCCCATTTCAACAAAGGTGACAATTTTTCTACCTCTTTATCAGCAATTGCTCCGGCCAAAGGCCAACAATCGCATGACAAAGTTAAAGGGAAGAGAAGCAAAGTCATTGAGCCGCCGCCCTGGAGCATGGAGCTCCCTAAAGTTCAAGAGAATGGTGACTCCCAACGTCAAGGAACAAGTCGAGGTAAAGGCTCAAAACAAGAGAACAGAACAAGTGAAAAGTTGACAGTACCAATGCAGCCTAAGGAGCCAAAACCTAGGTATCGACCACATCTTTTAAGTGTAGCTCATAATATTAACGAAAAATCAGATGCATTTATCAGGAGCAGGAAGGAAGCTATGAGAAGAAATCTCGACTTAGAACAAGAAGAATCTTGATGTTGATCATGTATAAATCATTTAATTTAAGATTATACATCACTGAATCGAATTTAGCTTTACAGATCAATGAATCCAATTTAGCTTACATTTCATGTATATGCATGCAACCATACGTAACATATATTGGTCTGAATTATATATTGTGGTTTTCAAAGCGTATGATTACTATTACAGCTCAATAAGGATAGAGGAAACAAATACAAATAAATCAAATCCCCACCTACAATTCTGGGGATCGAATATGAGACAAAAAGATCCAGGGTCTTAGACTTAATCAGCCAGTCTAAGCATTATTAGCGAAATACATGATTACCTTGCTTTCCTTTTTATCAAAAAAAAAAAAAAAAATGCAAAATATGGATATATATATATATATATATATAAAGTTGAGAAAGAAAAAAGGCATAATCACCTGGAATTAGAAATAATTAATTAATATGTAGAGAAGTTGTTCAGAGGGACGTAAAATTATCATTTAACAATTTGTAACCATCATTACAACAAAACACTAAATCCTTCCTTCATGCTCCTTGCAATGGAATCCATCAAAAAAAGGACCTTCAAATTAATTTATTATTTTCCTTTCAATTCTTCTCAATGATGAATGTATATATATATACAGAGTCTCAGAACCAAAGGAACATAAAAGAATTCTCCTTTTTTAATTTTTTTAATTTTTTTTTTTAGTTTCTTACCTATTATCAACTCCTTCCATCTCCTAACCTACCAAATCCCTTCCCTTGAACCTTTCTCCAAGTTTCTCCTCTCTTTAATTATCCTTCCAAAGAATGCATTGAAGATTGATAGAGATCATAAGGGGCCCAAAGATTATCCACAGAGCAGGGTTTTCTTGAATCAAGCCTTAACCATGGTTTTCCTTTCCCACTCCAATGAAGCAAACTAATAGGACCAGGATGCAAATTCCTACACTTTCCTTCAATATTATCACCCCCTAAACCATGTTGATTCCATCTATGATCAACTCCTTTTATTTCCCCTGCTAAAACCAATAAAAATGGTGGCAATGACCCTAAATTATATATCCTTTTATACTTTTGAACTTCCATCCACTCCTCAACTTTCTGTGTATACCGTCCTTTTCTCCATTTTTCCACATCCACAACCATTACCCCCGTGTTAAAATAACATGGTTTTTTCCCATCAAATGTCTTGGCCCAATATGGGCTGGACCAGAACAAGTCTGTAAAATATTTGGTAAAATTTGCATGACAATACTCTGGCGCTGCTAATACTCTGTTTTCTAAATCAACCCCCCATAATTTTGCAATATCATCAACAAGTACAAGATCAGAATCTAGATAAATTACTCTTTTAACATCTGATAGGAGTATATCAGCAAGGTAAATTCTTGCATAATTTAATGGCTGATCGAGTGCTAGACGGATTGACTTAGAAATCTTGCCACGAACTCTGCTTGCATCAAATCTGTACATTTTGAAATTAAGGTAAGGGAATGTGGATTTGATGTTGGAGAATACTTCTGGCTCGAATCTTGCCCATAGAAAGTGAAATTCAACGTTTTCTGGGCAACTCGAATGCTTTAAGATTGATAAAATTGCAGCCATTGTGCCTCTAAGATAATTGGAATCAAGGGTCATTGTGATATGCATTTTATCTGTTTGACAAGATTCCCCATTGCGAAATGCAGGGGCTTCCTTGAAAGCAGGGAGATCGAAAGAAGGTTTTCTAGTAATTCCAAGGCGGATTCCGCCATTAGAGGTGGTGGTGGTGATGGCAGCGAAGGAAAGGAGGATGGGGAAAGACAGGAGGCCAATGAGAAGATGAGGAGTGGTACAAAAGGCCATCCTGTCCTAAAACAGGAAGGTGGGTTATGAAATGGGTAAAGGGTAAGGAAAGGGTTAGAAGGTAAGAGCAGCTGCCATGGCTAGCTAGGCTGGTTGAGAGAAGGTTTAATTAAAGGACAAACTAAAAGGAAAAAAAAAAAAAAATCCTAATTAATGGTTGGTAGAAATAATGAAAGGAGGGAGGTTGGTGAAACTATGAGGAAGAGAACAGTTCTCGGAGGGAAATGCATGTTTCTCTCTTCAAATATAAAACCAAGACCTCTCTCTCTCTCTTCTCTCATATCCTTTGAAATTATTTTCTTTTCATGACCTATCGATTGTATTGTTTTACTATTAGGAAGAAAAATAAATGTTTAAGTAAGAGTGATCTATTGCCAACCACGCTTTAGTTATGTAAAGTGAGATTGGAGTTGTTTTCGAATTTGAAAAATTTCGAGTTCGAATTATATAAAGCTAAATTTATATATATAAAAAAGGAATAAGATAATAAGTTCGAATTTCAATTAAAACCAAATCAACTAAAAATTAATTAATTATTTCAATTCAATTTTCTATATACTCTCCATATTTTTTGCCTATTTCAATGGTAAAAATATACTGTTATACTGTACCATTATTTCTTAAGTTCATTTTTAGCCTTATTTTGGTAAACTTGTTAGGTACAAGTCAATGGTTTGGGGGTTTTCCAAATATATGATGATAAGCTGTAAGAGTCTTCCTGCTTGGCAAGTTTCTTTATTAGGTTTATGATTATTTTTCTTGCTGGATTTTGAATATGCAAGAAAAATTAGCTCAGAAACAAGTTTTTTTTATCTTCAGTTCGGGGAAAAACAACTAAAAATAATGTTCAATAAGGTTTGAATTTGAATAGGGTCACTGGCACGAAAAACACATGAACATTGAGCCCAATGGGTTACTGATAAGAAAACAAACTAGGCCCAATTTAAGGCCCATATCAAATTTTAATCTTCCCCGCTCCGAAATATGAAAGGGTTTTAGTCAAAGGTAGGGTTTAAGGGTTTTCTCCATTGAACGGAGGAGGGGATGAGAGAAATACAGCTACCATTGAATCAAACTCAAAAGATAAGACTACAGAGAGCTCTGCAACAGCTCGAATCTTTGCATGCGAAAGTCAATTCCGATGCTTCCGTCACCGTCGCCGATACTATTCCGATCAGCCTCGAAGACAGCATTCTCAAGTACTTTCTCTAACCCTAGCTCTCATTTGGTTCGTTTATATATTTCACTTAGATTTATTTATCTCGAGTAACTTGTTTTTGACCAAATTGAAGGGGACATGGAACTGCAGAGCGCGACGGTGAAGTGGTGGCGACGATATGTGGAGTAGTGGAGCGCGTTAACATGCTTGTTTATGTGCGCGCTTTGCGCGCCAGGTGCTTGCAGTTTCTAATTCATGATATAAGTTTGATTATTGGTTATAACTTTGTTAATTGACTGTTAATTGAGGGATTTAATCCAATATCATCTGACTATGATAAATCCAATTATTTTGTTAATTGTAGATACAAGCCGGAGATTGGGGATATCATAGTGGGCCGTGTCCTTGAGGTAATTTGAATCATTTAGAAGTAATTGGAGTAATTTCCAGATTGAATTATGTGTAGAAAGGAAAATTATAACAAAAAATCATTGGTCGAAAGCAACAAATGAAGTAAAATGTTTCATTTTAATATTGTTTGTAGGATCAAATTTTTGAATTTCCAAATCTTGTTTTCGTGTTCAGGCAGTCACATCTTATCACAATTGCCATAATTACTATCATGCTTCATCATATTTGCTTATGATCTTCTTGTTTGAGAGTTAATCACTATTATCATTCAACAACTAGAACTGAAAATGCTTCCATTGTGTTTTTTTGCCGAAAAGTGTTGTGTGTTAAATAATTTCATTTGATCATTTAGAAGAACGATGGATTTGGTATTTTTCTTTAATTTTGTCAATCGCTTCATCTCTGTCCAGGTTGCCCAAAAGCGATGGAAATTGGAAATAAATTTCAACCAAGATGCTGTTTTAATGCTTTCTTCAATGAACTTGCCTGATGGTATTCAGGTATAAAATATCTCATTTAGCAGTGTTTCTACTTTTAAATTATGAGTTATTCATTGTGCTATGTGATTGGCTGAGAGGCATATCAGAAACATGAGAGAGAATTGCAAGTACCCATCTACTTGATAATAACATTGCAATTTTGATGATTAAAAAGGAGGTAAAAGAGCTTTCAATAAAAAGTGTTGAAAGGATACCAAAATCTTCATATAAATGTCCCAAACTTCTTTTATGTAATTCTAGTAGTTAAACCTATTATGTAAAACCATTCTTGTTGTGGGAAGCAGGCACTCTACCATAAATTTTCTTTTTGTTTATCATGCTGGTACTCATTCATGCTATTCATTTCTATGACATGCCCATTCTGTGTGGGATTGAAGTTTTTGGAGTTGGTTGAGGTTTGATCATGATTGCAGAACCTTGTCTAGTTGTAGTTGCCTACAAAATATTTGGATCTCAACTGCCCTCTTCTTAGATGCTCGTGCACCATTTGCAAATGTATCAGCATGAGCTTACAGTACCTGGTTTGAAGCAGGTGCATGTGTAGAGTTGCTCTTTCTGCTCTCTTTGAATTGAACGTGAAAGCATCAAGGCTAATTACATGGGTCAATTGACAGTTCAGTCATCCAAACGGCAATTTTACACCTTTTAGCTATTCTTCATTACTTTGTTATTGTCAGAGTTAGAAGCAGGGCATATTGCCAAAGAAAACAGAAGTACTGCATCTACCTGTGCCTGTGTTTTTCTACAGTTTATGGTTTTTGATTGAAGGATAGTGGAAGTTCTTAACTGCTTCACTACTTATTTCATTTTATTTGAGGCTTGCATATAAATTTCAGAGGATACAAGTTTAGAATGATTTTACTTATTATTACTGTTCCCATAGCATTTCATCAGCTTAAACATAATTCTTTTTGAGTTTGAATTCCAAAAGGGATGTGATTAGGGTTGAAGCAACTTGTCTTTTAAAGCTTTGAGGTATGGACTTGGAGAAGTAGAATTCTAGAAAGGGTATATAGTCCCATGATTCAGAATTTTTTGTTTGAAGTCACTGGTCTTGAGAGTATTGCACTAGGCAATGGTGTTTGTATATTAATTTTTTCTCATCATAAAGTATTTGGATCTACATGGAACATGACCATATGAAGCATAAAGCATCAGCTTTATCTTTTTATATTGAAGAGCTAGAATGGGTTTGTTTCTTTCTTCCTTTCTGTACTAAATATGCAGCCTTCTCAAATTTGATTGCTAGAGGCGGCGAACTGCTGTTGATGAACTCAACATGCGCAATGTTTTTGAGGAGAATGATGTTATTTGTGTAAGTATAGAACCTCATGTTTTTCCTCTATGTCTTGATACTGCTATCTGACAATCTGATATGGCACCACAGAGACAAAGCAAATGCATAGTTTAAATATTGCACATAATTTCTTTCCTTTTTTCAGGCCGAAGTTCGCAATTTTCAGAATGATGGCAGTTTACAACTGCAAGCAAGAAGTCAGAAGTATGGAAAGGTTTGATTTGTTTGTGAACCTCCTGCTACATAGTATTTTTATGTTTGTGAACCTCCTGTTACATAGTATTTTTCTCTGCTGACACACTGTGTATGTACATATGAAGAAATGATAACTGAAGAATAACATAGTCAGAAATGATAACTGAAGAATAACATAATCCTATACAAGCTAACAGAAACATGAGTCTAAAATATTATGGGGGAAGCCAGTGAGTTGATTTGTCAATTTTGCCTGCTTTTTTATCCTTTTCTCTGTTAGCTGATGAGTAAGATGACTTGACTGAGATATTGCTTGAAATAGAAATCATACAACTTGAGAAGGGTCATTGATCTCAATATAACATTGCTCTTTTACAGCTTGAGAAGGGTCAATTGCTGACAGTCCCTCCTTATTTAGTGAAAAGGCAAAAACAGCATTTCCATCATCTTGTACAGTATGAAGTTGACTTGATACTTGGATGTAATGGATTTATATGGATTGGAGAACATGTTGATGCCAGAGATACTGTGGCAGAAGATCTAGCAAATAATACCGAAGAACAAAATACCAAATCCAATAGAGTTTCTGAAGACATATCACTAGAGACAAGACAGAACATTTGCCGCATTGCAAATGCTGTCCGTGTGTTGTCTACTTTAGGTTTCAGTTTAACTTTAGAAGTGATATTGGAGACTGTTGATTTGAGTAGCACGTTGAATCTTGGTATAGATGAGATGCTTGGGTCAGAGTTTCATGTTTTGGTAGCAGAGAAGGAGGCTGAACGCCGCAGTTTATTGACAAAAAAGAAGAGATGATGTTCTCCGTTTGTGAACTAAGATTGACTGGAGTTGTGTAATTCTCACATGCTGAAAATTTCATGCATTGCGCAGAATCATGTAAAATGTGTTTGACCAGATTATAATCTGTTGATTGTGAACCATGGAAATTGTCTGGCCAAACTATAATATGTAGATTGTTTTTCTTATTTGCCTGGCAGATGCTGATAGCCAAACATTGTCTATTCATATTGAGCTTTAAATTCTGGTCTAGATATGAGCATTGAATTAGATGTCCAGAATTCTTTTAATGTCCGTTTATAATAGCTGAATTGAACTAAACATAATAGGAATTAAATCGAAATCGAATCAAGTTGGCATATTTCAATAATTGAATTGATATATTTCAGTTTTATTATTTAGTTATTTGATTATTGGTGTGTGCTACCATTACTTGAAAATTCTTAAGGTTTATTTTATTTTTACAAAAATTACTTGATTTTATAAAATATTCAAAAACATAAAAAAAATATAGTAATCTTGCGTATTATTCTATAAAATCACAGTTTTTACATAAAAATGCTTGATTTTATAAAAAGAGTGGTCATCTAGAATACTATTTTGTAAAATAATAATTTTTACAGAAAATTACTTCATTTTATAAAATTTTTCAAAAATTACAAGAAAAGCCATATTACATATCATTTTGTAAAATAATATTTTAAAAATATTTTGTTCTACAAAATTTTCTAAAAATTCAAAACATGTGTAATTTCGCATATTATTTTATAAAATTATAAATTTACAGAAAATGATCTGAATTTAAACAATAACATTCATGATGATTTTTTTTTTTGTAAATTTTTTTAATATTTTATAAAATCAAGTAAAACTACATTTGAAGGCATGGTAAAAAACACCTTGATTATTGCTAAAAAAAAAAAAAAAGAGAGAAATTTATGTCATATGTCATATTTTTTATATTTCTAACATTTATAGCATCTTAATTTTCTTTTTTCATATTTATACCTTTCTATTTACTTTTTTAACATTTTTTATTTTTTTATTTTCGTTTTGAACCTCTTAAATTTATTTCATAATGGATCATTAATTTAATAGAATTTTTAATAATTTTGAGTTAGTAGAATAAATATTTTATAATTTTCCTTTTGAAAAATTATTTCATTTTAACATTTAATTTTTTTTCAATTTTCTTAAAAAATAAATTTATAAATGTTAAAATACTATTTGTTAAAAGTATAATTTTTTATATTTAATATATACTGTTTGCTTTAACTTTTTATATGATTTGAAATTCATTATTTATATAAACAGTGATAAATATTAATTTTATTGTGAAAATATACTGAATTTTATTTAATATATTCCATAAACTAAATGCTAAATAGTATTAAATATTGTTATTTACTAGAAGTATACTATTTTTTGTTTAATATATATTGATTGTTGTAACTTTTTATTTTATTTGAAATCTATAACTTATATAAATAATAAAAGATACTAATTACATTTTAGAAATATACTGAATTTATTTTTAGATGCAAATTATATATTAAAAAAAATATTAAATTTGATGGTAATATATATTATTTGCTATTGGTACTAAAAGAACACTAAATTTTATAATAAAATATATTATTTGTTGTGATTTGTTTCTTTTTTAATAAGATATTAGTTTCTAATTTTATATTGATTTTTAAATTCTAAAATTGTTATTATATACTTTTTGTTTAAAAAAAAAAATCAAAACCTACCTAATTTAAAAAAATAAGAAAATTAAATGTATAAATTTGTAAGATGTGAAGTAGAATCAACATAAATTTTGTAATAGGTATACTATCATACACTTTTTGTACCAATCCAATCAATAAATAAGAATAATTTTTTTTTTTCTAATTTAGACTACACTAATAAAATTACTTAATAGAGGATAAACATATAATTATGATTGAAATTATTAATTAAAAATATAATAAATAACAAATTAAAATAACAAATAATATATACTTATAAACACATAATATCACTTTAAATTTTGATAACCAATTTTAAATGATATTAATTAATTATATTAAAGATTAATTTTAAATTTTTTATAAAATAAATATTTATATATCAAATAATAAATTTTCAACTAAATATAAATAAATCATATTAAAAAAATTGATAATCTTAATTTAGTAGCTATTCGGACAAGTATTACTATAAACAAATTCTCTCTTGAATAAATATTTAAAGAAAAAGAATAAAGCGTTGATGAAATACATGAATTGGACGATATAATTTTTTTTTTTTTTTAAGATTTACCGGCTATTTTTGCAAACACCCCCATGAAACAAAAAAAAAAAAAAAAAAAAAAAAAAAAAAGGTAGAAGAAGAAGATCCCATGTGGTTTGGCTCGGTTTTTTCAATTATCATCCAATACTGTCATTCCTATTTGGAACAGCGGCTCTCAGTTTGTACGTACTAGTGTTTCAGCAAAAGGGCATGCCAGAAACACTCAAAATACAAGATCCAACGTCAGAATTCTTTCTTGTCTGGAACAATTTTTCAACTATTGTCCAAGCAATGATCCTTCAGAGTCGAAGGTCCACTCATCAGGTAAAAGACAGTCTGATACTAGAACTAAAGTGGAAATTATTAGATCCATTCTCATTGTTCTTTTCCATTCTCATCTTCCCTTTAGAAAAGAATCTACCATTTCTCATAATGTAAAGAAAAAAGTTAAAATGTGAATTGGTACTAAATAAATTAGGATTGCAAGCGGTAGAATTTAAGAGCCGAATATTTTACTACGAATCAATCAGGCATCCATGTAGAACCTTCAGAATATACAAGTTTACATTTCAGCATATGCTTTGTACAAGAAAATCTCCTATTCCCCCTATTTGTTAAGAGCACTTTCATATCGAGGATTTATCAGTTCACAACAGAATTACCATGCTTGTGTAAGCAAAATGCCAGTTGTGGCTTGTGATTACAGTTCATCTTTTGGAGATGCCTGAACTTGAAGGCACTGCTCATCCCAATAGTAGGGGAATTTCAATTTTGCTGCAATATGGGGCATGAACCAGTCGTCATATATGAATCTGGAAACAAAAAAACTAAAGCTCTTAGAGAGAGAAAAGATCTGTCTAAAAACCTATATTGACAAAAAAAATGTTTTAACTTTTTTATTAACAGCTTTGTAAAGGGTTAGATCATAGATGTAATGCAATCTTTCCGTTGCACTACAAATAGACTGTTTCCCATTATAAGCAAGAACTTCTACACTAACATATTTACCCAAAATGGCATTTAATACATAGAAACATCACATAACAAACTGATGGAAAAAAAAATATATGCATTATGTGATTGTGACAATGAATATTGGAAATAAATAGAGAAACTGAGTTCACATTCATTTACAAGAAAACTTGTCATGGGCCTCCAAAATACATGATAAAATCATGAGATGGGCATAAATTCATACTATTGAAATCATAAACTGATGTTTTGAAAGTGTCATCTCATATAATTTTTCTAACAAGGAGAAAAGAAAGAAATATGCTTGGAATCTGTAGCAAAAGAACTTGAACATTTTTCTAGGTTATACGATGGAGCAACATTAAAACCATATTTTCCCTATAAAGAGATGCTAAGATGGAGTTTATAATGGCAGTTGAACTTAAGTTTATCAGGTGAACTTCTGTCTTAACGAATCTGTCTATATTTTGAGAATGTATTGTTTCCTTTGGAATAATAAAATAAATAGTTTCTCCTTCTGTAAACAAGAAAATAATTTTGAAAGATCCATGTAGTATCAACCAAAGACACTAATATGAAAGGTTAATGCTAAAGGAAGCATTAAGTATTAGAAGGTGAGGTGAATCAGATTATTTAAAAATTGCAACATTGACAAGCATTAAATATAACTTTCAAAATTATCAGATTCAGAAGCTAAGAGAAGAGAGACTAGGTATCTCATAATCTTATTTGATGTGGCTATAAAGTATAAACACAAAGTTCTACCAACAAACACATACAAATATTCATAAGGGAGATAGTCAAATTTTCATTTTAACAACAAAACAGAAGAAGACTAATTGCTGCAAATTGATGATAACTAGTAAGTCTAAGAGGATGGAAGAAATATTACATACACTTTGACTGGTGGACGAGATATTATGACTAGCAGTTGCAAATCCTCATGTTCATTTGTATTCCATACCTGAAAGATGATAATAAAACAAAGTAACAGAGAGTAAGCAACAGTGTGAATCACTGTTTCATGGAGTCAACAAGGAATAAGAAACAGAACGACTGAAAGAATTTCACATGTTGAAAAGTAGATAATTCAATAAGAAAAGAAATAATGTGGCCATCCACGAAGCCAGGATCACACGAACTATATTGCTGTCTTCAGTTAAATTGCAGCACATGAGCCGTGAAATACAACTAAAAATGATAATCTCATTTCTGTGTACACAATATCCCTTTTTGATAGCAAATTTTGTGCTCCTTCCAAGATTCAAATGTTCATTTCCAAGTGTCTTGAGAAAAGTTTATCAATAAGCATGAAAGTGAGGACAATGCAGCATATCAGATGAGTTATTATAAGGAAGCAAAGACAATTGAATCTATGATGTTTGGATTGAGATTGGTCAACAGAAGTTTGGATGATGTCCCATGTGGTTCTTCAATTTGACGAAACATGCTTTTTACTTGGATTTTCCACATTGAACTAATTTCTTATAGCAGACAATAAGGAATTGGAGCAACAAGACAGATTATTGACAGTGGTGTTTCTACATATAAAGCGGTAAATGGCAGATCTATTGCTCAACTAGAAGCAGACTGCAAAACTATTTAGGTGCAAACCATATGCAACAGCATGTTTAGAATGGGCAAGGTAAAAGGTTATGCTGTATTTGTATTCTAATAGACCTGTCTCCCTATTCTAAATCATGGAGCCAATTGCAATATCGGCTAGATTAAAAAAGTAGGGAGTTCTTAAATTTTATAGCACCTAACAAGCCAATAAAAGAATGATAGGAATGGCAAAGTGAGCTGCAAGAATTTGTGAAATGCCCTTTATTTTTCCAAGAGGGACACAAGATATCAAAATATTTAAAAACAATCATCCAGTTACCCATGTATGGTTTTTTCAGGAGGAACATAAAACCTTAAGTTTTTGAGGTTCATTTTCAGAACTATAGAGAGATTGGAATTGGAATCACTGCCATAAATTAAGGGTCAGTGCACCAACCCCAATCTTAAATAAAAAAAAGATGTATTATCACTTATGGTAAAGTTGATGGATGAATATCTCAACAATTTGGCAGACAAAACGGTTGACTTCAAGTCATAGACATAACAGCAGATCATCCAACAACAATAGGATTCTAGTAAAACTGATTTTTTCATAGTAATACACCTAAACTGCAGGTTCTAGTAACATCAATACAGATTGAGTTCATATCCCATCCAAAAACAATTAAAATACAAATGTTTACCTGGTGAGCATCATTGACAGGGATGTGAAATGTGCTATTAGCAAAAATGAAATGTTCTTGTGGTTTTCCAGGATACTTCTCATGTGAACTTGAAGCAAGATAGAGAGTGCCACTTCCTTTTAAGACAACAAAAACTTCTTCACATGAGTGTCTGTGGATTGACGTATGTGAACCTGGAGAAAACGTTTGAAGCCATATTTCCACCTGCGAAGTCAAAAAAGTTTTTTATCAAATCCATTTCAAAACAAATTAGATTTTCCACAGATGGCCAATTTCAGAACAGAAAATTTCATTCTACCCATAATTAAAAAAAAAAAAAAAAAATTAGTTACTTGGTTCAATAAATTGGGCATCTAACAATAGAATTTCCTTTATTTTCATATACAATTACCTGAAGAAATGTAAATTTTCAGATAGATTGCAATTGCATACCTCTTTCATCCCATGCAAGACAGAACCAGCAACCGTAATATGGGACAAACCTCCCCTTCCATAACTATCCTGAGGAAGCTCACTAATATTCCTCACAAGTGGTAAACCTGTTATAGCAAACGCCCACAAAACGAATCGATACATTCAATTCCTCTAATAATGTGCATATAAATTTGTTCTTATAGATGTGAAAGCTCACCCTTGATTGAGCATTGGGAAGCTTTGGTTGTTGCAGATAAAAGAAGCAAACTTAGACAGAGAAAACTCAAGAAAAGCCATTGGCAGGTCATTTTTCTCGACGCTTCTACGCCTGGTCACTGTATTTTCAAACTCCAGGATCGTTCTTGCTTCGTGAAAGCTACGGGGCCTTGTACCATAGAAGTTGATATAGCAACCTTGTTTGGGTTTTGTAGCTGGATTCTAAAGGTGGGCTTCAGGCTTTTGATGAGAGGGGTAAAATTGAAAAAAGAGAAAAAGGGAAAACAGTTCACGTGGCTAGTTTGCAAAAAAGGATATTTCATATGGTGAAACCAGGGGAAAAAAAAATAAAGCCATTGGTAAAACCTTACCCTTCGCTTCTGAACCCAAGCATCTCTCATTTTGAACCAATTTCGTCTGCAGGTCATTAATCTTCATCTTCTTCATCTTTTAATTTTCAAAAGTTTGCTTTTTCTTTTTTTTGTTGGCTTATGAATTTCTTAGAAGATGAAGTGAGCTAAAGGAAGTTCTTAAATGTTAATTTTCACATTTTCTAAAGCTGAATTGCTAATTTTGTAGTTCTTTTGGAGTGCCTCGGTTTTCGCTTGTTAGGGTTTATGGAAAGTCAATCTGGGTTTTATGAATTTTTACATTATTTTTATTCATGTAGCTTTTTAGAATGTATTGCTTTATATGCTTTTGTTCTATGTTATGCTGCATCATTTCTGCTAACTAAAATCTAGGCATCATGACCAAATTGGTTATCACTGTTTCTTGGTTAACTTATTTCACTGTTTGATACAATGCTGATGCGAGGCCTGATTTGAGGAAAAGAATGAAGTTGACTAAGGTTAATGTTGCACTTGTGAATTCAATATAAGCTGAACTTGCATATGCTTTGTAGTGTGATCAATACAGGCAAAACCTAGAGTAGGAGCTAGTAATCAATCTCAGCAACGATGAAAATGGTGTTTGTAAACTAGAATAGCTTTTGTTTTTGTTCAACCAACATTCTTGAAATTTTAGATTTTTGGTTTAATGGTTTAAATAACATGGGAAAGAGCATCAGTTTGTAGAGGATAACCACCGATCTTGTTTCTCTCTGTGCAGATTTTTAATATGATGAAGATTGGAAACTATGGTGGCATTACCAGACCCAGTTTTTTGCTTGTACATCCAGATATACCCATTCTTATATATCACAAACCACAATTGAAATCTGTGTCACCTCTTAGGATTCCTTGTGATGACAAGAAGGGGATTGGCTTCATCACAAAATTTCAGTGTTCCATTGCTGAGCGAACATTTGCATCAAGCTCTTTGGATTCATCTATGTCCAAGGATAATGTTCATTTGGGTCGGAAGCGAGGAGGTTCCTCATCCCTGTATACACGACCTAATTTGCTGGAGATAAAAAATGAGAAGATAGCAAATCGTGCCAGGGTTTATGAGTTTCTGCGAAGTATTAATATTGTTCCTGATGAACTTGATGGGTTGGAACTTCCTGTGACAGTTGAGGTTATGAGGGAACGTGTGGATTTCCTTCACCAATTAGGTCTCACAATTGAAGACATAAACAACTATCCACTTGTTCTTGGTTGCAGTGTGAAAAAGAACATGATTCCTGTCCTTGACTATCTTGGAAAATTAGGTGTTAGAAAATCCTCTTTCACTGAGTTTCTAAGAAGATACCCACAGGTCCTTCATGCCAGTGTTGTTGTCGACCTTGCTCCCGTGGTCAAATATCTTCAAGGGTTGGATATCAAGCCAAATGATATTCCTCGGGTTCTTGAGGGATACCCTGAAGTTCTGGGGTTCAAGCTTGAAGGGACCATGAGCACATCAGTGGCTTATCTGGTTGCAATTGGAGTGGCAAGGAGAGAAATTGGAGGTGTTTTAACTAGATATCCAGAGATTTTGGGGATGCGAGTAGGTCGGGTGATTAAGCCTTTTGTGGAGTATCTTGAAAGTCTGGGTATACCAAGACTAGCAGTAGCTAGATTGATAGAGAAGCGGCCCCACATCCTTGGATTTGGATTAGAAGACTTGATTAAACCAAATATCAAATCCCTTCTAGAGTTCAATGTAAGAAAAGTCTCACTTCCTTCTATGGTAGCACAATATCCTGAGATTATAGGAATTGACTTGAAGGCGAAGCTTCATGGTCAGCGGAATGTGTTTCATTCAGTTATTGAGTTGGGTGCTGAGGACTTTCCCAGAGTTGTGGAGAAGATGCCTCAGGTTGTCAGTCTTAGTAGAACACCTATTGTGAAGCATGTGGACTTCCTCAAGGATTGTGGGTTCTCCTTGCAACAAGTGAGGGAGATGGTTGTGAGATGTCCTCAGGTGCTTGCTTTGAATATTGACATTATGAAACTTAGCTTTGATTACTTTAAAATGGAGATGAAAAGACCTTTGGATGATTTGGTTACTTTCCCTGCATTCTTTACATATGGTCTGGAGTCCACTATAAAGCCAAGACATAAAAGGGTTTCAAAGAAGGGATTGAAATGTTCACTTTCATGGCTTCTTAACTGTTCTGATGAGAAATTTGAGGAAAGAATGGACTATGAGACCATTGACATGGAGGAGATGGAAATGCCATCATTTGACATGAATACTCTCATGGAACCAAGGAGTGATGAGTCTGACTCTGACTATGAGGAGGACAGTGAAAATGAGTACAGATAGGGCAATAAGTCAGCTTTAGGCTCTGGTCTCCTGTGGAGAATCTTGGCTTTGAGACATTGGTCTTCATGTAGAGTAGATGTAATTTTAGAGGTAAGCGTTATTTGTGGAGGCATTTTTAAGTACTATAGGATTTATTCTATGCGTGTTCA
This sequence comes from Reutealis trisperma, assembly GCA_947687605.1. NCBI lineage: Eukaryota > Viridiplantae > Streptophyta > Magnoliopsida > Malpighiales > Euphorbiaceae > Reutealis > Reutealis trisperma. The sequence goes on along the minus strand of CANTUT010000033.1, from coordinate 8,590,302 downwards.
TGTATAATGAAATACAATCTGGTGCTTAAAAGGATTTTTCAGGTCTCATTATTTTTCTTTCATTTCCTAGTTTTCATATTTGAGTTCAAATCCAAGGTCCTATTTATTTTCCACATAGCGTGTGTGAACCATCTTAATTTATTCTTGCGCTAGATTTTAGAGTTAATTTTGGGATTAAGGGTTAGTCGAGTGGAGTTGGGTTGGGCTAGGCTGGATTTTAGAGTTAAAACTGATAGGAAACAAATGCTTCTATGGCCTGTTTACTGCATATCACTATCAGAAATAGCACATTTTTGGTCCATATGATGTGCAGGAGGATAGAAAGGGAAAAAAGTGGTGGCTAGAAGAATAATCATGTTAGACATAATTTTACTTGAGCATATTAGGTTCTTGCTAAATTTTCAGTTCTATATAACAGAATTGATTTATCGACAGAATGTCTGTTTTGTGTGCAGGACAAACAATTTGACAGTGTAAAAGTAAACAAGTCTTCTAAGTGAACTATTATATGAGGGTTGGAATACAGATGCATCTGTAGGTTTTTCTTTTTGGCTCACTATCTCTGCATGTAGAAACTATAGAGGATTATTTCATGGCGAGTTTTTTTCTGAGCAACTAAAGAGATAGGATCCACTAAATCTTGAATATTCTACAATAAGCATCAAAGATACGCTAGGACAAGTAATGCTGATTTTACATTTGTAATTCATGGTCGTGATAGTATACAAGATTTAGGAGAAAATAACAAGTTCACTTAGCCGTGGCATATGTTTTGATTTGTAATTCTCTCTAGGTCGGCGCCCTTAATTTGACCTCAGTTTTTTGTATGATGATTTGCATTTATATTCTTTTCTTTCATGCTCTGTTGCTTATTACACACTGTCTGCATCTCTGCTGATTATTAACAAGATTGGGACTTGTTTTTACAGATGGACCTCTGTGGATTGAATATTGAGAGTAACATGGGCTGCTTTTCGGGGGCATTCAGATTTTGTAAGTAAATGTGAAGGGATTCCGATATGTATAAATGGATATCATAATATCAAACCAACACGTCACTAGTTTAATTCCTGCCTCTTTTGCCCCTTTTTTCTGTATTAATATCATTTACCACCAAGAATAGTTTGAATCTATACATAAAGAAACATTTTCAAACTTGTAATTCAGAATTTGAAGATTCCTTTATTACTGTTAGCCTTCATTTCATGTTCTGCTGTTCCTTAGTGGAAGTAAATCATAGGGATGCTTGCAGAACTTTGTCTTATGTTCATTTCTTGCTTGCATTTTATCTTTCAACATAGGCTCAATGCTAAGTTAATACGTATGATTTGTTCTTACTGTTTTATTAATATGGAGTCCAGGTGAATAATCAGGCAGGTCCTAACATAAGCTAAGCCACAGGTCCAAACATAAGCTAAGCCACTGAGTTGGCAAATGCATGTTTAAGAAGAGAAAGGAACAAACAAGTTAAAATCATTGTTGATTGGAACTCAAAATTCAAATGCCCCGAGAATTTCAATTCTGGAGATTCCAGGTTTTGGTATTCAGATAATGGGTCTACCGTCACATAACTTTCTTCCTCCAAAAAGAAAAAGAAAGCAACTAAGAAATAAAACAACATATAGTTTACCATTCATTAACCAGTGATTTTTCTGAATATAGCATGATTCTGCCATTACAAATTGTTTTCCAAATATAGTGAACTTCATAATCTGTGTAATGTCCCCGATCTCAATATATCAACTTCCAAAACATCAAAACAAGTATAAGCAGCAGACCCCTGCATATAGCCCATCCATCATTCTCTTTGGCAACGACAGGCAATCATATTAGCTGTAACTTGTTGCATTTTTGGTCTTCAAGAAATGTTTTACCTCATCACCGCGGACAGTAGGATCAAGAATCCTTTTGCAGTTAGTCCCTTATTTTTTTATCCAGTCAAAGAAAAGGCACAAAGTACCGAATGAGTTCTTACTCTGTTCTCCGCGGCCATCCCATCTGCAAAACCCCAGATATTTTGTTGTAACAATCAAAGTAAATATCAAATTATAATATTCTTGAAGAAGTAACAAACAAGCATTACCTTCCATGCATACATTCCAAGGAAGGCTATGGTATCTGCAGACCATACAACAGCGAAGGACTTCCAAAAGAATGGGATTACAACGTTGAGCAAAGGAATGAGGAGAAATAGATAGTTAAGAGCTTCCTTCTCATTCTTGGAACAGTCTCTAGCACGTAATGAAGGGATTGCTGCAAAGAATAAGCATTTCAGATTCTTATCAGTAACTAAAAATCATTATCTATGTAAATTTTGGAGCATTTGTAATCATCATTATTACAGACAACCGTTAGGCTAGTAACCCAGTGGCCAAGTACCTCCCTTGTCGTGCAGAATTTGGAGGGGTCAAATCTCAACATTCTATTTCACATCCCTCAACTTAAAGCATCGCCACAATCTATAATAGTAACCGAGGTTTTTCTTCTTTTTTGACAGGAGATATTACATACAATGCGAGATATTATGCAGATATACATTCTCCGCACAAAGACGAGGTCATGGAGGATTAAGGATCATGGGCATAATAGTAACAGAGTTCGTAATGCAAGAAATCATAAATTCAAATATTGGCAATTCATTCCATTTTCAGAAGGTACAAGAAAAAAAAATCGAAAATTCTCCTAATTCCAGAAATAGAGGGAAGCAGGACTTACTGAACATCCAAATAGACCACATCCCCATCAATCTCCATATGTCAGGCTCGTTTGATGGAAATATGAGATTGAAAGAAAGTGCTCCACCTAACAACATTGAGACATACCCTTGAACCTCAAAAACTGTATATAAAACAGTCCCTGGCACTGCAGGGTTTTTACTGGCTGTAGAAGCTCTTGGTGCAAAGGTAGCTGCAGTCTTCTGAACAGCCTGTTCAAGCAGAATAATTATCATTTGGTGCTTGTTAATTAATAATTACTATTAATTCTAATTCTAAAAAACATATCTAAAACCAACCTTTTTGAGGTCCTTGTCAATTGCAGGAGTAGAGATTTTGGTTTTTTCATTTGATTCTTCTCCTTTTTCCACTACTAGTTTTAGCTCCTTTTCAGAATCCTCCACTGTCTGTGTATCCACTTCATTTGTATTAGCACTGATTTTCAATTTCTTGCTGGAAAATTGGGTTTTGCAAAAACCATATTTATAACTAAATCTGAGTTTGGTGCGAGTCAATGGTAGTTTTGAAATGTCCAAGTTGCAGAGTGATGATGAGATTAGTGAATTCATTTTGCCCACAACTGTGAGAACCGATTGGGGGAGGAGCTGTTTCGAGATGATGAATGTATGGCCAACTCGAATAATTGATACGGCGTCGGTTTTCCTCTTGAATTTAGTCTGGATAGGACGACAAGTCGTCTTTATATGGGCTAATTTCATTTGACTATGATCCGTTTACGGCCGCTTATACCGTCTACTACCTTCTATTTCTCCGTAAGAAAACGGTAGCATAAACAATGAAAATTCACCTTTTTTTTTTTATTATTTTTTTTTAGCAGAGGGAATTAACATCATCAGGTGAGAAAAAATCTCACTGTGTATATATATATAGTTTGAACAATATATTTATATTTAATTTCTCTTTCTTTAATGCTGAAAAAAAATAGTATCATATTTTTTGTCCAAAAACAATTTAACATTTTTTTAGTCTACAGAATTTTTTTCTTTTCTTTTTCTTTTTTAACAATGAGGAGAGAATTTAAGGATAATTATAAATGGATATTTAAATATTTAAGGATACAAGGCAGTGGCCTGCCCTTTGGGTGGATTTATTTATTTAATATATATATTAAATTTTGTTTCATTATCTGTTGAAATAAATTTTTGCTATCATTTATTTATTTTCATATGAAATTATTTGCGTGTACATATATTTTCTATTTTTTCATGTGTAATTTGCATTATATATATTTTTTATATTTGTTATAACTATATAACTAAATATACAAAATCATTAATATATTTATAAAATAATTTATTAATTAATTACTTTTACTAAATATATCATTGTTATTTAATTTTAATAAATTTATTATTAGTTACCATTTAATTATAATTGAAATTTCAATTTGTCAATTTTTTAAATTAGATGGACTGATATTTAGCACTCAATTGATTTGAAATCAGTTAAATTTAATCTCATTAATTCGATAAAGTGTCAAAATTTTATGCATTTCTTTAGTTAGATTTTCGTGTTTTTATTTTATTTTTATATTATTATTTATATAATATATATATATATATATATATATATATATATATATATATATATATATATATATATATATATATATATATATTTTGAACCCATTATATAAAATATTTTTATTCATTAACTAATAAACACTATACATGTTTGAGCAAGCTTTTGCAGTTGTATTCTTAAAAGGAAAAACATATTGAAAGGTCTTTAACATAATATATATCAATATCTCTTTTCTTTTCTTTTTTTTGGGTACAATATACATCAATGTCTTTTAATTTATGGTGTTATCTCGATTGAGTTTACAGAATTTTAATTTTTACATTGAATTTTCAAATTTTTATTTTTATTATATTGAGAATTTTTAATAATAAAAAACTAAAAATTTTGTAATACTTATTAAAAAAATAAAAAAATTATATCAAATTTTCTTTATATAAATTATAGAAATGAAAAAACTTGTTTTTGCATTTTGTAAACTTTTCAAATTTTATTCGATAAATAATGTAATTTTTTTTGTAGTTAACATAACATGTTAATGATTTATACACAATTGTCACATAATTTCTTATGAATTTTACTTTTATCAAGTAAAATTCCTCAATATTTAAAAAAAAAAAAAAGACTTAGTGTGAAAAATAAAATTTTATGAATTTATTAGACGAAATATTATAATTTTAAATTCTGAAAATAACTTTCTCTTCTTAAAATATTAACATAGTTAAACTTTTAAGAAAACACAGTATAAAATAAAATAGAGAAGAAAATTATTAAAAGCAAAAGGATATTATTATTATTATTGGATCAAATTGTAGAAAAATATATATTTTTTCTCATTGAGTTGAACTTCATTTACAATTTTTTTTTTAAATGGGGTCAAATAAGCTAAGCTCTATAAGTTATAACTACATAATGAAGGGATAATTATATTTTTTTTAATGATTTATTATATTAAAAAAAATCTCAACATAATAATGATGAAATTAGTTTTTGTTGTCAATATAGAAATCCACTTTTTTCCATATTTTATTATTTATTCTAAAAAAAGTTATTTATGGAAATTTTAATTTAATTTATTAAATACAATAAAATGTTTTATTTATGGAAATTTTAATTTAATTTATTAAATACAATAAAATGTAACTTTTAATACAATAAAATGCCAAAATGTAACTTTTTTGTTATAAAACAAATAATAATAATAATAATAAAGCTATATTAAAAATGCAATGTATATTTACTTAGGTGACATTTGTTAAACTGAAAATTAAGTGCTAAATTTTAAATGCAGAATATAATAAATACTGAAAATTTTAAGTGCTAAATATATTAGTTTATTTGATAACTGTTGTTACTGAAAATTCTTAATTTTTTTTATTAGACATATTTAACCATGTAATGTATTTAATTTTTTTCTTTGCATTTTAATTTGTGAATATAATTTATGCATTAAAAAATTCAAAAATAAAAATAGAGACAATAATTATATTAGAATAGTATATTTTATAATATTTCAAAAAATAAAAATTATTAAACTTAAAATGAGTATACTTTAAAAATGATAAACAAGTAAAAAAATACAAATAAAAAGTTAATAATAACATATTAACTAAAATAAGAGTATAACGGTGATTATAATTAAAAAATTTTAAAATTTAAATTATTAAACGTGTTTAGCTAAAATTATAAGTCAAATATTTTAACTTATTATTTTAAATATTTTTTTATTTAATTGAAAATTTTAAGTTGAAATTTTTTTAAGTTATTAAACTAACTTAAAATTAATAAATATTGCAAATTAAATTAAATCATTAAGTTGGGTGGAGCTTATTTATTTAAAGAATGCTTTTTTTTTTTTTTTTTCAATAAGAAGAGCACATTTTTATGAAAGTTGGTTTGAATGTTTGATATAAGAAAATTATTGATCGTATTATAGACAACCCCTTCTTCTCATTATTGCTTTCCGAAGCAAAAGCAAGACAAAAAACGAAGCAACCGTTGTGTTCACTGGTTTCCACTTCAAATCCAACGAGAAAATCTGGATAAGATTCAAAAATCCATTTGACGGAATCGTGAAATTTCAATAAGGAAGTTATGAGTCTGAGGTCTTAACAACTGGAGGCCTTTTCTCATGGGGAATTATCTTATTGGATTTGTTTTGCCATTGCTTCTCTTAACAGGTTTATGTTTTTCGATGTTATTTTCTACTGTTTGGTTAATTTGGGGATTCTCAGTAATCAGCAAAAGTTTCAGCTGACTTTTTGACTTGTAGCTTATAAATTACTGCTCGGATGTGTTTTGAATCTTTTGGTAACCCTATTTAAAATCTTAAACGAATCCAATTTTTGTAATTGGATTTGATCAATATACTGCAATGCATTAGTAATTAGGCCATTTTAGGTACTACGCACTGTTTGTTTAAGGCTTAATTGAGTTTAGTTGAGCTATTTGGCATCAATGCAGGAAAATGCGAGTATCTTGCACTCTAGTTTATTTATGATAATTGGAATTTGATACATGTGTTTTTGCTGGGTTTACGAGAGTCACCATCTAAGTAATTATTGATTTTACATGTTTTTCCTCTTTCTTGCAGCTGCATTGATTAATTGGAGTTTGATTTCTCTTGTTGATTTAATAGCTTTCCTTATCATTCAGTATGCTGCACCAAAAATAGGTGAGTTAGCTTTATTTATTATTTTTTTTCAGTTTCACTGCTTTCCAATCATTCTGTTATCACATTTTTGTATAACTTTTGTCCTTTGAAAGTCAGTATTTTGGCTGAGTCAATGATGCTATTTACAGAAATGAGAGATTGAGGGGAAGATAACTGGACGGATATGATATATCATTGTTTGTTGTTGCATTTATTGTTAAGGGGATTTTGTGTAGCAAGCATGAATAATAGTCTTTACTAATTGAGCATTGAAGGCTTCTTTCACAAAGAATGTACCTCAGACAGTTATCACTATAACTATTTGCTTGTTGGGTCTTTACTTTTAGTGCAGATGTTGTGGTCAAATGATTTACATGTAGTGACTGGTTACAATCACTTGATGAGGTTTAGCTTTTTATTGTTTTTTAAGTGATCACATTAATGTGCACCACAGAGGGATTATAAAGCTCCTCCATGTGGTCATTTGTAGCATACAGTGGTGATATGATTCAAGTTGTTTTCCCATTTCTTGTTTGTCTCAACATGATAACATAGAGAATGTTTGTTTGTACTCCTGGTAGTTGTACTTCATTGGCACTGATGGCATTAACTTCTATTCTATTAATGTAGCTTCCTTTTTCTTTTTTTTTTCCTAATTACTTGTAGGTTTTCGTTTCCAGAGGCGATTTTTGTTATTGTGGCCCATTGTTTTGTTCTCCCTTCTTGTCATTCTTTCTCAAATGGTATATCTTATTGTTTGGGCCATTAAAGGCAACAAATGGAGTGGAGCAAATGCTTGGTGGGCACATCTAATTGGTTTTATGGTGTAAGAATCTATTTTCAATTTGTATGTTGTTCATTTATTCTTAACTGGTTCTGCGCTTACTGACACTATCCTGTGGTATTTTGTTACAGAGTTAAATCTTGGAAATCACTCTATGTGATATATTTCTTGGTTGCACAACTATTAGCAGTTTTTGTTGCTTTAGTTGATATATATGGGAACAGATTTGGTCTATTTCCATGGCAAGATTCCTGCTGGGGTCATTTCTTAACTTTTCTTGAACACATAGGTCAGTGAGCAGATCATGACAGTTCTGAGTTCTCTTCTTATAATATGAGTGTATCGTCCATGCATGTGTATGCATATAACTTTTATATTTATTTCTGAAACCTTTTGACTGGTTAGATTTGCATAGGACAATTTTACTTTTCCACTTAATATAAGCTGTCCTAGAATAGGAATGCAGTGTTATCATTTGCACATCATGCTTGATGCAGATGCACAAGTTCATTTGATGAGGTTGGATCTTTATTGTAATCCTAGGGAAGTTTTTGTGTTATTCTTGTGTGATTTTCAGATTGCGAAGTTATCATACCTTGGGGACTTATTAATGACCCCCCAAAACCAATATAGTTCCTTTCGTCTTATGATTTCTGGTGAGATTAACATCTTCTGCTTTTGTTTTAATAGTTCTACTAAACTTGGAGTAATAGGTCACATAACTGAAAGAGATATACTGGAAGTGGATATTGTTGTGCAAGTGATTAGAAAAATTCATTGTGATCCTTCGATATAGTTAGCTTTTCTCAATCTTTTGTCAAGATCTCCTCACTGATATTTTTACTTTATTTGCAGAATTGTCCTCAAAAGATGTCCTTCACTTAAAAATAAAACTACATGTTGTTAGAATATATTGAGAAAATTAGAATGTGGAAGAATTATATATGCTGGCCTATAATTTGCCACCTCACTTCCCCACAAATTGGTAAAATGCTTAGGTCATATGCTACATGCTTACAAAGAAATAGTAAAGCATAAGCGTGTTAGGAATCTGTTTCAAAAAGTATGTCTTTGAAAGTTTATTTCCATGTACAGCTTCCTTTAGTAGTCTTTGTTAAGCATATTTTTCCATGTATGGTTAAGTTATAGCAACTTTTTTTTCCAAAAAAAAAAAAATTGGTCCTTTTTTTAAGATGAGTGGAGTTTAATCATTTGTGTTTTTATTTCTTGTGCTGAAACTTGTGTGATGGCTTATGATCTTTTGTTGCTGACATTTTTTCTTGGTCAAATTCTTTTTATTATTCATTATTTTGGGTCCTAATTTTCTCATCTTTTTCTTTTTCATAATCCTCCGTTTCCCCCTTGTTTCATGTTGTTCTATATTTCATCAAATTAGGGCATGCTTTCGATGAAATTTGGAGCTCATATTTTTTTTTTGTTTCTTTAAATATATTCCTAATTTAAAAAATAAAAAAAGAACATGGATATTGATTTGGGATTATTTCTTTATTTTGCTGCATGAAAGGCTCTCATCTTAGGGTTACTTCCTGTTTGCTGCTGCCTGCCATTCAGCTGGGTGCGGGAATTAGCCATCCCTCATGGCTTTCTCTTCCTTTTTTCATTGGTAGCTGTGCAGGTCTTGTGGATTGGTCTCTGACAAGCAATTTTCTAGGACTTTTCAGGTGATTTCTTTGTGATATACACACCTCCACAGTCCCATCCTCATGATAAATTTGTTTTGATTAATTGTTATGTGTTAAGCTTTTGAGTGGCTTATGTTTGTTTATAATGCTCTTGAAGGTGGTGGAGGCCTCTTCAGCTGTATGCAAGTGTTAACATTGTCCTTCTTTATGTCTATCAGCTTCCTATAGAGGTTCCCAGTCTGTTTCATTGGATAGCTGATTTTATTGGTCTATTCAAAATATCGGGAAAAACAGAGTGGCCTGAAATTTGTTCTGGTCTTTCTCTTGTACTTTTTTACATCATGGTATGTATTTCTAAAAATTTAGCAGAACTCTGTTCATACTTGTCAGATTTATTGCTAAAAATAAAATGGTAGGATTCCACTTCTCTAGAAATTAAGTCTACATATCCAATACATTTATATATTTATATATATATATAATAAAAAATCTTCTAATTGCAAACCTGTAAATACAGATCAAATCTCAAATTTATATTCTTACTTAAAGGAAGCAAATGGTAACAGCATAAAGATGTAAACTAATCAAGGATATGGTCACCAATAAGTGTTCTTCATTTTGTGAAATGCCTTACCATCAAGAGGCAAATAGGGTGCCTTGAAATACTTAACTTTTGGTACTGTTGTATAAAATCAAGCATGGTTTACTCATCTCTCTCCCTCTCTCTATCTCTCTCTGTCTCTCAAATCCTTTGTAATATGGAAAGACTATGTAAAAGCCTGAAAATAAAGTGGTTTAGAAACATGGGAAGATACCTATTCAAGTTGAATAAGGCAATGGTATTAGTTGATCAAGATCGTTGGAGTTCCATTAGAAATTAACATGACACATTTGTAGCTGCATTTTTGTATAGTTATGGTTTGGTGGTAGCTTTTTAACTTAAAGAGGACTTTCAAATAGCAAATTAATTATGTCTAGGTAGCAGTGTTCTTTTGCTTGATGAATTTATTCCTCATAAAGGAGTGCCTTCAAATAGCAATTGGAGACTTGCTCTTGACTATCCTTCTCTCTGTGATATTGGATTCTGAAATTTAGTTAGAGCAGCTGTTTGGGGGAATATGGATGATTTGGTGAATATCTTTTCAGTTTATGTTTTTTAGTCTAGGCAAATCAAATATTTACCTAAGAGTTAACTATTCATTTTTAATTATTTTCAGAAGACACTTCATCTGCAATTTGGAATGTAAGGCCTTAAGTGATTTCTATAGAAAATGCTTCTTATCCTTATTATGCATGTTCTCCAAACTGCTCAACTTTATGTTTCTCAAGGTTATCTACATTGCATCTGTTCTAAATGTTTTTTTCTGCCTCCTAACGCAATGCAGCTATCCTTTATTAAGTGTGATTTGGAGGAAATGGATTTCATTATGTCGACGAGAGAAAGTAATTTGACAGAGCACCTTCTTCCCTTAAGGCATTCGTTTTTCATTCGTCAATCTAGGTAGCACTCGGAACATCCTTTGGTCTGGTTATCTTTCCTGTCTCTTTTCAATGTTCTTGTCATTCAGCATGCTGTGCTACTGTTGCCTATAAAGGCTATAATAGAATGGCTTGTGAAATTAAAGTCCAATCAAAAGTCAAATGATAGATTTTGACTTTTGATTCTGGAACATTATGGTTCGTTATTTATGACCCAGACAATTGTAAGTTATAAGTGACAGGTCAATCAAAAGAAAAGAACTGTCATCCAACCCTAGCTCTTCCCGTGCATCTGTAGACATTGGAACATTATGGTTTTTAGCTTGGAATTAATTGCGATAAACTCTAAAGTTATTGTTTTACCAACGTGATCTTCATGCTTCAGTGATGTACTTGTCTGAGTTTTAAGAACTCATCCAATGAGTTTTTCTTTTTGTGTTTTTGAAGAATTGTCCAGTGAAAAGTTGCTTATTTATATTTTTTATGCATTTGGCAAAAGATTTTCTGTCTGCTGTATGCTCGAGCATGCAACAAAGTTGCTTTAGGTGTTATGCATTGTTGTATAGTTTGTCCTATCCAAAAGTTTCTCCATCTCATTGTCTATACTATCACAGGAATTGAGGAATTCTGTGTGTGGATCAAACAAAAACCAGATTTTGTATTCAAAATTTTGCTTACATGCAGGCTCATGTTTGAACTGATTAATAACCAATTAAGATGCAAGGGATTGAGTATTTGACTAGGTGTAAAGAAATTCTCTTTTGTTTTTTGCTTGCAAGCCAACTGAACAACAAAATAATTTGCAGATCTGGTGTCAGACATGCCAACGTTTTATTACGGGGAGCAGTTTTTCGGACCTTTAGTATCAACTTTTTCACGTATGGTTTCCCGGTACATATTCATAAACTACATTTATCACCTTTTTTCCTGGACTACACCATGTTATGACATAATTATCGGATGGAAGAAACCCGTTGGATTAGAATGCAATTTTATTTCAATTTCCTTCAATATGACAAAAATACATTACATTACCAGATTTTGAATTTGATTTTTGGTTGGTTTCTATAAATGGGTTTTGAATCATTGGAGAAAATTCTACTTGAATGATAGAACCATACTGTTGCAGCTAAACCTATTAGTAGAAACATAAACCCATCTTTCTTTTTCTTTTGTTTGTTCTCCAATTTTTAACTAGTTTTGCCTAATGCCATGGTTTTGAGGTGTGTACATGTCCCTCCCTCTGTGTGTGTGTGTGTGTGTGTGTGTTTGTGTTTATACATTTAAAAAAAAAAAAAAAAAACTAGTTTTTTCTAATAATGTGCTGTGAAGTTTTGGATATTATTACAATACTTTTATATATGTTCCCATTTGATTCTGTCCATGTTTCATTGTTTGACTTGCAGTATTCTATTTGCTAGGTCTCCTTGTTCGCTCTTTCCTTCTGGAGTTTTCATTTTGCGAGTATATGTGCTTTCGGGTTACTTGCATATGTTGGCTTCATTGTTTATGCCTTCCCTTCTGTGTTCCGTATGCACCGGCTAAATGGGTTGCTTCTTGTCTTCATTCTCTTTTGGGCTGTTAGCACATATATCTTCAATGTGGCTTATCCACTCTTGAATAGGAAACTTGGGAAGGTATTTCTCTCTTTAAGTATAATTAATGTTATTTGAAATGAAACATTAGATGGTTCAGAGTTATTTCTGGTGTATGCATGCAGGACATGAAAATTTGGGAGATGGTTGGGTTGTGGCATTATCCCATTCCTGGATTCTTTCTTCTTGCACAATTTTGTCTTGGTATTTTGGTTGCTTTGGGTAACCTTGTGAACAACTCTGTTTTCCTCTACTTGTCTGATGAGTGTAATCGATCTTCAAGTGAAAACTCCACTACAGAAGGTAATGAAAGAAATTCTTTTAACAGTAATCAACTAATTATAATACTTATAAGCCGATCAATTTGACATGCATATACCTATAATATGTGTTGTTTATTTTTATTTTGTTATTCTCATCTGGCCTTATTTCATATAGTTATTCTGGAAGGGACATGCAAAATTGTCTCTCCAACTGTTCTTCTAAAGCTGAGCTAATGATAGGGGAGCCATAAAGGTTTTCTATACCACTACCACACCATAGTGTTCTAGTTCCAGTCCTCCACATGTTTCTTTAGTTGAACTGCATTGCTTCATACTCCAATCTTTTAGTTTCTTATATCTACTTCGTAGATGTTATGGTTTCCATTTATAGGGTTCCTTTTGTGCCCAAAACCCAAAACTTGCACCCATGAGATGACAATTGGCACATCGATTGACTCTTTTTTAAGCTCTTACCGAGAAATAACTCTTTATCTACATTCATTCTTGAGGTTCATACCCTGATGTTTAAAGCCTCTTATGCATGGGCAAAAGTTTTCTTGGTGTCCTTGATGTATTTTTGAGGTATCAAAATTTATTTTGGAGAGTATTAGATGTCTTGATCCATTAGATATGTTATAATTTGGATTTGTCTTCTTTGATGCCCTAACCATAGTTGTCAAATCGAGATCCGAATCGAGAATCGAAATCCTAATTTTGTGAATTGAGAATCAAGAATCAAATTGAATCGTAAGATTCAGTTAAGAGGCAAATATTAATTTTAAATAATCTATAATAATGGACTCTTCACTAAAACAAAAGGTAATGCATGCCCATGTAAAAATTTACAAATACTTTGAACTACAGGTTCTCTTTTCTTAAAAATTGCATTCAAAGTTTGTTCCCTTTAGTTAAAAATGCATCCATTGTACTTTTCATTTTCTCTCCTAATATTTGGTGTCCTTTTTCTCCTTCACCTACTCCAAAACATTCTTTTACATTTTGAAATTTTTGTGTTTCTAGTTCCCCTAGAATTTTGATGCAAAGTTCCCTCACATTATCAGGACATTGAGTACAAGGTGCAACGTTATCATGATCACCCGCTATGTGATGTTTCATTTGAATTTATACTGCCCATCTCTCAAGTCCACAATAGTTACACTTGAAATTCATTCTATTACCATTAATTCGAGAGCAATGTTCCCATGTAGGATCGGCATTTTTGGTTGAAGAAGCCTTTTTAGATTTGAAGCCATGTTCAACAAATCAAATATAAACCTACAGAAATTCAAAGTGTTAATTCCTAAGTAGTTAGACTCTAAATTAATAGTTTGTACTGAGTAACCTATTATAATTTATGATATAGATATAACAAATTACAGTAACAAATTGTTGTAAATTAGATTTTCACTATATATATATATATATATATACACAATATTATTACACTCTAAATAAATTAATTTAAAATTTAAATTACTGTAAATTAGTTTAATATATATAACAATAAATAAAAGTATATATATATATATATATATATATACATATATATATGTATTATACTGTATGATAGTGGCTGGTCAATGATAAGACCTGCCACATGAAACAAATCAACTGATAGTGGCCCACTTCTTCGAATAAAAAATAAGGGAAAAACAGTGGCCACAAGTGTAGAAAGCGGACAGGAACTCAAAAGCAGCAAAAACCAAAAAATAAAAAGTGGGTAGAAGGGTAGCTCTTTTCATTCTCCACATACCTTTCTTATCCATGTCTTGAAGGTGAGCTGGACATTAATCATGATTGATAAACTCATCCACATGTGGATCCTAAAGGAGCTGAATTGAGTTTTTACTTGAGATGAGACATTGAGAAGAATACAGAACTTTTAGGATAAATTTTCTAGTCACTACTTATGATTTCTTACCATTATGCATATGGTGTGATGTATTTCTTATGTTCTCTGTGAATCCAATCCCTGGATATAATTTGTAATTCCAGTAAGAATGCTAGTTGAAATAGTTGATGTCAGTTTGACTTCCACTTTTGTTTTTAATAATTTCAAGAGCATATTTTCAATGGCCAGGCATTTTCTTTAAAATCTGGTTGATTAACTAAATTGTACTGTCACCCCCTCATCAATTATCACGTGCTTGAATCAGATACAATATTGCATTTCCTTTTTGCCTCCTCTTTGAGCTTAAATGAAACTATGAAAGGAGTTCTGTGTTGCTAGTTGATTATCAAGACACTGAATTCAGATCTCTCTGTTCTTTGGAATATTCATGTGTTGCTAGTTGTTTGCATTTCATTTTTTTATTTTTTATGTTTGATCTCTAAAATCACTAATAAATCAACCAATTTCCTTTTATTTTTTTGGTCAAACTTCCAGTACCTCTAATCTACTTCAGTATATAAGCTAGTAATGTTAACTTATTAGGATAACTATTCATCTATGTTTTTCTGTCAACTTGTTCCTTTATTACAGTTGAGGAAGATACCAAGGTGTTGATTGTGGCGACAATTGCATGGGGACTACGAAAATGCTCTCGGGCTATTATGCTGGCACTTATTTTTCTCATCGCTATGAAACCTGGTTTCATCCATGCTGTATATAGTAAGTTCTGTATTACTGGGGAAATAGAAAACCCTATACCTTTTTGTAAATTAGTGTCAATATGAGACCTTTTGTTCACCAATCAAAGATTCATGTGAGCAAATGGCAATTTGTTACATAAGCATGAATTAGTTTGAGTTTGCTAATTGGTGTTCTGTTCTGACCTATGCTTCAGTGATATTTTTCTTGGTATATCTTTTGAGCCATGACATCAGCAGAAAGATGCGTCAGTCCCTGATTCTTCTCTGTGAGGCTCATTTTGCATTGTTGTACATTCTTCGGATAGATTTGATCTCTCATGCATTGGAGCAGACAGGCTCTTTAAGTAAGGATGTTTTGCTGCAATTAGGTAGGCATTTGTATTAAATCACTTCAACCTGAATTGCCACCTTCTCTATAAGCATTAGCATGGGTTTTAATTTTTTTTTTCTAGCAGTTTCTCGTATATTTTTTTGTCAGTTTTGAAAGTCTCGCCAGAAAAGAAACAATCATAAGTGAAATTATTTTGTCCGAATTGATGCAGGTCTTATTGAACAAGATAATTCCTGGGATTTCTTGGAAATAGCCCTGCTTGCTTGCTTCTGTGCAATTCATAACCATGGTTTTGAGATGTTATTTTCGTTCTCAGCAATTGTTCAACACACTACTACCCCTCCTGTTGGATTTAGCATCTTGAAAGCGGGTCTGAACAAATCAGTCCTCTTGTCAGTGTATGCGTCCCCAACTGTCAAATACAGCCACGATAATCATTCTTATGGTATAGATTCATTTATTGCTAATTAGATTTTTGAATGACCATTGCAATTTGGTTTTTATAGTATGGAAGTCCATCTCTTTTCACCTCCAAAGTGTATACTTATGATAGAGGAATCTCTATCCGACATCACCTTTAAAGATAAAGAGTTGATAATATTTGAATGGGACTACCTATTCCCTTGTATGACATACTTTTAACCTGCACAACCTCCACCCACCCCCTTTAATCTTTCAGGGAGGAGGAGTGGGGTGTAGATTCCCCGAAGGTATTTTGCTTCTCATTGGTCTTATTTAATGAATATACTCGTGAAAACATATACTTCATAGATACAGGATTTGCGAGCTTTGTTATGGTGTTGCTGTCAGTTATGTGTATATTGTGTGATCCATCATAGTTATAGATTATTATAGGACTGTTTGTCAGCCTGTCATTTATCCTCCATTAGATATTACAAGCAATTATCAATCCCATCTCAATGATAATAATAATAATCACATCGTTTGTCCAGCCTTCTATCAAGAATTTCTAAAAGAGAGCTGTGTCTGAACCTGCTTTGATTAGTGTTCATACTATTACTAGTTTTGACCTACTTTAAAAGTTTAAATTGTAAACTGGTTTTCCCTTTTTGTTTTCAGAGAGTAGGATCGCATCCTTCCTTGGTGCAGTTGGGCAGAAGTTTCTATCCATATATCGATCATGTGGAACCTACATTGCTTTTCTGACTATTCTTTTCACAGTATACCTGGTAACACCCAATTACATATCATTTGGATATATTTTCCTGCTCCTTGTTTGGATAATTGGAAGACAACTTGTTGAGAAAACGAAAAGGCGTTTATGGTTTCCTTTAAAAGCATATGCAATCATGGTTTCTGTTTCCATCTATAGCTTGAGTAGTTTCCCCCGCTTTGAGATGTGGCTGTCCAGGTTCATAGATCTGTATTTTTATTTGGGCTACAACTCAGAGGCTTCATTGTTGCAAAATGTTTGGGAATCTCTGGCAGTCTTAATAGTGATGCAACTTTATAGCTATGAAAGGAGACAGAGCAAGCATAACAAGTCAGATGATCCTGATCCATTGGATTCTGGAGTATTTGGGTTCATTAAACGGATTCTGATTTGGCACAGTCAAAAGATCCTGTTTATTGCATTATTCTATGCTTCTTTATCTCCAATTAGTGCTTTTGGTTTTTTATATTTACTTGGCCTTATAATCTGTTCAACTTTACCCAAAACTTCTCGAATACCTTCCAAATCATTCCTGTTGTATACAGGATCTCTAGTGACATCTGAGTATCTATTTCAGATGTGGGGTAGACAAGCTGGAATGTTTCCTGGGCAAAAGCACTCTGATTTTTCCCTTTTGTTGGGTTTTCGAGTGTATGAGCCAGGTTTTTGGGGGCTAGAGTCAGGATTGAGAGGAAAAGTGCTGGTAATTGCTGCTTGCACTCTTCAATACAATGTCTTCCGTTGGTTGGAGAAGGTGCCAAATACTATTCCAGATAGAGAAAAGTGGGAAGAGCCTTGTCCATTGTTTGTCTCAGATGAAAATAACTTCATGAGTGGTTCAGTGTCCAATGATGAAAATAAGCCACCTTCAGACTATGGTGTGCCATCTGTAAAAAGAGAGGGAATTACAAGTACAAGCACATTCTCTTTCACCTCTGGTCTTACTGGAGCACCTAACATTCTGTCTGATAAAACAGGTAGTTCTGAGGGCAGTGGCAGCAGAAAATTTTCATTTGGATACATCTGGGGAAGCACCAAGGAGAGTCATAAGTGGAATAAGAAGAGGATTCTTGCTTTGAGAAAGGAAAGATTTGAAACACAGAAGGCCATCTTGAAAATATACCTGAAGTTCTGGATGGAGAATATGTTTAACCTCTTTGGCCTTGAAATAAACATGATTGCATTGCTTCTGGCCAGCTTTACCTTGTTGAATGCCATCTCAATGCTATATATTGCATTGCTTGCTGCTTGTATTCTTGTGAATCGGCACATCACACGGAAATTGTGGCCCATATTTGTTTTCTTGTTTGCCTCCATTCTCATACTGGAGTATTTCGCCATCTGGAAGAGCATTTTTCCCGTAAATGAACATACCCCAAGGGAGACTGATGTACATTGTCATGACTGCTGGGAAAAATCAGCTCTTTATTTCCAGTATTGCAAGAACTGTTGGCTGGGTACTCACTTTCATTATCCTAGCCATGTTAAACTTGTTTCTTAATAAATCATACAATATGCTTAGACAGTTTTCTGTTGTTTAGTGACTTGGCTGAGTTTGAGGGGGTTTTCTATAAACCCCTTCCACCACCACCCCACACACCGCCTGCTCCCCACCACCCCCCCACCCCCCACCCCCCCCCCCCCAACCCACACCAACCCCAAAAAAAAGTTGGTCTGATTTTCATGTCATGCAATTCTCATATGATAAGTATTCCCCCCCATGTTCTCTTCTATCTTCATCGCAATGCTAATTTTAAGTGCTGCATTTGTTGTAGGACTTGTTGTGGATGATTCTCGCATGCTTGCAAGCTATTTTGTGGTTTTCATGCTTGCTAGTTTCAAACTTCGCTCTGATCATTTGTCCAGTTTCTCAGGCTCATCAACATATCGTCAAATGATGTCTCAACGTAAAAATACATTTGTTTGGAAGGATCTTTCTTTTGAAACCAAAAGCATGTGGACTTTCCTTGACTACTTGAGACTTTACTGCTATTGCCATCTGTTGGATCTTGTTCTTTGCTTGATTTTGATTACTGGGACCCTTGAGTATGACATTCTGCACCTTGGTTATCTTGCGTTTGCTCTAGTTTTCTTTCGGATGAGACTTGTAATACTGAAGAAGAAGAACAAGATATTCAGATTCTTGCGCATATACAACTTTTCTCTTATTGTTCTGTCTCTTGCCTATCAATCTCCTTTTGTTGGTGTATTTAGTTCTGGGAAGTGTGAGACAATAGATTACATATATGAGATGATTGGGTTTTATAAATATGACTATGGGTTTCGAATTACTGCAAGATCTGCACTCGTTGAGATTATAATATTTGTACTGGTTTCACTTCAGTCGTATATGTTCTCCTCCAGCGAATTTGATCATGTGTCACGTTATCTTGAAGCAGAGCAAATTGGTGCCATAGTGCATGAGCAAGAGAAGAAGGCGGCATGGAAAACTGCACAGTTACAACATATTCGTGAATCTGAGGAGAAGGAACGCCAACGTAATTTGCAAGTGGAGAACATGAAGTCTGAGATGCTCAACTTGCAAATTGAGCTTCACAGTGTTAACTCAACTACTAATCGTAGCAGCACTTCCCCTGACAGGGAAGGTCTAAGAAAAAGGGGGAGCATTTCTCTCACTTCTAAAAGGGATTCTTCTAGCCCTGAGAATGGTGATGAAACCCTCAGGAAACAAGAGCACAGTACTAGAGAGAATTCAGTATTTCATTTTGAAAAGAATGAACCCCCATTTAGTTTGGATACAGAAAGTCTACAAAAAGAAATGTCTTCAAAGTATTCCACAGAATCTCCAATTTGTGAAATCACTGAGATCAGACAGGAATCAGCTGATAGTTTGCTTTTTGATTCTGGAAAAAAACAGAGAGGCCAATCAAAAGAAAATCCTTTGAGATCTGCTGTGCAGCTGATAGGTGATGGTGTTTCCCAGGTGCAATCTATCGGAAATCAGGCAGTTAACAATCTTGTGAGCTTCTTGAACATTGAACCAGAAGATTCTGATATGAATGAGTATTTCTCTTTTGAGAATGGAGTGCATGATGAGATGGAGCTCCAGAAGAATAAACATGTTAATTTGGACCGTTCATCATCTCTGCAGTCTGATATGAGTTCAGATGCTACAAGTCTGCAGATAGGAAGGATCTTCCGATATATATGGTCCCAAATGCGGTCCAATAATGATATTGTGTGCTATTGTTGTTTCATTCTTGTTTTTCTATGGAACTTTAGTCTGCTTTCTATGGTGTATCTTGGGGCTCTCTTCTTATATGCTTTATGTGTAAACACCGGCCCAACTTATGTCTTCTGGGTTATCATGCTGATTTATACTGAAGTTTATATTTTGCTCGAGTATCTGTACCAAATTATCATCCAGCACTGTGGGTTGACTAATGATTCACGCATACTTCGTGAGTTAGGATTTCCTGCACATAAAATCAAATCATCCTTTGTCATCAGTTCATTGCCTCTGTTCCTTGTCTATTTATTTACCCTCTTACAGAGCTCTATAACTGCAAAAGATGGTGAATGGACGCCTACCATGAACAGTAAGTTCTGTAGAAAAAGTTCTCTGCATAGAGAAGAGGTTCTTCTGAGTTATAGCTGGACTGAAAAGGCACAGGAACTGCTACTTGTAATGAGAAGTGTGGTAAAATTGATAGTTAGAAGCACTTTTAGGTACTGGGAATCACTGACAGAAGGAGCAGAGTCTCCTCCTTATTTTGTCCAGGTGTCTATGGATGTCCACTTGTGGCCAGAGGATGGAATCCAGCCAGAGAGAATTGAGTCTGGAATAAACCAATTGCTTAAAATTGTTCATGATGAGAGATGCACAGAAAAGAGCCCAAATCTTTGTCCTTTCGCTAGTAGGATTCATGTCCAGAGCATTGAAAGAAGTGAAGAGAACCCAAACATAGCCTTGGTTGTTTTTGAGGTGGTATATGCCTCTCCTTTGACAAGCTGTGCATCAGCAGAATGGTACAAGTCACTAACTCCAGCAGCTGATGTTGCAAAAGAGATCCTTAAAGCAAAATATGATGGGCTTGTTGAAGAAATTGGATTTCCATACCCTATTATATCTGTCATTGGGGGAGGCAAAAGAGAGATTGATCTTTATGCATATATATTTGGTGCAGATTTAAGTGTGTTCTTCTTGGTTGCAATGTTCTACCAATCTATCATAAAAAATAAAAGTGAATTCCTAGATGTTTATCAGCTTGAAGATCAGTTTCCAATAGAATTTGCATTTGTCTTGATGGTTAGTTTCCATAAATTTCTTTATTTGTATTATTTTCTTACTGTTTACCATAATTTATAAACCAAATCAAGTTTAAGATAATGTTCAAGTGCAAAAGACAACAGAGACAAGACTGAGTCAATGTTTGTTGATCATCAAATATTTGCATCTCTAGAGACCACGTCTTTAATTAATAATGTATGGCAACTTTTAACATTTCAAAATCTCTCTTGAAAAACCTTCTCATACTTTGGCAACTGTAATATTACAAAAGTGCTCCTGAAAAATATTCTCATATTTTGCTGCTTCTCTTGAGAAACTTCAAATCATATTTTTGCTAGCTTCCATGATTCAGATGACGTCGTTTTTCCATGCAATGTTGTATTTGGTACAAGTGTTTTGATTCATTTAAGCGCAGAGAAAGTAAGAGAGATTTATGTATTTAATTCTGAGTTAATTTAGAGGCTATGCCTTTTTACTAGTGTACTCAACTGGAATGTGTGGTAGTGAATTTATGTTCTTTTAGGTGTCTGATTTTTTCTTGGTTTCTAACTGTTTTCACTACTTTATATATGCAGATTATCTTTTTCCTGATCGTCCTTGATCGCATTATTTACCTCTGTTCATTCGCCACTGGAAAAGTGCTCTATTACATTTTCAACCTTATCCTTTTCACATATTCCGTCACGGTCTATGCTTGGCTCGTAGAACCTTCCCAAGGACATGCTGCAGGGTTAGCACTTCGTGCTATATTTCTTGCAAAAGCAGTCTCTCTAGCACTGCAGGCCATACAAATCCGCCATGGGATTCCTCATAAAAGTACCTTGTATAGACAGTTTTTAACTAGCCAAATCTCGCGAATTAGTTATTTAGGCTACAGACTTTATCGTGCTCTGCCATTTCTTTATGAATTACGATGCGTGCTGGACTGGTCATGTACAACCACATCTTTAACCATGTATGATTGGCTGAAGGTAATTTTAGAAAGTTTTAGCTAGCATTACACTACCATTGATATTTCTTTATTAACTTTAACCCTTTCATGAATTGTCAGTGACACAAAAATTATCATTGCTTATCATCATTGTGATTTTGGTTTATTAATTATCACTGCTGTCATTATTGCTCTCCCTATTCCTGTTTATAGTTTAACCTTTTACCCTTTTGAGAAAATATATAAATTGCAAAGCAAGATCATTGTACCTCTCCTGTTGCTGGATCTCCTGTTAATACACTTGCCACTTGAAAATATGTGCTTCCATGAACTGCTTAAAATGGATTGCTATTTGAATTTGATTGACTTGATAGAGCTTTCTCCTTTCCTGAATCTGTAGGAAGTTTTTATCCACTGTTATTCTAAAATGTCATTTGATTAATTTCGGTTTTCTTCATAATTTTTTTATTGATCATGTATCAATTGATTGTTGTCTTGTTTGGGACATTATTCTTAGTAGCATTTTGATTGGGCAATTGCAAGCTGATTCTGGAACTGATAAGTAGCTTTTCTCTTCAGCTGGAGGACATAAATGCAAGTCTGTACCTTGTTAAATGTGATGCAGTCTTGAATAGAGCTACACACAAACAGGGAGAGAAGCAAACAAAATGGACCAAATGCTGCAATGGGATTTGCCTTTTCTTCATATTAATCTGTGTTATTTGGGCTCCCATGCTGGTAAGATACTCCTAATACACAACTGGGTTTTCAGTATGGTACACATGCCCAAGTGAATTTGTATTAGGTTATAACATTAAAGTACCCCCTCCGTTCCAAAAAGGTTGTCCACTATTTCCAAAATGCTTTTCCACTCTAAAAATAGATATATGTATTTATCCATTTTATCTTTATTAATTGAAAGGTGGTGTATTTGTGTATTCTCAAAATTAATAATAAAGGTACTAATAAATGAGTATATGTTAAGATATAAGTGGAAAAATATAATAAAATTTATGAGTTAGCAAGTAATTAATGATATTTTCTTAAACTGTGTGAAAAAAGAAAGTGGAGTAAATTATTTTTAGAAGTTCTGAAAAAGGTTATGCACAAAAAACTATACTAGAGAAATAAACTCAGGCATTGCTGCTTATGATAGCTAAGAACATCTTATTGTTATTTGAAAAAGGGCTTTACACACACACACATACATATAGGCCTAATGCATAAATTAGCACATGGACCTTTTGTAAAAAGTCCGTTGTCTTTTAGATCCATTGAACCCCTATCCTTTTGTAAAAAGTCCGTTGTCTTTTAGATCCATTGAACCCCTATCTTTATAATTTTGTAAGCAATGATCCTTGTCGCTAGTGTCAAGACAATGCATTCCCACATGCATGAACGAGGCAAGCAAAGCATTAAAAAAAAAATCACTATGGCGTGTTTTTGTTGGAGGAAAAATGCAAGTGTCAAAAGAAACCTGGGTTTTTGTCATCTAAACCAAGTGAGATAGCAAAGCTTAGGCATTTGCATCAAGCAGACCAAGCAACCTGTACAAATCCACATCCTTCTTCACCGTCCCAGACCAAATGCTGCAAGAAGATGCGCATATCAGGAGTCGTCGCATTCTCATCTAATCATGCTCTTCTACACTTCTCTTCCAAGTCATGACAATTTCCTTGGCCCACTCCTCCATGCATTTCATCACTGGACTTGCCTCTCACCAGGTCCACCACCATTAGAATCAAGCTTTCCAAAGTCGGCAGACAAGCCCTTCCTAAATCATTCCCTTTCTTGCTCCTTTTCCCTCTTTTATCTGCTACTTTCATCCATCTTACTAATGGGATTGTCAAAGTTGAGGTTCTTGAGGTACTTGATATGGCTTCCCTATGTTTCTTAATGCACTCAAGTGCTGCCCTCATTAGTGACCCCATGCCTCTTCAAGGAGGTGAATGAGGCATTGGTTTCATGGTCTAGGATCTAGAATTTGTGCTTCAGACCTTCAAATTTCTTTTCGAGGCTCTGTTTGAGTGGTGAAGTTGTAGGGATGATCTTTTCAGAGAAGAGTGCAGTTGTTCATCATTGAAGTCTGATGCTGGAACTCATGGAAGCTTGATTGTTATAACAGATTTTTCTTAGCAATTTAACTTCTAGGTTTGTAGTTAAATAAGGTTACTTTTTGCCAGGGAGAAGTAGAGAGTGTAAGTGTAAACTAAGTCCAGGTAAGGTAAAAAGGAACATATTCTTATGCCACATCAACACATAATTGCATACAAAATGCAAACTATGAACCAAGGGTCTATTGCTTAAAAAAAAATGTAAATAACATCAGTTTTCTACATCCAAATAAAAGGATATGGTGCCAATGGACTTCTCTCAAAATGTTTAGGGCAAATATATGTATTTGGCTGCGCACACAAATGCGCACAAATTTAAATTGCACTTGAATCTTGTGTCACTATGCAGTAAGAAAGCATGCAACCTAGCTCAAGGGGTTGGAGAGCCCAAAGCTTACTTAAACCCCACATTGAAAGTTCATACTTCCACTGCAACTAGAATGGTGGTTGGCTATGATACAATTTCATATGAACTTTGGGATAGCTACCCCCAAAAACTAGCTTGGCACTGGACAGCCCAAAGCTTATTACCCCACATTGAAAGTCATAGTTTCAATGTGGGATCCAAGTCCCATACCTTGTAACTAGGATCATAACAAAACTGTTCTATTTTCCTCACAGATATACAGCAGCGGCAACCCAACAAATGTTGCAAATCCCATTAAAGATGCAAGTTTTCAGCTTGATATCAAGACAGTGGGTGGAAGGTTAACATTGTATCAAACTACACTTTGTGAAAAACTCCAATGGGATGATATCAACTCTGGTGTTGATCTAGATCCCCATGGTTATTTGGATATGTATAACAAGAATGACATTCAGCTGATATGCTGCCAAGCAGATGCAAGTACGTTGTGGCTTGTCCCTGATGTGGTTCAGATGAGATTTATCAAGTCCCTTGACTGGGAGTTGGATATGGATATTCTTTTCATTTGGATATTTTCCAGGGAGAGGCCAAAGGGCAAGGAAGTAGTGAAACATGAGAAATCTGTTGATTTTGTGAATCTTCCGAAACAATCAGACATCCAGAAAGTTCTCAATGGTTCTACAAACAGCTTTAGGATACAAAATCTTTACCCGAGATACTTGCGTGTTACTGGTTCTGGCGAAGTCAGACCTTTGGAGCAAGAGGTATCCTACTTTTTTATCCTAATTAATTTTCTTTATTCACTCAGATGCCCTCTTTTTTACTCTCTTTTTCTCTCTGTGTGTGTGTGTGTACATATTAGTCTCTATATTAATTATATTTCATCATACATTGCTTTCTGTTCCTTTATTTTTCTGCAATGAAAAACTTTTATGATTAGATACATTGTTGTTGCTGGCAATAATTGTCAAAGCCTTTGTAACACATATTTAGATTATTTCTTTAACAACTCATGATGTTGAAATGCCATTTTGAGCTGTTAATTTTCAGTAATTGTTAGGTGTATTTTGATATTTTATCAGTACATAATGGATGGTCTAGCTAGTTTACAAGGCTTCTTGTATTGCGGGCTATAGAGAGGGTTAAGATGCGCAAAGCCTTTTTTTACATTGCGATGCTTTTCTGTGCTTTAAACCTTTGACCTCTAAGTTACAGTGGAGCAACTTTCCATTGAATCAATGGTCTCTTGCGAAGGGTAGTCTAGCCATTCTAAGATAAATAGCCATTGTTTGATGTGCTTTTTTTTTTTTTTTTTTTTTTTAACTATTATTCAATGAAAACATGACTAAACATCAGTATTGGCAGGAAAGTGCAGTTGGTGCAGATGTCATTATAAATCGTGGTGATTTTAACTGGTGGTCATTTAATGATATCAATTCATCAGATGTAAGTGGCTGTAGAGGTTTGACAGGACCCAATGCCATCGTAATTTCTGAGGAAACTCCACGTAAGTTTAAAATGCATTTTTGTGTCATAATGACAATATGGTGGGACAAATTTCTTTCTTTCTTTTCTTTTTTTTTTTTTTTTTTTTTTTTTCAATGATGATACTATTGCTGGAATGCTGCTGCAGAGGGTATTCTTGGTGACACTATCAGCAAGTTCAGCATCTGGGGTCTCTACATAACTTTTGTTCTTGCTGTGGGCCGTTTTATCAGACTTCAATGCTCTGACTTAAGAATGAGAATACCATACGAAAATCTACCTTCCTGTGACAGGTAACAAGACTATTTTGGGCCTCTTTTTTATTTGGTGATTTTACAGACATTGATGCATGATCATTAGAAATTGGAGGGACAGATTTAGCATGGAGGCGTTTGCCTCTTCTTCCTCTAAAATGTCCTTGAATATATGGCCAATATATTTTTGTCCCCAGTTAAAAATTTGGATTAGTGTGCACAGGTTTCATGTTTTATTGACTTACCACTGTTGATTGTTCTTTAAATTGGACGAAATGTATGAATTCAATGTTAAATAAAACAAAACTAACCCTGAAATTTAACTATTCAACTTACTTTAGTTTGGGCTAAATTTTTTTGAGCTTAATACTCAAAAATTAAATAAAATTATCCTCAAAATTGAACCCACTTATCTTCTTTATCCCATCAGTAACATCTTCAATATAAATTTTCTTATGTTCTTTATAAATCATTTCACTGAACAATTGTTTAGATTTATATATTCAAATAGACACGCCATAGTATTCAAATTGGAAAAAGATTAATCTTATGATGATTTCAAAAGTGAAAAATGTTGAAAACAATTATGATAAATATCATAAAATTGATCTTTCAATTAGTTTTTTTTTTCCCTCTCTCTCTCTCTCTCTCTGTGAACATGTAAAAGTTGTTTTATGGTGTAGAACATCACAAAACAAACAAATTTGGCTGGATTTTTTAGTTTTTAATTGCATGGAAAAGGTTGCTAATTTTTTTTGATGTAGGCTTTGTTTGGGACCAGTAATGCTGGGTCACATTTGTTCATTCTTGGATACAAAGATATCAAATGAAATAACATCAAACTGGCATGCCCAGCAATGTGTGTAGCAAGAGTTGAAAAGTGAATTTGTTTTTCTCTCTTTCAAAACCATTGTACTTTAATTTGCCATCCATGTTGAGCAAATACTAGGAATACTTGATTGTTTTAATATTTTCTTTTGTTAAAAATTATTGCATAATGTATAGGTTGATAGCCATCTGCGAGGATATATGTGCTGCAAGAGCAGAAGGGGAGCTTGGAGTTGAAGAAGTCCTTTACTGGACGCTCGTAAAGATTTATAGATCACCACACATGCTTCTTGAGTACACAAAACTAGACTAGCTTGTAAGGCCAAGCATTAGGTTCGACCAAGAGCGAGCAAAATGTACATGTATGTATATATCAACGGCGAATCTTCTTTTCATGGCCCTGAGAAACACTAGGCACTTCAATCACATGGTTTCCGCAGAGGATCCTGGATTTTTTATATTGATGGATTCTGCATTCAGAGTTTGCCTTCTATTTAATTAGTAATTGCAGGGCATCGGAAAATTTCTTTTCACCAATGGAGGCATGATAACTTACAATTAAGGATTGGAACAGAGCGACTATGCCTTTCTTTCTTTGTGTTGTACATACGATACCTAGTATACCATTAAATTTGTACAGAACCTCACGAATTTTCAAAACAGAGCAATGTATGTATCTGTATTTTGAATGGAAGTAGATAATGTCTTACAAAATGAATTAGAAATTTAAATGCAGTTTGTGCGTATGCCAGTTCAGAATTTTTTCTTATTTTCCAAATTTACCTGTTCCTTTATCAAAAGGCAGAAATTTTATGCCAATAATTTGGACGCGTATCCGTCAAATACCTACCTGTCAAATAACCTTGTTCAGATTTGATGTTCATTTAAGGCAACTTCGTTATAAACAAAATTAATTTCTCTTGCAGAACCATTGGATTACCATCCTAATTATAGAAATATCGAAATCAGGAGTTCAGTAGCCCCTAGCATCTCATTCTTATTTAAAACGTCGATAATCACAGTTTTTTTTTTCCCTCAAAAGAAACAATGAAGAAATTTAACATTTTCCAGTCTGTGATTTAGAGGGACAAAAGAGACATCGTGCACAACAAAAGAAAAACTGGAATTCCTATAGGAAATACTGTCCAATACCGGCAACACTTCGTATGAATATCCTATGCGATCAATGCAAAAGGACAATCTACTTGTAAAAATATTATTCTTACAAAACTACCATCATCTGCAAAATGTATTGCACTAACAAAATCCTCACATGAAGTGAATACGAGCACAAAATCTTCCTCCGACCAGCCGCATAAAATACAACACCTGATAACAGCTTTTGAACAGTTTACTGATATAACAGTTTTGGCTCAAACTGTATCCTTCAACGCCTTGATTTTTTTATTACTACCACCACCACTAGCATTAACCTTCTTCACATCTTCAGGTATAGTGTCTTCCATTACTTTGGGAGATGTGAAATTGAAGTGCTCGATAGATACATCTTTGTATTTTGGATTTGCTTCTAAAAATGCTGCAATTTCATTTCTCGTTCTTAGTTTCTTTCCAGTCGGAGTGATATAGTATGCATCCATTTTGGAGAAATCTCGTCTAAGCACTAAGCTCCTCTTAAAACCACCAGGGGTCTTTGGGAGGCCAGGCTTGTCAATGACCCAGGTTCGAGTTGCGTTGTACTCGATGTCAGCAGGATCGTCACAAGACACACCAGGTTTTCTGTCACAAACAAAGGGATTCTCTAGGATTTTGCTTCTGATCTCCTCATATTCTTCTTGTGTTTCAATCACCCTCCATTTTAAGCATGTTTCGCACTGTGCAGCATATGTATCAACTGATCGCACTGGCCCCCGTGAATTCTGTCATCACAATTACAAAAAGATAATTTACCATCTGTTTTAGATTTCCTACACATTAAAAACAATAATGGGAAGGCAACAACTTACTAACAACCATTGAAACAAAAACACTGGCTGCTACTTATGCAAGTTCAAATCCATGTCCAGAAGAACATCAAATGTTGGATTTATATATATATATAAACAAGTATCAATACAATACTGTTCACAACATTACTAATATGCTTCATATATGATGGAATCATTGAAGTGATGGCAACACACTATAGAATTAGATTTTCAGGTTTCAAGTTCCCTAGCACCAGTAAGAAGTGAAAATACATTCAGGACCCGGAATTCTTACTAGGATTCAAATGTCATATTGAATCCACATGACATTTGTGAAATTAATATATAAAATGTCATTTGTAAAAACTCAAGAAATATACCTTGAATCTTCCTAGGAGATTTTAAAGTCATTAACTTAATCCATGAAATGAATTAGCAAATATAAGGATCCGCATACAGATATTGAATCTATATGACATTTTATATTATTTAACATTAATTTCACCAATTCAATCGGTACACATTACCAGTTCACCACTACCTAAACCTAAACCTAAATACATTCATTCAAACCGAGCTAAAGCTCATCGGTAACTTGCTATTAGCATATAAATAAACAATGTTTGGTCGGCGAGAAAATCGAAGAAAGAAGGAAAAAAAATCAACATAAATTTGGACTAATCATCAAATCTTTCTTTTTTCTTTCTTTCCCACATTTTCTCAGGAAACAAACGAGATTTTCTAGCTATCTTGATAATAATTAAGTAATATAAAATCACAGAAAATAAGGGAAAATTCAGGAAAAAAATCTCGGAATTAAATTAAAAAATAATTAAAAAAAAATAGCAGATCGTACCTTAGACGACGTTTTAGGGCTGTTGTCCTCTTTCGTTGCCATTTTCTACTCTTTCCCTTCTCTATTTGGGGAATTAGAATTCGTCTTTGACTCCAGTTTTTGGACAAGCACCAGTTTTAAGCTTAAGAAAACTGGGTAATTTTAAAGTCACTGGCTAATACATTCTTGTACGTCACTGGCATAGAAAATGATCGACACGTGGAAGTTTCGTTATCCTCCAAGTCGGTACCACGCGGCTTCTTGGTCTCCGGATGCTCCTTACGTGTCAATGATATATATATATATATTTTTTTTTGTTGCAACGCAAATAATTTTAAGCGGTTGGATCAATGGAAACCCCCTATTTAAAATTGTCCGATCAAATTCAAATGGAAGGATGGGGTCACATGGGATCCGCAGATTCCTTTTTTTATTTAATTATCTAATTGTGAAAAAAAAAAGCCTTTAAAAAAATAATTTTTATTTATAAATAAATGACCATTTCATAATTTAATAAAAAATATATGATAAAATAGCTAATTTACTTTTCTATTTTTTAAGTATGAAAAATATTTATCAAATTTATACTGTAATTAATAAGTCTTTTTAATAATTTATGACAAAATTATTATTATCTCAAAAATAATGATTTTTAGTTATTGAATTATTTTTTAAAATGGGTGAAATTTTTTTTTTTTTATCAAATAGGACCCGCAGATTCCTGTTTGTCCGAGTTTGAATGAATTCAATTTTATGACCAGCTAACAACAAAATAAGAAATGAATTGAATGCCATTAACTTTGATTTTTACCGTTTTGATAATTTTAAGAAATTGTAAGGCTGGTCTCTCAATTGTTGGTTTTTGCTTCTTTCACTCCCTGAACATTTTATCATTAATGCCTATATTGATTTTTTAATATATCAAACTTTCTTAAAAAAACGAAAATAATTAAGATGCACCTATTACCAATACGAAGCAAACACTATACCAACTAATTTATTGTCTTAATAGTAAAGTGTCTATATTTTTAAAATCACAATTATTTGTATATTTATGTTTTATTTTTTTCCTTTACAGTAATAATTTTAAAAACATATACATCTATCACTATTTATAAATTTGATATCCATCAAGTGTGATGTATAACATATATAACAAAAGTGAAATGTTGAAATATAATTTCTCCTTACGCATTATTAATTTTCCTAAATTTTTTGTTACGATAGAAACATAAATGATGTAAATTATTCTAGAATTGAAGTAATCAATAAAACTTGATTTGTATTAATGGTAATTCTCAAATCTCACTTAAAGTATTTGTTTGCTAAGCTGATATAAATCTATCTCGAGTGAGTACAAAAATAAAATCTCCAACGATTGGAGATAAGATATTAAATTCACAATTATTGCTTCTATTGGTTTTCTTTATTTTTTGAATATATTGAGTAGCGGAAATCAAACTTGTATTGTTAGCTTGAAAGGCTAGGGGTTATATTTGATGTTGAATCATCATCCTTAACATTGAGTATAATACTTTGTGAAATGGCATAGGATAGCTTTTCACAATTTTTTTTTATCATACATAATTGCCCATATAATTGAAGCTCTTTTTGTTTATATTTTAAAATTTTGTAATGCTATTTATTTGTTGAATGGACAGATCAATTGAAAACATCATGACTATATTCAATTAAAAAAAAATCACTTGGAAAAGTCTATAATGCATAGTTTCTCCTCCCAAAATAACATTTTTGATAGGTGAAATTGAAAATAAAGATAAATAAGATTATGTTCTACTTGTTCTAAAAAATTTAGTGTGTTCTTTATTATTCATGTGTGTAAAGCCGGTACGACTCAGAGAAAATCTAATATAGATCTAATTTTTTATTTACTTATGATATCCGAACTTTTTGTTGTTTTAGATAGAATACGAAATTATTTTTTTTTTTCCAGTGATAATAAGAGCTTAAATGGTGTGAATGCTCCAAAATTAATTGGTCTAAACCCATGGTTCCTCTAATAGATTGGGCTATATCTATTTATGAAAGGACTTAAATTTAGAAAATATTAAAAATTTCAAAGATATAATATGCTTGACTTATAATTTTTTTTATTAATTATAGTTTGCAATTCAATCCACGAATATATCTAATTATAAATAAATAAATATTTTTTTTTGTTTCAAAATATTTATCGTTTTTAAATATTTTTTTTCTAAAATATCTTTTATTTAGGATTTCAATAAAATATTTTTTTATTTTGTCCTTTTTTATTTCTTTATTAAGAATTTGTATTAATTATTTTTTTCTTTACATTAAAATAAAAAAAATGACATTTTAATTTTTATATTTTAAAATTATGATAATTTATTAATTTTTTAATTTATGTAGTGAAATTTTAAACGGCATATATTTTTAAATGAAGGGAATAATATCATTTGAGGTGTTGACATGGGGATGAACATGGATCTTTCCCATTTTCTTAATCAAGTAATCATAAACGGAATATGACATAAGATTATTCAACATATCTGGGTACAGTAATTCATAGGCAGCTCTTCATTACATTAATTATGTTTGGAATAAATAATCACATTTGTTGATAAGTTTTATGTGTGTATATATATATATATAAATCTTAATTAATTTAGTGATAAAAATATTTAAGTTTGGTTTGAGAGTTGAAATAAGAAAAATAAAATCATTATTTGAAAGTTTAATAAGTTAATAATAATGATGAAAATTAAATATGTTATCGAATTCCACTTTTTTCTTCATAATTAACAGAATATATAAGAGTTATTTTTTTTTACAATTAATAATAATGCTTTAATAAAATATTTTAGCTTTTATACTTTATATATTTTTTTTATTTTAAACATTTAGAAATAAACTTACTAATAATTTTGTCATTTATTTTCTTTTTCTAAGTTATATATGGATTAAAAATTATCCTATTTCTTTTAACCCATTTTAAAACTATCTGCCATATAGTTAAGATTGAAAACTCTAACAATAAAAAGGTTCTAATTTTATTCTCACTCTTATATTAGGTTAATAAGTCATTA
The DNA here is from genome assembly GCA_947687605.1 of Reutealis trisperma. Lineage (NCBI taxonomy): Eukaryota > Viridiplantae > Streptophyta > Magnoliopsida > Malpighiales > Euphorbiaceae > Reutealis > Reutealis trisperma. The sequence goes on along the minus strand of CANTUT010000033.1, from coordinate 8,557,473 downwards.
TTTTAGTTATTTTTAATTAATTACTAATTGGTTCCTTTGTTATTTATTTACTTTGACAGTATAGACTACTCAATATTTATCTACTATGCAGCAGTGAGACTAATCTGAATTTGAAATTTAGTTACAGTTAACTTCTCGCAAATGATGTATTTAATGGAAATCGAATATGTTACTCTTATTATAAACTCAGTATGTTTTGCCAACTCAGTATATATATATATATATATGATAATGTAATTAATATACAATCTGGAAAAAATGCATATAGTAACACAAGCAAGGAAAAAAAAAAAAAGAATCATAGCTTAATTACATGAAACTAATTACAGTATTATATGTGGTAACATATCTCCTCAACAATAACTTTAAAAACAAACAAAATATAGAGTATCCATGTGCACTGAATTGAACCATACAAAATTAATGCACAAAATCCATTCATTCTAAAAACCGTATAGCACATTAAACATAATTAATTTTTTTATAGATTAAGATTCTCTCGTGTTAAATATGAATATAATATGTTATATTTATAATCTCCACCTTTAATTTTAAATTAAATGGTTGAAATTTTATTAAAATTTTGAATTTAAAATTTAGAAAGTAGATAATTATTTATTGGATAATAAATCTCAACCATTAATTTTAAATTCAGTGGTTAAGATTATACAAATATAACATATCGAACATTAGAGTATATTTTCTATGTATTTCTTCTTTTAGAAAGAACATATTTCTTGTTTCACACTTCTGTGTTATCTGGTTGAATTTTTAGTCTTACCAAATTTTTTTTTTTTTTTTTTAGAGATACCAAATATGAATTAATTTTTAGCACATAATGATGGTGCAATTTATATTGAATATGATATGGGAACAAGTAATATTTTCTATTTTGTATATAAAAAAATTTGTAAAAGAATAAAATGATTAAGATTGAAACTTTTAATTTTGCATATTATTAATTTATACATCTAATTATTAAACTATTGACAAAAACAAGTTGCACTGCTACTTTATCAAATTCATTATATGATGTAGTAATTATTAATTATTTTCTCCTATCGTAATTTTTCAATTTTCACTTTTTTTCTTCAATATTGTGGCAAAAGTAGTATTAAAAATTTTTGATTAATTAGTACTAAATTTTTGTTTAAAGCTGAAAAATTTTGAATTCGAATCTCTATCAAAGTTAAATTTATAAAAAAAATGGTATTAAAAATCAACTTTCCAAACATATTTAACTGATAATTCTCTACCCTAATTAAGTGTAATTTGAATTTTGAAGTATTATTATTATGACCTCACAAGGTTCATACAGAAAAGGGATTTTTAACCATGGTTAAGCCAAGCTCATAATATAAAGCCTGCACCAGGCAAAGATAAATTACACTATGCATGAATAGAGGTGAATTTAAAGGGAAGGAAGGAGAATAAAGGGAAAATTAATAATTATCTTGTTTGGCATCTATTCCCTTTATAAAGCCTGCACCAGGCAAAGACAGATTACACTATGCATGAATAGAGGTGAATTTAAAGGGAAGAAAGGAGAATAAAGGGGAAATTAATAAGTATCTTGTTTGGCATCTATTCCCCTTACATAAGTTAAAATTGGTTACATTCTAAATTGGAGTTTAAAAATTTCAATTCTTGATGGAATATTATAATTTTCTTACATAAACCTTTTTATTCTTATCAATTTAACTGTATTTCAAATAAACCATTATATATCTTTTATGTTAATATTTCCCTACATATATTTTTGTTGGTTGAATTTTAAATGATTTTTCATGTTTGAATATTTCAATAATATTAGTTGGGATTTCTATTGCATTTCTAAAATCACTTCTAATGTGAATAAAATTAACTTATTTTTTTAATGAATTCATTTTAATGTATTTAATTCTATTTCAAAATTATTACTAATGATCTCAAGTTTTTATTATTTAAAAATTATTTTCAAAAATTTATATGACTAATAGATTTTATTCTATTAAAAACTTATTTGTATTCTTGTTATCCTCTTTATTATTTCCTTAATACTTTTTTGTCTTTTTACCATTATAATTCTCATTTATTCCCTTCTATCCAAACAAAATAACATTATTTCTCTTCTATTCTCTTTATTAATTAAATTTTAATTTGACAAATAATATAAATTAAAATTTCCTCCTCTCCCCTCCCCCTAAGATAATTTTCCCTCCGCTTCTGATATTGTTGCTTAGTGTTAGTTATATGGACCATGGTTGGTGAGTCCCCATATAAATAAATCCACCTTCACACTAAAAAAGTGCATATTTACCTCTCAAGAGTGTCGTAGCAGCTCACCATTCTCACTTTTCTTATACATGGATTGAAAGAAGCCAACCCATTTTTTCTTTTGGACTAATCCTTTTAGGTAAAAGAAATCTCTCACTATTTTTCGTCATTTGGGTTCTCTTTTTATTGTTGTTTTCATTTCAAATTTGGTGTTTGATGGCTTATTGGTTTCACCTTTTACTTGGTTTTTTATGGTTTATTGTTGTTCCATGTGCTATTTGAGAAATGAGTTTCAAGGGTGTTTGTTGTGTTAATAATGGTGTTTGTTACTAGTTGCAGGTAATATGTTTATTGTTTTGTTTTTATTTGTTCGCAAATATTTTATTTTCCCTTTTTGATCAATCTGAGTTTTTTGATATAGGGTACTTGACTACCCTTTCATTATCGTTCTCTTCTGGATATAGATATGGGTTTTTCCCCTATTTTGAGTGTTGTCCTTGTTCATGGTAAAATGGCATGTTCTGTTTTGCATTGAGTTTTGAGTGGATTACATGGACATTTTGTAGCCCATTGCAACATATAATACCAACTCTATTTGATTTCCTGCTGATTGACAAATTATTAAAATGATTTTCTGCTAATAATAGTTTCTCATTTGATTTGTTTGGAACATAGGGTTAACTGATAAAGACTTTGATGGTCTTGAAAAGCTTTTCTTGTTATTGATAGAAGAAGTGGATGAAATGACTAATAGTGGTGGTGCCAATAGCAACTTAGGTTCTTAGGCTCTTCATCTGTGTCGCAAAAAGATAAAGGAAGTAAGGACAAGAGAAAATTACTTAATTCTTCTCCACATAATCCAATTAACCCACCTTCAACCCTTACTGAATTTCCTCGATATGATTCATCTTTGGATAAATCTCAGAACCCACAAAATGAACTTGGGCATTTGGAGGTGGGATCCATTCAGCTTACTTATTGGGGTGGTCCTGTTGAATTCCAACTTCAAGAACTATTGTTGTCTAATATACACACAGTTTTCCATACTGCAAGTAAGCGACTTGCTGACAGCGGATATAGTGAGTATATTGCTTAAAAGGCCATTTCAAGGTTGGGCATTTACCGTGAGGGTAAAGACCTCATGGAAAACATAGTGAATGATGCTGTGACTTTATTGAAGAATGGTAAGGATACTGTTAGTGTGAGAGATGTGTTTGACAATTTGCAACAGATAATGGAGTACACAATGCTAGAGATGGTTCATGTGCTTAGGGAAGTTAAGCCATCATTATCCACTGGGGAACCGATGTCATGCTTATTAATATGTGATTTGAACATTTCACAGGCATGTGCAATGGAAGGAGATCTCAGGAAAAAGCTCTTTCGATTCTACAGTTTCCCAATCAATTTCAAAGGCCCAAACCTCTGAACCCATTCCTTCGAATACCAATGAGCCTAATATTTCATTCCTCTCTATTTGATGCTCAAAGTTATTTGCATGGAACAGTAAAATTTGGCAATTTCCCAAACTTGTCTAACCTTAAAAATTCTTTTGGTCTTGATGGGCTAATATCAGAAAATGAGAGTTTTCTTTCTATGCTACGAAGTTTGACAAATCCCTGAGTATGTCTACGTCCCAAATAGCATCCTCTGAAGGAAAATTAAAGACAGGACGTGAGTCACTTAGCAAGAAAGAACTTATAGCTTGGCTTATAGCCTTGAGTACAGAGAGGGTTCTTAGGAATCATGGTAAATCAATTTCTCAATCTGGAAAAATTATAGGTTTTGGTGGGTTTATTTTGGAAAAGAGAATGAGATCTTAATCTGAATCACGTGGTGTGCAGACAAAAGGTTCTATTCTCGGCTGAAGAAGGAGATGGAGGCTGCAAAATTACAAGCTATAAATTCAGCTGTGAGTTGTCAGGAAGCATTGGAGAGAGATCAGAAGGCCCTGAAGGATGCTGAATCATGGAAGGGGCAGAAGAGCTTGTTGCAGGAGCAGCTAGAGACTCAGAAACAGAAGGTGGTTGAACTGCAACTGGAGATGGGAGGTATGCATCTCCATAAGTTTAAGGAAAACACTTCTTCCTATCTCATCTTCTTTGTTGAGTGAATATCTTATTTTCATGCTCAAATTTTGGCTTGTGATTGCACTATGTTACACTTCTGAGTTTTGACTAGATAGACCAGGGAGTTCACACGATTGCGTCTCATAGTGCATTCAAAATGTATGGAGGAGACTCTCTCTCTCTCTCTCTCTCTCTCTCTCTCTCTCACTTTCTCTCTCTCTCTCGTTCTCTCTCTGTATTACTTCTCAACCTATCGTAAAGAAATCAAACAAAAGGATTGCCTAATTCTGCTTGAAATGCTTGTCAATATGTAACATTAGAGTAATGCCTGCTCTGACTTTGTTATTTGGTACTTTCTCATTGGAGCATAAAAAATTTTGCAGGCCAGATGGAAAACAGAAGAGAATGCTAAGGAAAAATGGGTTGCACAGGCTGCCTCCATAAAACTTGAACGAGAACAACTTGATGCTGCAACAAAAGTAGATGAGGATATGATTAGGCCAAATGCAGAAAATGATGTGAAGAAATGTACGGAAGACATAAAAAGCTTGAAAAAGAAATATATAATCTGAAATTGAAGTCCGATGCCGCTACAATAGCTGCTCTTAAAAGGGGCATTGATGGAACCTATGGCGTGAAAGCAACCAGATTGTTGACGTCAATGTGAAAGGAAGCCAAGGTTATAATGCTTTTAAAGAGTTAGTGCATTTGCAGGAAACTTTTGGAACTAGAGGTTTGAGACGGGAGGGGGAATGCATCATGTGCCTATCAGGAAGAGAAGTCAGTGGTTTTCGTCCCATGTGCACATCAGGTCCTGTATATAAAAAACAATGAACTACATGAAAAGAGGGGATGAAGGACTGCCCTTCTTGTAGGACTCCTATCCAACAGCGGATTCCAGCTCGCTTTGCTCATCCAAGGCCATGAGCCCTACATATCATTTTTGTAGGATTAGAGACTGGGTTTGAAAAGTGATGTTTTGGATGAATCATTGAAGAGAAGTAATATTGAACTTAAATAAGAACACCCTGTTCTCAAAATAATTTTGTTTGCCTTTTGGGTTATAAAGAGTTAATATATGACTGGTAAAGAAAGTAGAAAAAAAAAGGAAAAGAAAAAAAGAAGAATGACAAAGAAGCACGTAGAGTTACCTTACTTTGTAAAAATATAGTTAAAAGATTTACCTAATATATCTGTTACATGAAAAAGGAGCCGTCTTTTTGGCCCATTTATTTGTTGTCATATGATATTTGTCACTTTGGAAAATAGTTCATTGTTTGATCTTCATTCCTTTAAATAACACAGCAACTTATATCTTATTGAGGTTGACATAGTTTTTCCTTCTTTTTCAAGAAATATTATATATTATGCAATTTTTTTAAGAGATATTATATATCATGCAAGTATTAATTATAAATGTCTAGTGTGAAAACACTTCTGCTCTGGTGTTTACCACTAGACAAAAACTTCATTCGAGAGTTAGACACTATGTTAATCACATGTGAACCTCATTTATAATTTCTTTTCTGTAATCCAGTAAGATTTAGACAAATGCATTAGTGTACTTATGCAATCCGATTTATTTACTTTATTAAGAAATATTATGAAAGAGCCTATCAATCACGTCGATATGTCCGAGTGGTTAAGGAGACAGACTTGAAATCTGTTGGGCTTCGCCCGCGCAGGTTCGAACCCTGCTGTCGACGTTAGATATTTTTAATGTCCTTTGCAGGACCAGGTACTTCATTTAGGACTGGTTAGCTTAACATGGGCTCTTGGGGGTAAGAATAGGCCCATTCTTAATATATGAATTGGATATGGATATATGAATTGGAACATTCAAGGAACAAAAAAGAAAATTTTGCGGTAATTTATTTATTTTTTATTTATTGCCAAAGTGCGATAATTTATTTTCGTTAAATTAAATCAGAAAGTTTATAATACTTTACACATATCAATGAGCTTTAGTTTATTGGTACTAAAGCCCTTTTCAAAATTGAAAAATCTCTATACGAATCCTAATCAATTATAAATATATATATAAAAAAAATAAATAAATTACAATATGTTAAGTATAAATTGATAATTATATCAAATATTATAACTTAGTATAGGTAAAAAGCAAATATAATAGTTGAACACGTATAACTTTTCAACACCTCAACATTTTGGTCTGACCACTAAACTGGAGTCTTATTTGCAGGGTCGGATCTGGACGTTTGATTTGTGTGTGTGGCCCTTATGTCTATTGGTGAAGTTAAACTCATTTATGGAGTTTTAAAAAATGGAGGACTAATCTAAGAGCATATTCGGTGAGCAGCCATTAAATAATTGAAGATTTAAGATACAGTACCTGCTCAGTGCTCATCATTTACGATATTCTTCTATAAGATTCCCCTATTGTTTATTAATGCAAAATTCGTCACATTGAAATCAATCGCCTCTTCTGATCAGTTGGAGATAGTGGTTGGTCGAGGCAACCAATACATACTCTCACTTGAAATAATTGACTCTACTTACAAAAATAAAAAATAAAAAATTGATGTTGAGTTGTGACTGTCCAAAGTCCAACAATTCAATTAATTAGTAAAAAATTATATTTATTCAACGGATTATAAGTTAATAAATATGCTAACCTGTGGGTATACATACTCATGACATTTTTTAATAATCAATGAATTTTAATTTAGTCTTATTGAAGTTATTTATAGATAGAGAAAGTATTAGATTATGACCCAAAAATTTTTTAAAATTGATAATTTTCGTTTATTTTAGATAAATTGTAATAAATAATGATAGCCACTTAAAAAAGTTTGGCATTTGTTATGTTTTAGTTTTAGTGTCGTTATTTTTTAATTAAATTTCTATATATTCTTTCCCTATAATTTTTAAAATAAATATTTTACCTTAAAATTTAAGGTTATTTAAGAAGAAATTATTAATAAATAATAATGCCTTTAAAATCATATGTATTAGACACATAAAATATGAATGTTTACCTTTACAAATATACTTCGCTAGATGATGAAATTTATGGGAGTGGAATAATATAAATTTAAACCCAAGATATTAAGGGGTGATTTCTCGTATGTTGAATTTTTTTTTTTTTTCAAAATTTATTATATGCGACAAAAATAATTGTCAAATTTCAAAACTAATAATTATATCCACATTATATAAGTAAAAAAAATAAATTTGAAAGTCTAACTTGCAATATCTCTGAACACTTTAGTTTTAGAACTTGTTTGATTTAGTAATAGAAGTCAACAATTAGCTGCAAATAGCTAATAATTTATAATTAGCAGTTGCAAATAATAATAAATTATTTGAGAATTCAACAATTAAAATTATATTTAGATTATAAAATGATGAATAAGAATACTATTTTATATATTATATGATGAATTTTAATTATATGTAAATTGATAATTTAATATTTTATATAAATATACTAATAAAAATAACTGCACATTTTTAATGAATTTATATTTAATTATGTGAATTTATATATATCACGATCCAAATTCGATCGCATGTCATCAATACTAGAAGACGAAAAAACATAAGCTTTCTAGAAACTATAGTAAATTTAACTAATTACTAATTAAATGATAAAACTATAATATAACAAGGCTGTAAAAATCAACAATTAAGAGTTACAAACTCACCTATCAAGTAGAACTTATACAAAATATAAAATCAAAATGACTTAGAGTTAAAATTTCAAATATCAATATCAAGTTTTTGATTAACAAAATATCACATCATTCAAAATGAGGAAACTCAGCTGTCATCCAAGTTCAACTTACTTATATAAATATATACAATTAATCATATACTATATTGAATTATATGTAATGGAAAAATAATAATTATGAATTCCAGGATTTAAAACATATTATAAACTATAATTATATGTATACATGAATAATATAGATAAAATTCCACTGCTAAAAAAGACAAGAATAACTCATCAAAATTAATATCTAAAATATAAAAAATATAGATAACACCATTTTAAATAACGGTCTCAAAAATAATTTTTGAAATCAAATGTCGAGAATCAAAATCAATTTAAATCAAATTGAATTGCTGGTCGTTGCTATAAATTTTTTCAAACTACTAATATATGACTCAAATTAATATAGAATAAAAAAATTATTACTTTTACAATATATTATTTAAATAATATACAATAGAATTTTATTTTTATTTGGATTTACAAAGAATTAATTTATTTTTATGTTTAAATAATTCTAATTTATTTTAATTCTCTATGTCAGCATTTAGACGTTCAAACGATAACCATTAATTTTCAAAAACCAAACGAAACAAGCACTTGGTCTCACTGTTAGATCAATGCCACATCCGCCTGAATGTTGAACTCTTCCCCATAGCTGGACTATCATTTTTATTTTCCATTAATACAAATTAATTAATATATTAAATTTTAATTAATATTTTTTAAAACATATTTTGATTTAATTTCTTTCTTAGTTATGAGCCTTTTAATGGTATCATTTAGATAGCTTGTCAGGTCTCAATTTTTTAATGCCTGCCCTAACTGCAGTTTTGAGGGAAAAATCCAACAGCCACAACCATTGCGAGTGTGAAGCGGGGGCAAACAGATAAAGAAAAAAACAAAAGGCTGTCATTTGCAATAAATTTTCAAAATTCATGCAATTGGCACTCTCAATCTTGACACGGCAAAGCCAGCTAGAGCCACTTATTTAATCAAATCGTATGAAACTATTAAATAATATAAGTAACTTACCGAACTCTTTAATTAAAATTGCTCTATTTTTATTTATTTTTTATAATTACAGCTACATGCATTTGGATACCAGTTTGTCAACCTTTTTACGTTCTTAATTGGCTACCAGATTTATTATTATTTTATTTTAATTTAATTTAATTAATTATTTTATGCTGGGAAAATGATCTTATACGGTCCTCTGGTTTTGATTTTGATTATTTTTCGTCATTCTCGATTACGTCACAATCACAAATTGCTTCGACCTTTAAAAAGTTCATTTTAAATTTTTTTTATGTAAATTAAATATAAAGATTTATTATATATATTAAATTAATAAGTGATAAAATATTTTAATTAATATAATTTTTTTATTTTTTTATTAATTTTTTATTCTATATATTTTTTTTATTAGATTAATATGTATATTTTTTTGCCAAATAAATTTATATATATATATTCAGTGCAAATAATATTTAGCTCCTTATTATTATACTATAATATATCACGACAAAAAAATAAAATAAAACAGGAAAAGCTTATACACTGAATTTGAATTGAATACGCGATGATGGGAGGGGAAAAGAAAAGAAAAGAAGTAGAGCCCACAACAACCCACTGATTTTTTCCACCAGTCAGAATCTCTCTGCAAACAAATTATAGGGTCCCACTTGACGCATGGGAGTTACCTACGCCGTATTTTAGGTGACGTGGCGTTCCAAATAAGAATTCTACTTGTATGGACTGGAAGAGTTGTTAGACTCTCTCTTTTTTTTTTTTTTCAAATATTATTAATTATTTACCTTAGGACTATATATATATATATATATATATAACTCATTTTAAAAATATTTAAAATTATAATAACTCATTTTATTGAATGCAGATTTTAAAATGGTTAATTGTGAAAATTTTTAATTTTAAAGATTAAATTATATTAATAAAAACTATCTAAATTTTAATTAATCTTATTGTTCTCTAAAAGAGCACTACTAATAAAATTACTATGAGATTTTGAATTTGTATTGTGATTTTTTTTATCAGAAATTTGTATTGTGATTTGAGTAAGAGAGAATTATTAAAAAAAATTATCTTTATTATTTACAATTTATTATATTTTATAAAAATTAATCATATTGTCAATTAATTAAATTAATTTCTGAAAGTCCCAAAACTGACATTTCTTTACTGTCCACAACACATACAAAGAGCATTTTAGCAGTTTATTATCTTAGAGAGGGAGCAGTTAGCATCTTGGATTTTATATTTTGTTAAAATCCTAATCAGCCTTACTTGCTGCCAAGTGTCAGTCACCAAACCCATTTCCTAGAAGACTCCTTTCTTTTTCTTTTTCTCTCCCTCTCAATAAACCTAATTAGTAACTAAGCAAATCTTTAATTATTTTTCATGCCAAAAACACACTAAAAAACCTCCTGTGTTTCATGTTATCTTCAACCACAACAACAACACTCTCTGTCTTTTTGTTTTTTTTTTTCCCACCATACCCAAACCTTTGCAATGCTCAAAATCCTCAACAAACGGCTCCGGCGCTTCTGTTCCCGGCTCCGGTGGCCGATTCATAGGAGGCCCAAGACCAAAATTCTTATCAGAAAATTTGGGAAATCGAATCTCAAGCCTCAAAATGACATTAAGAATGAATCTGGCATAAATGGTTCTGCTACTATCTATCCAAATGGCCAATTGGATTCTTTCAAAAGCGAAGAGAAGCCTATAAAGATAGCAACTTTCAATGCTGCTCTGTTCTCAATGGCACCTGCAGTGCCTAAACCACTAAATTCTTCAAGTTTTAACTACGAGAATGAAGACTTTGAAAATCGTGGAAGGTCTACAGAAGTTAATTTTCGGACCAAATCTGCAAATGATCGGCCAAAGAGTATACTGAAACAGTCTCCCCTGCATCCTAACTCCATGAATAGTAACGAGAATCTATCAAAGCAGCAAAAATTTGCCAAATCAAAATTAAGGGTATCGATAAATTTGCCAGATAATGAGATTTCATTACTGCGAAATAAGCAACTGGGCTTTGCGGAAGAAGAGAAGGAAAAGGAGACTACTTCTTCAGGTAGCAATCTAACTAGGATTCTGAGAGGTAAGGCTCCAATGAGATCACAAAGTGCAAATTCTAGAAGAAATATAGGAAATGGTGGATTAGACGGAGAGAGCTATAGGAGTACAAGAACAGTGCTTGAAGTGTTGAAAGAGTTGGATGCTGATATATTGGCTCTGCAAGATGTGAAAGCAGAGGAGGAGAAAGCTATGAAGCCCCTTTCTGATTTGGCTTCTGCTTTGGGGATGAATTATGTTTTTGCTGAAAGCTGGGCTCCTGAGTATGGCAATGCTATCTTGTCCAAATGGCCGATTAAGAGATGGAAAGTGCAGAAGATCTTTGATGATACTGATTTCAGGTGACTGACTCTAATTTAATTCTCAGTCTTTCTGTATATGCTCTGCTTTTCCTCTGTTTTGATTGGATTTTGCTTTTTCTCAGTTATTAAGGAAAAAAAAATTAATAAAGGGGAATCTTTAATCAAACTGTTTAGAGACAATATTTTTCATTATCTGGACCAAAGCATCGTAAGACAAAATTTAAATATTCTTACTTTTGAAAAAGTTTGCAATTATGGGCAGGTTTTATACAGGGTAATTTGATTATTTTTAACCATAACTTAATCCTAATAGATGAAACTCTGTAACAGCTCTGTTCAGGGAAGCAGGACAAAAAGAAAATTTGCAGTAATTGCTTTGATTTCTTTTAAACACTATTGTATGAGCTTGATTAGGCACTTGTTCTGAATTTGGTAATAAAAAATTATTGTAGTTTTTTCTAGTTCTGACTTTGGAATTGATAATTCACATTAACACAATTTCCTACCCTTATAACTAAAACATCTAATATCTGTTCTTATTGCCAAAAACATCAGAACTATGGCAAAACCTTTGTTATCACTAATTTTTTTGTCTTACCGGAATTAGGCTTTGTTTGTTGGTGCATGTGTTCTCTTTTAGAGTTAGGTGAGAAGTGTATTGGTATAATTGCAATTTAATTAAGATATTTTACTGAATTAATAACATTATTAACATATCACTGAAAGTTAATATTAATAATATTTACTAAGGACTATTGAATACTCTCAATCTTTTAAGTTTAATGGAAAAATCAAAATCATGATAACTAACTTTAGACTAGCTGTACATTGGGAGAGCTGAAATTAAGGTATGATAAAAGTTAGTATTTAATTATTGAAATGATTTAATGAGGCTATACATGCAGAGCTCTTTTTCTTGAAAAAGAAGCACTAATTTAGTGAAAATTATAAAAAAAAACAAAAGGAAATTGACAAATTGATGAATGCTTATACCTGTATAAAGTTCATTTCAACATCCACAACTAATCCCATTATATATTCAAATTGAATATGATTAATTAAATTAAATGTATTTCAAAATAACAAGAGCTAATATGGTTGGAAGTGGGGAATGAATTTGAGTTTAAGTTTTTTAGTTATTATTATAATTAGAGTTTTGAATAATTTCTCGAGTTTAAGTCTAAATTTTTATCAATTTAGTGACTTAAAGGAGTGAGTTATTCTTATAGTTTTTTCATAGTTGACCTTCTTGTGAAAAAAAAAAAAAAAATTCAATGTACTTGAGGACATTGATAAAGAGACTGTCCTTCAATTACCTTATGTTACAGGAATGTTCTTAAGGCCACAATTGATGTGCCCCAGCAAGGAGAGATCAACTTCTACTGTACCCATCTTGACCACCTTGATGAGAATTGGAGGATGAAGCAAATAAATGCCATAATACAATCTAATGATGGTCCCCATATTTTAGCTGGAGGTCTCAATTCCCTTGACGAAACTGATTACTCTGCAGAGAGGTGGACTGATATTGTCAAGGTTTGTACAATTATATATACATAATTTCATCTAAAAAATTATTCCAAATAAATTTATGAAATGAACTGATTGTTTGTAGTACTATGAGGAGATGGGGAAGCCAACACCGAAGGCAGAGGTGATGAGATTTTTGAAGGGTAAACATTACAGTGATGCTAAGGAATTTGCAGGAGAATGCGAATCAGTGGTCATGATAGCTAAAGGCCAAAGTATATATATAATATAACGAAAAATTAATTTCAAAGATTTGATTTATTTTATCTTAGTGTTGTTAATTAATTAATTTGCAGATGTGCAAGGGACATGCAAGTATGGGACTAGAGTAGATTACATACTGGCATCATCAAATTCACCATTCAAGTTTGTTGCAGGATCTTATTCAGTGTTTTCTTCAAAAGGAACTTCTGATCATCACATTGTCAAAGTTGATATGATAAAAATGGCTAGTAGTAGTGATCAAGAAAATGTCATTTATAATAGAAAGAGACGCCAACCCAAACAGAAAGTTGTAAAGATAACAAATTCTTCTCCAACAGAAGGTATATGGAAAGCACATAAATGAGAGGATATGTAGATTTTGAATTTTTTTTTTTTTTTAAATCATTGACTTTGTAGGTTAGAAACAGCAGGAAAACGATAATTATTTGTTGTGGCGCTTTATTATTTGTAATTTTGTATAGCTTTTTTTTTTAAAATTGGAGATAATTGAAACAAGTAGTGCTAGCAAGTTGCTTCAATTTCTTGCTACTTCCTCTTTCACTTTATATTCTCTTGTTACAATAATTGTATGTGTGTATATATATATATATATAAAGATGTTCTAAGTTTTGCCACATAACATATATTCACCACACGTTATTTTTCTATTGGTCTAAATGACAAACAAGCTATGAATTTTATGTTACACTTAAATAAAGATATAAATAATGTAATTTAATTTATTTTTAATTATTACTATTTAAATAAATTTGTAACCTAAATCACAATTTAAACCTTTAATTAGAAACTTACATAATCATGAATTTGTAACCTAAGAAAAATAAAAAATATTAGATTTTATAATTATAATAATTTAATAAAATTTATAACTTAAATCATTTATTTATAACATATATTTACAATTATATATTTAGATAAGGAGGTTTTAAGAAGTGAATGAATATCATTTTCATTTATAGTATTTGAAAGAATTTTTCTCTCAATTATAATGATAATATTATTTTTTTTCTTTTTCAAATTTTAAAATATATTATCATATTTTTTATTTAATTATTTCTTGTAATGTCTTTTTTATTTATTACTCCCTTGATTCTATAATAATAGGTTTACTTTCCTTTTTCACTTATCCCAAATTATAGTCAATTTTCCTTTTCAATAGAGTAATTAATTTATTAGTTTCCAAATACACCCTCCGTCTCAAAAAGATTATCTCTTTCCTTTTCTTACAGAATTTAAGAAAATATTATTAATTGTTTATCAACTCATAAATTTTATTATATTTTTTCACTTATATTATTGCATATACTCATTTATTATTAACCTTTTTGTAATGGAGGGAATACATCCTTATTTAATGTCTATTTTTATGAAATAAAGAGAGTATAATTTTATAAATTTGTACAAGTATTCAAATATAATTAGTTGTAAGATAGATCTAAATTAATAATTAATTTTAATAAAAAGTATATTCAAATATTATTATGATACATTATCAATTTTAAAAATTATAATTAAAAAATATTATTGTAGTAACTATGAATGAAAAGTAATATTCAATTAATATGTTTATTTTTAAAAATAAAAATATATTTCTTAACCTTTTTGTTAAAAAATAAAATTAATAATTATTAAAAAAAATGAAAAATCATTAGCAACTACATGCAAAGCACGGCTAAATTGCTAGTAAGATTAATAGAAAAATTGAGACAACTTAATTTTTTAAAGGGTTATTAGAAATATAATAAAATAATTTGTAAATAACTTTTAAGTTGAAATGTTATTTGTTAGAATCTTGCAATAAAAATTGACAATATAAATTGAAATGATGCAGGTAGTGGGGATTATTAAGAAGAAAATTAAATCAAAATCAAAATCAAAGTTTTAATCAATTCTATTGACCTTGAACTTCAATTTTACTTGGGTCTATAATCCGATTTTACTTGTTTTGTGATCTGATCTGCTATCTGTGGATTAATTATCAGATTGGATCCTCATCCTATACCATCTTATCTATGTATAGTTAAAAAAATGTCAAGTGTGATCATGAAAGAATTACGGTAATGATAACAAAATAAAAACCTAATTAATCTGATTTGAATTCATCTAAAAGAAAATGCCAAAAACAGCCTTTTAGACTGTATTATCCCCAATCCATATTATATGTTATGATCTATCTTCCGGCCTTTCTTCGCCAACTTTTTCACTATCTTCACCGTCTCCGTTCCATTTAACCATCTGCAATATCAATCCACCGTCTTTCCCATAACTCCGTATAATTCTAGGCCTATCGCTTCTCACCAAAGCGATCATCAACCGTCCACCACTCCTCAATTTAATCAGAGTAAATCTCGGCCGTCCACTCTTATCCAGTGTAGACAACAAAGGCGGGAAATCCTCCAACTCCTTTTTCAATCTCCTAATTCCAGGCTTTCTCTCCATCGACTTTGATTCCATTAATGATCCAAACGACGGCGAT
This sequence comes from Reutealis trisperma, assembly GCA_947687605.1. NCBI lineage: Eukaryota > Viridiplantae > Streptophyta > Magnoliopsida > Malpighiales > Euphorbiaceae > Reutealis > Reutealis trisperma. The sequence goes on along the minus strand of CANTUT010000033.1, from coordinate 8,541,777 downwards.
GAATCTGTCAACAGATCGCAGCCTTTCATACTCTCGGTCGTCTTCTCGGATGCTTTGCTTTCTGTGCAGAATTCGAATCCGCCCACACCAACGCTACCGAGAAGGACGCCAATCACAGCCGCATTGTCGGAGATAAACTTGAAATCGCCAGAGTTGGAGAGAGGCGTTAGAGAGGAGTCATTCTTTCCTTGTGAAATATTCATAACTGTGCCATTTTTCGGTTTATATGATTTTAAGAGTAAAAATTTTAGTGTGAGTGAAACGATATTACTATGAGATAAGAAGAAATAGAGGATTTTTTTTTTAAATAATTAAAAAAAGGGAAAATTTGGATAATGCTTTTGGCCTACGTGGCCATCGTGATAATTTATTTTTATAATTTTGAAAATTTCAATCCTGAAAATATCATCTTTCCTCAAAAAGGGCAAAGAAAAAAACCAAGGCAGATTTCGATTCATTGTTATGATAAATTAACTATACATACAAATTAGAGCATTGGCACCAATTCTATTTGTAACCGAACTTTTAAAAAAAAATAACACATGAAAATTGATGAAGGATAAAGGTGACTCTCAAGAGAGGTTTGGACCCTCCTGTAGTCAATGCCTATTACGAAGCCTCCAGAGACTATGAGAAAAGGAAAAAAGGCCCATTGGCCGGACCCTCGAACGACCTAAGTCCAAAGGCTTTCAAACTAGTTGCCACTTCCTTCCTTCGTCCGCCGAGTGACTTGCTGAACAAGTAATGGCCGAAGCCCTCTGAAGACATGTCCAGTCATCCAGCAGGAGGACCAGTCCTTAGACAATCTGCACCATGCCCTGACACTCCCTTTACCAGACATCCCTAGGGACGGGGCAGGGGACATGCGTCTGCTACTAACTCTCACCAACCAGCATGGTCGAATGACAGGGGACGTCCTTTCTCAAAAGAAAGGTGTTAGACGTACCTAACCCAGAAATCATACAAAAGGGAAAGGAAAGCCTAAACACAGGTAGTTGGAACTATGCACTCTCTCACCCCCTTTCTATCACCAAAATATTCTGAAGAGAGGACTGACTTGATCGTCGGAGGGTTTTAGCCAGACAAAGGGCCCAGCTCCTCCTTGATCCTTTTTCTTCTCCTTCGCAGGTATTAGGCTCAGGCCCAGGAAGAGAAGATCCAGCCCATTCCTTTATATATTGATCAAGCCTGATCAAATTGGCGCCGTTTGTGGGAACGTGAGCTGATCTTTCTCCCGACGTTGCATTCCACTTCCATTTGCCTGTGAAGGAAGATCACCATTATGACGAACCTCGATGATCCCGAATCTTCAACTCCCTCAAATCCTAGACACTCCCTTTCAACACCTACTGATCCTCCCCTAGCAACTCTCATTGACCTAAACACGTCGCTCCAGCTCCTTATCTCTCAACAAAACACAGTTGGGTCGAGCCAAAACCCTCTGAACCTTCCCAATCCAGACCTAGCTCCCATATTGCAGTTTATTAACACTATAGCTGCATTTGTGAGAAGCTCTAAGCATCAAACTCCTCCGGCACCAGCCCTCGTCGCTATCCCAGAAACTACCTCGAGGAGGAATGTCGCTCAAACCCTAGATTATAAGAGGCAATCCCAATAACCTGTAGGGGTTAATGAAGAACAGCTGGTCCACCTGGGTGGAAATAGGGAGAGAAGGACGGAAGAGCAACGTGGAGGAGAGGAGAGTTCAACCGAGGAAGAAGGGAGTATGCAAGCTTTGCTCCCAGATAATGGACGTAAACTCGTGCATGGAAAAAATTTTCATGCAAGTAATATGGAACGGGGTGGAAGAAGGAATAAAGGAAAATGTGAGTATAGGGAATCAAAATATGAGAAAAGAGAAAGCTCCAGAAGAAGAGAACAAGATGGAGGGGAATATTCTGTGGCTAGCCACCCCTCGGAGGCCCAAAGCAGAGGGACGACTGTTAGCGGCGACAGCCATAAAAAGAAGGAAGAGGAGGTGAGAGATGCCGTGAATAAGTTTTTGGAAGAAATGAATCAAGGTCCCAACGGAAAAGTTATGGATACCACCTTAAGGCTCACCCTAAAATCTCTTTTTACCAGATCTATCAGAGAGTACATCATGTCTAGCAAGTTTAAACCGCCGGTGTTGAAAAAATACAATGGGGAGACCGATTTTAGGGTCCACATCATGGACTACAAGCACGCAGTTGAATTGCAGATGGCGGACGATGAGGCTCTATGCAGGGCGTTCAGGGGATCCTTGGAAGAAGCTGCAACGAGATAGTTTGATGGCTTAGAAGAGGGGAGTATCCTTTCTTTCATAGAGCTGGCCAGATCCTTTATGCACCGATTCATTTCTAGTATCCCGGTGGAGCGGAAGACTCAGTACTTGGAAATGGTGGTGGAAAGGGAAAATGAATCCTTAAGGGATTACATGGCTCGATTCAATTGAGAATCATTGAAAGTCACGCACTTGGACCAAGCTAGAGCAGTGGAAGCGCTGCAGAATGGAACCTCTCACACGGATTTTCTCAAAGCCCTTTGTCGTCATGCTCCCCATACCCTGGAGGATGCAATGGCACTAGCCTAGAAGTATGTACGACAAGATGACGCTTTGGCCTTTAACCAGATGGCAAAGTGGAGAGGAATGGAGATCATTCCTAGAGAGGAGCCGAAGGCAAAGCGAGAGAAGAAGGTAGAAGAAAAGCAAGACGAGAGGCCGCTCGGCGGACGAAGGAGGGGAAAAAATAATCGATCACGATCTAGTTTCGATCCCAGCAAATTCACCCCTCTCAATGCCAGTCTAGCTGAAGTCTTCGCAACTTTCAAAGATCAAAATATATGGGCTCGCCCCAAACCAATGGTTGCTCCCCCAGAGAAAAGAGATCAGAACAAATATTGCCTCTTTCATGATACTCATGGTCACAACACCAATGATTGTAGGCAGTTGATGGAGGAGATTGAAAGGTTAATCAAACAGGGTTACTTGAGGAAATTTGTAAAAAGAGAAGAATCAGGCAGAGCTGGCCCTAGTGAAGATAGAGAAAGATACCCAGGAAGAGTAAATGACGGTTCGGCAGGGACCATTCATTGTATCACCGGAGGGCCAGGCGAAGCTCACGAAAGCATAAATCGTACGAAGGCCTTAGATAGGCAGAGCGAAAGGCCCGAGTATGTTTACTGCGAAGGAGGGGGAAATCGACTAGAGAGGCCAGATGGAAGTGTCCTTCGCACCCTCACGCTGATCCGTTGGTGATCCAAGCGATCATAGCTAATTATGTAGTCAAAAGAATCCTGGTAGACGAAGGAAGTTCGGTCAACCTGCTGACGAAGGAGGCATATTTAAAGATGGGTCTCAAGGAAAAAGATCTGGAAGAAGTGGGAAACCCAGTTCGCACTTTGGATGGAACGGAGGTCCCATCAATTGGAGTGGCGAAACTGCCCTTCACAGTTAGCACCGCCTTTGAAAATGTAACTACCATGGCCACATTTGTTATCGTCAGGACACATCTGGCATATAACGTCTTGATGGGCAGGCCACTGCTATATAACCTGGACGCTTCAACAAATATCAGACACTTGAGAATGACGGTCCCAAAGCCCAACGGCGAAGTGTTTCACGTCTATGGCAATCAGGGCGAAGGGGCAGAAAGGAAAAGAAATAAAAAGATAAGAAAGGGCGAAGTCACTACTGAGGAGATAGCTGCAGTCGAAATTGTTGCTCCCGAGAAAAGAACCGAGCCTGTAGATAAGTTGGAAAGGGTGATGGTTGGAAGAGAGCCCGAAGAGTTCCTGATGGTCAATTCTTCGTTAGAAAATGAGCAGAAGTCATTCGCTCACCAGTTCCTGAAGGAGCACATCCACAGTTTTGCCTGGTCTTCGACAGAAATGGGAGGGGTAAAACCTGAAGTGATAATGCACCAATTGAATGTAGATTCCACCTGCAGACCAGTCAAGCAGAAAAAGAGATGTTTCAGCTTGGAGCGGCAAGCGATCATAGATCGGGAAATAGACAAGTTCCTGGAGGCGAAATTTATTAGGGAAGTGCAATATCCGGAATGGCTAGCAAACATGGTGCTAGTCAAGAAGGCGAATGGGACTTTTCGGATGTGCATAGACTTCACAGATTTGAACAAAGCTTGCCCAAAAGACTCTTTTCCATTGCCCATGATTGATAAACTGGTAGATTCGATGGCTGGGTATGGATTTTTGTCGTCCTTAGATGCTAAGCAAGGATATCATCAGATCAGAATGCACCCGGAGGATGAGGAAAAAACCTCATTCATAACAGAGAAGGGTATATATTGTTATGTGTCGATGCCCTTCGGCTTGAAAAATGCCGGAGCCACGTATCAACGCCTAGTCAACAGAATGTTCAAAGATCAATTAGGCAGAAACTTAGAAGCATACGTGGACGACATGATCGTGAAAAGCAGAAGCTTCGAGGACCATGTCCGTGACTTGGCCGAAGTGTTGGCAGTAATGGAAGAATATGGGATGAAGCTTAACTCAGATAAGTGTGCATTTTTCATCCAAGGAGGCAAGTTCTTAGGATGTATGGTGAGCGAGAGGGGAATTAAGTCCAATCCTGACAAGGTGAAGGCCATCTTAGATATGGAACCCCCGAAGAGCGTGAAGGAAGTTCAGAGGCTGATGGGGCGAATCGCCGCATTGAATAGATTCATGTTTAAATCTGCTGAGAGGTATCTCCCTTTCTTTAAAAAGTTGAGAAAGTCAAAAACGTTCGACTGGACGGAGGAGTGCCAGACAACATTTGAAGAATTAAAAGCCTTCCTAAGCTCGGAGCACATTCTGAGCAGGCCTTTGCCGGGTGAAGAAGTATTAATCTACTTGTCCGCTTCAGACCAAGTAATCAGTTTGGTGCTGATCAGGGAGGAAGGAAGGGTCCAAAAGCCCATTTATTACTTCAGCAAAGTCCTACAGGGGGCGAAGTTGAATTACTCCCCGATAGAAAAGCTGGCCTACGCTTTAGTGCTCCCCTGCCGAAAGTATAAAATATACTTACAATCACACCAAGGAGTAGTTGTAATAGATTAGCCCTTACAAAAGGTACTTCACAAACCGGAGACTTCGGGAAGAATGTTATGTTGGTCTGTGGAGTTAGGTCAGCACGGTTTGCAATACAGGGTCAGGTCAGCAATTAAAGCTCAAGCATTAGTGGACTTTATTTCTGAATGCTCCTTTGGCACCAAAGATGGGGGAGAAGACTAAACCCCTGGGGAAAGACACTCATCGATAACGCTACCGGACCTTCAGTGGGAACTCTTTGTAGATGGTGCTAGCAGTAAAGAAGGAAATGGTGTGGGCATCATACTTAGAAGTGCTCAAGGATTTTCACTGGAGTATGCTTTGGGACTGAATTTTGAAGCCACCAATAACACGGCAGAATATGAAGCAGTGATCTAGGGACTGCTCTTCACTGATTGCCTTCGTATAGAGCAACTCACGGTGTATAGTGATTCCCAATTAGTGATCGGACAGATAGAAGGAGAATTTGAGGCAAAGGAGCCGACCATGGCCAGGTATTTGCAAAAGACGAAGGAAATAGTTCAGAGAATGAAGGACAGAGGAGTCAGGCTGTTCTTTCAAAAGATCCCCAGAGAAAGGAATTACAAAGAAGATAGCCTCAGCAAATTGGCCGCCTCTCGTCCAGTCGAACTTCCTCAGAAAATTTATTTGGGCACCTTGGCCTCCTCTAGCATCACTGAGGGAGATGAAGTTATGGAGGTCGAAGAAGAACCGTGCTAGATAGACCCCATCAAGTTTTATTTGGAAAAGGGAGAACTGCCTGAGGATGCCCAAGAAGCCAAAAAGGTCAAGCGAAGAAGTGCTCATTTCTCCTTGGACAACGGAACCTTATACAAAAGAGCTTACTCATTACCCTGGTTGAGATGCGTGAGGCCCAATGAAGCCGAATACATCCTTCGAGAGATACACGAAGGATCCTGCGGAATGCACATAGGCGAAAAAGCGCTGGCAGCTAAGGCGATTAGACAAGGATACTACTGGCCAAGGATGAAAAACGAAGCTGTGGCATTTGTTAAAAAGTGCCCCTCCTACCAAAAATTTGACAGTGGAAAACATGTCCCAGCAGCAGAGCAGGTCCTCATTTCCAGTGCATGGCCCTTCGCTAAGTGGGGGGTAGACATAGTCGGGCCCTTCCCTGCAGCATCAGGTCAGAGAAAGTTTCTTTTAGTAGCAGTGGAGTACTTCACCAAATGGGTAGAAGCCGAACCTTTAGCCACTATCACTGCATAAAGGGTGATCAACTTCTTATGGCGGAACATAGTGTGCAGATTCGACATTCCCTATCAGCTCATTAACGACAATGGCAAACAGTTTGATAATGCTAAAGTCAGGTCCTTTTGTTCAGGGCTTTAGATCAAACAACATTTCTCATCAGTAGCCCATCCTCAAACAAATGGCCAGATGGAGGTAACAAATCGGAATATTCTACAAGGCCTGAAGCGGAGATTGGAAGGATATGGTCGAAGCTAGGCAGATGAACTACACCATGTCCTATGGGCATATAGAACTACTCCCAGGCAACCCACAGGAGAGACTCCATTCAGCCTGACCTATGGCACAGAGGCGGTAATTCCCGTGGATATAGGCCTCCCCAGTGGAAGGATCAATTATTGCGAAGATAGACACAATGATCAAGCCAGAAGGATCGACTTGGATCTCCTAGAGGAACTCAGAGAATGGGCCAGCATTCGAATGGCTAATTACAAGCAACGAGCTGCTAATCATTTCAATAAGAAAGTAAAGCACAGAGTGTTTGGCAAAAGGGATCTAGTAATGAGATTCTTAGAGGCTACAGGAAAATGTGAAGGCACAGGCAAGCTTGCACCCACATGAGAAGGACCTTTCCCAATAAAAAGAGTCCTAAGTCCTAGCACTTACAAACTTGTAACCCTAGAGGGTGTGGAAATTTCTCATACATGGAACATCCAACACCTCAAGATGTATTACTAATAATAATAACAGAAATGTCGTTTGCCTCAAATTGTCTCTATTCGCACTAACGAAGCCTCGCCAAGAGCAGGAATAACTTTCCTAAGGGAGAGCCTAAGCCCTAGTAAATCTAGGCACAAAGCCTCGCCAAGAGCAGGAAGAACTTTCGTAAGGGAGAGTCTAAGCCCTAGTAAATCTAGGCACGAAGCCCCGCCAAGAGCAAGAAGAACTTTGCTAAGGGAGAGTCTAAGCTCTAGTAAATCTAGGCACGAAGCCTCGCCAAGAGCGAGAAAAACTTTCCTAAGGGAGAGTCTAAGCCCTAGTAAATCTAGGCACGAAGCCTCGCCAAGAGCGGGAAGAACTTTCCTAAGGGAGAGCCTAAGCCCTAGTAAATTTAGGCACGAAGTCTCGCCAAGAGCGGGAGGAACTTTCCTAAGGGAGAGCCTAAGCCCTAGTAAATCTAGGCATAAAGCTAACGAGGCCCAAAGGGAGAAGAAGACGAAAGTGCTTGAACTCCAATTGGAAGGACAACTTCACTAAGGTGTTTTACAAACGCTTGTTAAGTTACAACGTGAAGGCGATCCCCATACAAGTAAAGTATGCACAAAATAGAAGCATAATAGCTGTATTATTCGCTGAAGTAAATGTATTACATTTATATACAAAAGAATGAAATACAAAAGAATGAAATACAAAAGAATAAAATACAAAAGAATGAAGGAAATATCTAAGGCAAAGGATCGCCTGGAGGAACCGCTGTTGTAGAAGATGACGGAGGCTGGCCATTCAAAGGATTCGATCGAATGTCAGATAGAGGTTCAGCTTGTGCAAGATCCATCCCAATGGGAAGTCTTTCGTCTACGTCCCTTTCGCCCCCGCTAGAAACTTCTAGAATGGGAGACGAAGCGGGCTCATCCTTATCCCAAGCCGGGAAGTCTTCAGGTCGTAACAGACTTTCATCCCCCTCAGGAACAGGATCTTGGAACTCTGAAAGGTCTGACGCTGGAGGCTCTTCAGCAGCATCTAATTCTGATACCACTCGCAGTACATCAGGAAAGTGCTCTGCCGCATCACGGAGAGCATTGTTATAATACTCGACTGCTACCTTATAGGTGTGGTATGTGATGATGTCGTCAAAGCTCTTAGACTACATGAAGTCCCTCACAGCCCTTCGCCGACCTTCTTCATCCTTGTTAGCCTTCTTAAGCGCAACTTGAGCCCGAGTAGTGGTTTATGTGTATCCAAATTTTGAGACTCGAAGTTCCTATTGAGTCTTCTTCAGGAGATCTCGAAGGCTGGGAACCTCTTCGGCCTCTTGGGCAAGCTCTTCATTAGCACTTTTCAACTTGTCCAGTTACGCGCTGAGATTGGCAATGGCTTTGTCCTTAGCTGCCATTGCTGCAGTTAAGGCGCTAACCTCTCCTTCGGCCTTCAAACGAGCCTCTTCATGAGCCCTAGATTGCTCCATGGCTTCCTCAGTCTTCGCCCTCACAAAGGCCAGTTCTTCCTCCAATCGGGAGCACAATCCCAGTCTTTCCTCCGCCGCTCGCCGAGCGTCTTCATAGTGATCCCTCAGAAGACTGAAATCAGTCCTCAAAATTTTGGAATCCATAAGCGCCTGCAACAAACAACAATAATTATGCAATGTGGTAAACGGTCACAACCCAAGTGAGGAATGAATTTACCTTCTCTAGCAGAGTCTCTTACCTGGTAAGAGTATCCTCCATAGACCCAAAAAGAGGCCTAGGGGCCGGACGCAGAAATGGCACGGGGGCCAAGACTGCGGCGGTGGGAGCAATGGAAGAAGGAGGACTAACAGATGCCTCGACTTCTCCGAGCGGAGGTGAATCCACTACTACAATCTCCGCTGGCTCTCCGACTCGCGGCCTCTTACTTGGCGGAGAAGCCTCCTTTGTTGTCCCCTATTGAGGGGCTGACACTCCTACATCCGCCCTAGGTGAGGGGGTCTCTGAAGCAGAGCGGGCCTCCAGAATGGGGGTGGTTGAAGTTACCGCCAGTGGCCTCTTGCGGCGAAGAAACTCCCCCACTGTCAATTTCTTCTTAGGGGGACGAAGAGAAGAGACACCTTCGACCGTAACAACGGCCCCTAACATGACCCCAGACGAAGCAGCAGCTGAAGGAAATGCTTTGTCGGTCGTAGCAACAGCAGCCCCCCTGATCAGCCGCCAGCAGAGCAGCAGCTGAAGGAAATGGTTCGCTGACTCCGGAGGGACCCATGGTAGGTGCCAAAGAAGCCTCCAGGAAAGGCTCCTGAATAGGGGCGTCCGCTTTGCCCACAGAAACTGCAAGGTACAAGAGCAAAAACATTCACACATTCAAATCAGCAAATAAAGGCACAAGAAGAAGTAAATAATAATAAGAAGGCAAGAAGTTGCCTCTGTTTCTTGAAACGAAGGCCTCCCCTTCAGCCGCAGTATTACCTGGGGAAGGATAAAGCCTCCTGAGGGTCGCAAAGTCAGGATATGAAATCCATTGCTCCTCAATATACTTCTCCCAGGCTTCGACCTCCTCGGCATTAGGAGATCTCCCAGGTACGACCTCCTTCGACCATCTTAGATATGTCCCTCGGATAACACGAGGGTCATTATATGATGAAGGTGATGGGGGAGAAGAAAAGTTTCCTGCCCCAACTTTAGCCCCAGGGGCACTCAAGTCATCCACCAGGTTCTTCAGACGAGCCTCAAATTCTACATCAGGAACGTCTGTCAGAACCTTCTCCAAGTCCGCCAGTTGCTCCGCCCCCCGAGAAGAGTGAGCAATCATATCAAGAACATTGGGGATGGGAGGCCCTTTTACTTTTAGCTTGGGCGGACGAGGTGCGGACGCTCCTTTCCCCTTATCACCTGCTGGAGGAGGCGGAGGCGGAGGAATGGAAGCCTCAGAAAGCCCAGAGATTGAGATACTCCTCTGAGGAGCAGGCCTTGCAATAATTGGTGCAGCTCGAAGCAGAGAAGTACCTCTCTGCATAACAGGAACAGAAGAATCAGAAGCCTTAACGAGTCACCTTCGAATTATTCGAATGGACTTTGCACTGGCCACACTCACCTGGGCCCCTTCTGATCCAACAGCTGAACCAGATCTGGTGGAGACAGGCTTCGTCGGCTTATCCTTACGAGGCTTCGCCGATGAAGACTGGAGGACTGAGGAGGAGCACAAATGAAACTTCCCCGTCTTGAGGTCGAGAATGGGAAGCTTAGCATCTTCGCTGAAGGGTCTTGGAGAAACCCCTTCTGTCTCCTTCATTATATCCTGGTACTATCCAGGATCCTTGGCCTCCACTGCAATCGAAACAGTAAACACAGCAACAACAAGATTAATACTCCACCATCAATTAAACCTATAACAAATGAGGAGCAGAGTTACCTCTTATATCTTTCAGCAAAAGTTTAGGAGTCGGAAGGCCATGCTCGTCCTCCGCATAAAAGGAGGCCATCATCTTTTCAGAGTTATAAGTAAAACCCTGATGGACCAAAGTCCTGAGGTTCGCCTTCTCCTCAGCGGACAGCCTCTCAGGCCACTCAGTTAGGCCTTCGGTGGGACGCAGGAAATGGCCGGGGAAACCAAATCCAGGGGATTTGTCACCGAGGCCGTCTGGGACCTCTATCAACCTGAACTTGCCCCTCCAGTCCTTCACCTTGTTCTCTTTCCCAAAGAAAAGGCTCCGGCGATGCCTGGTAGAAGTCATATAAACCCCTGGTGACCTCTGTGCGCTCTGGATCCTGTAAAAGCATTGAAACAGGCGAGCGGAAGGACGAATGCCATGAGCGAAGCACAGAACCTCGAAGACGTGCATGTCCCTTATGGAGTTCGGGGTCAGCATCATTGGATTCACTCCAAAGTAGTTGAAGCACTCAACTTTGAACTTCGTAGGGGGAAAAAGAAGACCGGCTTCCAACTGGTGGTAGAAAATAATGTAATGCCGGTTGTCTTTAGGCAGGGCAGCTTTGGGGTCACTGGAATAAACCCTCTCGTGAGCCTTGGCCCAGCGGAATATGAATTGGGTGCTACCTTCCAAGTTTTGGCCGAAGGCCAAAAACTCAGATGTTTTTCCAATGGGGGCTATCTCTCCCCATTCCTCCTCCAGTATCTTTTGGTAGTGGGAGGAGCTCACTTGGTCCCTTTGAGGAATGTTCTCTTTTTTGGGTGCCATTAGAATGAAAGAAGAAGATGGAAGCAAGTACCAAAGAACAGATGCGGGAACACTATGAAAATTAGGGGATTCGAGAAAATGAGCAAGAGTTCCAGAAATGGGAAGGCAAAGGAGTATATATACTGAGAGCATTCTCGGTAACCGCCACAGCAATAAGTGGGGCATTAAATGGATGTTCAAAATTCAAAATCCATGGAAAACTTAATCGTCTGCTGCGACACGTGGAAGACTGGGGAGAACGAGGAGACGTGCATTCAATGCGCGTTCTGGCATTCAATGCTTACTCTTGTCAGTCGTGCATGCATTGAATGACTATGTGACCTTCCATCTACCCTACGAAGGCTGTCTAAAATGCAGACGGTTCCTAGCCCCTCCAATCCCTTCGGTCAGACGAAGGCTACCCTTCGGAAAGACGAAGTAAATGCTTGGATTGGACGAAGCCTCCCAGCGGAATGAAAGCCTCTCCTAAGAGCTACTCACCACAGACAAGGAAATGAAAGGACCCCTTCGCCATCCAAAGCGGAGGTAGTTCTCTTCGATCAAAAGACCCTAGAAGATAAGGATACAAGGACGCGAAACTGTTTTACTAAGGCTCGACCCTCCGCCCTCTCCTTAATAAAACAGGGGGGCCCCTGATAAAGGATAAAAGTGACTCTCAAGAGAGGTTTGGACCCTCCTGTAGCCAAGGCCCATTACGAGGCCTCCAGAGGCTATGAGAAAAGGAAAAAAGGCCCATTGGCCGGACCCTTGAACGACCTAAGTCCAAAGGCTTTCGGATGCCACTCCCCTCCTTCGTCCGCCGAGTGACTTGCTGAACAAGTAATGGCCAAAGCCCTCTGAAAACATGTCCAGTCATCCAACAGGAGGACCAGTCCTTAGACAATCCGCACCATACCCTGACCCCCCCTTTACCAGACATCCCTAGGGAAGGGACAGGGGACATGCGCCTGCTACCAACTCTCACCAACCAGCATGGTCGAATGATAGAGGACGTCCTTTCTCAAAAGAAAGGTGTCAGACGTACCTAACCCAGAAATCATATAAAAGGGAAAGGAAAATTTAAACACAGATAGTTGGAACTCTGCACTCTCTCACCCCCTTTCTATCACCAAAATATTCTGAAGAGAGGACTGACTTGATCGTCGGAGGGTTCTAGCCAGGCAAAGGGCCCAGCTCCTCCTTGATCCTTTTTCTTCTCCTTCGCAGGTATTAGGCTCAGGCTCAGAAAGAGAAGATCCAGCCCATTCCTTTATATATTGATCAAGCCTGATCAAAAATTTTCAAATGGTTGGCATGGCAGCATGGCATATATTTTTATTGTGGAATAGTTGGAAACTACAAAATAAAAAAAAATATGCAAAATAATATATATATATTATAATAATTAATAATATTTAAATATTAAATTCTAATATAAATCAATAATTTAAATATGTCATTGAATTAATAATTTCATAGTTAATTATTAATTTTCTAATTTTAAGAAAATAAAATTTCTATATAGTCATAAACTTGATACCAAACAAAATTTATAATTATGAGGAGGTTATAATTTAATAGGGATTTGAGAATATTTTTTTTTTGGCTTAATAATTAATCTTGTTAGTAAAATTGTAGCAACCAGAGAGAAAATGTATCGATATCTTACTATATTGTACAAGTAAGATTGAGAAGATAAAAAATAATAATAATAATAATAATAAAATAAAATAATTGAAAAGAACATATATTTTTACATTTTCAAAATAAAATTGTATCTTTCCAATACTATAAATAAATGTAAAAGTTTTTTGAATTTTTTATTAGAACTTATATACCAATATCGTAATTGATGTAATATTAAATTTTTATAATTATGTTTATCTTTTTTTTTAATATTTTTATAAATTAATTATATTAATACTGCATATTGAAATAAAGAAACATAAAGTATAACACTATCGTTTTATAAATTTAATATGGTATAATATCTATTTTGTTAAAATATATATTTATATAAATATTACTATATAAAGAGATATTTTCTAAATAGGGAACTTAAAAAATTTATAACTTATTACAGTGAAAAGTTTATTATTATTTGTAATTGGTTCAAATTAGGATCGATATTTTTTATAATTGTATAGAAGTTATTTTTATATAAAATATCGTTATTGGGTGGTTTTACTGTATAAAGAAATTAGAATACTAAAGTTTGGCTGTATAAAAAAAATATAAGTGGAGTGGACGCCTCTCTAAATTAAAAAATTACCATTATACAATTGGTAAAACTGAAAACAATAAACTATAATTGGAAATCTAAATGTAAAAGCTTTTAGATGTAAAAAAGAAAAGAAAAATTAATGACCCCACCGCTTTGAATCAATGGATTGATGAAGTCAAAACCTGACCCAAGCCTCTGTACCAACGGTCAAACCGGTGTATTGAAAATTGAGTGTTCGTCCCGGGCAATCTAATTTCCCATTCCTCCTCCGGCGAAGTAACTCTACAAATCTACACTGTTTGAAACAGCAACCGTATCACACACACACACACACGAAGAGATGACAGACGAAGAGCTTCTGCAAAAGCTGGAGGAGTTGACGAAAGACGCTGCTCGCCACCAGCTTCAAACTCTCCACTCAATCCTTCAACACCAAGCGGGCGTACGTTACCTTCGGCCTTACCTCTTGGACTACCATGAACCGATCGACGCCACAACTTTTCGCCGCCAATTGCCTTTGTCCTGCTATGATGATTACGCTGATCACGTCAATCGAATGTCCAATGGCGAACTCGATCACGATTCTCCGATCCTCTCTGTTGATCCTCTCGTTTGTTTCTTCTACAGGTGAAAATTTTGCCTTTACTTCTTTGCATTCAATTTTTTTTTTCCTTCATGACAAATTGTGTATGATATTTAAGTACTTTTTAAATTGTAGCTCTGGGACTAGTACAACGAAGCCCAAATTGATACCATACTTTGATTCAGCTCTATCAAGAGCTGCCTCCCACATAGCTCACCGAGGCAGTGGCGCAGTTTTACGAAGGTAATTAGTTATTAGTAGAATCAATCTGTTGCTTTTAGGTAATTGGTAGAATCAATCTGTTGCTTTTAGTCATTAAGTAGTTACTTCAACTCTAAGTTGGGATTTGGGTTTTGTTAATTAGGCTCTTTCCACCAAGGTCTGAAGTGAATAAAATCATTTGGTTTCTATATATTGATGATGCTATAACTACAAGAGGTGGATTCAAGGCTGTGGCTGCCTCTGCTTACCCTTTTCTGAAAATGGACAAAGCGAATTGGTCTCAAGCTCTGTCCTGCATTAGTCCTCCAGAGGTCCTTTATGGTGCAGATATTGAGAACCAAATGTATTGCCATCTTCTTTGTGCACTTAGAAACTCTGATTTAATAGATGGAATTCGTGCCCCGTATGCTATAGGTTTAGTTAGAGCATTTAGTATGCTAGAGTCCAAATGGGAACAACTATGTGATGATCTTGAAAATGGGTTTGTGAGTATGCAAGTTACTGATCCAGCAATGAGAGAATCTGTTGCTAAGGTTCTTGGTGAGCCTCGAACTGATTTGTCAAAGAAATTCCGGTCGATTTTTGAGGAAAAGAATTGGGGTGGGATTGTTTCTAAATTGTGGTCTAATGTTCGTTATATTAAGTGTGTTACAACTGGAAGCATGAAGCAGTATTATTCCCAACTCAAGTACTATGCAGGGGAGGTAATGATTTTAGGTGGAGATTACTTTGCATCAGAGTGTACTTTGGGTATTAATTTGGATATTACGCAACTTCCGGAGACAACCCGATTCGTTATGCTTCCAACTGCTGCCTATTTCGAGTTTCTTCCATTTGATATCAACAAGTGCAGTGTCATTGGCAATGAAACTGTGAATTTTTCAGATGTTGAAGTAGGGAAGACATATGAGGTGGTTGTGACTACCTATAGAGGATTATATCGATACCGATTGGGGGATATTGTGAGAGTTGTTGGTTTTCACAACTCATCTCCAGAAGTGGAGTTTGTAATGAGAGCTCCTAAAACTGCATATGAGATAATAACAGAGAGTGATTTGATGTCTGCTATGGAGAGTTTTCAGCTTGTGATGAGAAATGCTATGGGAGCTGAGGTTATGGAGTATGCAAGTTTCTTGGATTTGGAATCAAGTCCAAAGCAATTGAAGGTTTTTGTAGAAGTTAGAGAGGGATGTATGCTTTTACAGGAGGAGAAATTGCAAGAATCAGCTGAAGCTTTAAAGAGATGTTCTTCTTCTCTTGAGGATGGTTTGGGAGGTATATACAAAGTTCAGAGAGACAGGGGTGAAATAGGCCCTCTGTTATTATGTATGGTAAAGCCTGGTAGCTTTGATAAGATATTACAAGTGGCCGTGGAGAATGGAACACCTGCTAGTCAATATAAACCACCAAAAATTATTAGAAACCACAAAATTGTTGATATTATGGAATCATCTGCTCTTATGGCTGTACGCTCAAACTCGTTGAATGGATTAGATCCCAAGTAATTGACAGAAGACTTACAAGACATACATGTCCTTCAAGCATGTTCTGGTAATTGGAACTTGCCAAAATGATCTAACTGATCAAAATACCAAATTAGAATGAAATTCTTATGTGAAACTAATAATTGTTTGATGTCAATACAGCTGTTTTTATGAGCAAATAAAGAATTCAATCTTTGTTTTTAGTAAGAAAAAAACATATTATCCAAACATAATCTGGTTGATAATATGGTCAACAGTGCTACGTATGCAACAAAATTAGGCCTTTTCCCAGAAGTATTTAAGATTGTGGGGCCTAAAATCCACAGAAATCAGCAATGAGGTTGAGTTCACCACTTATAGACAATAATAGAGATTTTCAATCTTTGTGTATCCAATAATTTTCCTGAATAATCTGCCCTATTTACATGCTTTCTTTGATTCGACAGATAAGTCAATTCCATGATAAATCAAAAGTCTGTAAAAGGACAAATTTAAGAAGAGGTCGTTTCTTCCCTTCAAAAAAAAAAAAAAAAAGAAGAGGTCGTTTCTAACCAGTGCTGTCGTTTCTAGAACTACGACTCATGTTCTCCAAGTCGTTTAGGAACGATGGAAACTCTTCCCTGTCGTTCAATTTTCCTTTGTTCATTTCAATGAGGACACAACTTTTCCGGTCGTTTCAACTGACAATCTTGATCACGATTAACCAATCAATTATGTCCGTTTGGTTCTCTCGTGATTGTCCCTCATTTTTTTTTTTTTCATTTTTGAATGGTTTTGATATGCATATATTTTTTACCTGTATATTAGTTTAGCTCTAAATTGATTAGCTAGTTTGAATCTTCACTATCAACTATCAAGAACTTCTTCGCATTACTCAAATTTTAATTATGTGAACTTCAAAATTGGAGTTTGATTTGGTCGTTATTGATATATTTTAGTTGTATTCATTTCCGTTTTTCTGATAATCCTTTCTTCATTATGCTCAATAATTACATATTTAGCTTGAAGAAATAAGATGATCTGACCACAAATACAATAACTACTGTTAATGAAAGTTAGAGACAGGAATCCATGGAAGTCAAGACACCATCTGTTCTTCAGTTTGTAACATCTTCATTCAATACCTAACATGATCTACAAGCTCAATAGTCAAGATATCCTTCTGTAAACACATGTATAAACTCCATAATTAACGGTATTAATAGTGTTAGAATAGGCTATAAATTCTCTATAAATACACACAGAAAATACAACTTACTTTCTCTAATTTTCATTAATAATTCTGTCTGATATTTTACATGGTATCAAAGCCTAGCTATTCTCGATTTTTTGCATTTTGTTTTTAATTTGTAAAACAAATTACTGTTCATTCAATTATATGCAACATGTTGATAATTCAAGAAAAGGATACCATTAGAAAGCTCTCGTCATAAGCTTCAAAACAAGACCAACCAGAGCTCCAAAAACCTCCTCACACGCTCTCACGCACCTATGAAGAAGCTGCCCAGAAGTCCACGCGCCACCACGCGCACCAGAGGTAGGAGATGAGACACGTCAACATTCTAACACGTGTCAATATCCCATTGATCCACGTCAATGACATGTCAGCGACCTTTGTCCAGTCAGCAGGTGACATGTCATCACCCACGTGTCCGCCACATCATCCGACACGTCAGCCACGTCATCATCCACGTGTCTGCCATGTAAGCGAACTTGTCCAGTCATTAGGTGACACGTCATCATCCACGTGTCCACCCACGTCATCATCCACGTAAGCCAACATGTTGATTTTTCTGCCACGTCAGCGTTTCACGTGTCTGCCACATCAATGTTCCACGTCAGCATTCCACATCAGCTCCTGTCATCAGATACCAGCCAATCAGTATCTGCCACGTGTCATCTCGATTTGGTTCAGTCAAACCAGTTGACTTTAGCTTTGACTCGCCGGTTCAACTACTTCTGTACCAATTTTCAGACATCAAGAACCGATTCCTAAAGTTTTTTGACCTCCTGATTTCATTTTTGCTATCAAATTTGTGAAATTCTTTCTCTATAATAAAGTTTGGAGAAAATTAATGCTGCTCAACCTATTGTCATAATTTTAAATGGCACTAATTATAATCTTTGGACAAATAGTATGAAAAGCTATCTTGTTGAAATCAAATACTGGAGGATTGTCACTGGTGGAACTCCCAAACCTGTTCATCTTCAAGATGAAACTGAAACAAAATACAATGATCGTGTTAATGATTAGGAAAGCAAAAATCATAAGATCATTACTTGGTTTCATAACACCTCTGTTCCAAGTATTCACATTCAATTTGATCAATTTGATACTGCCAAAGAAATTTGAGATTTTCTTAGCAACAGGTATATAATTTCTGGTTTTGCTCATCATTATCAGTTATGGAATACTCTGAATAATATGAAGTAAGAAGTTGGACAATCTATCAATGATTTCCTGAGTCAAATACAACATGTCTGAAATCAGCTCTCCCAAGCCAAAATTACTGCAGATCAACTCCATCTGATCCAATTTCTCATGACTCTTCGGTCTAAATATGAACCTGTTTATGTGTCTCTATTGCACAGAGATCCTCTTTCAACACTAGAAACGACTATTAAGGAATTAATTTTTGAAAAAACTCATTTGCAAATTAGCATACCGGCTTCCTTTGATCAGGCTCTGGTTATCATCGACTCATTCACTACAACACTGTAAGAATTGTAATCAACCTGGTCACTCATTCTCTAACTGTCCAACTATTGAGTGCAGATATTGCCACAAACTAGGACATGTCAAAAGCAACTATCTTACTCGTCCAACAAAACCAAGAGACAATCATCCCAAGTATAAAATTAGCTCAGACACTAAGTCCTG
Organism: Reutealis trisperma; assembly: GCA_947687605.1. Lineage (NCBI taxonomy): Eukaryota > Viridiplantae > Streptophyta > Magnoliopsida > Malpighiales > Euphorbiaceae > Reutealis > Reutealis trisperma. Next base: position 8,523,273 of record CANTUT010000033.1, on the reverse strand, counting down.
CAGTACCAATGCTGCTATCTCTGACAACTCCTCTGCCTCCTTCACTCTCTCTGACCTTGAATCCATATTCAAAAAGGTTATGTCTTCCAGTGCCTCCTCTTCTAGTGCCATGTTTGTCTACTTAGGTAACAATCAATGGTTAATTGACTCTGCATGTAGCAATCATATGACCTCTAATCCAAACATTTTTCAATCTAAAACCCAAAATAACTTTCTGGCCCCTGTTCATATCGTTGATGGAAATAAAATGGGCATCAGTCATGTTGGAACTATTTTTACATCTACCCTTACTGTACTTGATATATATCTTGTGCCTTTCTTAGCTATTAATCTTCTCTCTGTTGGTCAAATATGTAAATTAGGATTAACTGTGCATTTTGATTCTAATGGTTATCAGGTACAGGACCCAAAGACGAGACAAATTGTAGGAAGTGGAATCAAAATTGGAAGGTTATTTGAACTTCAATCTCTTCAAATACCTCACAATGCTCTGTCTGCCACAAGTAGTTTTTCTCCTTTGTTTCAATGGCATTTACAACTTAATCATGCCTCTCTTAGTAAACTTCGTCCCTTAATTTCAAATGGTACTTTAGAAAATATAAAAGTTGTAGAACTTCAATGTACTCATTGTCAACTTGCAAAACAACCTGTGTTATCATTTAATAATAATGATTCTATTTGTGATACTCCTTTTGGACTTGTTCATTCTAACATTTGGGACCCTCTCCTATTCCAATAGTTAGTGGCAATCACTATTTTGTTATTTTCATTGATGATTACTCACGTTTTACTTGGCTCTTTTGTATGAAGCATAAATCTGAACTTCCTCAAATCTACATTCATTTTGCTAAAATGGTTCACACATAGTTCTCACGTCCTATTAAAATTTTTCAAATTGACAATGCTATGGAACATAAAGAGTCAAGTCTTTTGTAGTTCTTTCATGACCAAGGAACTTTAGTTCAAAGATCCTGCCTTCATACCTCTCAACAAAATGGCAGAGCCAAATGCAAACATCGTCACATCTTAAATTTTGTAAGAGCTCTCTTTCTGTCATCAAAATGTCCCAAAAAATTCTGGGGAGAAGTAGCTTTAACTGCTGTTTACACAATTAATTGTCTCCCTACTCTTGTTCTAAAAAATATTTCTCCTTTTGATCGACTCTATGGTAAGATTTCTGACTATCATTCATTAAAAATCTTTGGATGTGTTTGCTTTGTTTTACTCCAGCCTCATGAATACACTAAACTAGAACCTCGTGCTCGTCTTTGTTGTTTTATGGAATATGGCATAGAACATAAAGGATATCAATGTTGGGATCCCATCTCCAACAAATTACGCATATCCTGACATATGGTCTTCTGGGAAAATACTATGTTTTCCACTATTTCTAAATTCCATGACTTTAACACAAATCATATATTTACTAATCCATCCAATGAGTTCTATCATGTTCATGATACAGAGCTGCCTTTTGATATTGATTCTGCTCCTCCATAATTAGTCCTGTCTGAAGAGAATGTACCTGCTCCAACTATTGATCTTGCACCTACTCCTGAACCTGACTTTGCCTCTGAAGTCAATCTCCGTCGATCAACCAGGTAAGAGAAACACCTTCCCTTCGAGATTTTCATTGTTATTCTGCTATTGCTACACTTCACGAACCTCAATCTTATCGTGAAGCTAGCACTAACCCTCTATGGCAGCAAGCTATGACTAAAGAAATTCAAGCATTGGAGAAAACTCACACTTGGAAACTTGTTGATCTCCTTCCTAACAAGATCCCTTTTGGCTGTAAATGGATTTAAAAAATCAAAACACGCTCAGATGGATCTGTTGAACTTTACAAGGCTCGTTTAGTAGCTAAAGGATATACTCAGGAATATGGCATAGACTATGAAGAAACATTTGCTCTAGTTGCTCGCTTGACTTTCGTCCGTAGTCTTTTAGCCATAGCAGCAGTCCACAAATGGAAACTATTTCAGATGGATGTCAAAAATGCTTTTCTTAATGGTGATCTATTTGAAGAAGTTTATATGAAACCTCCTCCTAGTTACCACTCTCCTCATAAGGTTTGCAAACTGAAAAAGGCTCTGTACGGTTTGAAACAAGCTCCTAGGGCATGGTTTGCCAAGTTTAGTTTCACTCTTACTAAATTTGGCTTCGTCTCCAGCAAATATGACTCAGCACTCTTTATTCGACATACCAGTCGTGGAATTGTGCTTCTGCTACTTTATGTTGATGATATGATCATTACAGGCAGTGATACAATAGGTATTTCCGAAGTTCAAACATATCTCAGCCAACATTTTGAAATGAAGGATCTTGGAACTCTCAACTATTTTTTAGGCCTTGAAGTTTCACACCCTTCTCAAGGGTACTACTTGTCTCAAGGAAAATATGCCTCTGATTTGCTTTCTAGGGCTGGTATTACTGATGGAAAAACAGTATCTACCCCTTTAGAGCTCAACTGTAAGCTTACCCCTATGGATGACACTCTTCTTAATGATCCTACCTTATACTGCCAACTAGTTGGAAGTCTTGTTTATATTACAGTTACTCGACCAGATATCTCATAAGTTGTTCATCTAGTTAGTCAATTCATGTTTACTCCATGCTCCTCTCATCATGCAGCAGTTATTCGAATTCTTCGTTATATTAAAGGAACACTTTTCTATGGTTTACATTTTTCTGCTGATACATATTTGGAATTATCTGGTTATTCTAATGCAGATTGGACTGGTGCCCCAACTGATCGTCATTCTACCACTGGTTATTGTTTCTTTTTAGGAGATTCTCTTATTTCTTGGCGAAACAAGAAACAGACTGTTGTTGCACGCTCTAGCACAGAATCAGAATATCGTGCACTTGCTGATACAACATCAGAATTATTATGGTTACGTTGGTTGTTAGCAGATATGGGCATCACCCATTCATTCGCCACTATACTTCATTGTGACAATAGAAGTACAATCCAGATTTCACATAATGACGTGTTTTATGAACGGACTAAACATATAGAGATTGACTGTTACTTTGTCCGCTATCATGTCCTTCAAGGCACCATTCATCTCCAATCTGTACCATCCGTTAACCAAACTGCTGATATTTTTACTAAAACTCATCTGCCGACTCGTTTTCAAGATCTTCTGAGCAAATTTAAGCTGACATCTACTATACCACCATGAGGTTGAGAGGGGGTGTTAACGAAAGTCAGAGACAGGAATCAATAGAAGTCAAGATACCAGCTGTTCTCCAGTTTGTAACATCTTCATTCAATACCTAACATGATTTACAAGCTCAATAGTCAAGATATCCTTCTGTAAACACATGTATAAACTCCATAATTAACGGCATTAATAGTGTTAGAATAGGCTATAAATCCTTGCAAATTCTCTATAAATATACACAGAAAATACAACTTACTCTCTCTAATTTTCATTAGCAATTCTGTCTGATATTTTACAACTATGAACACCATCATATATTCTTGATGATAGAAAGCAATTCTTGTAATTTTCCTTTTATCATTTCAGAGAAATAATGGCAATGTTATCTCAAGCAATTCCTTTCCAAATCCTATTCTGGCTGGATCATAATTAGGTAATAGCATTTATTTCTAAGATGATGGTGATGGTTTCATTTCTCCGTCTTTCTATGCATTAATGGCTGCTTGAATTTGTTCCAGGGTTTTTCCTTTGGTTTCTGGTACCACCTTTGCAACGAACACGATACCCAGGGCATTGATTGCCGCATAAAGAATAAAGGTACCTGAAAACCATAATTAAATAACCTTTTGAAGTCTTTGATGCACAGTTTATGACAATTTCTCATGATTTTTTTTTCCTTTGCTTTTACCTAATTGCATGCTTAGGCTGTTTTATGGTATTATTAGTGAAAATCATGGCTTGTTTTTATGTAATAAAATTTGTGTTCTATTTACCATAGGTACTCCAGCTCATAAGAAAGTTGTAGGTGTAGGATGTTGTCCATGCACCAAACCAGTTCACTAGTGTTGCTAGGCTTCCAGCTACTCCTTTAATATTTATAGGAAATATCTGCAACAAAAGGGATTTTTTTTTTTTTAATATTGGTGGGATTATAATCTGCAAATAGAATTTTCATGTTGCTAAGTAGATTACCTCTGACATTACAACCCAGGGAACTGCACCCATTCCTGCTGAAAATGATCCTATATATAGCTGTACCCAAAGAAAAATTATAAGGGAGAAAAAAAAAAAAGGAAAAAAAATAATGTAAAGTTAATTTTTTTGGAAAGTTATTTTTTTTTTTTTTTAGAGATCAATCTGGGTGAATAGCTTATTTAAAAATGCTTGCGAGACTACCAGTATGCCAGTAACGGCTAGTATGGGTACAGCCTTGAGTGCCAATTCATTATCCTGATTCATAGGAAGTTATTCTACTTGTTAATATTTGAGAAAGACAAAAAAGAAGTTAGAAATTGTTAGGCTAGAAATTGTTTGGCTGATAGTTTTGGGGTAACCTTGAGATAGAATGAAAGCCCAGTTATCAAGCAGGCAATGACCAATCCTGATCCAGAAACCTAATATGCAAAGAAAACAAAATTTTACTTATTATCTGTGAAAGGTGATATTTCCAACTCAATTTTCTGAGTTAACTGAGACTTGAACAAAATGTTACCAATAAGAGAGGCTTTCTTCCACCTTTGTCTATAATGGTTGTGTTAAGGCCAGTAACTACGACCTGCAATATAAATTCATTTTAATCAATTCCTGCTAGATGGATATATTTCAGTCTCCTTTGAAGTTGGTAAAGTTTGCTAGACTAAGAAACCTGAATAATGGCATAGGTTATGGTTCCAATAGTGGCAGAAAATCCTGAAATATTGCAAATAACATAATTAGAATGTTAATAATGGAGCTAAATGCCTAAAATTTTGAGATACTAGACCAAAGTTAAGTTATTTGATCTTCTTATGTATGTCAAAACGAATTTACAGGATCTAAAGGGAATGGTTAAGAATGTTGTTCTAATGTTAGCTGATTAACCAAAGAGAATTGATGTTTTCTTGCTCTCGCTGATCTAAAGGGCTTGCACAAGGTTTTTCATTAATCTTATTAAGATCTCTTTACCTGCTGACTCAAAAATGTTGCTGACATAGAAGCAAACTCCATTGATTCCTCCAAACTGCTGACACACCATCAATCCAACTCCTATCTGATCAGACAAGTAAAAGGTTAGAAGAACATGTGACAGTTGAATTATCAGATTTTGTGAGGATATTTCTTTCCAGACGAGATCAATTGAAAAGAAAAGAAAAATATGGTTTTAGAGAGAAATAATTACAATAACCGACTGCAGATATCGTCTTTGAAACAAATCTAGCAGTTTGGCTTTTGGGAGCCGCTCGAGACTTTCTATGTAATCCTGTAAGGCAAAGACACTCTTTGTCATATTTTCTTTTGAATTAAAGTGCAAAAACATTGTCAAAAAGGGCTGGACTGCTGTAGCCAAATTTGAGGATTAAGAACCTTGATCTCAGCTGCCTCATGAGATATATCAGTATCCTTGCCGCGAAGTGTTTTTAATGCAGTCTCAAACTGCTTTTCACGTCCTATCTTTGCCTGCATATGCATTCGTAAGACTTATTTTAGTTATCGATTGATGTATGTGTAGAGACACGTGTAATATTGCTGTATTGTCATCATTTACCAGCCATCTTGGGGACTCTGGAATAAAAAATAGGCCAAAAAGCAGAATAGCACATGGGATGAGTCCTGCAAGCACTTCACAAATAAGTCTCCTGTTCTAGTATGATTGTTCTGAAAAATATGCCTGTCGCTATTCTTTTCATGATTGAATATTGAAAGCAGTAGATCAAGAAATTTTACCGCTTAATGCCAGAGCCCTCCATGATAATACTGTCCCTATTATGTAGAAAACAGACACTCCACTACATATCATAAGCTGTAGAATAATATGAAATGATTATCTATGATCCTTGAATAAGGTGTTTCTCAAATTTTATTGTGTATATCTTTACCTGATTTAGAGTTGTTAGAGCTCCGCGAAGATTTTTGGGTGCAATTTCAGCTATGAACACAGGTACCTTACCATCAAATTCAATAATGGAATCAAAGTTATTAACTACGGATATTCTAGTAATTAGTTCGTATAAAAACATGTATGAAGAAGTAAATTCTGGGGAAGAAAAGAAAAGTGTACCACATAGGAAAAGACTCCCATCCCATATCCTGTTGCCAGTCTTCCAATGTCTAATGCCAAAGCCCCCTTTCATGTTGATCAATACAAAAATGCATCACATCTCTGGAAAGTGGAAAATCATTTTTGTTTCCATTCAGCTGAATCAATGATTTGACACAAACCTTAGCAAAGTAAATGGCAAGCCACCCAGCAACACAGACAGCAATGGACACTCTCATTGCCTGCATACATTCCACATGTCATGTTATATGGTGGATATCTGATAGTCAAATGTTTAAGGATTGAATCCCATAATTGTCCTCAATCCCAAATCATCCCTTTCTTACCCCTTTTCGACCAACAAAATCAGCAATCGGCCCACTTGTGATTGCGCCAATCATTGCACCAAATGTCAATATGGAACCAAACACAGAATACTGCATACGACACAAAACATCACATATAAGTTCGGAAATATTACCAAACATCATAAACATTGCCATTGTTCTGAACCATATATGAATTTTCCACAAAAGGGCAATAATAATACTTCATTCCATATGCTGCTGTTATTCAGAAAGGTTTGATTATTCACAAACATCATTCATCTTTGCCAATAATGATTTCTATTAGTGATATAAGCTATTATTCTAGAATGCTATGCCTCTTCTTCTCATGCATATTGTTTTCTACTGTGTGTTCTTCCAAGCTGTTGCCAATGTATACTTGTTATTATGAATTCGAAACTGATGCAATTTTCCAAATTAATCCTGGAATTTGAAAATCACAAATTCTTTCTTCACTGCATTTAGGGATGGCTCACTGATATCTGGAAAAGACAATATAGCCCTTTCAATGTTTCCCTGTCAAAATGCATTCAGCGTGTTCACCATGGACCTCAGTTGAGGTGGCTAATGTCATGGTACTAAAACTCGGTTAGCAAAGGCATTTTCTTATCTTCTGCTACGTAATATGTTATTTAATAGGAATCCCTTAAAAATTTTCTTATGCTTGACAATATATATATTCTCTGAAAAATTCAATCTTTATCAGGATAGATAATTAACAAATAAAAAGGCATGCCATTAACTTGCCTCTGCTAGAGATAGAGAGAGATCTTCTGTTATAGCATCTTGAGTAGGTGAGGAATAGCCTGCCTGAAAGCAAACAGTTAATTAGAACTAAATAAACATTTTCTTCTCAAAAAGTAGTAACAGAAACAAATTTAAACTTCATAAGCTGAAATTTAATATTCATAAGCTGATGTCTGACTTTAAAAAAATAAAATAAAATAAAAGAAAGAAAGAAATTTACTTACACAGCATCCAAATTCGAAAGAACCACACACAGCAACGGATGTGCTTAGATAAACCATCCAAACACTCTCTTTGCTCCTATCATGTTCTGTAGATCCATTTTCCTTATTTGCTAAATTCTTCCTTATGAGTGGCTCTCTCACTTCTTCGTGCACACCATTTTTACCATTACCATTTTCTATATCCTCTCTGATAGACATTTGTTCGTCTATTTAAATTCTCCAATCTTTTTCTATATCTATTGTAAAGGAAATGGAGCAAATCTGAAGAAATCCTTTTGAGCTCACAGAATATGATGCAAAAATGGAAGGAAGAGAACCTTTTAGAAAAAGAATAGAAGGTGAGGAGTTAATTTGTCAAACCAACAACTTGAATATGCATTTTCTGTTCTTATAATGACTTGCTGGTTCTGATTTTTATTGCAGCTAGTTCTAACTTTTGTTTTTGTCTAGGTAAGAAAATGTTTAAAATTATTTGCAATTAGTAAAATGCTTTGTCGTTTATCTGTTAATAGAAAAAGTTGAGTTGTTCACGATTATCACATGGACACAGACACACGGCAGAGGAAAATAATTAAGCGATGATAGCTATCCATTGATGTAAAAAAGAAATTTTCTCAAGAAAAGCTAAAATTTTCTTTTCCCTCTTGCAGGAGATATTTTGTAAAATAACATTTTTAATATAAATTCAGTTCTTTGAATCTGATATCTACGTTCTCTATAAAAAAACACTGCTGCTGTCATGCAAATTACAAGTACTCTTCCTCAAATTTTATCACATGGGCACACGTAGATAGAATATTTTTTTTTTTTTTTTAAATATAGTAGATCCACGTATTTAGGATCAGCTCATTTGACTTAGATACGCCTACAAGTAATTTCATTTCACGACCTATAAGCTGTATCTCATGGTTTTAGAGCCCTGCGTTAGGATTGAAAAATTGCGAGTTTAAATCTTAGTCAGAGTCTGATTAATCAAAGTAAAAAAAAAGAAAAAGAAAAAAAAGGGACCCTTAACCCTTCTGATTAACATTTTTTTTATTGAGAAATGACTCTAATATTCTTTTTTTATTTTTATAAATTTTATTTTATTTTATTTACTGCTGAAACGCATAATATATCAATTTTCTTATTTAATATCTATATCAATTTTGTGTAATTCATTTTTTCCAAGAAAGGGATTAGCTACCATTCCTGATTAAACTGCTCGACTAATGCAACTTTGATTGGTAGATCATAGAATTGAGCTTCCTTTCTAAAAAGATTATGTTGAGAGACCTATCAAGCATAGTAGAGTACAAAATTGACAGGCTCAGGGACCCAATGGTAGTTTCAATATTTCAAAATTTATTTTCATTACAGCTAATATTTTTAACATTCATTCAGCTAATTCGTTACAGCCAATACTTGTTTGTCATGAAAACAAAACCCATGGAATTGAAATCTCTCATTTCAAAAGATTTACCATAGCAAGGGCACATCTACCCACACAAACTCTTGTGGAGACCTTCCTTGAATAAGCACACTATCCCTGTTTTGTTTGTAACTAGTGGCTGTTGGCTCTTATTTTAGTGGGGCTGCTGTCGTTTTACTTTTGAGTTTGTGGTACAATGGGGCATAGTTGCAAGTTGCAACTCAAATTGGAATTGATAGACTGGATATTTTTCCAAATTAATTCAAGGATAAATTATTATTTAGTTCCTAAATTTAATGTAATTAATTAATTCATCTTTATTTTTTGAAAAATTATTAGTAATTCAGTTTTGATTTCATCAAATTATTTAATTTTTTTATCCTGTTTTTATACTTTTCAATAAAAAATTCAAATTAATAAAAGTAAATAATATTTATGTAATTATATAATAATTATATTTAATATCATCAAATTATAAAGTTATTTATCATTATATAATTATTATATATAATAAAAAATATTTATATTAATAAAATTAAATAATTATTATATAATCAAATGATTATTATATAATTTTATTAATTTGAATTTTTTATTTTTAAAAAATAAAATTAGAATTATATTTATTATATGTGTAAGGACATTTTAGTATTTTTTTTTTTATAAATTTAACAAAAAAAAAGCATAAAAATTGGACGGAATGACTAAATAGTCTGATGAAATAAAAATTAAAAAACTAATTAGTTAATTTTTTAAAAAAACAAGGATGAGTTAATTAATTAGATCGAATTTCAGGTATAATATAGTAATTTAATTAATTAAAAAATATATATTCTTTTACAATTCTTGTGACAAAATATCATGTGGACCAGCATTATTGAATTCATTGTAAGATAAATATTGAGATTTTTTTGTGATTTGAATTAAAGTAGAAAATCTTGATAAATAACAAGGTATATCTAGTTGCTATTATAGTCAAATCAAAAGAAATTTTTAAGTAGATTGAATCTACATGTCACTCATAAACTAAGTCAATAAATTAATAGAAAAATAATAAGTCAATTAATGATAACAAATCACCCATAAACTAATACAATAGAAATAAATCACTTTAATTAATGATGCTATAATTTACGAGTAATTTGACATTATCAATTAACATATTATACTTCTATTAATTTAGTCTATAAGTGACATATTAAAGTCAATCTATCTAAAAATTTATCATGAAACCAAATATCCTTTTTAGGTGAACTTTATTAATTGTGAAATAAATTTTTATCATTTGCTCCACATACAAAATTCGTATGCTTATCCAAGAGAGTGATGAGGACAAATCCTTGATCTTCGGGAGTGTTTGGTTGACTTGAAATTTAGTCTAATTAATTAGAGCTGAAGTTCATACTTTAAATATAATACTGGCACATTAATTTCAAATAAATGGATTTCACAAAAATTTATTTTAAAATTTATATATTTTTAAAATTTTTGCATTTAAAATAAAAAAAAATTATTGATTTCAATCATACAAAATTAATGCTATGAAATTGAATCATAACTAAATCAAATTATATTAGAATATGTGAAATTTTCAAATAAATTTTATAAAATTAACAAAATAAATATTTTAAACAAAGCATCTCTATTTCTATTAGGTATTACAAACCATTTGAAATTTTTTTATTATTCGATGTATGATATTGCAACAAAGGCAGATTTTTGTAGGGATATGAAGGGGTCATGGTTTTAAAATTTAAAAAATTTAATAAATATTGCATATATTCAAATTTTTTAAAAAATTTTAATATGGTATTTTCAATATTTGTCTCCTAAAATTAATACAAGGAAAAGCTTTTGATTTGGCCTCCTAAAAAATTAGCTCTATCACTCTAATGCAGTATTTTCATCTACACCAGTATCTAATAATTTCTCTTTTTTACACCTTCATCACTTTCACTTGTAATTAAGAAAATGGAATTCAAATTACAAACAAATTAATTTGTGACATTCTTCTGGATCAAACACATAACCATGCAGCTCAAAATAAAAAATCATAACCATCAGGAGCAAGCCAGAAACCAATCTCTCGCAATTAAGAAAATGGAATTCAAATTACACACAAATAGACTTGCAACGTTCTTGTGGATCAAAACTCATAACAATCAGTGGCATGCGACCAATCCCTCAAATCTCAGAGATGTTTTTTCTTGAATGGTATAGAAGGAAGCTCCTTCTAACAGTCCTGAGATATTAGCCTTGCACGGTGCCCAAAAGCGCAATGTACAAAGGTAACTGCAACAATATTGCAAAATCTGAAACAGGAAAGAAGGCAGCAATAGAAATGAGGGCTTGTTCTCCACTTTTTATCCGAACTAATAGTTTAGCAAAATTGTAGACCCAAATGCAAGCATGGTACGGGGTCGCTACAGAAATGAGAAAGCAAATGTAAGTTCGTAAGGAATAGAGTGACGAAATCCTTCTAGCTCAAAGGTTGGTGAGGACAGTGAGAAACATCACAACTGAGGCTAAGGAGCTTGCTAAAGAGACAAAATCCACGGCTGTGAATATCAATAAATAATTACTGTGGAGCATGATTGATCTGTCTCCTTAATCCAATCCAATCTGGTGCTTTCTTTGGTTGATCTGCATATGCAGTTTTTTTTTTCTTCGTACTCCCGGTACAAGGCATAATAGGAGGGGATAATCTCCTCTACAAGCTATACAATCAATTTCCAGAGACAATGGTTAAATAAGTAATCATTTCATATATACCTCAAACAATATCAATCATGAGCTGGAGTACGTACGTTATCTCCGGCCTTACCACTTAGAATATCATGAACCAATCGACGCCACAAGCCAAGTGATTACGCTGATCACGTCAATCGAATGTCCAATAGCGAACTCAATCCCGATCGATTCTCCGATCCCCTCCGTTGATCCTCTCGTTTGTTTCTTCTACAGGTCAAAATTTTGCCTTAACTTCTGAGTTTCATAAACACTCTTTCGAAATAATCATTCTTTTATCCTTAAATGTAATTGCGAAATTGCCTCGTTTCAAGTTTCAACAATGCTAAACGGTATGCCCAAAAAAAAAAAAAGAAAAAGAAAAAGAATGCCAAACGGAAGTTAAATTGGATTGTACATGGGAAGCGGTACTTAATTGGGATTTTTACATAAATAATCCAAAAACCAAAAAAAAATAAATTATATATATATATATATATATATAAACCAGTTTTATTAATTTTGGCATAGATATTTCATATGCACACCAATCATGAGTCATGAACAACTTGAAATCAATATCCAATTAAAATTATTAAAATATAATGGAAATTATTTTTTAATGATTTGAATGTACTTGAAATTTGTCCTAATTAACTTAAAAATTATTAATCTTAATATATGAAAAATGTATCTAGAAACACTATTCTCTTATAAAAGAAAAAAAATAAATTACAGCAAATAATATACATTATCACAAATTTTAATATTCTTTTGCAATACAATCCGAATTTAATACTATTTATACATGGCTTATATTTACAAAAATAACTCATGAATCAAACAAATAATTTATACATATGTTATAAATTAGAAACACTAATCTTATATATATATATATATATATATATATATATATATAAAAGAATAAATAACAACAAACAGTATATATTATCATAAAATTCAATATTCTTTTAGTATATAATAAGTATCTAATATTATTTATACATGACTTAAATTTATAAAAATAGTTCATAGATAAAGGCAAATCATTTATAACATATGTTATAAATTAGAAACACTAAAATAAAAAATAAAAAAGAAGAAATAAATAACAATAAACAATATATATTATTATAAAATTCAATATTCTTTTAATATAAAATCAACATTTAATACTGTTTAGACATGACTTAAATTTACAAAAATAACTCATGAACCAAAGCAAACAATTTATAGCGTATGTTATAAATTAAAAATACTAATCTCTTATGTAAAAATAAAAAATAAAAAAGAAGGAATAAAATATAGTAGATAGTACAAATTATTATAAAATTCAATATTTTAAATTTAGTATAAAATCAATATCTAATATTGCTTAGACATGACTTAAATTTACAAAAATAGCTCATAAATCAAAGCTATTTAGAACGTATGTTATAAATTAGAAATACTAATCTCTTATGTAAAAAATAAAAATAAAAATAAAAAAGAAAGAACAAGTAATAGTAATAAAAAACAGTAAATAGTATATATTACTATAAAATTTAAAATTCATTTAATAAAAAATCAATATCTAATACTGCTTGGATATGGCTTAAATTTACAAAAATAACTCATGAATCAAAGCAAATAATTTTATAGCGTATATTATAAATTAGAAATACTAATCCCTTAAACAATATACATTATTAAAAAAATTCAATATTGTTTTAGTATATGATACTTATTATACAAAAAAAAAATTTAAATAAATATATTTTATTATATTATTTAACATAAATAAAATGTGTAGGATTTTAAGAAATTAAAGTATTTTATATTAAAACATTTAAATGTAAAATATTTAAAAAAAAATCAAAATACATTATATTTTTAAACTTTAAATATGAAATATTTAGGTGAAATAGAATGTCAATTACTAAAATTTAGTAAAAAGTTTTACAGTTTTATATGCAATGACTAAAATGTTGTTTATTAATAAATATTATAGACTAAAATTATTAATTTTCAAATATTTTTACATAAATAATCCAAAAACTAAAATAAATAAAATTTTTACATATATATATATATATATATATATATATATATATATATATATATATATATATATATATATATATATATATATATATATATATAGTTTTTATTAATTTTGGCATAGATATTTCATATGCCCGCTAATCATGAGTCATGAACAACTTGAAATCAATATCCAATTAAAATTATTAAAAAATAATGGAAATTATTTTTTAATGATTTGAATGAACTTGAAATTTAAACTAATTAACTTAAAAATTATTAATCTTAATATTTGGAAAACGTATCTAAAAACACTATTCTCTTATAAAAGAAAAAAAATTAAATCACAGCAAATAATATATATTATCACAAGTTTTAATTTTTTTTGGAATACAATTTATATTTAATATTGTTTATACATGATTTAAATTTAAAAAATAACTCATGAACCAAAATATATATATATATATATATATATATATATATATATATATATATATATATATATATATATATATATATATATATATATATATATATATATATATATATATATATAAGAACAAATAACATCAAACAATATACATTATCATAAAATTTAGTATTCTTTTAATATATAATAAGTATCTAATATTATTTATTTATGATTTAAATTTACAAAAATAGCTCATGAATAAAAGCAAATAATTTATAGCATTTGTTATAAATTAAAAACACTAAGGTAAAAAATAAAAAAGAAGGAACAAATAACAATAAACAGTATAAATTTTTATAAAATTCAGTATTCTTTTAATATAAAATCAATATCTAATACTATTTAAACATGACTTAAATTTACAAAAATAACTCATGAATCAAAACAAATAATTTATAGCGTATGTTACAAATTAGAAACACTATCATATGTAAAAATAAAAAAAAATATAAAATTCAATATTCTTTTAATATAAAATCAGTATCTAATATTGTTTAAACATAACTTAAATTTATAAAAATAACTCATGAATCAAAGTAAATAATTTATAGCATATGTTATGAATTAAAGACACTAATCTCTTGTGTAAAAAATAAAATTAAAATTAAAATTAAAAAATAAAGAACAAATAACAGTAACAAAAAACAGTAAACAGTATAAATTGCTATAAACTTCAATATTTTTTTAATATAAAATCAATATCTAATACTACTTAAACATGGCTTAAATTTACAAAAATAACTCATGAATCAAAGCAAACAATTTATAGCATATGTTATAAATTAGAAACACTAATCTCTTAAGCAATATATATTATTAAAAAATTCAGTATTCTTTTTGTATTTAATAGTTATTATGTACTAAAAAAATTAAATAAAATATATTTTATAATATAGGAATTTATTTAACTTAAATAAAATGTGTAAGATTTTAAGAAATTATAGTATTTTATATTGAAATATTTCGATGTAAAATATTTTAAAAAAATCAAAATACATTATATTTTTAAACTTTAAATATGAAACTGCTATGTGAAATAGAATGTCAATTACAGTAAAAACTTTTAGAGTGTGTTTGGTAAGCCGTCATGAGACGTAATATAATATAATCAAATAAATTTCTAATATAAATTTATATTTGAAATTTATTTGATTACATTATATTATATCCCATTACGTTCTACTAAACGTACTATTATAGTTTTATATATGCAATGACTAAAATATTAATTTTTAAATAGCAGAGACTAAAGTACTTATTAAGATAAATTTTAGATTACAATTACTATAAATTATAATTATAAACTTTGCATTATGTATAGATTAAAGAGGAATTCAATTGATAGTAAAGATATATATATATATATATATATATATATATATATATATATATATATATATATATATATATATATATATATATATATATATATTTTTTATTTTTATTTTTTTTTTTTTTTTTTTTTTCCAAAAGATGTTATGCTAATGTATCAAATAATAATTATATCTAAAAATATAACTCAATATATAAATTTGAGAATGTAACATGTAACTTCCCAGGATTTCAATTTTGTTATTAGCACTACAACAGAGTCTCATTGATTACAATGAATGGGGGCAATTACATTACGGTTCGGAAAAGAAAAAAAAAGTTATAAAAGATAACAACACATGATAAAAATGTATAAAAAGAAATAAAAAAGATATTGTCTTTAAAAAAAAAAGGCTATAGAACGTAATTTCATGTACTTAATTTAGGGCATGGACCCATATTTAAGTCCATTTGTTACTGATAGAAATTCTAATAATGAAATATATCTAATGCCCATATTTTATGTCTACTGGTTACAATCAGATTTCAGAGTCAACATAGAAATCTAATACGCCTTGTTAATGTAAAATGTAATATAATCATCAAACATAGGCTTAAATATCAAAATATCAATTGATATGTTAATGAGTCTTGAGAACAGAAATCATCTTTTAAATTCTTAATTTTCAATTGATGGTTAATTAAGCGGAAAATAAAAAATGAAAAAAAATCAGTTATGGTCTCACACAAAAAGGATTTGACCCAATATGTGATTAGTGTCTCCAATCGAACAGATTGCCCAATTCAATTCGACATTTTTAGCATTAAAACAATCCTTTGGCAACAAAACACGAAACAAGAAATTTAGGAGCAGACTGCTCTAGCCAGTCAGCTACCACTCACTTTCCTAATAAGCTCTTCTCTTTGCAGTTAGAGATTCTTGTATTTCTTCTTATTAATGAAATTTTCAGTTTAAAAAGAAATATACTGCTCTTATTCTAACTTTTATAAACGATGATGCTAAGTGAAGTAAGTTGTGTTGACGTAAATTAATGAAATTTAAGCACATCATAAAAAAAAATTATAATTATCCTTAAACACATTATAAATTGTGTTAAAAAATTAGTATATAATTACTTTTATTATTTCATATGCAATTACGTCATTTAAAATTATCTGACTTCTATTTATGTCTCATAATTAATGGTGTAAATGAACCAAACTAATTATAAGCTACACCAATTTATTCGTGGGCTAAGTTAAACAAAGTTCAAGTATTATGTTTTTTATTCCAGTGGCTCAACATTCAATCAATTACTGAAATTTTATATTATTTTAAATATGTTTTATATTATATATAATAATTAATTAATTCAAATTTGAGTTTGTACTCATTAAAATTTATTTGAACTTTATTTTAATATTAATAAATTAATTAATTTAAAATTTTTTATAATAATTGAGTTAAATAAAATTGAGTTCATGTATTTTGATTATTTATCGAAACCAAGCTTGAGATCAAAAATAAAGATTCAACTGTGCTCAAATCAAGTTCCAAATATAAAGTTTTCTAGTTAATAAGTCGAGTTTGATACCTACTCGACTCGACTTGATTACTCCTTGCTCACAAATCACATCACAACAATTCAATTATTAACATATAGCCGCATAGACTATGCAAGTCAAAATTACAAATTCCTCAACCAAGCAGCATCATACTGAAAAAATAGAAGATGTGCACAAGAAAAACACATCATAATTGCAATATCAGTTTATGCATGTTTATGCGTTTTTTCAGTCTTTTTGATAGCAATGCAGATTTGTTAGTCATCACACCTTATTAGATATAGAATAGCACAAGTAAAAAAGAAAACATCGTAAGGAAAAAAATTTATAATGGTACTATATCTTTTAAAGAATCAAGTTTCATTTTACATATATTTTTACAACAGAGGTATGGCTTCAAAATCAACAACCATGGCATCTAAAATCGAAAAATAAATCAGGTATAAACCATCCCAATTAGTGAGAGCACAAATGATGCGAGCACCCTGGCAAATCTACATAATTTACAACAATTCTACTGGTCTAGAGTCTGAACTAGACCCTTCCTCGTTGTGGCTAGAAGGGTGATCATTCTCAAACGTAAACGGCTGATAACCGGCAGGACTAGAGAGCTGACCTGAGAAACTACTGCTTACTGATCTCTCAATATCATCCATCTCAGCTACTAGAGGAATTGGCCTGTTAGGGATAGTAGGAATTGACTGGTCTGTTTCCAACATTTTCACAACCTGATCCATAGTTGGCCTGGCATATAATTGAGGATGAGAACAAAGAACTGCAATCAATACATACTTCTCCAAGATTTCTTGTGGGCCTAATTCCGGCATACCATCTTCAATAACATCTAAAGTTCTTCCTCTCTTTACCAACGACCATGCCCAATCGGTCAGAGGGGCAGGTTTGCTCTCATCACTCATATTGAGTGCCTTCTTTCCACTCAAAAGCTCAAGAAGCACAACTCCAAAGCTATATACATCACTTCTCTCTGTCAATTGCCCATATAAAGCATACTCAGGAGCAACATATCCCATTGTCCCAGCTACCCTAGTGCTTAGATGCGTCGCGCCCTCTGGCGTAAACTTTGCCAGCCCGAAATCAGCCACCTTCGCCTCAAACTTCTCATCCAAAAGTATATTGCTTGCCTTAATATCCCTATGGATGATTGCTGGTTGAGCTCCATAATGCAAATAAGCCAATCCCCTTGCAGTCCCCAGAGCAATCTTTTGCCGCATAGGCCAACTAAGTTTTTCCCTTGCAGAACCAAACAAATGGTCATGTAAACTCCCATTCTTCATCAAATCACACACAATTATCCTCTGGTGACCCTCAAATGGAGTAGTGGCAGTACAATACCCTTTCAGAGCAACAAGATTTACATGCCTCACGCTGGCAATAACCTTAACTTCGTGAACAAAACTAGCATCACCAGCAGCTGACAAATTCTTGAACCTTTTCAAAGCTACTTGAGACCCATCAGGCAATTCACCTTTATACACATTTCCATAGCCACCTCTTCCAATAATGAAATCCCTGGAAAAATTTCTAGTTGCCTTTTTTATCTCATCAAGGTTGTATTCAACTAAAGTAGTACTTTCTTTAATTGAATCCAATCCAGAACTAAAACCCCTCTCAACTCCTCCACCAATTCTATCCCTTTTCTTTTTCCTACTCAAACCCTTATATCTTCGCCTCAAAAACCAACACCCACCAATTATGATCAACAATCCAACACCCAAAATGGGAAAAATCAGAATCAAAGCTTTCTTCTTTCCGCGACCCGAATTTTTTTGAACAAAATCAAGCAAAAACACACACTTAGCAGTACCTCTATCAGTGGGTCCATACATATTGGCGAACGCCGCCGCATAAATCGACGGATACGCTCCACAATCCGTCAAGTTCCCTACAGAAGGACCCGTCAAGTACAACGCCTGTTGCCTGGACAAGGTAGGAGTACAAGCTGCGCAAGGGGAATTATTCTCAAGGGACTGATTACAAGCTGAAGCGACTTCATTTAGCGAGGATTTGGGAACCAAAGACTCGAATTGCGATCTGGTGGTGATATTCATACAGCCTTGGGAGATCCAGCTAGTATTAAAGCCACAAGAAGATCGAATATCAAAATTGGGTTTAAAATCATCAATGAAATCCTGTAAATTGCGCCAACACGACTCGGCCGAGTCAAGTGGCGGCAAGAAGTTATTACTTCGCTGGAGGTATTGCGATAGAACGAGTCGCAGGCCAAGCTTGACGTACTGGCATTCCTGAGAAGGAGGAATAGTGACGGGTTTAGAGTCGGTCATGAGCTTGCGGAGGGCACCGAAGTCCAGCGGGCATGAAACGGTATTATTTTGGGCAAGACATGGGTTTGAGGAGAGAGATAGAAATGCGAAGAAGAAGAAGAAGAGTAAATGGTAATGGTAGAAGAGGGACATTTGGAAGCTTATTAGGTGTATTGTTGGTTCATGGAGGAAGCAGAGACAAAGAAAGAAGGGTGGTGGTTGTTGTTAGAGATAAGATGGGCATAATTTGACTAGAGAGAAGCAACTGGTTTCATTTCTATACTAATTTCTATGTTTTGGCAGCAGCCACTTCACCCAGTTGACAGGAGCAGATTCCCCGAAACTCAATGGCTGATTTGCCATTATTAATTCACACCAGTTGTTTTCAAATTTCAATCGTTTGTGTGTCCAGTCTCTAGATGTTTCGATTCCTTATTTTTTAAATTTATATTATACTATTTTATTATCAAAATTCTATAATTTTCAATTTCCTGTTAATTAAATTCCATTGTATTGTTTTTCTTAGAATAAATCCATTATTATATTTTTTTTATGAAACCCTTTAATAATCACATCTTAAAATAACTTTTTTTTTTACATAATATAATAATAAATGCATATAAATCCTACATAATAAATTTAATTCGATTCTCTCTTTTTTGCTAAAAAAATAACTCTTAAATTTTTTAATTTTATAAATATTTCTCTCTCCACTATGCGAGTATTTTATAAATAATTCTTAAATTTTTTAATTTTTTTAGAATAAATTTTTTAATTTTTAATATTTAATGTAAAAAATTTATTTTTAATCATAATAAAAAATTTTCTATTTTTGAGAATGTATATCAAAAAGATAAATTTAATATAATAAAAAAAAATCCATAATAGTATCTTAATATACTACTATAGAATATGAAGAAACTTTCATCTACTTCAACAACTGCCATTTTTATGGTTTTGAAAAGTTAATTTAACAAGACTAACGAGCAATAATGACATAATAACTGATCCCATTATCTAAATTCCCTTTTTAAAGTCCTTTTACCTTTTTTTTAAAACCTTTTTCCACGAAATGTGAGGGTTTAGCATTTTTTTTTTTTTTTTTTTTTTTTTTTTTGCGCTAAAGAGGGGCCAAAACCCAGGCAAACAACAGCAGCAACAACAGACTAACTACACGAGGAACCAAATTTTCCAGCAATGCGTAGTTCAAGCAAGCCTGAACACTTGAAGGAGGATGATGAAGCATTTGGTACCTAAAAGGAATGTAACTCAAAAATTAGCAATTGAATTTACGTGGATTTATAAATGAATAAGTATTAAAATTTATTTGTATAAAACTAATTAATTTATATTAGGTCCAATACCTATTCACCTATAAATTTCTTATACATTTTGCTATTATTTGACCTGAAATTTATTTTTCAACACACTTTCTAGTAGCAGTAATGACAGCAACATTACCATTAGGCAATCTTGAAGAGTCTTGAACCTTTTGCGGGGCACATTGACTATCAATTACTTCAACCATAATTTTCTTAAGACCAAGCTTCCAAGCAAGAAAAAAAAAATTAAATGACTGAATTATCTGAAGAGCAAAAAATGTCACTATTCTAAAAAGTAGACAATTACCATTTATTTGAGAATAAGATTGAACATAATATTTAGAAATATCGATCAAATTAAAACATCTAATCGTTTTAATATTATATTATGAATTTATTGGAACTGAAGACAGTAATGTCATTATGAAACTATATATATAGGTTTTAAAAGTTGGCACATTATTTTTAGTTTTATAAAAAAAAATTTGAAATATTTTTTGGAATAGAATCTCAATAGAAATTAAATTTAAAAAAAAAATCATACAATTCATAATTCAAGTTAAATGTAGAGATTTTATTCATCATATAATTATACTATATTTAATCTATATTCTAAATAGCATACCAGACAAAAACCTTTAATTTCTAGAACATATGCTAAACAAATCCTTAATTGGACTTTGTTTTTTTTTTTTTTTCCTTAATTTTATTTTGCATAAAATATTCATAAAAATAGTACTCTTAACATAAATAATTAACACGAGTTTATTTTATTATTATTTGTGTTTATTTTATTGTAATTTTTTAAAACTATCTAATTAACAACAAAGAAAAAGGTATTTGTCACGTGATTGATTGTGTTTACCTAAGAAAAATCAGAGTACTTAGATTTGATTGCTTGCATAACGAAAATTACTTCTTTGACAAAAAAAAATTAACGAAAATTACTTTATCAAGCAATTTTTTTTTTTAAAAATTCAACATCTGAGAACCAATTCATATGATAAGCTTAAAAAAAATAATAATAATAAACACTTGTCAATATGTATTACATCTCGACAAAACCTAGGTCCAAAAAAGCATGGAAATTAATAAAAAAAATGAAAAGAAAAGATAAGATATATAAGACATCGAGTCAACATTATGGTAATGATCATCTTGTAATTGGCTGCCTTTATCACAGCAAAACATCACTAGTGTTGTAAAATGTAAATTTGCTTTTGAGTTACGACCCAGTCAAAGCTTTGGGGTCGCTTGGGTTAATAGAGTAAATGACCATAGTGTGCATAAATTTAAAAATATATATTAAAATATATTATTTTAAAAAATATTTATCTAAATATATATTATTTAATATTTTAAATGCTGAATTTATTGAACCAAAATCTAATTTGGTATTTTAAATACTGAATTAGTGTTTATCAAACATCTTTCCTTTGATTTTGTGCAGGAGTGAGGTTTGTGTACCCTAGTTCGGTATTTAAAATACCGAACTAGTTCTAGTTCGACATTATAAATGCCGAACTTGTGATCTGCTGCGATCTGTCATGTCGCAGCAGGCATGCACCCTAAGTTCGGCATTTATAATGCCAAACTGGTGCACGACCCCCCACCCACTATTCACTTATGCTGCCTACCCCACTGCACCGTACCCTTCAAACTTTACTTCTTTTTCTTTTTTTTTTTCAATCTGATTTTAATTTGAAGAAGAAGAATAGGAAAAAAATAAAAATAAGTTTTATTTTTAATATTATAAATAATTTATATATTTTTCATTTAATATTTAAAGTATTTTTTGTTATAAATAATTTTAAATATAAATGAATAATAATTTAGAAATGATATATATTTTTAAAACAATTAAAAAAAATTAATTGAAAGAGATAAATTTTATTTTCTTATTTATTTGAAAATAACATAAGGTAATAATATATATTTTTTTGTTAATTGTTAATTGTGTGATAATATTTGTTATTATTTTGTTAAAATGTTTTTTTTTTATTTTATATAATTGATTGTTTGTAATTTTTTAGTATTGTGTTAAAATATTTAAAGTAAAAATATGTAAAATAATAAAAATTATGAATATAATTGGGCATGAAAATAATAATAATATGAATAAAATAATAGTACTTATTATTATTATTAGATAATAAGTTAGTTATAGCATATTTTGTTAATAATTGATTTCTTATAAATTTTTTAATTATAGTTATAGCATATTTTATTAGTTTATTTTGTATAATGAATTGCTATTTTTCGATAGGCATAAAAATATTTAAGTAATTTAATAAGATAATGTGTAAAGTATAATAATAATAATAATAATTATAATAATAACAATATAAAATATTAATATTAATTAATGGGCAGAAATTTGAGAATTTTATTTTTTATAAATAATTATAAATATGACCAAAAAATATTAATTTTTTTTGTAGGTCATATTAAAAAATATTTGAATTTTTAAAGAAATTTTGCATGAAAAAGAGGTAAATAACATATAAATGCATGACTATGTTAATAATATTTTATTTGCTTAATATTAGAATTTATTTGTGTCCTTAATTGTTCTAATGTACAAATAATAATGGAAAAAATTGGGTTTACTTATTAATTTTCTTGTTATTACATAATTAAAATTGAAATTTTGAAAAAAAACTAAACTGTGCATTAATTTATATTTTATTTATTTTTATGTTAATTTATATGAAGTTTTTATAAATTATATGTGATTTTTCAATATTTAAATAATTTACTTTAAAAATATTTAAATAAGTCAACAGAGAATGCAATGAGAATGTATAAACATAATATAAAATATGCATATATAATTATACAAATAAATATTATACCAAGTGTATAATTGTCATTAAAAAAAAAAAAAACTAATGCCCTCCATGTCATCTGCGTCCCCCCTGAACGTGACACCGATCACCTCCAGTCCCACAAGGAGGAGGCCTACGATCTCGTGGAGGAGCACGTCTAGGTTGAACTGCGATTGGCTGCACTTTAGTTTGCTCTTCATCAGCAGTAGCATCGTGCTGTTGATCCTGAAGTGTGTATGGTATAGGAGTATGAGTATATGTTGGTGTAGCAAATGGATGGCCAAAAGCAGGTGCAAAAGTATTTGTTGAAGTGAAAAATCCACCTGAATATTGGATTTGCGTTTGCTGTATGGGAGTTCCATCCCACTGTGCCCCTACCCAAGGCATGAATGCAGAAGACGACACAGCATATGGGTTCGGTTGAAATGACGTAGATGCAAACTGTGTGAATGAAGAGGAGGTATGGGACTGTCCATACATCTCAGTTGTGACCTCAGGTGGCTAAGCCCCTGATGAACCACCAAACTCGAATCTAGTTGAGGTGGAAGGAGGAAACCTATTCTCATCATGCTGACTCGATTGGTGGCGACCTGTGGGCACATTATGGAATTCAATTGGGTGTAATATATTTGGATGAATAGATGTACCCGTTCGTCGCCTTTGGTTTGCACTCCTATTAGAACGTCGTCGATCTCGTGGTTCACTTTGACCGACATTTGACTGATGCTGTTCTGGCACTTGCTCTGGATTCGGAGGTTGTCCGATCACAATTCGCTCCTCCTCAGCTAATGCATCAAACATAGTTTGATTGATCTGATGTATTGTGTCGACATCATTTGTGATGCGAATTCTCTCAACAGCATCTTTCTGCAATAAATACATTATTAGTAATATCTGTAAAATGAAGTAAATTAACATTTACTCTAAAATATATAACATGCTAAGATTATATTTAAGTGAAACATGTACTGAATAATCAATTACTCCCAATTTCTTCATTAACTAACCATTGCATTAAACAAGCCACCCTGATGAGATATATATCTCCTCGTTACCCTTCTAAATCACTCCATATACTGCGAATGGTATTGTGGCCATGTGTCACATGGCACATCTGCACGGATTCGCTGATGTCGATCATTCCACATCATAATCCATTGACGATGGTAGACATGCCAGTCACCTATACCAGAACGCAAGTCAATGCCCTCAAGCCTTCTAAGTTGTTGTGGCCGCAACGGTATACGTTGTCTTTGTCCAAATTGTTTAAGAACTTTGTCCGGCTGGTGCCACTATACAATGTGAAAGCAAATCATTAGGACCACTGTTTGCCATATATTTTGTCCATTGAGGCAGTACTGAGGGAGTGATTCCAATATCTCATCATCATATGGCTGCCAAATCATCTGCATGAAATATTGATGTATATTATATATTTTAACAATCAAAAATAATTTTCAGTAAACGCATATTCAATTTAGTAAATCATTATTAATTTCAAACTTTAATAAAAATATAATAATAATTTAAAATATGTAATCATATACTTATGACTAATACAGGCTTTTCATATAGCGTAAACAATTTTAAATTTTAATAAATAAATAAAATAAAAATTATAATTTTATATTAATTTATATATTACTAAAATTATACTATTAATTTTATAAATAATATATACATTCAAGAGATTAAAAAAAATTAACACTTGGTAAAAATATAACAAATTCTTGTTTTATTTGTTGTAGATATATTATTAAGTTAAAAGAACAAATTAATTGGTTTGATTATTTAACAAATTTTTACTTTTTTTTTTGCCAAATAAATTTTACTTATTATTAATAGCCAAAAATAAAATAAAATAAAACTCTGCCATTATCATATCTCAAATAACAAATTTCTTGTTGTTTCTCATCGGATTTCAGGTTAGCATAATAATTTATTTTTTTTAACCTGTTAATTAGTTGTTTCTCATCAAATTAAACCTTATTTTTTAAGGAATATGCTAATTTTAATTTTCAGATTTTTTTTTATCTAGTTTTTCAATCTACTTTTTTTTTCCGATTATGGAATTTTTTTTTTATAAATTAAACTTATTTTTATATTATCTTATTTTGTTACTATATAACTTATTATATAGTGATAGAATGATATTTGTTGTGACAAAATATTTTCTTTTTTTGATAAATAATTGATCACAATAAATTAGTTTTTGTCACAAAGTCATTTTGTCACAATATGTTATATTTTATCGTGATGAAATTCTATTTTGTTGCAATAAATTTATTAAGAAACATTTATTGTAATTAACCCAGTGATAAGCTAAATTCATCATAAAAAATATATTATCACAAAAATAGCTTTCATTGTGACAAATTATTTTGTTGCAATAACGTAAATTTTATTATAGTGATTGATTTAAATATACCTGTTGGTCATGTATAATATCAAATTTGTAGCGAATGTCGAGTACGACGTGTGTACTGACTTCAGTAACCTGTCGCGGGTTACTCCATCTGTAAAATAAGATTAATTAGATATAATTCATAAAAATATATTTTTAAAATATTTATTCTTGCGTACCATTGCCCAAGCGATGAGTCTCCCGGTGGAACTCGCACATGTAGTCGGGGGTGAAATTATGGAAAGTCTATCCCACGCCCATAGCTGCAATATAAATAATTGACCCACAATTTCAGTTGCATCTCGATGTGATGCTGAATATAACTCACTATACAAACAAGCCAAACATGCAGCTCCCCAACTATATTGACCAACCGGTCAAAGTCCTCCAATAGAGATAGCCACATCAAGTGA
This sequence comes from Reutealis trisperma, assembly GCA_947687605.1. Lineage (NCBI taxonomy): Eukaryota > Viridiplantae > Streptophyta > Magnoliopsida > Malpighiales > Euphorbiaceae > Reutealis > Reutealis trisperma. The sequence goes on along the minus strand of CANTUT010000033.1, from coordinate 8,497,005 downwards.
ACTCGGCTATCAGCTTCCGTGGTAAACAAAACACCACCTATAAGGCAAAGTATAAATGCTCGTATATATGCATTTATCTCAATCTCGGTAGGATCATCAGACAAAGTGGCAAATGTAGCAGTCAGCCAATTAAGTGACAATCTATTTCCTCTAATTGCATTACCATCTGGTTCTACACCCAAAAGTCTCTAACATAAATCCCTCCCATTTACGTGTGAGGATGCAGTCACTGCATGACCATCTATAGGCAACCCAGTCTGTATGCCGACGTCCTGAAGTGTGATAGTCATCTCTCCAAATGGAAAATGGAATGTGTGTGTGTTTCTGGTCTCCATAAGATGGTGATCCAACATAAAATAGCCAATCCTCGCCATGCCATAAAATCCAATAAGGCGTAATCGCGGAATTACTAGGTCATCAACCACAAAATCATGCAATACTAATGCGTTATGCCTGTATCGCAAGGGTGGGGCAGTGCCCTGATCAACCCATACAGCACCTGATCTGTGAACATCCTGCATGTCCAATAAGGAAGTGTCATATGGTCCAGGATGTATATGATTCGCAGCATGTCCACCCTCCATACCTGAACAAATATAATGAAACCATAAGAAATGATAATGAAACTTTCATAATGTTTATATTGGTATAGTACAACATAAATGATAAAATGATAGCATAGCTCAATTGAAAAAAAAAAATCCAAATACATATGAGATAATGTCATTCATAAAAAATAGTATAACATAATACCAATTACTTTAAGTTATAGTATGGAGCATAATTATTAACGGTAATATATGAATTCATTAATTTATCATTTGATTACAATATATTGTTAATAGACATTATATCAAACTTAATTTATGGTCAAATGACATATCACACAACATTGTCTTCATCAGTAAGATAAATATCAGATAAACAATCAGTAAGATAAAAAAATTTATCATCAAGTGACCAATGTTGACCGCATGCATGGAATATATCAGCAGGAGTATAAAAATGTCATTATCACCTATCACAGGGTTTTATAAAGACCATCAAATTGCTTGTCTCACAATAAATAAAACATAAATATAATGAAAGTAATGGTATAATAATATCAACACATCTAATAAACACCATCACATGTAAGTATGTTATAAAATCTTAATCATATTAAGATACAAGTTGAAAATAACATTTTATTAGCGCCTATTCCTACTATTTGCAATTGGACATGTTTTAATATTATGGCCAGATTCACCACACACTCTGCATGAATAACCAGCTTTCTCTTTTACTTAGCAGTCCATTTCAGTTCTGATCCTTGTGGATTTTGGTCTACCCTTTCCACGCAACCATTCTTTATTAGGTATCAAAGGCAATTCTTCACATTCTAGCCAATAATCTGGATGAACAAGGGGATGGAAGTGTGATTCCTAGCATTTCAATGAACGTTCTAACTTGTAAAATGGAGAAATGTAATGCTCACAATCAATACCATTCTTCACACAGCATGCAATGGCGTGCGAGCAAGGAATCTTATATTGCTGGAATTTACCACACGAGCAGTCATCTTTTGCCAAATCCACAACCTGTACATTGCCTCCCTTAATCTTTCCTCTCTGATTTTGTCGACCAGTAGTCACTTGACATTCACCAGTTTTTCTATTAAAAAATTGCACTTCATGACCATTCGCCCGTCTACTCCATATAGCTAGCTTATCTCGACATAAACGGGTGTATTTGTGCCCCGCAAGTATTTCCTTCTCATACTCTCCTCTAAAATGGTCAAATGCACTAACAAGCTTCAAAAAAATCTTGTCCACCATCGAGGTGATAGGCAATGCTCTAACATCTTTTAAAAAACTGTTTACAGATTCAGTAATATTCGATGTCATGCTTCCATATCTATACCCGCCGTCGTGAGAAAGCGTCCATTGTTTCAATGGTATCTTCTTTAGCCAATCTGATGACAGTTTGTCCAACTGGGTAATTTCCTTACACATCTTAGCGAACTTTCTCTTTTGTACTTCATAAGCTACGACAAGAAAAAATATTACACATTAATATTACCACAATAAAAGTCAACTTCAGGTAATACATACAACTATAATATATTGGATGATATATGATATACCTGCATTTTGTATCAATTTCTTCATTTCAACATTTTTGAAAGTTGTATTGTAATTACTGACCACGTGGCAGATACAATATCAATGGGGACACATTTTCCATAAATTGCTTTTCATTGCATTTATTATGCCCTTGTGCCGATCATAAATAACACATAATTTTTGGTTGCTAGTAACATGCATCCGTATGCACGTCATGAACCAATCCCAGTTGTCATTATTCTCTTTCTGTACAATAGCAAATGCCACAGGAAGAATATGATTATCACCATCTAGAACTGATGCACACAATAAAACAGCTTTATACTTTCCATACAAAAAAGTGCCATCAATGATGAGAGCAAGCCTGCAATTTTTCATCCCATCAATACATGGCTTAAAGCACCAAAATATGCGTTCAAATACACGACAGGATGGATCAATGCGGTTGTTGATAACATGCTCCTCATCATTAAGAATGTAATGGGTACCAGGATTGGTTGCTTGTGCTACTCGCAACCACTGTTGAAGATGAGAAAATGACTCATCCCAATCACCAAATGTTTTTTCAATTACAATTTGTTTTGCCTTCCATGTCTTTCTATAAGATGGTTCATAGTCTAATTGATTTTTTACTGCAGCTTGTAAAGCTTTAATCTTAATTGAAGGCATTTTTGTCACAAGGGGTGCCACAAGATTAGCAATAACATTTGCAGATAAATGTTTATGATCTGATGTACTGCTTGTGTTCAGACACATATGTGGCTCATCATATTGGCTTATCTTCCACCAACTGTCATCCCTCAGCTTTCTTGCCCGTACTCGCCAATTACAACCACTAGATTTTCTCTTGCAAATCCATACAAATGTATCTTCCCGAGATTCTTTTGAGCAATACTCGTAATTATTCTGTATTGCATGCTGTTGGATTGTAAGCTTACATTCTTCTTTGCTGGTAAAAAGCATACCTTTATATAAGCCATCACCATAATCTATCATGTTTTCATTTCCATCTGATACCCGCATTGCTTCAAAATCTACAATCTCATTTGAGTTGTAGCTAAAAAAATGTGATGGTACATTCATGACTGCATTATTACTTACAGTACATGCCTCCCCCTCATATACTCCAAAAGCAGAATGTTCAGAGTCAGAATCGTCTGATTCATGGAGCATATTTTCATCGCTTTCATCAGACTCTTCTGGTGCATCATCACTGTCATCTTCCTCGACATCTTCGTCATCTTCGTCCTCTTCAAAAACATATGAAAACATTGCCCCTGATCTCTCTGCATTATCATGTGCACTTGCATTATTGTCTTCTCCATTTTCATCTGCATTCCCTTCCCCATCACCATCATTTATGTCATCATTTGCTGTCTTTTGACTAATACCAACATAAATCTCAAAAAACGCCAAATCCTGTCTAAACATATCCATATGTTGAAACATTCGTTCTACATCATCATCTTCCAATATTTCTGCCATTTGGTAGACAACTCCATTTACTACTCTTACAGGTACCCTAAATATTATTGAGTTGATAAAATATTGTTCACAATCTATATTTGTGGTTGCATGAACAATGTGGAGCATCTCTGTGATTTTCTGTACAGGATGAACTTAGAGCATACTGCATTACCCATTTATATAATCAATTCCATAGTCATGGCGTATTACTTCACCTCCCTAGTAAAAATATATTGGTATCGATTCGGCCATATCTATTAGCATTATATAAAATGAATTCCAAACAAAAAAATAAAAAAAAAATAAGTAACAATATTTATTTATATTAATGTCAGTGTAATTACTTTTACTTTTTCACAATATGCTAAAAATTAATTTGTAGCATAATCTATATGACCGACATTTTAAAATTTATGATTTACAAATTTAGCTTTAGGATTTAGGATTTATGATTTTCACATTATCAAATAATTTCACTTTCTAAATCTGCTTATCATTTTATAATTTATACAAGATAATCATTATACAAATTTAAATTCTAATATTATTTTTATTCTTTCATTATTATTATTTTTGATATATATATATATATATATATATATATATATATATATATATATATATATATATATATATATATATATATATTTTGAAATAATAATAATATTAATTAATAATAATTCTAAAGATTTGCATTTTAGGGCTTATAGTTTAGTCATATTTGAAAATTAAGTCCACTTTTTACAACAAGTTCATTTCATCAAAATATAACTTTTATTATGTTCAAAAATTAATACTTTATATAGGTTTTTATTCTCTTTATATAATATTAAATATTATATATATATATATTATTATAGTATCAAAAAAATTTCATATTTCATTAATTATACTTAACCGAATTAATTATTAAATTCATTAATTATATTATATGTTAAATATATAATGCAATTAACTGATTTATAGTAAATTAAGTTAATTTATACTCTTTTATTATATTATTAAATTTCATTAGATATTTTTATAGTTTCTAACATAAATTATTATTTCGCATAAAAATGTTATTATTACAAATAAATTACTTTATTTTATTTTCAAATAAATTATTATTTCACATAAAAATATTTCAGTTAAAATTTTTCTTATTTATTATACTTATTTTTTAACTTAATTAATAACATATATAATATGATATTATATATTTTTAATATTATCATAATTTAATCAGTTTTCTTAATTCGTTCACTATTCAATTAATTGAGCTAATCAAATATATTACATATTAGTTATATATTTTAATTAATTAATATCGCCTAAATTAAGTTCTATTATTTACTAATATTAGTTGAATTTATTAACAACTATTTTTAATATTATATAATTATATTAAATTAATTAATATTTTATGGTGACACATTAATAAAATATTTCAGTTCAAATTTTCCTTATTTATTATACTTATTTTTTAACTTAATTAATAACATATATAATATGATATTATAGATTTTTAATATTATTATAATTTAATCAGTTTTCTTAATAAAATATTTTAGTTAAAATTTTTCTTATTTATTATACTTATTTTTTAACTTAATTAATAACATATATAATATGATATTATATATTTTTAATATTATCTTAATTTAATCAGTTTTCTTAATTCGTTCACTATTCAATTAATTGAGTTAATAAAATATATTACATATTAGTTATATATTTTAATTAATTAATATCGCCTAAATTAAGTTCTATTATTTACTAATATTAGTTGAATTTATTAACAACTATTTTTAATCTTATATAATTATATTAAATTAATTAATATTTTAGGTGACACATTAATAAAATATTTCAGTTCAAATTTTTCTTATTTATTATACTTATTTTTTAACTTAATTGATAACATATATAATATGATATTATATATTTTTAATATTATTATAATTTAATCAGTTTTCTTAATAAAATATTTCAGTTCAAATTTTTCTTATTTATTATACTTATTTTTTAACTTAATTAATAACATATATAATATGATATTATATATTTTTATTATTTAAATTTAATATACTTTAATTGAGCTAATCAAATATATTACATATTAATTATATATTTTAATTAACTTATCGCCTAAATTAACAAATATATATTTTAACAAATATTTATAGCCTAAATTAAGTTATATTATTTAATAATATTACTTGAATTTATTAACAAATATTTTTAATCTTATATAATTATATTAAATTAATTAATATTTTATGGTGCTTTTAAAGGGAATATTTATTTATTTATTTATTTTATTACCTTAACACTTAAATAAATTACAATGCTTAATTTTATTTTATATTTATATTTCAAATAATTAACAAGTGAACTTGAAAAATATATTAACAAATTTCAAGCAATCATTTTATCCCTAGAGACTTTTACATACCAAAAATAAATATTATTTGACAAAAAAAATCCTATATAATACAAATTATACAAACTACATATGTAATAATCAATCTAATATGCTGTCTTAATATAATTTTAAAAATAAAAATTATCTTTTCCGTGGATAATATCTTCAAAAATTTGAATATTGTTATAATCACCTAAAAAATAGCAACAATTATTTTTCATCAATATTATTTTTATATATTATAGAAAATAATAATTTGCTAAAATTAGTTAAAAAAAATTTATAAATTACTTCAAAAATTTAAATTATATATACATTTTTTCCTTCTTCAAGCTTCTTTAATAATTAATACTAATCTTTCACAGTAAAAAAAAATAATAATAATAACTGAAGCAAAGTTGAGAGAATTGTGAGAGAAGAAGAAACGCAGAAATTTTGTGAAATGAGGGACAGAAGGAAGAAGGGAAGGGTTGGGCTTATAAATTTGATATGTTTACTCCCTAGTCGTTGGATCGCGAGAATCCAACGGCTGGGTGCATAGCTTTAGTTCGGCATTATAAATGCCGAACTAAAGGCCCGTGCTACTGCACTGATGGGATGAGACCCTGCAATCCCTCAGTCCCTGCACGGATGGGACTTAAGGCCTGCAGGGTTGACCACAAGTTCGGCATTATAAATGCCGAACTTATGGTGCATGCCTGCCGCGACATGACAAGTCGCAGCAGGCTCACAAGTTCGGCATTTATAATGCCAAACTAGAACTAGTTCAGTATTTTAAATACCGAACTAGAGTACACGGGCTCCACATCAGCACAAAATAAATACTAATTCGGTATTTAAAATACCAAACTAGTTTTTCATTAAACTAATTCGGCATTTAAAATGCCAAACAATGTAAATTTTGGTAAATATTTTTTAAAATAGTATATTTTAATATATATTTTTTAAATTATGCATAGTACGGTCAAATTCTCGGGTTAGTACGTAGAGTGGGCACTGATTGAAATATTTGTCTACTGGGCATAAAGGTTAATTATGGTGTCTAGTTTAATTAGCAGCCATTGACAATTGGCAATAGTTTCTACTTGAAAGTTACGACTACCTACTGCAAAGCAGAAGCAGACTGGTAAACTACAGCTGCAGGTTCCAGGAAAGTCCTTAAGCTTGATTATTGAGTTACTTAACATAATTTCATATGGTAATCAAGTTGATTTTATTTATTTAAAAAAAAAAGTAAAAAAGGAACAGCGTAAAATGTGGGTGAAGACTTGTTTTCAATAGCAAAAATTCGTTGTCAGAAATTTCTAATGTTTCTGACAGAATTATACAAATTTTATTATGTTAGTATAAAATTCAGGTGATTCTGTATTATTTATTTGAGAAGGTGCACATTATAATAATGTGCTGCAAGGGACGATTGATTCATTAATTAATTAAATGATTTTGTGGATCCAACTTGGTCATTCTCAACAGGACTATATGAGATTTAAATTTCTATTTCTTGTCAGAAATTATTCAAAATTGACAATAAAATTTAAGTTAAGATTATGTCTACTAGAATATTTTATTGTTGCTTAAATTTTTAATCAAAAATTTGTTAACTGCGCCTATAAAATCTGGTTTTAGTTGATAATTTTTTAGCACTTCTAGTTATTGCAAAACCTATATATAGACAGCTTTATTATGGATTATATGGTGCAGAATTTTATGAAAGTTCTTTCATAATGTTGTTTTTTCTTGTATATTTTTCTTTTTTTTTTAATAATGGTATCAGAGTTAAAAAAAGATTTTATGGTCCTGTGAGAGAAAATAATTATGAGAAACCTTAAATACTAAACCACCAAGCCTAAACATTTTCAATGGCCTCATTTCATTTTTTTTTTTATATCTTCACTTCATGTTTTTATAGGAGAAAATTATCAAATGTGAGCTATCAAAATGAAGTCCTATTTACAAGCTTTTAATTTATACAATTCGGTCGAAAATGATACTGAGCCACTTCCATTGCCTGCAAATCCAACTTTAGTCCAAATTAAAAACCATAATGAGGAAAAAGAAAAGAGGTTCAGGGTAAAGCTAATGTAGATTTTGAATCTTCAAAAAGAATCGAGATTCAAAAGATGGAAGAGTTATAAAATATCAAGAAATATACTAATAAGCTTATATCCATTGTCAACAAAATTAGGTTGCTTGATGAAGAGTTTCTCTATAGAAGATAGTTGAAAAAATTCTTGGAAATTTGCTCGAGAGGTTCAAATCAAGGATTTCATCACTTGAAGACTCTAAAGATATCACAAAAACAACTGTTGCGGAGTTAATTAATGAGCTACAAGCTTTGGAGTAAAGTAGAGCATTTAGATAAGAATGAACAATCCAGGGAGCTTATCTAGCCAAAATCTTTACTACTTTATTATCTACAAAGAAAAATGGACTTTCCTCCAAGTAGTCTTTGCATAAAGACTAATCATGATGGAAAAAGGTAAACAACAATATTTCAAGTGCAAAATATTTGGGCATAGGCAAAAAAGATTGTAGAATCAAAGCTAAACATGTAAATATGGCACAATAAGAAATACTATCTTTGTTTTAAAAAGGGGTGAAGAACGTATGAAAATTGATGAGAAGTGCATCAATAAAAGATAAAGTTGATGATAAGTGCATTAATAAAAGAGAAATTTAATGAGAAATACGTTAACAAAAGAAATAGGTAAAAAGTACATCGAAATTTTCTTTTAAAAAGAAATGCTCTAGCACAAATTTAACCATTTTGAATCAAGGGATAGTGTTGGAAAATTGACTCAAAATTGTCAATAAAAAATCAACTTAGATTTAGTCTACAAAAATATTTTCTGCTTCCTTAAATTTTTAGTCAAAGATTTGTTCACTGTGCCCATAAAATCTAATTTTAGATGATATTTTTTAGCAATTTTAGTTATTGTAAACCTATAAATAGGCAATTTTATAATGTAATAAAGAGTGCAGAATTTTATTAGAGTTATTTCATAAAATATTTTTTTTCCTTTTTTTTTTTTCCCAGCAATTATAGTTCTAAACAAAACGAATAAGGACATAGGATTGTACATACGTTAGTGCTAAATGTTAACAAACCTGTTTTGTGGTACGGTTTTAATATGGCCTACTGAAGAACAAATAGGTCTGTATTTGTATTTCTCAATAAGGACCCATGAAGATTGGAGTTGGGCCAGGTGCGTTATAAACAATCAGTCCCATGAAGAAAACTTCCAACCTCTAAGTATATTGCTTTAGCATCCCTCTCATTTTAAAAAGTAAAAACCATCAAGATTTTGATTTAAATTCTTTCACCCACTATTTTTTTTTAGTAAAAGTTTTTCATTCATTTAATTAAATTTTTAAATGGAAATTGTTCATCATTTCAATTAACTTATAATTTATATATATATATATATATATATAGTATTAAAATAATAATTATAAGTTTATATAATTAAATGTACATGCATCTTCTCACATCGTGTAAAATGAGATTTGGAGACCATATAGCGACAATTAATATATGTCAAACTCATGCATGGGATTCATGCGTTAATTACTTAAGAAATAACATGCAGCCTTCACATGCTTAGTTTACTAGTCAATCAATACTCAACAATTTGATTAAACTACTATATGTATACGTATATGTATGTGTATGAATCGTCAAATAATATGATATTATAATTAGGGGCAGAACCACTCATATACTTAGGGAATTATTGCCGCCTAAAAAAAAATTCTTCTATTATATATATATATATATATATATATATATATATTGTGTTAGCACCTCTCAAAATAAGTTTTAGCCTCCCACAACCCAATACTAAAATAATGAATTGTTATATATTTTGTTCCCCTGTGATAGTTTTCTGGTTTTGCCCCTTATTGTAATAGTTGTTGTTTAATTTAAATTAAGATTACTAATATTATTGGTGTTGACCCCTATTATCCAAGGGAGACCTATAACTTCTAGTGTAGAAGTGTTTTTGAATTTGAAGGTGGAAAACAGATTTCATTGTCTTAATTAGCATAATACCACTAGGATATTGTTATATATATTTTTATTATTAGTATTATTATTAAAACTAATGAAATTTACAGTATTATTTAATTATTTAAGGAAAAAAAAGAAGAAAAAAGTTAACGTTGTAGCAAATCAATCTTAACAAATACCAGCCAGCTAGGCCCAATTAACGTAAGACATAAACAACTAACAAGCCACCAAACCCACACAAAACAAATTAATGTTGACACTGCTTTTATACGAATCAAGCTAGTAAAAGTGACTTTCTAATTATATTTATTAATTCTACCCTCTCTTTTTTTTAATTAAAAAAAATTAATTATTAAGCTTAAAAGAGAAGCAATACATTAGATCGATTTTAGTATGTGTAACGTTTAACAAATAAATTATAAAAATGAATTTTTTAAGTATTTAATTATTTGATATGATTAGTTATAACAATCTCTTAATTTAAAGGGTTAAAGAAAGCCAGCCCATATATATACAATCATTCACATAATCTCAATTCCTTGCGTAGGGGGGTTAATCAACTTTTGGATCTTCATTAATTCATAGTAATTATATTAATTACTTTTGACATGATTGTTAAGCAAGTATGTATTATTAATTGTTAGGTAGAAGAACAAGTTGTTTTTTTTTTTTTTAATCAAATTTAGTACAATAATATGTATAAACCGACGACATTAGTATAATAATTTTATTTACAGAGTTTGTTAACACGACACAATTGATTGAATTATTGTTTAAATCTGGCTGTGAAAAATGAGTTATAACCTCTAGATAGACAATTGTTTTAAGAATAAATAAAATAAACAATTGTTTTAAGAATAAATAAAATAATTATAATTATAATAATTGATACTGATAAAAAATAGCATGCTTTGACTTAAGGATACGTACTCACATATGTCTCTATTTTCTCCTATATAAAGATACTATTCTTATAAATTTTATTCATTACTTACTTTTCAAACTCTCTTAAATCTCTAATATGGGTATTAGAGTCTCCTTATTGGGACAATTTCGAAAGGCTCCTAACCTTTATCTTTTTTTTATTTAAAAGTTACTAGCCAATAAACCAGTCATTTAAACTAATATGTAAAATTTGAGCGTATTAATAATAATAAAGAAACGATAAATTCAGAACCGGAAGTTATTGTGGATTAGTGCATATAGTAGTTTTATGGTAATGACATTGAAATGATTATGAAGCAAAGCACAGACATAGCTTGGTAGTACAGAGTGTATTGATAGATACTTAAGGTGTCGGCAATTACCGCACAAGGCTTGTTTTAATGATAACTATTGATGCCTACTTTTTTAGCTTATAATAAGCTATATTTGATATTTATCTCTCTCTCTGTCTGTGGCTAAGCTTTGATAAATAATCATTTTTTGTGTCAATTTCCCTCCAGTTAAAAATTTTTGTTTGATGCAACTTATAAATATATATATATATAATTTATTAATTATATATGTGTGTGTAAACTAAAGAATTATTGGATTTACATAAGTAACTCTATATATAGCATTGCGGTTAAGAAATACTAAAAAATGTTAATTAGATATTATTTTTAATATATAAATTTGATAAAAGTTTCTAAGTAATTAAATAATTTAATATCAATTTTGAATAATCAATCTCAATATGAAATTGACATTAAACCATAATATAATTTTTTTTTAATCAGAGACATTTATATATTTCATATGTATAATTATTATAGTGCAAAATAATCAAACAATTCAATAATAACTACCTATATTCATGATAATTGAACTTAAAATTTTTTCACATTATCTTTAACTTTGAAATTTTATACCATTATATGTTTGTACCGTAATAAAAATAAATAATATAAATTGTTAAATGATATAATAAGTCGTAAATATTCTCCTATCTCATTCTCTCATCTCACTCTTTTTTTTTATCCTTTTGCTTTCTATTTCTTTTCAATGCAATTTAACAAAAAAATATGTATTTGATTAAATTTTAAATTTACATCAAATATAAATTATATAAAATTTAATTTAGTTTTATATTTATTATTATTTTGATAATCAAACATAATAAATTCATTTTTAATCACTTCTATATTTTAAATTCATTTATACTTAAGAAGAGTATAAAACTTTATTCAATGTATTACCCACATTATTATTATTATTATTATTATTATGAAAAAATAAAACATAACGGAGTCAAAGTAAACCGAATTCATTAGAGAAAATATTTAGAGGAAGATTTGGCTGGCAATAACAATTTGCAATTGGTTGCTAGCCAAAAAATAAATTAAAAAAGGCACGTGCTTGAATAAATTGGATAATAAGACACATACCAAGAGAGACCAAAAAGAGCCCGCTCTGACCCGCGACCGACGAAGCTCAGTTGCCCAGTCCAGTCCGGTACGGATAAGAACCTCAGAATCTTTTACCCACTGCAACTTTACAAAATCTACAATTTCTTTTTTTTTTTTTTTTTTTTTTATATTAACTTAAAGTAATAATATTTTATAACAAATTACAATTCTAATTATTAAGTAACAAAAATTGGAAAAAAAGAAACTCTGACCACTTATGAAAGGAGCAGTGAATTGTTGGAGTACCTGTGAATTTATGTCCGTCTCTGCCTTCTTCTGTCTCCTCTGCTTCTTTGCTACGTTCTCTATCTCAGAAAAGATTTTCACCTTCTCTGTCCTGGTTTGTCCATAAAACCCTTTTCTCTTTTCTGTCTTCTTCTTTCTTTTTTATTTTCTATTTATGTTTATATCTGATATTTTTGAGGAAATGTTCTTATCTCTGGCTCTCTTTTTTTTGGGTAACCATTTGCTTATGTGTGTTGTTTGAATATCTTTCCCTGTTTTTTTTTTTTTTTTTTTTTTTCTCTGTATAGTTTTCTTTTCAAATGTTTCAGAAATTGACTCCTCTTTATTGTCTGATTTTAGCTAAAAGTTTTGTTCGGTGTCTTGTAAAGTTGTTATGATGCCTCCTTGCATTTATTTATTGTTTTATATATTCCATTCTTCTGTGCAATGATATTAGTTTTACCTTAATCTAAGCTCTGTTTTTTATTCTTTTACCTTCTTATATGTTCCTCTGATTTCATGCTTCTTTTTGTAATTATCCCTATTTTCTTACAATTTGTCCTACCAATCGATATGTGGAATGAATTCTCGTTCTTCTTTTGTGGCAGAGAAAACCCAATAAAGTAATCTTAGTAAATTCAACTATTAATACTAAAGGATAAGAAAAAATCGAATACTCTGTTCTTGTTCCAGGTGAAATTTCCATAATTTCATTTCTACCTCTCAATTCTCTGTTAATACATTCAACGTTATTAAAATTATGCTGACCTAGCAGGGTCTCTGATATTTTGTTATGGAGAAGAAGGTGGATACGAACTCTCCTGTTGGGGTTCTTGAAGACTACTTCAGAAGCGAAGAATCTGAAAGCTGTTCTTCAAAAGAACCCACCTCAGATTTCGAAGCTCAAAGAAATTCAAAACCCACTTCCCGTTGGCATGGATTTTTTCACTTGCTGAGAAGTAGATCAATGAAACCTTTAGCTACATTGCATCCTCTCAGTGTCCTAAAGCTCTCATTAAGAAGGAGCTCTAGTATGAGAGAGATGGTGCCAAATCTTTTTTTAAACTCTGATTCTTACAATTTAAATTCCCCAAGAATGAACTTTACTGTCTCTGAGCTACAAGCTGCAACGAACGATTTTTGCCAAGGTTTGCATTCCAAAATTCTCTGTTATATATGTAAAAATTTCCCATTTTGTGATGAACTTGTAAATAATTAAACTTTTGCTTTTGTCTTTTGTAGAAAATCTGATTGGAAAGGGAGGTTATGCTGAAGTTTACAAAGGGCGTTTGAAAAATGGGAAATTGGTAGCAATTAAGCGGCTAACAAGAGGAACACTTGATGAGATGATAGGAGACTTCCTATCTGAGATGGGAATTATGGCCCATGTAAACCATCGTAATACAGCTAAGTTAATTGGCTATGGAATTGAAGGAGGAATGCATCTTGTTCTTGAATTGTCTCCATATGGCAGCTTAGCTTCACTGCTTTATGGTTAGTTTAATTCACCTTTTCCAGTTTCGCTATTTTCAATTTTGAAATGCCCCATTAGGCCATTTCTACGAAATGAATCCTAACGTTCCATTTTTCATAATTTCCTATTTTAATAGGCTCAAAGGAGACATTGACATGGAACATCAGATATAAAATTGCACTAGGAACAGCAGAGGGCTTACTCTATCTTCATGAGGGTTGCCAAAGAAGAATAATACATAGAGATATTAAGGCTGCAAACATTTTGCTTACAGAAGACTTTGAGCCTCAGGTATCTTTCAAACCTATTAAAGTTGATTAATTTTTTCCCACTTTATTTCAATTTCCTCTCTAGATGTATAAATTTTATTTGCACATGACTCAGTTGAGTAAAGAACAAACCAAGATGTTTTAATACGCAAATGATTTGGAGAAAAATGTGCACATGGTGATGATGAGAACATGCACATGTCCTTTCCATATTGATTCCCTTTATAAAATCATTATCCTGTGATAGATAATTGATGGTTCTTTTTCCACTTGAAAATTTAACTTCAGATTTGTGATTTTGGGCTTGCAAAATGGCTACCAGAGCATTGGACTCATCACATTGTGTCCAAATTTGAAGGCACATTTGGGTCAGTAACGATAAAGAGACAAGACATTAAGAATTTTGAATTCTCTGTTGTTTTCCTATTAAAGATTTCAATTAACTAAATATATCAATAAATTTCCCAATGTAACAGCTATCTTGCTCCAGAGTACTTAATGCATGGAATAGTAGATGAAAAAACTGATGTTTTTTCCTTCGGTGTACTGCTGTTGGAATTAGTTACTGGTCGACGAGCGCTGGATTACTCTCAGCAAAGCCTTGTCTTATGGGTATGGTTTGCTGCATTATATTCATAATTAGTGCAATTATAAAGACTACATGACTATATTTATGAAATTGATTTTTCCATCTTTTCAGGCAAAACCTTTGCTTAAGAAGAATGAAATTAGGGAGCTAGTTGATCCTGCTCTTGCCGATGATTATAATGCTCGACAACTGAATCTCATGCTCTTGGGTGCTTCTTTATGCATACACCAATCTTCACTAAGGAGGCCTCTAATGGCTCAGGTATGCACCCTTCTTAGAATGTATCGATTTTAATTTACACCATATTGAATTACATATAAATTGATATGCATTTGGACATGAACTGCAGGTTGTGCAGATTCTGAATGGTAATCTAAGCTGCTTGAAACTGATGAAAAGATCATCCCGAGTAGCATTCTTTCGAAAAGCTTTTAGTGAGGAGCTATTCAAAGCAGAGGAGTATAAATCACCAAAGAATTAGACCATTTCATTTGGGTATAACATGTTGATTTGAGTTTCAGAAGAAATGGCGCTAAAGCAAATATCTTGGGCAATTGAACCTCCATTTGTGGCCTAATCATGAAAAACAGGATGTGGGGCAGAGGAAGGATTGAGAATGCTTTTCAACTTGTGTACATAAAAGAAATGCAAAAAAGAATCAAGAGGAAGGAAGTTTCTTTGGAAAAAAAAGTGTTACGGATGAAAATCACGGGATTGGAATTTGACTTCATGTACAGCATAGAATCCTACCAAATTACAATTTACCCGTGAGAATCGAGAATTTCAGATCTTTTTCAGCTTATATGTACATGAAAGAATCCTAGGAAAGAGACCAATACTACACAAAAGCAAAGAAAAAAGTAATTTTGCTTTACAATTAGGTACATGCTTGTGTCCCTTTTCAAGGGACAGTTAAAGCTTGAAACTACGTTATCTCTGTAAATTTGTTGTTAGGACAAAATTCGGAGCCCATGGTGGCAATTTCGCTGAAAAGGGTGTTTGGGCTAAGTATCCTTCTCCGTTTTTTTCCCCCAATAAATGTCCATTCATTAACGGACAACAAGTTCAATTCAATGTTTTACATGGCGAACTTAGCAACAAACAAATGGCCTTGAGGCCCAAATTTAAGCTACCCGCTACTGGGGTTTTTAAAAGGATTTTAAGCTCAGAAAACAGGCTTAATTGCCTATTGATTTACCGAAATACCCATGACCCATCCCCTGCCTCCTAAAGCACTAAGCAGCCCCTCTGTGCCCTGGTGTAAGTAATTTGTTTCCTTGTTCTTTCAATTGTATCAAAGGAAAATTTTGATTCATATGTCTATATTGTCTTGGTGGTGTAAAGTTTCTTTAAATTTTGATCTCAATATTTACTAGCGGAGATATGAAATAAATTTTTCATCTCATCTTATAAGTAAGAAAAAATCATTATTAATTTATCTATATAGATGAATTATATTATGTTATATTATATTACATTATATTATATTATATTATATATATTATATTATATATTACATTATATTATATTATATATATATATATGTGTGTGTGTGTGTTTGTGTTCATATTATATAGGTTGGTTAACATGAACTATATTGCATTGTATGTTTAGATACCAAATAAAGTATTAATGAAAATCCGGAAAAGAAATGAGTAGCATGATTATTAATGTAAATTATTATAGGAGCTAGTGATTTATTGGTGAAAATGTGTTCACTCCTATGTTTAATTTAAGCTTAATTTTTCTTTTTTCTTTTTTCTTTTTTTTTACGTGTGATGTGTAAGTTTTAACTTTAACGATATTATTTTGGCTAGAGAGTTAAGATAAATTCTTTATCTCCAAACAAGTGTATGATATTCAATCGGTAAAGTTGAAGTCCTAAAATCAGAAAGTTTCAAGTTCAAATTCAACTATATGTAAAGTGTGGATGTTATTTGATAATTTGTTGGTGATTTTATACTTTGCTTAGCAATGTGTTTGGACATTGCCTGTCCACTTTGATTGAATTGTATTTTATATCAATGTTTTTAAAATTAGACTGAAGGTTGAACCAGTTATTTTGTCAGTTTGTGGTCTGGTCGGTTCAACTTAATAAATCTATATGCTAGATTTCCAGTAGTATTATACCCCATATATATATATATATATATGAAATATCATTTGTATAGTATATTTAAATTCTAAATATTAAAAAATTCCACAACAAACATGCATTAAAATTTAAAAAAATATTACAATAAAATTCACAATATATATGATATTAAAAAAAAAAAAAAAACTAACAATAGTACTACTTTATCAAACTCATACTAGTTTCTCGAATTCACTTAAACATATAAAAGAAAAAGCAGCTCAACAAAGTTAATGTTCAAATCTAAAAGCAAATTAAAACATTAATATTAATAGAATATCTATGAATTCAATTTAACAATCTTCAAAGTTGCAACCAAGCTCCATCATTATTAAATTTTGCTAAATCATTCATCTTCTTCACCACCTAAAAAAATTATTAAAAATATAATAATTATGTTAAAATAAATTGTATATTTCAAACTTTCAATTCAATTTTCTCAACAAAAAAATAAATTTAATATCTTTAAAAATGATCCAACCAATTTTCATTATCAAGATCATCCATGTTCTCAAACTTTTCTTGAGATTGAGAATCCACTAGTACATGTTCTTTAACATGTATAAAAAAAAAATTAGAAACAACAAAAAATAGAATAGAATGTTAAAGTCATAATTTATTGCATTTATCAAATGAATTTTTTAAAAAATAAAACTATAATCCACTATTTAAAAACTTAATTATTGAATTCTAACTAAACATTTGGTTCATGAGAGCTAGACTCTCCAACATCTTTTGGATATTCTTCTTGAAGCATTTCTTCTAATTCATCATAGTCAAGTTCCCCCTCTTCCTTATTGTCCACAATCCAAAATTCAATTTTATCAGTTGATTCATAACCAATTTCATTTTTTATTGTTAAACTCTCGTATAGAAATCAACATCAAGAAATGCAAAAAAGTCATATGACACAAAAGCAAAAAATTATGTCACTCCAAAAACCATATAGCAATATTTTATATGAGAAATGAATCTTGTCTCTTAACAACCCCTCCTAAAGTTTATTTCTTAACAAAACACAGCATTACAAATCAATAAACCCAACAATTAACCATATTCAAAACTAATTAACAAAACAAAAAAAAAATTATATATTTGACCCCTAGCAACTGTAGATGGACGGCAACTAATGATGGAGAAGAAGCCTAGATGTGGAGTAGATTTCAGTCTAGGGATGATAATGGGACTGGGGCGAGGGAACCATCCCCCATCCCCACCTTAGCAAGAAATCCCAGTCCCCGTTCCCACCTCACACACAAGGCCAATTTAATCCCCACCCTATCCCTATGGAAATCCCCATCCTTACGGAGATCCCCATCCCAATTTAAATTTTGTCTTATTAAATTTATATATATTTATATAACTCATAAATAATAACAAAAAAAATAAATACATTTAAAAAATGTTAATAGATTCAAACCCACAAAATATCAACTAAACAAAATTAAAATGTAAATATTCTTAATACATTAAAAATATTCTACAATTTTTTAGTAAAATATTAAAAATCCGTAATATATAAATATGAGAATACTTAAATAAATTTTTTTCAATAATTACTAATTATATTATGGGGTAATTACGTAAGTTATTACTAATTATATTAGGGGTAATTATATAATCATATTAGTGAGTCCCCATGAGACGGGAATGAGGATTCTCATGAGGTGAGGAATACACTCCCCATCCATGCCCCATCTTCACTAATAGGGAAAGAATTTCCTCCATTCTCATTCTCATAGAGAGAAAAATTGGAGAATATCTGCCCCATATGGGGTAAATCTCTGTGGAAAACGAGTATTCTCTACCCTATTGCCATATCTAGATTTCACTAGGATGGCAGCAATACAAGTATACGGACACAAATATTGAAGGGAATAAGATAATAATAGAAATTGTAGATTTAGGGATTTAATCGATTTGTTGCCTTTTTTTTTTTTTTTTTTTTTTTTTTTTAACTTTCTAAGCACAAAATGACTTAGGTTTAGGTAAATCCGGATTTTTTGGTTCAACTAGTTTTTTTCGGTTCGTAATTCATCCATTTTTTTATGATTTAAAAACCAAACTAGTAACTAGTTCTCGATTTATTCGGTCGGGTCCAATTTAAACAACACTGTTTTACACTTTAATTGTATCTGTAGATTTTGATTGGGTTGAATTATATACTTGAGTCTGATTATAAATACTAGTGAATAGTAAGTTCTATCTTCTTGGAAAAAAAAATCCTTGCTAGTAAGGTCTATCTCCTTGGGAAAAAAAAATCCTTGCGCCCTATGAAATATCTTATGTCTAGAATCAATTTCTGATTGAATCTAAATTTTATTCAAAAGTGCAATGTAGGGTAAATACTTTTAAAAAATTAAAAAATATTTAACTTAATTAATTAAAAAAAAAAAAAAGAATCAAAAGATGAATGAATTTATATCCAAAATGAAGGCACACATCGAAAAAAGAGACTCACTTGAACCATTTTTGAAGGAGATGATCGGAACAAAAGAGTCAACAGCAACTCATGAATGTCAACAAAGAGCAACAATTACTTAGCAAGGGCCGAGGCTCAACAGCAGCGAATCTTAACTTAACCAAACTCAAGAGCGAGATTGATACGGAATTTTAAAGTATTTAATTGAATTTTACGTTGAAAAGATTTAAAATTTTAGTTTGAATTTTAAAGAGTAGTTATAGTCTAAATTCTTTCTTATTTTTAAAATATTTTAATAGTTTGTTTCAAAAAAATTTTATTTTATTTTTTTAAATGGATGAACTTATGGAACTCGATTTATTCAAATATAGATTTATATATTTTTAAGTTTTGAATATCAATATTTTTTGTTATTAAAAAATATATAATTTTTAATATTTTTTATTATTTAAAAATATAAAGTGTGATGCATTTTACTAATTCTACAAACGATTCTGCTATTAATTGGTTCAAAAATTAAATACGACGAGACAATTAAATTATTTTGAGTAATGAGGCCTTGGGTAAAATTTAGGTTACAAATTGGTATTTAACCCTTGCAATCTTAATCATAAATAACCTGGGCGCATGGGCAATTCTGTAGAGGGTGGGGCCGCTGTCAGCAACATAACGTAGCCCCGGTCAGGCACGCAATTCCATGCCCAACGGCGTAATCCGCCAAAATAAAAGTCCTCACTTACTTTAAATTACATTGCATTAATAAAAAGACAATAGCAACGGTACAATTATGTTATTATATTTTTTTCCCGCAGGAAATTTTTATCATTTTTTCTAGAATTCCACAGGAAATTCATAAAAAATAATTTTTTTTTTGCCAAATCATAAAAAATAAATAATATTATATTTAAATTTGGTCTTATCAAATAATCTTAATTTTATTATTAAAAATTTTATATTTCTTAGATAAATCTAGAAGCCTAGAAAATAAAATGGATTTTAAGGCCCAAAATAAGGTGTCATTGCCTAAAATGCATATATATACATACTAATTCTAAAATTTTCATTATTTAGAAAAAAAAAAAAAAAAAAGGAAAGAATAAAAATGGGTGGAAAAATTTATATGGATCCCACAAAAAATTCTTCTCCTAAATTTGGAGAGAAAATGAGTGAGAATGATGGAAAATTACAAATTTCTCTTCTTTTTTTTTTTTTTTTTGTTCTCTCCCAAACAAAAAGTATATATATATTCATCCTCTAATTTTCAATCTTCTTACTTTTTTTACTCTCATTTTTTTTTTACTATAAATTTCTTCCAAACATAGGGTAAGGATCAAAGCCCAAATCAAACAAAAAACCCTTGAAGATGAATATACAAAATTTGTCACTTTATCAATTCAATTGATTTTAAATTAATAAATGTGAAGTCTCGCCCAAGCATCGGTCCGGTATGCTAGAGAGAATCAAGATGCTCATTCGGGTTTAGACTCACAATGGAATCCTTGGGTTTGGATTTGGTTGATTTTGAAAATAATTTTAGAAGTCGTCACCCTATTTTATTTTTAAATGAAAAAATTAAGAAAAAACCCAATTTGACTCCAATTCATTAATTTTTAGTTAATTTACCCATAGATAAAATCACTAGTTTTCGAATCAAATTGAGTTTGGGGACTAGATTTTTTATTTTAAATAATATAAATTTCGTTCTTAAGTTTAATTTTGTCACGCCGCAAACCCGAGGGCACTAGGATACGGGAAAAGTACGTGACTACCAGTATCCGTAATAAGCCTAACAAAAAACTCGACAACAAAAACCAAAACTGTAAAAGGCTAGGGGCCCACATGTTAAGCATATCCAACCCAACATCAATTTAAATCAAAGGCCATACTAGGCTAATAACTCAATTATCTCATAAATATCATTTATCATACAATGGATTCTGCTTAACAACAATATCTCAACTCGAAAATATATAAGAACTGAATAATTACATCATATACACGTAGCAAAGGTAATACTATGGAGTTTTAGAATTATGATACAATTATACATGTTATATACATAATTCAGTACTTATATACAACATACTGCCGAAGGGCAATTGGCAGTTCTAATCGACTACAATCCTTTCACAAGCTCATTTCTCGACCTGAAAAATAACAAGTTGAACAGGAATGAGCATCTGACTCAGTGAACGATACTAACTAATATATTAAACTAGTGTCGTATAGACAGATTTCTAATATTCGTGATATGCATCATGTCACAGAGATAAACAAATCATACAATCAAGCAAGGATGAGATATGGTCCACAGTGCCACGCTAATACTCTGTATGGGGAGTTGATCCTCCTATCCTAGCTCTCTGAATCTAATAATCTGTCTCTTATATCCAATGGGCTCGGCCGTCATTGGTTTGTACCAAGTAGCCCTGACCCGACTGATAGCGGCCCTGGCGATGAGCAGGTCCGGCCAGCATCTACCGGTTATAACTCATCTTCTCAAACCCATCATAATCACAATCATAACCATAGTCATAATTATACTCATAATCTTAGGTGGTACTATATTCTCCCGATCTCCATCCGTCAATCATAATCATAATATAACATAGAATACCGATTCATTATTCACAATCAAATGTTACATGCATCTGTGCAATAATAGTGCATAATATACATATATATATACATACAATCAATGCAGATGCATATGGAAATAGAATAACATATTAGGGAGTATCACTCACCTAATTGACGACGCGTCTCACTGACTTCCCTCAAAAGTGCGACCCTTAGAATCAAGAAGACGCCATAAACCATGACACTGAACAATAAGAGATATCATCAGAAGAGAATGACTCACATATCACAACATAACTAAGAGACCATCGAGACTCTTACCGGGATTTCGGCAGAATCTCTTCTAAACTCGGATATCACCCAAAGTCAACAGAACACAAAACACTTCTAAAATAATCTTAACAATCAATACTATCCAATACAATACTAGCGACCCCTTAGGTCATCCCAACTCATACTCATCAACACATTTAAACAATCACTTAACAATTACAAACTAGAATCTGCTAAATATAATTTATATCAATTAAAAACTGAGATATAGGAGTTTCGGGTTTACCCTCACAAATCCAATCGAATGAACATCGTAGGTCGCATCGAAACAAAAAACAGAGCTGCCAAACCTCTCCCAAGCATCGCCGCTAGAGCGTCTCCAGCTGGCCATGCGCTGCCGTTGCTGGTGGCGGATCTGGGCGATTTTCATACCAGCAGGTTCACCTCAACGCTAGGATCACGAAAAACCTTCACTCGCCGCCAGTCACCGGCGTCTTGCAGGAAAATGCCTCAAAAGCTTCAGCCTCCATAGCTATAATCTTCGCTTTCGGTGGTCCATCGGAGGCATGGCAGGTACCAAAAAGAAGCCCTTGTCATCAGGAGCCAAAAGGACTAGCCTTGCTTGATTTGGCCACCAGAATCAGCCGGAATCTGCATTTGAAGTCTTGACGCCGGTGGTTCTTTCTTCTGCACGTCTGTCGCCATTGGTCATCAATCGCCGCCCTTTTGGTACCCAGATGCTCGTCGGCAGGTGGGCTGCCGCTTGGAGGTGGCGGTGCAACCCACCGCCTGCTGGAGGTCGGCTCCCCGGCACACCAACTCTCTCTCTCTCTCTCTCTCTCTCTCTCTCTCTCTCTCTCTCTCTCTCTCTCTCCTTCCCATTCTGCCTCATCCCATTTCCTGTCCCATTTTTCTTTCCATAGCCAATCAAAAGACTCCATATCTTCTTCTTTTAATTTGCAATATAAACACACACACACACATATATATATAACAACAATAATAATAATACTGATAATCATAATAATAAATCCTAATTTACATACTAATAATTCAATTACTAAATGTGTTCATAATAATAGTAATTATAACGAAATCTCAATCTTCCGGTAATTTATATAATTAACAATATAATTTAGATTGCTCAAATATAATACTAATATTCAAATATCAAAATATAATTTTTCTAAATACCCACTATAATATTTCATAATAATATACATATATAATATTTATATTAAATTACCATTAATAATACATATTCAATTAATATGAATATATATAATTTAATAAAATATAATTTCAATATTTACTTAAATAAAAAAAATAATAGAATAATACTTTTCCGTACAAAAATAGAATTTTAGAAAAATAATTGAAAATTTAGAGTATTACAAATTTGACTTGAAAATTGGATTTCATGAATGATATTTATAAGATGATATTAAAGATAATGCATGAATATGACATAATATGAATGCATGGTGAAAATAAAACATTTACAAATTAATTAAAAAAAGGGAAATGGATTGATAGATTTGGATTTATATTCTAAATATGCCTACGTACCCCCATTGAATGGGATCAAAACCCACGTAGTTCTTTCAAAGATTAAGTGGAGGAGTTTAGGAGTTGATCATATTGATTTTGGTTTGGGTGTTTCGAGAGTGAGGGAAAAATGTTGATACATTTGCTTTTGGTGGGTGAAGAATTTTACCGGACTGAAATTTCATTTTATCGAGACCGGGTGACTAGATTGATTGGGAGATTAATTAGTTAATTAAAATGATTAATTAACTAATTAGTATGATGAAAAGGATAGATGGATTAATTAATTAAAAAGATTAATTAATTAATTTGGATGAAAGGTGGATTAAGAAAAATGATTAATTTAGTTTTGAAAAAAAAGTGATTAATTAATTAATTAAAAAGATTAATTAATTAATTATTTTTAATTTAAAAAAAGAGTTTTAGTTAATTAAAATGATTAGTTAACTTGATTAGGGTGAGATAATTAATTAATTAATTAGAGAATGGTTAGAGAGAGAAGAAGAGATGAATTAGTAGATAACCATCAATACTAATTCAAGAGGTGTGTTGAAGTGGAGGAAATGGGGAGGTATTTATAGAAAAGTGAGTGAGGGTAGTTTGGAAAGTGAAAAAGTGAAAAGACCAAAAGGGTAAAGCTAGAAAAGAGTTGAAAAATTAGATCGGCGGTATTTTGGGGACTGTAGGCGGGCAGTGGCGGCACGGGCCCGATTGCGCCGTTAGCCAGTTAGGTGGCGTGCCGCCTGGAGGGGGTGACGGTGCCTCCCAAGCTGGAGCTGGCGTCGCTGATGCTTTGGTAGGCTTGCTGGCTGGATTTTTACTTTTTTGTTAACCATATTTTTTGAACTTTTGAATCAGTTTTTGGGAGTTGCAGAGTTTAAAAAATTAATTGGTCACTGTCAATAGGTTCAAAATTAATTTTAGAATATTTAAGCAGTCAGTTAAGAAGAAAATTCAATCAATTTTGAAAAAATGCTGTCTGATATAAAAGGTCCAATCATAATAGAAAAAGTACCAGTATTTAAAAATTAAGTATTCTCGTACTAAAGTGACTACAAGTCCATTTTTAACTCTGAGGCGCTGCCCCTTACACCCCCATAAGGGAGGCTGCCTCCTTGACCCCATACTCGCTAATCTGCTAGCGAGATTGTCGTGCTGGCTCTGCGTAACACACTAAACTTAGCAGATGTCAAATTGCGGCCAAATGATGAGGTGTAAAATTAAGGATTCATAATAAAATAAATCTAACAAATAGATTTTTCAATATTTTTAAAATTAATTTACATAATATTAGTTACATGGTAAAGAAAAATATACTTTTTATGTATATACTAATATACATGAAAAATGGATAAAATAATATCTAACAAATAACAACAAACTTTTTATATTAATCATGATAATTTTTTACACTACTGTCATTTATTTTTTTTTTCTACTATATAATATGTAAAGAGTATGAATATGTTTTTTATTGGCTTAATGCATATTGGTTATTTTGTCCGCCGAACTTTTTATTTTAACCATTTTAACTTTTTAACTCGGCAATTAGCAACATCAAATCCTCTAAGTGTCCAATCAACAATGTGTTCTATTTCAAACGCAAGCAACACGCGTAAACAATTTACATGATGAGGTCTGATGTGCTTTAAAAAAAAAGTGAAGTCTGAAGCGAATTTAAACTTTGATTTTTTGACTTTTTATTAATTATATTTCATCAAAAAAATCATAAGAAAACAAGAAAAAAATTTAAATTTACAAAAAATATAAAAACACGATCAAAACTAACAAATCAAAATCAAAAAATCGACGGGAAGCTTGTTGGCTTGAAAGCTTCAGGCAGCGGCAGCGGAGGAGACGGAGACATTGATGACCCCTCTGTTGAGCGACCCAGCTTTTCAAATGACCCTTCATTCACTCCTTCACTCATCGCCCATGGCCACCTATGCCTCCCTGAAATATTAGACTCCCGATTTCCACCATGAGATTTTCAAAATCTCTGTCTCCCACTATGAGAACATAATTTTCACTTTTGCAATTTTTGTTGTCTTGGTTCTAATTGCAACTTGTTATTTGCACCAGTAGCTTGCCATGGTTAACATAAGGCAGCCATTTAGGAATTTCATCGAACAGATTATGATCAATCTCATTTGCTAATGCAATTTTGTCAAATAAGGAATTTAGGAATTGGAAACCCTCCAATATAATTTCCCCTCGAACCCAATTAAATCAAGTGCTTCAAATCAAGCAATGATTGGTTTACCTTACCTTTCAACCTTGAACTTTCATAAGCTTTGTCCTCAACACGATGTTGTGGAATTCAAGTTACTTCCACCAATAATAACAAATTCACTTTGAAACTATTGCACAGGTAAATAGAGTGAAAATGATTTTATTAAAAAATCACCTCAAGATTAATTCTCAAGAAAGTGTGGTGGGTCACAACGGTCCACTTAAGTACAACACTTCTTAGACAGAATTTTACCAAGACAAGTAATTTAATAACACAATAAACTACAACTATATCCGACAATAACTATTAAATAGATATAAAAGAGAACACCAAAATTTAACGATGTTTGGCCAATTATGCCTACATTCTCGGATACTACAAAAATAACATTTCACTAATTGAATAAATATTACAAAAGAGAGAGGGAATAAAATTACCTAAATATAAGAGAGGAGGCAATTTTAAGATAGTTAACAAAAGGGAGGAGAAGTTCTTTTATAACCAAATAACTCCTCCCATTCTTTCTAAAATCCCAATGTGGGATTTTGATAGAACCAACAAATCTCCACCTTGGCAAAATCTCATACAATTCTCTCATAAATCCAATCTTCAGTAGTGTTTGTAAATTTCATCTTTCAATTTTTAACAATATTGACCAAGTCTAAACAATGTTTAAACTTGATCGCAATTACCACTTATGTCATGATATTAGCATGATTCTCAGTGGTCCAAATCTTTTTGATTATGACTTCACCTTCTTCTAGAATTTACCGTACAAAGTGATATCGAACATTGATGTGCGTCATCCTTACATGATAAACCTAATTTTTTGCCAAATGAATAGCACTCTGGCTATCACAATGCACTTTGATGTACTTTTGTATAATTCCCAGTTTACCAAGCAATCTTTGAAGCCAAATTGCCTCTTTCACAACCTCTGTAATTGCCATATACTCTACCTCTGTAGTATACAAAGCAACTATTGACTATAAGATTGACTTCCAACTAACCGGTGCCTTTGCAAGAGTAAACACATAACCAGTAGTTGATCGACGCTTATCCAAATTACCAGCATAGTCAGAATCACAATATCCAACTACATATTAATCGATTTTCTCATCCCGTTAAAATATTAAACCAACATCCACGGTTTTCAAAATATACTGTAGAATTCATTTCACAGCTTGCCAAATGCTCCTTTTAGGATTATGTATATACATACTCACAACCCCAACTACCTATGAAATATCAAGTATTATACACACCATTACATGCATTAAGCTACCAACAACACTTGCATATGGAACTTTTGACATATATTCTCGTTCATCATCATTCTTTTGAGATAAAACTACACTAAGCTTCATATGAGGAGTAAGCAGGATACTCATAGGTTTTGTCTTGTCATTCATGCCAAAACGTTGTAGCACCTTTCTTAGATATTATTTCTAAGTCATATAAATTTGACCCAGTTTTCTATCTCTGCTTATCTCCATGCCGAGAATATTTTTAGCCTCACCTAAATCCTTCATTTCAAATTCTTAATTCAGCTAAGCCTTCAAATTTTCAATTTCTCCTTTATCTTTTGAAACTATCAACATATCATTGACATAAAGGAGAAGATAGATGAAAGATCCACGTTGTAGCTTGCGCAAATACACACAATGATTGTATTTACTCCTTGTATACTTTTGACCCATCATAAACTTGTCAAATCACTTGTACCACTGCCTTGGATATTGCTTTAATCCATATAGCAAATTTTCAAGTTTGCATACCATTTTTTCTTTTCTAGCAACTTTGAATCCTTATGGCTGAGTCATATAGATTTCCTCTTCCAAGTTTCCATATAAAAATACAGTTTTTACATCTAATTGAACTAGTTCCAAATCCAATTGTGCTGCCACAGCTAATAAAATTCTAATGGAAGAATGTTTTACAACTGGAGAAAATATTTCGTTATAATCAATTCCTTCCATTTGAGCGTAGCCTTTAGCTACCAATCTTACTTTATAGCGGACATTTTCTTGTCAGGAAATCCATTTTTCTTTGCATATACCCATTTGCACCCAATTGCCTTCTTTCCCTTCAGAATACTAGTTTTTTTCAAACGTGCTTCACACGTTAATATTTTCATAGTAGATACTCAAACACCTATTGATAATAGAACATACAATTATTCATGCGAAATACAACTCTATATTAGATATTTTTTGTCATTGTATTTTATTAATAGTCATTGTAAAATAAAGACATATAGGAAACTTTTTTTTTTTAATGAAAATAATGTTCCTCATTTTTAGCTAATGACAATAGTATTCTTGACAATAGAACTTGTTTTTTTTGCATTTTGTCCTACTGTTATGTCATGCCCCAAATCCGATGGCACTTGACCGGCACTAGAATACGGGAAATGCACGTGGCTACTAATATCCGTAGTAAGCCTAACAGAAACATACAATAGAAAATCCAAAACTGTAAAGAGCTATGAGCCCATACAAGTTAAGTATATCCAATTAAATCTCAATAATAAACAAAGTCACATTGGCCCAATAACTCATTTATCTCAATTATCTCATAAAAATAATATTATACAAAAGGATTATGCTTAACCACAGTATTTCAACCCAATAATATATAACTGAATATTAAACAATACACAGGTACAAGGTATAATATTGCAGAGTTCTAGAGTTATATTTACAATTATACATATATTATATATATTTCCTAATACTCAATGATACAACTAATGCTGAAGAAAAATTGGCAGTTTACTCAGTTTATAATTCCTTCACAGGCTCATTTCCTGACCTGAAAATAACAAAATGAACAAGAATGAGCATCTGAATCAGTGAATGATACCAGCTAATATATTAAACTGGTGTCCTATAGACAGATTCTAATGCTCATGCTATGCACTATATCAAAAAGACAGACAATTCACATCATCAAGCAAGAATGAGATACGGTCCATAATACCACACTAATATTCAATAAAGGGAGCCGATCCCCTTATACTGGCTCTCTAAGTCTAATAATCTATCTCTTATATCTAATGGGCCCGTCCAGCACTGGTCTGTACCATACAGCCTGACCTGACTGATAACGGCCATGACGATGAGCAGGCCCAGCGAGCATACACCAGTCATAGCTCATCTTCTCAACATCACCAAAATCATAATCATAACCAAATCTCATAATTCTAGGTGGTACTATATCCTCCCGACCTCCATCCGTCAATCACAATCACAATACAGCACAGAACAGAGAATATCGATTCCTCATTCACAATCAAATGTTACATACATATATGCAATAGTAGTGCATAATATACATATATATATACACACAGAAATACAGATGTATATGAAAATAGAATAACATATTAGGGAGTATCACTCACCTAACTAACGATGCTTCTGACTGCTTCCCTCAAAAGTGCAGCCTTTGAAACTCGAAAAATGCCAGAACACTGACACCTCGCAATAACGGATACTATTAGAAAAGAACGACTCACATAACCAAACAAAACTTAAAGACTATTAAGATTTTGATCGAGATCTCGACAGAACCATATTGAATTCAACAACAGACTCGACAACTTATGACAACTACTCTAGAGTATGTTAAACATAATATAACTTATTTACAACTGAGATACAAGAGTTTCGGATTAACCTTCATGAATTCTGATTATACGAATGTCGAGAGTCGTGCCAGAATGACGAAACGGAGCTGTTCGACTGCCCCACGCGCCACCGCCATGCGCCACCACTGCCAGTGGTGGATCTGGGTGATCTCCACACCAGCAGGTTCACCTCGACGCCAGGATCATGAAAACCACAGCCACTCGCCCCCAGTCGCTGCCGTTTCGCCGGAAAATGCCTTCAAAGTCTCGGTTTTGCATTTTTCGATCTCTTCCTCCAGTGATCCTCAAGGGGCAAGGTAGATACCAAAAGGAAGCCCTTGACACCAGGAGTCGAAGGGGACTGGCCATGCTCGATTTGGTCTCTGAAATCTGCCAAAAATTGCCATTGAAGTCTCGACACTGGTGAAACTTCTCTCTTCGCGTACGCTGCCGTCTGTCGCCCGATCGGAGCACCACTGCCTCCTTTGAGATCGTCGGACGGTGGGCTAGCCACTGGTAGTGGTGGTGCAGCCCACCGCCGGACGGGTGTTGGCTCACCACCACCCAGCACACTCTCTCTCTCTCTCTCCCGCTCTGTCTCTGTCTCTGTCTCTCTCTCCCCGTTCTTCCCCTTCTCCTTTCAGCCAATCACCATCTTCCATTCTTTTCCTTTTTCTTTTTCTTTTCCTTTTCTTTTCTTCTCTTTTCTTAACACCAACATATATATACTAATATATATATAACACTAATAATAATAATAATAATAATAATAATAATAATAATATTAACCCATAGTTTATATAATAATGATAATAAGAATAATTTATAATTTACATACTAATAATACAATTAATAAACTTATTCACAATAATAATAATTATAATAAATTCCCGAACTTCCGGTAATATATATATAATTAGCAATATAATTTAGATTAATCAAACACAATATTTATATTCAAATATCAAAATATAATTTCTCCAATAACCATTATAATATTTCATAATAATATACATATATACAATATTGTAATAAAATTACTATTAATAATACATATTTAAATGGTATAAATATATATATTTTAATAAAATATAACTTTAATATTTGCTTAAATAAATAAAATAATAGAATAATATCTTTCCGTACAAAAATAGGATTTTAGAAAATTAATTGGAAATTCAGGGTATTTTATGTTATTTTAGCATGTATAACATTTCTATTAATTTTTTTTATATGCTATCATTGTTCAATTGATTAATATTATAGGACATTTAATTTTTACTTTCAATTTATAAGGTGGCAAGTTATTTAGTAACAATGTGTTTGCAAACTATTTATTGGTACATTCTATACCTTCTTTTTATTGTTATATTTAATATTATTATTTAATATTCTCTTTCGGTCTTTTTATCAATTTAAATAAAATTTTTTCAAATTTGAAAAAATTGAGCTTTTATAAATTTTACAAATAAAATATTTGAAACTAATTTGGCTCTTTATAAATATATAGTCATGTATTACTATTTTTCAAATAAGCATTGAAGTTCATTATTATTGTATTTTATTTAGATTTTGAACTTGTGTATATCATTGTAAGTCTTACTATTAACAAATAATAGAATGAATAAAAAATAGGAAAAAAAATTTAATTTATGATGATTCCATTATTTAATTCAAAATAAATATCAAATAAAGATATTTTTTGATTCAAAATAAATATAACTTAACTTTTATCTTTTTCAATTCACATTAAAAATTTACTTATTTACATATTTTTATATATTATATTAGATATTTTAGACTTAATTTATTTATTTATTTACATTTATTTTTAAATGTCATACTTTTATCTTTTTATTTGTTGAATAAAAATTTTGTTTAATATAAGTTAAAATTTATCTGATAATATAATAATTTGAAATTCTTAATAATTTTATTTCTTCAAAAGATTCAATGATTTAAATTTCAGATTAGTTCTTATTTGCTTAGAAAATATAGAGAAAATTAAAGAGCAACTATAGATTAATTTTTTGCTATTATAGAACATAAAAAAAAAAAAAGTTAAGTTTAATCGTATCTTAGCAAGTGTGAAAATTACTGATGTGAAAATTGTTATTTTTTTTTTATTAAAAAAGAAATTTTATATTATTTAGCTAAGTGAAATAACAAACCTTTTGTTTATTATTAATATTATTTTTAAAATTATTTACTAATTTCTCATGTCATTTTCTCTGAAAAAATACATTGCTAATTAACATAATATTATAAACATACCTGCAATAGATTGTTAATTCTAACTACATAAATTAATGAAAACATATGAAACATGTATTAACTATACCTTAATAATAATTATTTTATTTTTTCTTATTCTAGTTGAATTCATTTTTTTTATTTAAATTAAATTTGTTACAATGTGCTTTAAGATTTTTTTATCAAATTTTTTTTATTCATATCCTTCCAAAAAAATATGGTATGTTCAGTTTTATTTTTAATATTTCACGTAATACAATTGTTTCGGTTTATTTTTTATGCATAATTATAGAGATAATTTATGTATTTATTATACGAATTATTTGCTATATATTAATTTAGTAGAATTACATAATTACTTAAATTATTACAAGAATTATTTGTTATATATATTTCATCTTGTAAAAACACTTGTTTTATTCGTAATACAGTAATGACAATTTTTTTTTTATAATCATATTTAAATAATTATAGATTTTTATTCATATCTATTGTGATAATAAAAAAAATAAATTATAATAAACTGAAAATAGATTTTTTTCTTTTGATAAAAATAATAAATTCTTATTATTCAAAATGAAAAGATATACTTAATTTTTAAGGTTGTTCAATTTTTGACGATTATTTTAAGACACATATATATTGATAATTGGCGATTTATTAATTAATAAATGATCAATTCTAAAATATGATATATTAATTATACTTTTATAATTAAATAATGATTACCTATCCTAAAAATAACATTATTATTTAATAAATTAATTTACTAATTATTAAATTATCAAACTAACTTTTATTTATAAAAATAATTAGTAAAAAATAATAAAAATATATTGATAAATATACTTTTCCTCCCCTTACCATACATTTATATAATTAAATTAAATTAATTAAATTAAATATTAATTAATTAATTAATTAAATAAGTAATAATTACCTATCTTAAAAAATAATAATATTATTAAATAAATAAATTTATTAATTATTAAATTATTAAATTAACCTTTATTTATAAAAATAATTAGTAAAAAAATAATAAAAATATCTTAATAAACGTGGCTTTCTTCTCCTTTATCATATTTTTATATATAGTAAGTATAGTATAACAAGTATAGTATAGATATAGGTATAGATATGGATTGATTTACTTTATGAATAATACACCTATGCATAAAATTTTATTATTTTATTTTTTTTAAGATAATATAAATAAATAAATAAAATTTTTAAAATAAATGAATAATTTTATATCCGCTAAAGGCGCCGCAATCCACAGTATAAAATTAAAATTGAAAGGCATGATAAGACTTCAATGACATCCATACACGCACGTGGAGTTTCATTTGATGATGCTTTCACCCTATCATATATCATATTGCCATACTAAAATTGCAGAAATAAACAATACTTTATAGAATTCTGGAAATATAATGATTTATTTGAAAATATCAACGAAATTGTTTTGAGATGACTTGTGAGTTTTCAAGTGCTTTTTTTTTTTTTTGCCAATGAGTTTTCAAGTGCATTTGACTTGCTCAAACCTTGAAGTTCAAATCAAGTTTTATTTTTATTTTTTGGGTTTATTATCAAAAGACCAATGCGCTCTGCCCCCAGCTGGTTAGAACTTATGATTAATCCTTTTCAAGATAACTGCTGGTTGGACCCCTTTTTTACAAAAAAAAAAAAAAAAAAAAAGGGAGAAGGTTGGGGGTGGTTGTGTTAGGAGGTCTTTAAACCTTTGAATTATCATGTACAAAAGTTTGATAATTGTTATTTTCTTGATTATTAAATATAATATTGTTTTAGAGAAATTTTTTGTTTCAATTTATATATAATTTTAGAGTTTAAAAAAATATTTATTATTTTTTTTTCAATTTTATTATTCATTTATTATCTATTAAATATTTTACATTAAATATTTTTATTTTTTTATATCAAAATCAATAAAAAATATTTTTATATTTTTATTTTAAAATTATGACGATTTAATAATTTTATTAATCCATATTTTGAAATTTTAAACGATAAATATTATAAAACGGAAATAGTACAATTTTCTATTTTTGCTCTTTTTAATTAACATGTTATTCATCATGACCTCTTATCTACCCTTTAAATTACACATCTTAAAATTAAAGTTTATTTTTTAATTACCTTAAATTAAATAAACAAGTAAATTTCATTAAAGTTTTTAAAAAATTATTAATAAAAAATACAAAATAATTAGTCCTAAACCCAAGCCCAACCAAGGCCCATATCCACCAATACTGGCCCACAAAAACTCAGCTTTTGCATTTAATAAACAAAATTATAAAAAAATACTAATTTATTTATGTTAATCCAAGAGTTCACCAATAAATAAACTGTGTCAGTGATGATCAAATCAAAATCTCTGACACATACACAAACTCCAACTCTCTTTCTTAGCTTCGGCATCACGATAACAGATAATTCCTATTCCCTTCGCCTTCTCGGGTTATAGTTCACACGCCACAATTAGCTTCCCCCCTTCATTTTCCTTGATCTCCGGTAATTTAAAATTAATTACAAATATTAGTAAATATTATCAAAATCATCGATCATTAATTAAAAAAAAAAAAAAAAAACTACAGGCACAGCTAAGAGAAAATGGAGAGAGAGAGAGCGATAGCAAGCGACAGGGAAAAAAAGCAAGTACAGAGAGACTACAGACAGATGTTGTATAGATTATAAAATTAAAATAAAAAGTGAAGTAGAGAACTTGCTCTATTCTCTATAGCCTTTCACTAGGCGCTTCAAGTCAAAGACATAGCGATCCGAGAATCGGATGATATATCCGATCGTCGGTGGCGATCGGCGATGCTTGTCAGTGACGGTGGCCGTGGATGAGGAAGACGGTGGTGATGGTGGTGGATTATTCAGAGGAGTTTTTTAGTGAGTTCGTGGTGGTGGTAGTTGAGAGAAGAAGTTCAGAAGGTGGAGGATGAAGAAAGGAAAGAGTAAAAATAATGGCTTGTTGCCTAATTCTTTGAGGATCATTTCTTCTTGCCTCAAAACTGTTTCTACTAATGCTAGCACCGTTGCCTCTACGGTTCGCTCTGCTGGCGCTTCGGTTGCTGCTTCGATTTCAACTTCCACTGAGGATCACAAAGATCAGGTTGATTGCTGAAAAATTTTCACCTAAATTTCTTACAATTTTGTTTTGCAAGTTTAGTTTAGATTTTAGTAGATGTTGATCCGAATTTTCACTCTATTGGTGTATGAAAATCTTCAGTTGTTTCTTAGTTTGCCAGTGTTACTCTCTGGATGCATGTGCAGTGTGTTTAGTAATTTGAGAAAATTGTTCACATATACCACTAGTAATATGTGACTAGGAGGATTTGAATGTGAGAACTTATTTGCTATTGCTATACTTTGCTATGTAGAACATGTCATGACTTCCTAAAGACTATATTGCTTAATTTAACATAATGTTTCAACTATTGGCTGCGTGTTGAACCTCTTTTCAATTTCTAGCCTCAAGTCCTCTGCTAAATCTCACCGCCAATCTGGTTGGCTACATGCATGATTGTCCTCTATTTGTTTTGTTTAGGGCCACTTTTGCGAATTTGTTGTGATATTAACTTTGTTTTTAGCTGTTACAGTCATTTACCTTCTTAGTTCCTGTAACCTATTACTTTATTGTTCTGACTCTTCCGCACCAAAGTTAAACCATCATATGTAGACCTCACTCCGCCCAATGTGCCTCCACTTCCAATATTCTGAACATGCTACCTTAACTTATTTTGGTCATTTATCGTGTTTCGAGGTCCAAATTGGGCCTCCTTTCAGTGCTAGTTTATTGTGTTGGCTGATTAATGCACTACACAATGACATATAGAACATTGTTGAATGTATCGAATCGTTTTCTGACTTACGCATGATTTGCCAGTTTAGAATGGGACTGAAGGATGATATTTGTTAAGCATTTAATAATAGGTTGTGAAAGATAGGAATTCATAAGCTATAATGTTTTACTTGATTCTTTGGAATTGTTTATTGGCGGACATTGATTTTTGATGATCTTATGTGGATTTATTGTCTCTTTTCTTTTCTCTATGGCTTTTGGTTTCTAGATGATATTCTTGTGATATGATCCTGATGCACAACCCTATCACTTACCACATGGACCTATTAATATTTCCATTAAACTGTTGGCATCCTGATATTGTTTCTTTTTTCTCATATGCACTTTCTGTAAACCATTTTTACCTGGAGCTACTTTGGATGCTTGTTGGTGATCAGGTAACCTGGGCTGGCTTTGACAGGTTGGAGCTAGGTCCATCTGTCTTCAAGCATGTTCTCTTACTTGGTTATCAGAATGGCTTTCAAGTCCTTGATGTGGAGGATGCTTCTAATTTTAGTGAACTGGTTTCAAAGCGTGGTGGTCCAGTTTCATTTTTACAGATGCAGCCTTTCCCTGCAAAGTCTGACGGGCCTGAAGGATTCAAGTCGTCACATCCTTTACTGTTGGTTGTTGCAGGGGATGATTCTAACAGTTTAAGTGCAGGGCAAAGTCATGGTCATCTTGGTGGGTTAGGAAGAGAGAGTAATATTGAGTCTCAGCCAGGAAACTATATCAATTCTCCAACATCTGTTCAGTTTTACTCCCTTCGGTCTCACAGTGTTGTGCATGTTCTGAGATTTCGCTCAGCTGTTCGTATGGTTCGATGTAGTCCTCAGATTGTAGCCATTGGTCTTGCAAATCAAGTAAGTGCATTCTTGTCTAAGATATATATATTTTTTTAACCATTGGTTAAGTTTAGATTTAGCTGCAGTGCAGTTCAATGTTTAGTTCTACTGAAAATGCATGAGCAATCACTGTGCTCATGCAGATTGGCATTACTGACTTTAGTTTTGGCATTGACTATCAATTACTGAATTATAATGTTTTAAGTCCTTTTTCATTGTTTATTTATTAATATGTTTTTCTTTTTACCCTTCTTTTGGAAGTTCACCAAGCAATTACTTACTTTTTCAGTATAAATGTTGTATCATGATAGGACTTTTTCATTGTTTATTTATTTATATGTTTTTCTTTTTACCCTTCTTATGGAAGTTCACCAAGCAACTACTTACTTTTTCAGTATAAATGTTGTATCATGATATGTATCTAAATGAAGGCTTTGATTTTAATGAATTGGATGATTAATTGATTATGCACTCTCAGTTACCAATACTTATATTAATTGTATTCTTGATATCTGGTGGTGGCAGATATATTGTGTTGATGCACTCACTCTTGAGAGTAAATTCAGTGTTCTTACCTATCCTGTTTCCCAGTTGGCCAGACAAGGAACAGTTGGAGTTAATGTAGGTTATGGTCCAATGGCTGTGGGTCCTAGGTGGTTAGCTTATGCTTCAAACAATCCACTGGTGTCAAACACTACTCGCTTAAGTCCACAAAATCTTTCTCCATCTCTAGGTGTTAGTCCATCAACATCACCAGGTGGTAGCAGTTTGGTGGTTCGTTATGCAATGGAATCTAGCAAACAGCTGGCTGCTGGAATAATCAACCTGGGGGACATGGGATGCAAAACACTGTCTAAATACTGTCAAGAACTGCTTCCCGATGGATCTAATTCTCCAGTATCATCAAGTTCTGGCTGGAAAGTTGTTAGGCTTGCAGGATCAGATACAGATAATACAGGGATGGTAAGTTTTCTAGTGTATCCAGAAAACATAAATATGTAAATAATATCATTTGTTCTATAACTTGAGCATTTAAGAATTCTTTCACAATTCCTGTGTGATAATTCTGATTGCAGATGATTTTATTGACATTTCTAAAGTTCATTCAAATGCTAGGACCATAAAGCCCTGCGAACAAATGAGTTAGGGGGGCTGAGCGTGTCTTGGATGCATTTATCTCTTATAACATAAGAAATTTTGTTAACAAACTCTACAAATTAGCTTATCTTTCAAACATCATGTATTTATTTATTTTTTATGTCAGTTTGCAAAAAGCTGTCTGATTTACTCACCACATGACAACAATAGTGTTTGAAGCCAGAACCAATGTCTTAGGCTGTCTTTTCTTGTTCTGCTGTTCACATCCAAGAAAATGGCCTTACTATTTCATTTGGCCAATGGAAGGAAAAACCTTGACAGTCAAAAAGAAATGACATGATGTTGGTTGATGTATGAAGTGATATATAAATTGATTCTTTCACAAACACATATAGCAGAGTTTTTGGGCAATTTGAATGTATCAGTTTAGTTCCTTCTTTGCTAAAATGGCTCTTGCAGGTTGTTGTCAAGGATTTTGTTTCCCGATCTGTCATATCACAATTTAAAGCTCATACCAGTCCAATATCTGCACTGGCTTTTGACCCTAGTGGGACCTTGCTGGTTACTGCTTCAGTTTACGGGAATAACATAAATATTTTTCGAATTATGCCATCCTCTCGGAGTGGATCAGGTGTTCAAAACTATGACTGGAGCTCTTCTCATGTGCATCTTTACCAGCTTCATCGTGGAATAACATCAGCTGTTAGTATATGTTTGCTGTTGATCACTTATTTTTTTCCTCGTGTATATGTTCATGGTTATGCATTTCATGCATATGCTTTCAGATCATCCAGGATATATGCTTTAGTCACTATAGTCAGTGGATTGCAATTATTTCATCCAAGGGAACCTGCCATGTCTTCACATTATCTCCTTTTGGTGGTGATTCTGGGTTTCAATCTCTTAATGCTGTGGGTGAAGAATCATCTTTATATCCAGTTTTGTCTCTACCTTGGTGGTCTACTTCATCCTGCATTATCAATCAGCATTCTTCTCAACCTCCACCACCTGTCTCGCTTTCTGTGGTGAGCAGAATAAAATATAGTAGTTTTGGATGGCTTAATACTGTTGGTGGTGCCACAGGCTCCGCAGCAGGAAAGGTTTTTGTGCCATCTGGTGCAGTTGCTGCTGTTTTCCATAATTCTATATCTCCAAATATTCAGCACGTAAACTCGAGAACCAATTCCTTGGAGCATTTGTTAGTTTATACTCCATCAGGTCATGTAGTCCAGCATGAACTTCTTCCTTCTATCGGGTTAGAATCAGGAGAAAGTGGTTCAAGATCCCAACAAGCATCATTTGTACATATACAAGAGGATGACTTGAAGGTGAAGGTTGAACCTGTTCAATGGTGGGATGTATGTAGAAGATCAGATTGGTCAGAAAGAGAGGAACATATTTTTGTGGGTGCCAGTGGACAAGATGCTATTGAAATGATTCAAAGAACACAAGGTTCAGAGGATAAGTTGAGCATGGATTTTCTGGACATCAATGATGACGTTGGTGCAAGGAAAACAGAGAAAATGTTTCCTGTAAAACCTCATGATAGATCCCACTGGTACCTTTCCAATGCGGAGGTGCACATAAACTCTTTGAGGTTGCCAATATGGCAAAAATCTGAGGTATATCTTAAACTGAAGTGATGATGCCCTATTTATTGGTTCTATATCTTGGATGTGTGATTTATTCTCTTCATTGTCTTAGATTTGCTACTATGTGATGGATTCTCTGAGAGTTAATATTTATGGTGGTGGAGAGTTAGAAATTGAAAAGGTTCCCATCCATGAAGTTGAATTAAAGCGAAAGGAGTTATTGCCTGTTTCTGATCATTTTCATAGCATTAAATCGGGGTGGAATGACAGGTAATGACCATTTTTACCCATAGATACTTTTTGGTTCTTTTCTGTATAATAAGAAGCTGATTAGTTCTTGTCACAACTTGATGTTATTATCTTGCCAAAAGTTTGTCATGTGAGATTGATTGGGATATTGCAGGTGTTAGTGGACAATAACTGGTGTTTAGTCAAAATGAGTTGACCTGTCAGTAGTTCTCCTGCACCCTTGGGAGGGGAGGGGGAGGGGAGTGCTAGTAGATAAGAGAGGTGGTATGTGGGGAGTTTGTTAATTTAAATATGCCTGTGGTTTAGTTTTGCAAATTTACTTTACTTCTTAGTGCAAGCATTTTTTCTTTGTTGTTGCAAAATGGTGTGGTTGTCACAAGCTTTAATTACTTGCAAATCAATTTTGGTGGCTATAGATTGATTTATTCTATGGATGAGATGTGCTGTGGGTGTATGCACGCTTTCTCTTTATTTAGAGGCATTGCCAATGGAATACATCCTCATCCTTCAACTTTTGAGGACATTGTGCGTAATTTATACCTTTTAACTGTTTGCTTTGTTCTTTCTTTTAGGGGGCTTACTTCGGCAAGATATACATATTCACTATCACCAGAGCCTCATCAAGTTGAGGGCAAGATCACACAGGAGACTGTTATTTGTCACTCAAAGCCAGCATCACTTAGCTCAACTGAAAGTTCAGAATGTGGTAAAATAATAGTTTTATAAATCATTGTCTTCCATCTGTTGGAAATTGATTACCTCTTTATTTGATATTTCTAACAAACTATCACATCAGTGTACCTCTCACATAGCCAGGGCAAATATATTCATGCACATAAGGGTTTCAATCAAAAGTTCAGTTTCCACCCTATTTTTATTTGTTTTAAGTGGCAATAGGAGCCTGGCAGCCTGCTATTAATAGTTCTCTATGTGGATTTTTGCTTCTTTTGGCCTTTGTTATTTGTGAAAATCTGTAAAACTTCTGAATAATTTTGATCAGGTTCATCAAGAAGAATTGAGCATTTGCTAGATTTGGATCAAATAAATTATGAGAAATCGTACATACCCCCTTGCCAGAATATAAATGACTACTACCTGGAAAGAAGAGGAGGCACCACTGTCGAGTCTGGTGCATTGAATAAGAACTTCTTAACCATTGTATCTCTTCAACCTGAGTACCCAAAAGATGTAGATGGTTGTGTTAACAATTGCATGGAAAATGAGTTGCTCTCATCAGCAAATTACTTGCCTCCTGCCGGAAGAACATTTGCTGGAGAAGCTCCAAAATCGAACAATAGGAATGGTGATCTTTCACTGTTAACTGCAGACAGCTATGAGTCACATATGAATGTCCTTGTAGGAAAGCCCACTCTTCCAACACCAGGGAAT
Organism: Reutealis trisperma; assembly: GCA_947687605.1. NCBI lineage: Eukaryota > Viridiplantae > Streptophyta > Magnoliopsida > Malpighiales > Euphorbiaceae > Reutealis > Reutealis trisperma. Next base: position 8,455,952 of record CANTUT010000033.1, on the reverse strand, counting down.
CCTCTAGATTTTGGGCTGTCTTTCCAGGAGGGGCACTGTAAGGCATTGAACAATGATGGATGCCATAGGTCAACTGAGGTTGTAACTGATGATGTCGACAGCAGCAGTAGCCACTGTGAGAAGGAAAAGCCTGAAGAGGATGCGGAGAATGATGAATTTCTTGGTGGCATGTATGCTTTTTTTGAAGAAGGTATAAAACTGTGTAATACCTGCAGTGGGTCCTGACTGATTGAAACAGTTTTCAGAATACATTGGTTTCAAAATTTCTGTTTTCTACTTGGTTGTGTTGGTTCATACCATGGAATTCAGCATGTTTAACTTTTTCTTTATTGGCAGCTTGATTTTCAACTCTCGTGTACTCGAAATGAAAAGCAGCAACTTGGGGCATTAATCAGTGGCCACAATCAAAATATTAAATCTTTTGACAATCAAACTGCAGTGGTGGTGTGAATGAGGGATGGCAAATCAAACTACAATGTTGCCAATGTATGTAATCTTCTCTCTGTTCTCTGTGGTGTACATACTGTAGATGAAAAAATTCTTAAATTCGTAGAGGGGGCTACTTGTGAGGCAACAGGTGAAATATAAATCTTTGGATTAAAATTGGGTTTGTATTCCAACCTGGAGCCTTCTGTTAACCCTGGCTGTACAGATGAACTCGTTGTGGACAAGTTCTCTCTAAGCTGTATTAACTGTATAATTTTTTTTTTCTTCTGCGAAAAGAGATAAGGGGGGAAAAAAGAATGGAAAGGAAGAGGCAAGTTCATGATTTGCTAGCAAATGTTTTACTTCTACTTTGTTCCCTGCTTTTAAGGTGGCAAAATATTACAGGGTTTGATGAAAATTTAGGCACTCTCTTATGCTGCATCATATGCATCTGACATCTCCCATTAAATATGCCAAATTCCAATTTTATTTAGTGGTAATATGGGTGAGTATATTAGAGCATCTCTAATGGAATTTGTGTGTTAAAATTCTTTATTATAAAAAATTATCTCAAAAATAAAATTTCAATGGATTTTTTTTTTTTTAAAAAAAATAAAAAAGAATTGGTATGATTTTCTTTATTTTTTAGTTAATGCAATAGAAGTTTTCATGTATTTTATTAAATATGGTTTTAGTACTTTTTTTTTTATTGGATAAATTTAGAAAAAAAAAAAGAAAAATTAAAAAATTAAAATTATTAATACTGGGGGATGGAATAAAATAAATACCAAAATAGGGAGGGAGGGAATGTTAGATTTGAATAAAGTTTTTTAAAATTTATTAATTAAGATGTGTTTTTTAAAATAGAAAGTATTATTATTGCAAAATAATAAAAAATTGCGATTATCAAGTCAGAAAAGCAAATATCAGATGCTCTTAAAATTACTTGCCTTGCCTTTAACTGATATCGCTTCTCTGACTTGATAGTCGAAATTTATTATTATTATTTTGTCTTGTTGAAAGAATTTGAAATCGAACAGTAGCATACAAAATAACAATGAATGATAATATCTGTCGTTTTGCTAGATGTCTACTTGTTTAGTTATACCACACCCTCTCCACATATTAGAATGTTCTTGATTGGTTATATATCAGATTTGCTTTATGACTCTGTGGAAGCTTCCATGCGATACAACGATACAAGTTCAATAGAGATTATTATTATTATTAGAGAAATATTAAATATTTTTTTTATCTTTTTATTATTATTTTTATGATAACACATGAATTATATTAAATTTTATTGATATATATTACTTATTCTGTTTCATTTTATTTAGGCATTTTTTTAGAATATTTTAAAAAATATCTTATTTTTATTTTCAACACATTTTTTTATTCTTTATATTTATTTTATCTTTAGATATTATTCAAATTTCCCTAAAAAGTTTATAGAGAAATATAAAAATTATATTTAATAAAGGATATACTATTTGATATACTTTATTTTTATGAAAAAAAGTATATCAAACAAAATAGAACGAGTATAAATTTAATTTATGTGTTATCATAAAAAAAGAGAATGAATAAAAAAGATAAGAATGATAAAATATTAGGATGACTCCTTTTATAGGTTGAGTAATTAATTTTTCTTTAAATGTTGGGTTTGTAAAATTTAATATTTTTTTTTACCAAATTTGCAAAATTTAATATTGTTGAGTTACCCAACCAAAAGTTGATTCTATCTAGATTTTTTTTTGCGTAAAAATGATGATTTTTTTTTTTTCTGAGGGAAGATAAAAATGATTAATTTTGATTGATTCTTTGTATCTATATGTCGATCGATTCGTGTCTCAACGACTCGCCAACCAAAGTTGCTGGCAATACCATCATTAATCAACTTTTCTCTTTATTGTTGGTTTTTGTCAACGATATTGAATGAATTATAACAGCGATGCTATTTCTATTAAAATTGGCTTAATTATATAAAAAAAATTAATTTTGATAATTTGATATAATAATTTTTAAATTCTTAGAATTTTATGATCCATTCAATTCATTTCTATTGAAATTAAGTTGGAATTGTAGAGGTGATTATCTAAATTTGTTTGTTTTACATATTAGGTGAAAAAATTAAAATAATAAAAATTTTATATTTATATATAAAATAAAAACTGTATATTTAATTATTGAATTTCTTTTAAAGAATTAAATTGATGTAATTCAAATAAAAAGAAATGTGAACAAATAATAAAAAGAATAGAAAAAAAAGATTTTGATTAAATTTTAATAAAAATTATACCCAAATTTCCATATAAAAATAGAATATAAAAAATTGAAATTACGATATTATCGTTATCTATTATACACTGAGCACAATCCTCTGCATTTTTTCTTTTTTAGCCCCTGAAAAAATCCTCTACAAATTATAAGCACCAAGGTCAAAGAAAATTTTGCAGGCCAAAAAAAAAAAAAATAGAATAGAAAAAATCTAATGCATTTTGTCATTTGTAATGCAATATAAATAAATAAATAAAAACACAGTCAAAAACTGTAAAAATCTGGAATTAGTAGAAAATCCAGTGTGTTTAAGTAATTAGTGGGTTTCCTTAAACATGGTCAATGTTTCCAAAATCAAAATCAGAATCAATTGGTCTGTTATAGAGTACCAATAACTTCTTCTTCTTCATCCATCTTCTTGTTTTCCCGAGTGATAAGACACTTCCATGGACGTTACCGTCCAGTTGCAGGGACAGTTCGCTGATTTCACAACATCTCTCTATCGAGAGGTCAGTTTATATACCTATTATATGTGTATACCTTTTCTCAAATTTCACTAATTATTATCGGATATGTTTGTTTCTATGGGAAGTGTCCCAAAGAATATCTTTTGTTTCTGAATAACTAGGATTTTGGATAAAAATTACATCTTTGGGTCAAAGATACAATTTTTAGTATATGATATGATATGGGTGTTCCTAAAATTGAATGAATCTCCAAGGGAATTATTTTACCAGACGAATACTTATTAGGGTTTTTCTGGTGATGGATTTTTGTTGTTTTTGAGAAGGGATATGTAGACGAACAGTTTACTCAGCTGCAGAAGTTGCAAGATGAGAGCAGTCCTGATTTTGTGATGGAGGTTGCTTCTCTCTTCTTTGAAGATTGTGAGAAGCTTGTTAACAATATGGCCCGAGCTCTGTAAGTTTTATTTTTCGTTACCCATCACTTTATTGGAGTTGATTGTGGAGAAAGGGGGAATTTTTTTTTTTTTTAGGAAGAAGCAAGTTTGTTTGTTAGAGAAATTGCTTAACTGGGTTGTTGCTTACGTGTTCAGAGAACCACGGGCTGTGGATTTTAAACAGGTGGATTCTCATGTTCATCAATTGAAGGGTAGTAGTTCCAGGTATTTTTCGTGTATATCATAATTTTGTTGATTTAATTTTAATTATGCCATTTGACTCTCACATTGGTGTTTTAGTCTATCTGTAGCAGCTCCAGGTATTTGCGTGCATCATCATTTATTGATTTAAGTGTTCTATTTGATTCTTTTTTTTTTGTGCTTAGTGAATCTTACTTATGTTTAAGCAATAGATAATTTCTGAAACAATAGTACTAAGAAAATGTTCATAGATTTTAATCATGGTCAAGTGTGGAAGAAATGGTGCTGTTGTGACCATAGTAGTGGTCATGGTCATCTACCGTGACATTTTTTTTGTTTAGTAAAATTGCAAAATGCATCTGAATAGATGTTTTGATGGGTTGACTAAAAATAAATAATGCAACTAAATAATTACTGAAATGAACTCATCCCTTTGAAAAAGAAAGTGTGGAATGGCATAAATGTACTATTATTTGAAACTATTATGATATTGCTTTATTTTTTTGCTTGCTTGTTTGTTTTCTGCGGGTGACAGCATGGGAGCAGCAAGAATTAAAAATGTATGCGTTGCGTTCAGAAATTATTGTGAGGCTCAAGACCGTGAAGGGTAAGCTTAGTGCTTATTTTTTCTGTGTCCTTAATGCAATGTCAAATTCATATAATTTATTTGGTACTTCAAAAGTTTTTGGATCACAAGACCTTCATTATGCTTTCATTTATGAAAAATCATAAAGAATTTGGTGTCTAAAATCCAAATGGGCTATGAGCACAGCAGTAGCCAATTTCATGACAGCAAATTCTCAAATAAATGTTTAAAGGTCCTAAATGTGGCCCAAATGTTTCAATGCCTTGGTTTTGACTCTTGATTGGAAGATAAATTTTAAATTTCTAGCGAGTAATTCGTTTAGGCCAATAATGCAACTAGTTTAAGATTTTTATGGAAAAGCCTATGTTTCAGGATTGAGCTGTTTATTTGCCAAAATTGATCATAAAAAAGAGAGTTCCTTGTGAATTCTGTCCCCATTCCAATATGTGATTGAAAAAGAGAGTCCTGTGCATCTTGCTGGATGTTATCATTCTAGCCTTTTGCTTTATAGTTTATAGTTGACTTCAATGGTTGTGCAGGTGTTTGAGATGCCTTCAACAAGTGAATCATGAGTATGCTCAATTGAAGATCAAACTTCAAACTTTATTCCAGGTAAGTTGAAAGAAAGTGTATCAAAGGTGCTGGCAGTCCTAGGAGGATATGATCATTCAGGGAAGAATCTCCATATATTTCATCCTGCTCTACCTCTGGGGAGATAAACGCTTGTTTTTTAAAAAACATTGAAACTCGTCCTCTATCTGTCCGCTATGGCATTTTTAAACATCATTTGATTAAAGTTCCAGGGTCTCATCCTGTACCCTAAATAAAAATTTTGGAGAATCTCTTCACAATTTTCCAGTCTTTCAAATGATGAAGAACTCCTTGAATAGCTGCTTTGGTCAATCCATGGTTGTGTTAAATTAGTATCATTTTTTTTTTCCATCTCCTATTTTGTTTTTCGTTTTTCTTTATTTGTTTTCCTTTCAATTTGGCTATTGCAGCTGGAGCAACGGATTGTCGCAGCTGGCGGATCAATTCCTGGAATTCATATTGATGGTGGTGTCATCCCCTATCAACGCAGACAGAAAGATTGAAGGATTATTGTTAGATAATCTTTTTGTAACTTATTATAATTGCAATTCAGGTTTGGGCTACAATTTTTCTTTTTTTTCCTTTTTTTTTTTTTTTTTGGCCAGAGGAGGTTTGGGCTACTTCAGTGTCCTTAAAGCTTGTATGTCAGGGCAAAACAATGTGAATAAACATTTCTACATCTGCTTCTGAGAAATGTATAATTTTGTTTGCTTTTCAGCAGTATAAATTTGCATGCACCTGATCATAATACCTATTTTCCCCCTATTGTCTCCAGTTACACAACCCTTTAATACGATATATAATGTGCATGTGCAATGGATATTTTCCACTGCAAAATTGATTCATTCAAAGACCATAGCTGATTTGAAAATAAGCACACTTTTGTATGATTTGAGTCGCCATCGAAATGAATGATACATGTCCGGTAGCAATATGCACAAGCATGTATCGTCAATGTATAAAGTTTTTGCTATGTTAATTGTCTTATGGAAGGAGGATAACCAGATAAGCTTTCAGTCAGCTCAGTGGAAGTTAATTCTGACAGGGTGATGGTAGGCTGCCAATGTCTAGGTTGTCATACCATGCTCTTACAAGTTCTGAAAATAGCAATTGTATTTGTGGTCCTCAAATTATTGAACCGATTGCAGCCTTGTTATATAAAAACTTAGCTATTGAAAGGCGGTCCCAAGTTGCATTCATTGCCGATGTTTGTCAGGAAATGGTAAGTTCTCAGTGGTATGCAGCCACTAGAAATATATTTTAGGCTGAAAATGGGCTGTTAAGAACTTTAATAGTAGGTTTTCATTTTGAGGGTTGATAAACACTCGTTAAAATTCCATCCCTTTGAGATGATGGTCTTTTACAAGGTATGAAGATAAGCAATTCATTTTCTTTGAAGAGCAAGTAACTAAGAATGGGAAAGCAAAGACTGTTCCAAAATTTTATGTCTCCGTTTTTAGTTATTTTTTAATTCATTGGAAGGTAAGGTTGCGCTAGAAAAGTAAACTGGGAAACTTAAAGCTCCTCCTAAGCCCTATTTTGCCATTTCTGTAATGGAAAAATACAAGAGTTGGAACTCTAGGTCCAAGCTTGCAGACGAGCGCCCTGAATTGAGCTCTAATTACTTGGGCTTAAATGTATTTGGAATAATAAAGTAACCAACCCAACCCAAATTCACATGGACATCAGGGTAATATATATATATATATATATATATATATATATATATATTAGCTACAAAGCATAATTAATAATATGAGATTTTTACACAAATAACCTAAAAATAAAAAAAAATTACAAAAATATTTAAACCTAAAAAAAAAATACTATTTATAACCTTTAATTTATGCGTTTCAGCTGCACTTCATTTTTTTTCTTCAAATATTTATTCAAAATAGGATTTATTTATAGCAATATTTATCTGAATGGCTGCTAAATTAGCATTATCAATTTTTTAATATGATTTATTTATATTTCTATACTTTTGATTGAAAATTATTATTTGATAAATAATTATTTATTTTATATAAATTTAAAATTAATTTTTAATAGAATTAATTAATATCATATAAAATTAACTATCAAAATTTTAAATGGCATTTATCTATTTATAAGTATATATTATTTGTTATTTTAATTTCTTTTTATTTATTTGATTTTTAATTAATAATTTCAATGGTAATTATATGCTTCTTTTTTATTAAGTAATTTTGCTAGTCTAGTCTAAACCAAAAAGATTTTTTTCTCTCTCATTTATTGATTGAATTAGTACAAAAAGTGTACAATGCTATATCTATCATAAAATTTATATTAATTCTACTTCACATCACACAAATTTATACATTCCTAGTTTTCTTTATATTTCAAATTAGTTAGGTTTTAATTTTTTTTCTTAAACAAAAAATATACAATATCAATTTTAGAATTTAAAAATAATATAAAATTAAAAATACTAATATCTTATTAAAAAAGAAATAAATTACAGAAATTATCATAAAATTTAGCGTCTTTTATTACAAACAGTAAATAGTATGCATTACTATAAAATTTAGTATTTTTTAATATATAATTCACTTCTAAAATAAATGTAGTATACTTTCAAAATGTAATTAGTATATATTACTAATTATATAGGTCATGGATTTCGAACAAAATAAAGTTACAGCAAACAATATACAAAATAAAAAATAATATACTTATAGCAAATAATTAATATTTAATTTATGGAATGCATTAAGTAAAATTTAGTATAGTTTGACAATGAAATTAGTATTTATTACTATTTATATAAGTAATGGATTTCAAACGAGATAAAAAGTCACAGCAAATAGTATATACTTTTAGCAAATAATTAGTATCTAAAACTATTTAACATTTACATTTATTTTTCAAAAAATTAAAAAAATTAAATATTAAAATGAGATAATTTTTCAAAAAAAAAATCATTAAATATTTACTGTACTAATTTTATTAAATTAATAATCTATTACAAAATAATTCTAAGAGGTTAAAAATGAAAAAAATTAAACAAAGTAATTAAAAATATATAAATATGAAAAAAGAAAATTGAAAGGTTATAATATTAAAATATAAAAAAATAGGACATATGACATATTTCCTCTAATAATAATAATCATAAAGGAAAAAAAAAAAACACGAAGAGGATTGGGTAGGACAATAACTCCTCTATAGGGGTTATAGTTGAGAAGAGTAAGTACATAGATTGTAGTTAGGTCAAATACAATTATTTATTGTATCCTTCTGCCAGCTCTATACTATCACATTGGTGCAAGCAAGAGGCAATCAATTAAGCACTCTTTCCTTCTCTCATGCACATGACTATATCATCACTCTCTATCACCATAACGAAAATTCTCTCATCAAAACTTTAAAAAAAAAAAAATCATTCAATTGAAACAAAAATTTCACCAATGAATTTGGGTGGTTGTAGTTCATATTGTAGGCAAGAGGACAATTCTCGAACATTTTTTGTATATATGATATTAGGACATTCTATTTCCAACCAATAAATGCTTCATGTTAGAATAAATTTGTCTTCATTTTACCATGTGCTGTCTTGCAATAAAACGGAGTACTATTTGGATAATTAATTATTTAAAATGATTGAATATTTAAAATTTATCATGATATTGATTTTTTATATAAAATAAGAGTCTCTAAATTAATTTAAAAATGAAATGAATGAAAAAGAGTGAAAGATTTTTATCTATAAATTGAGATGATAGTGTATAACTATAAATACAATTACATAAATTTTTTAAAATTTAAATGAATTAAAACTGTAATTTTTTTTATTTTATTAATTATTTAATTTTACCTGAATGATTTCCTTCTTCACTAATACCTAAGACTATTAGTTAAAAATCCTTTAAGAAAATATTTTCTACAATGAATGTTCTCTTAATAAAAAATAAAAAATAAAATTAAGTCAATTAAGAAAAAAAACAAAGACTCTCATAAAAAATAATATATAGAATTAAAATGCATATCAACATATGTATGCGTGCATTGAGCCATTGACCAGTATATGCCTATCACCCACTAATGGCTAATGTGGGTCCATTATAACAACCACAATTTACTTTATTTTGAGATAATTTTAATTTTTTTTTTTTCATATTTAACAAGAAGTTCTTACGGACCATTGTAATAATTTATCTTATTAACAATATCAAAAATTTTCAATATGCTCCAAACAACAGAAAATAATTTTTAATTATTTTTAAAATATTGTTACGCAAAAGCAGAAAATAAATCATTTTTCTCCTAAAATATTGTATACATGCGAGTATTAAAAAAAAAAAAGGGAAGTTTTAGATAGTATTTTATAACACTATTCAACATTTAAAATTAAAATTTTTAATATTTAATCATTTTAAATTGTTTGATAACACTTATTTTTCAATTAAGTTCAAAATACTTAAAAAATTTTAATTTGAAATTTACAATGAATATAATAAGTGATTTAAATTTTTAAATATTTTTACAATTTAATATTTATTTTATTCAATATTTAAAATTCAGTATCTAAATTTTTAAAATTAAAATTTTTAATTTTACGGAACACCGCTTACTCTACAAAAAGTTATTAATTAATGCATACAAAATTTTGTTTGATTCTTGAGTCATTATAGTCATAACACATGCATTATTTTTTAAAATTATATTAGGATTTGATTAGCGAAGAAGTATAAATATAATTAATTCGGCCAAGCTGTATGATAAAGACAGAACACCCAAAGGCACATAAATGACGATTCCGAATTTCAGAAAATATAGAAGCGAAGTAAAATTGTACACTTGCAAATCCGAAAGGCAAAGGCAAATGAGCTCTTGCCATTGCCATGGCCATATGTATAAATTTGGTTGTTGGGTTTGGTGCAATCACCCACCTGGAGAAGACGAAAAATGAGAAAGGTAAATTAGTTAGTTCTTTTAAATTTTGTTAAATTCTATGGACCCTATGGAGGCAAGTAATGTAAAAGTAATAGATTTACAAGAAGCTAGAATTTACAATATAAAATGACTAAGTTATTTTGATTGAGTGTTTTTTTTCTTTTTTAATTATATGTGATTCTAATTACTTGTAACTAATCAATATGAAACTGCCTATATATTATATATTTGGTATATAAATATTAAACTTATTTCAAGGATTGTAAAATTTCAAATTCAATTTCTAGTTAATAACATTCTGTTGAAAAATGAATCACACATCGAATAATAATAAAATATATTAAGAATTTATTAGTGAGTAAATGTTAAATATAGTACAAACCAATTGATTTTATATAAATAGATTTTAACATTTGCCTATTTATAAGATTACGTATGTATAAGTCCATAAATTTTAATATAATATTAGAGTTTCATTTCCAAACGAGCTGAATTTTGAGACCCATATTTAATCCCACATTGTTGGGCTTTATTTCCCCATTTTTACATTTTAATTAGTTTTATTTTTTATAAATAATTTTAAATATAAAATAAATAAATTAATTCTCATTCTATAAATATGAAAGATCAATAAAAATTTATTTAACTAAAATATACTTTTATAAAAAATCTTTAGTTATTATTGAAAGTTTAGAAAACAAAAATGAACCTTTTATTTTTTTATTCCAATTAAAACCTTTTATTTTTTTATTCCAATTAATTTTCATCTCCAAATAAAAAAAAAATTATTTCACCCTTGATTTTAATCAAAATCGGATATACTTAGACAAAAAAAAAAAAAAAAGAGAAAGAATATTCTTATTTTACTTTTGTAAGATATTGATTGATATAGATTAAGAAAATTAAGAAAGTATAACTTTATGAGAAATAAGAAAATTTTGGTTTATTTCACAGTTATTATTGAAAAAAGTTCTCAAAAAGTAAAATGTTTACTTCTTGAATTTGAGGGAAATACACTTTTTTATGAGAATTAAAGAAGTTAGATTTCGTTAGTTCAAATAAATATAAATTGATATATCTACTATCTATTAAATAGAATTGAATAAATGAAGTAATATATTATTATCTTTTTTATTATTAAGTAAAATAATAAAATTTACTTTTTTATTAACAAATAACACCTAAAAGCAAAAAAAAAAAAAAAGAAAGAGCAAATAAGGTAATAATAGAAATGGAATGCGCTCTTATTTATTTATTTTTTTTTGTAAAATTTAACAGTATAATTATACGTACAATATAAATATATTTAATTACATCTGTCAAACTTAATAATTTATTATAATAGCAAATCAAGATACAGTGCAATAATAATCTCATTTCAATAGTCCTTTCTCACGCTTTGAGGTATGAGTTTTTCTTTTAGATGCTAGAGGCTTGGCTGAGGACTGTCTGGTGCAATACTTTGTTCTCGTTTTTTTAATCACTATAGCCCGTGGGAAAAAATAATTAAAATAAATTCATGAAAATAGGAAATTGAGAGATTCATTTAACAATTCCTTTAACATAAATCAAACAGGAAATGAAGAAAATAAACATTGTTAGAGTTTTACCATCCACAATTCCATGTATATGTATATATATATATATGAAGTCCATAGAAAGTTTGATCAAACTTGTAACGTCAACTGTTTACTGGAACTTGGAAGTAAAAGAAAATTATTTAAATTAGTTTAATACTAATTTATAATAAAAATATATTTATATTAACATGCGCAAGGATATTACTATATTAACTTCAGAATTAATTGGATTGATAAGTTAACTCTCTTTATTTATGAAAATTTAATATTTGATATTAATATCTAAAAAATAATTTATAAAAACACATGTTACTATATTGCAATAAAACTCTTATGAGATAATGTTTATAAGTTTTAGAAATGTTTTCTAATTATAAATTTATGGAAACTTATTTGAAACATATCTAAGTATGTTTTTGTAATTTAAAAAAGTTATAAATTTATTTCTACAAACAAAATCAGTTTTCAATTAAAAAATAAAAATCGGTTCACCCATATGTACCTCTAAAAAAAAAATCCACTCACGATTTTATTTTTTCTTATATAATAATAATTATAAATCATTATTATTTTTAATATAATTTATTTATTATTATTATCATCATTATTACATTTTCACTTGTCTGTTTCTTTATTTTTTCATCTTATATTTCTCGTTTATGTAGAACCCATTATGAACATAGAGTGTACTTTAACTCTTTTTATGAAGGAAATTTAATTACAATTAAGTATGATGCTTCCTAAGAAAAATGTACAAATTAAACAGTGGAAAGATATAATTTCTTGAATTTTCAATGCCACCAAAAAAAATCTTAAGAAACTTCTCAAAATTAAATTATTTGTTAGAAAATGAATATGTTTGAAGCAAAAAGGAAGCCATAATAATAGAACAATAGAGCAATAGGCTTACGGGCAATAGCAAATAAATAATGTTAATGAAAGTCAATCAACATGGAAGTTAAAAATAAATTTCACCTACCATTTGACAATCTTGTATCTGTCTGTAAATTAATCAGAATACCAGCTAATAAACACATGTAAATATCTCACAAATCATGCCATTAATTATGCTAGAATGACTATATATACCATTGATTATTTACTGTAAAATACACAATGAATACAAATTATCTCTGAAACATTCTCTCAACTAACATGGTATCAGAGCCACTCTGCTATATCTGATCCTTTTTTTTTGTATTAAACTCTGTTTTCTTTTTTTTTTTCTTTTCAAACTGTTGCACAACTGAAATCATTTCATGCATACGTCAAATAATTTGTTTTGATCATACCATTACAAAGAAATCATCACTAGAAAAATTTCAAGACCAACTGAACCTCTAAAAGACGCTCCACATACTCTCACGCGCCGGCCAAACATCTTGCACTGTTCCTCACGCGCCACACGCGCTGCACGCGCCATCCTGAGGTTGAAGACGACCACGTCATCGACACGTCAGCGCCAGGTGGTGACACGTCAGTCCATGTATACGACACGTGTTAGGTCCACGTCAGTATCTGTTCCACCCGAATCCGCACTCTGCCCGACCCGAATCCGCGCTCTGCCCGACCTGAATCTGCGTTCTGCTCAACTCGGATCCGCGCTCTGCACTATTCAGAATCACCTGTTGACCGAACCGGTCCAGAAAATTTTGATCGTCCGGTTCAACTATTTTTCAACCGGTTCTTAACAAAATCAAACCGGTTCCTAAAGTTTTTGGACTTTATGAATCCAAATTTGGCCTCTGTTTTGTCAAATTCCAGCTCTATCATCCATTTTCTTTTATATTTCTTAAAATGGATAAAATAGACGTTGCAAAACCAATTACAACAATTTTGACTGGATCCAACTACAATGTTTGGGTTCAAGGAATGAAAAGTTTCTTGATTGGGCGCAAGCTCTGGCGTATAGTTACCGGAGATATCACTAAACCCACAAAAGAGCCAAACGAACCAGATACCAAATTCGAAGATCGCCTCGAAGATTGGGATAGCAAAAATCATCAAGTTATCACTTGGTTCCGCAACACATCGGTTCCATCCATTCACATTCAATTTGCTGAGTTTGATACGGCAAAAGAAATATGGGATTTCCTAGCAAATCGATATCAAACTACTGGTCTTGCACACTATTTTCAACTATGGACTACTTTGCACAATCTCAAACAAGAATCTGGTTAATCTGTCAATGATTTTCTGGCACAAGTTCAGTCAATCTGGAATCAGTTATCTCAGACAAAGATTAGTGAAGATCATCTTCACCTAATCCAAGTTCTTATGGCTCTTCAACCAGAATATGAAGCTGTGCGTGCCTCTCTGCTACATCGACATCCTCTTCCAACTTTGAACATGGCTGTCCAAGAACTTATCATTGAGGAAACACGCCTTGGTCTTGGCAAGCAATCAAATTCTGAATTAGCTCTTGCAACCACACGATCTTCAAATCTGAGGAATAGCAATCAACTATGTAAGAATTGTAATAAACCTGGTCATAATTTTGCTAATTGCCCTACTGTAGAATGCAGATACTGTCATGATCATGGTCACATTCTTGAGCATTGTCCAACTCGTCCACCACGACCAAAGGGTGGATATTCTAAAACCAAGCCTTTCTCCAAAATTGGATCGACTTCAGTCAGTGCTGCCATCACAAAAACCTCTACTGCCATCACAATGAATGATCTTGAGGCCTTACTCAAACAGGTTATCTCTTCCAACTCCTCTGCCACTATGTCTGTCATTCCAGGTAATTCAAATTGGCTTTTTGACTCTGCCTGTTGTAACCATATGACCACTGATATTAATATCTTGTTCTCCACTACACCTACTTCTTCCTTACCCCCATACAAACAGCAAATGGAACTAAAATGCACATCACTCATACTGGTCATGCCTCTACCTCTAATCTTAGCCTTTCAGACACTTACTATATCCCAAACCTGTCATTGAATCTTATCTCAGTTGGTCAATTATGTGAAAAAGGACTAAATGTGAATTTTTCTCATTCTGGTTATCAGGTACAGGATCCGCAGACGAGGCAGATTCTTGGGGCGGGTCGCAGGGTGGGACAATTATTTGAGCTCATATTTCTTTATCTTCCTCAACGATCTGTTTCTGCCGCTACTACTACCACTTCTCCTATTCTTCAATGGCATCTTCGCCTTGGTCGTGCTTCTGCCAATAAAATTCAGTCTTTAATTTCTCGAGGATTGTTAGGTTCCATAAAATTTGTGTCATTTCAATATTTAGAATGTCAACTTACCAAACAACCTGCATTATCTTTTAATCATAATAATTCCATTTCTGTCAGTCCATTTGATTTAATTCATTCTGACATTTGGGGACCTTCTCCTGTTTCTTCAGTAAATGGTTTCCTTTATTTTGTGTTATTTATTGATGATTATTCTCGTTTTACTTGGATATATTTCTTGAAAAATCGTTTAAAGTTACCACATATTTATGTTACATTTGCAAATATGATTAAAACTCAATTTTCCTCCACAATTAAAATTCTTCGCACAGATAATGCCATGGAATATCAGGAATCATCTTTGCTTCATTATCTTCAACAATAAGGCACAATCATTCAACGTTCCTGTCCTCACACTTCGCAACAAAATGGCCGAGCTGAACGAAAATATCATCATATTTTAGACTCTGTTCGTGCTCTTCTTCTCTCCGGTTCCTGTCCAGAAAAATTTTGGAGAGAAACAGCACTCACTTCTGTTTATAATATTAATCGGGTACCTACCTTAGTACTCAAAAATCTATCTCCTTTTGAAAAATTGTATGGCAAAATTTCAAACTATAAAATCCTTAAGCCCTTTGGTTATGCATGTTTTGTTCTTTTACAACCTCATGAACATACCAAATTAGAACCTCGTGCTCATCTATGTTGTTTTTTAGGTTATGGGATTGAACACAAACGATAACCGATGTTGGGATCCTATTTCTAATCGACTTCGCATTTCTAGACATGTTACTTTTTGGGAAAACACCATGTTCTCCTCTCTATCTAAGTTTCACACTTCAGTCGCTACTAACTCATTATTTTTTACAGACCCTTCTGTCGAGTTATTTCCTACCTCTGTTACAGGTGATGTTGCTACAATTGAGCCTGATACATCCCCACCTGATCCGCCTGAACTAGCTCCAACTGTTGATTCTGCACCTACCCATGACTCTGAATCTTCACCTACTCCTGACACCAATCTTCGTCGTTCAAGCCGGGTAAGAGAAACTCCTAGTTACCTTCAAGATTTTCATTGTTATTCTGCCATTGCAACTCTTCACGAGCCTCACTCTTATCGTGAGGCTAGTACTGACCCTCTTTGGCAGCAAGCTATGACTGAGAAAATTTAAGCATTAGAGAAAACTCACACTTGGGATCTAATTGATCTTCCTCCAAATAAAATCCCAATTGGTTGTAAATAGATCTACAAAATCAAAACTCACTCTGATGGGTCTGTAGAACGTTACAAAGCCCGTTTAGTAGCCAAGGGATATACTCAAGAATATGGCATCGACTATGAAGAAACCTTTACTCCAATTGCTCGGTTGACATCTGTTCGTAGTCTATTAGCCATTGCTGCAGTCCGTAAATGGAAACTTTTTCAGATGGATGTTAAAAATGCCTTTCTAAATGGTGACTTATTTGAAGAAGTTTACATGAAACCTCCTCCTGGATATCACTCTTTTCATAAAGTCTGTAAACTTCGCAAAGCTCTATATGGACTTAAGCAAGCTCCTCGAGCATGGTTTGCCAAATTTAGTTCAACTCTTACTCAATTTGGCTTTGTCTCCAGCAATTATGATTCAGCCTTATTTGTTTGCCACACTGATCATGGAATTATATTGTTGTTGCTTTATGTTGATGATATGATTATTGCAGGTAGTGACAAATCTGGTATTTCTGAAGTCCAAACTTATCTCAGCCAGCATTTTGAAATGAAGGATCTTGGCACTCTCAGCTATTTTTTAGGTCTTGAAGTTGCTTATAATTCTCAAGGCTACTACTTGTCCCAAGCAAAGTATGCATCTGATCTCCTTTCCCGAGCAGGTCTAACTAACAGCAAAACTGTTTCAACTCCTTTGGAACTCAACTATAAACTTACTCCTCTAGATGGCACTCCTCTTGATGATCCTACTTTGTATCGTCAACTCGTTGGAAGTCTTGTTTATCTCACTGTTACTAGACTAGATATATCATATGCTGTTCATCTGGTTAGCCAATTCATGACTGCTCCTTGATCCTCTCATTTTGTTGCCGTCATTCGGATCCTTCGTTATATCAAAGGAACCATTTTTCATGGACTACATTTCAATGCCAATACTCCCTTGGTATTATCTGGCTATTCGGATGCTGACTGGGCTGGTGATCCAACTGATCGTCGGTCAACCACTGGTTATTGTTTCTTTTTGGGAGATTCTCTTATTTCTTGGAAAAGTAAGAAACAAACTGTCGTTGCTCGCTCAAGCACCGAATCTGAATATCGTGCTCTTGCTGATACTACATCAAAATTACTTTGGTTGAAACGATTACTCTCTGATATGGGTATCAACCATCACTCTGTCACTATACTTCATTGTGACAATCGAAGTGCAATCCAGATATCTCACAATGACGTATTTCATGAGCGAACAAAGCACATTGAGATTGATTGTCATTTTATCCATCATCATGTTCTTCAAGACACCTTTATCTTACAATCAGTCCCATCTGCTCATCAAACGGCAGATATTTTCACCAAAACACATCTTCCAACTCGCTTTCAGGATCTTCTAAACAAACTCAAGCTGGCCTCCACTGTACCACATTAAGTTTGAGGGGATGTTAATGAAAGTCAATCAACATGGAAGTCAAAAATAAATCTCACCTACCATTTGACAATCTTGTATCTGTCTGTAAATTAGTCAGAATACCAGCTAATAAACACATGTAAATATCCCACAAATCATGCCATTAATTATGTTAAAATGGCTATATATACCATTAATTATTCACTGTAAAATACACAATGAATACAAATTCTCTCTGAAACATTCTCTCAACTAACAAATAATATAAAGAGAAAACCAAAATATATTAAATTTACCATAATTGGTATAGATTTGCTACTAATTATGCACATTAATTCACTTATTAGACCCCTTTTTTTTTTTTTGCCAAATACTGATTAGACGATTTTAAGTTATCAAATATACCTATTTTGTAATTGGGAAATTCTCAAATGTTAAGATAACTACAATTTTATTCATTGATTGGCCATTTATACCGTGAAAATAATAATAATAATAATAATATAAAGCAAAAATTGAAAACTACATTTAAAAAAAAAAAAAAAAGAACCGATGCCACAAATAAAATGACAAGAGAAGAAATTATATATTGGATTTTTTAATTGACAACTGGCACTGCTACACTGTCAAAAAACAGCTTTTTTTCTGACTTTAACGTGTCAACCTCTCCTTGCTCGTGACATTTTCACCATACCTCCTTTGTTCACTCTATCGTCACTGCTTCCTTTACAGTAGTAGTTTATAGAGAGAGATCAATCAACCTCTCTGTCACGTGACCCCCGCCCGAACCACCGCCTCCACCAGCTGGCCACGTAGGCTCGGACAACCGTTTGTCTCCGGACCTAACTCCAATAAACAACAAAAAAACAACATTAGAAAAAAATAATAAACAATTAATAAAATATTAAAATATTATCATACACACACACGCACACTTTCTCCATGTAGCAGCAGGGACACTATACACATTACAGAGAAAGAGAGAGAGAGAGAGAGAGATATCATAATCTTTAATTCTTCTTCTTCTCAGAGAAGCCAAAATAATGAAAAAGAAGAGTGTAATTAGAGAGAGAAAGATTCAAGAAGAAGATTCAAAGAAATAGTCTTTAGTCTTTCTTTTGTTGCTTCTCTTCAAAGCCACTCTCTAAAATTGTAATCTTTTGATGCTAATAGTTTCGCCATTAAAGCTTTCACGCCATTTCCCACGAGAAATTGCTTCTCTTCTTCTCTCACGGAAAAGCTTTTTTCTTACCTCAAAAGCTTACTCTGTTCTTCTTCTTCTTCTATATATAACGCTTCACTTTCCAATTTCTTCTTCAATTCTTTCCAAATGTCAAACCACAAGAAGCTTATTAGAGCTACAGTGTCTAACATTTTCTGGGTTTTCTTTCTTCTTCAATGTAAATTCTTTGCCAATGCAATTTTGGACCCAATTGATTTCTTGGCTCTGCAATCTATTAGAAAGGCATTAGATGATATGCCGGGCTCTAATTTCTTTTCTTCTTGGGATTTCACGTCTGATCCTTGTAATTTCGCCGGTGTTTATTGTGAGGCTGATAAAGTTATCGCTCTTAATCTCGGTGACCCAAGAGCCGGCTCTCCAGGTCTAACTGGCAGGCTTGATCCTGCTATTGGTAAACTCTCGGCTTTAGCAGAGTTCTCTGTTGTTCCCGGTCGAATCATTGGTTCTTTGCCAGAGTCGCTCTCCCAATTGAAAGACCTCCGATTTCTTGCCGTCAGCCGAAACTTTCTCTCAGGCCAGATTCCAGCCACTTTAGGCCAGTTACGAAATGTTAAAACTCTTGATCTCAGTTACAATCAGCTCACTGGAGCTATTCCTCGCTCTATCGGTACCATACCGGCACTATCCAATGTCATTCTGTGCCATAACCGACTCTCCGGTTCGATCCCTCCGTTTCTCTCCCAGTCTCTAACTCGGCTCGATTTGAAACACAACGATTTCACCGGTTCACTTGCACCATTTTCTCTCCCTCCTTCGATTCAATACCTTTCTCTTTCCTGGAACCGGCTCAGTGGTCCGGTGGATCGGTTACTAAGCCGGTTAGACCAGCTAAACTACGTGGACCTAAGTATGAACCAGTTCACGGGCGGCATTCCGAGTCGGATCTTCACATTTCCAATAACCAACCTTCAGCTGCAGAGAAATCAATTTTCCGGTTCAGTTCAACCGGCAAATCAGGTGACAATCGGGACCGTTGATCTTAGCTACAACAGATTGTCGGGTCAAATATCATCCATGTTCTCGACTGTACAGAATTTGTACCTGAATAACAACCGGTTTACGGGTCAAGTCCCAGGAAGTTTCGTGGATCGTTTATTGGCCGCGAGCATACAAATATTGTACTTGCAGCACAATTATCTAACGGGGATTGAGATTAATCCAACGGCTGAGATCCCATTGAGCAGCTCATTATGTTTGCAGTATAATTGTATGGTCCCGCCTGTACAAACACCCTGCCCGTTGAAGGCCGGCAAGCAGAAGACTAGGCCTACTGCACAGTGCAACCAGTGGAAAGGGTAAAATTGGAATTTCAGAATATAATTGAGGGCAAGATGGGAAGAATGATACAAATAGGTTTATATTTTGGGTTTTGTTTTTTTTCTTGAAGAAAAATCATTTTGTGGGTAATTTTCGTTATTCATTGATTTAATATATTTTTTTTAAGTGAAATTTTTAGGTAAATGATAAATAAGGAAGATTTGTGGATACTTTGATGAGAAATTGTAGTTATTTATGGGATTTGGGATTTCAATGCTACTATTAATTAATATATATATATATATATAGGATTTTTTTGAGCAATAAGAATGTTCTGATTTGTGCAATTATTCGTAATATTTTGGTAATGTAAATAATATTTTTACATTTCTTATATATTGGAGAGAAATTTATGTGGATGAGTGTGTTTTTTGCCTTTCCTGTTTATTGTCGTATGGTGAAGACAATAAAGTCTCTCCTTCCCTTTATTAAAAAATAAAGATTAAAATAAATATTTGGTGAAAAGAAAGTAGTAAGTATTATTGTCTCCTAAGTCCTCAGGGAAGGAGTCAAATTTATCAATGTACAATTTGGATGAAGATTCGGATTCGAGTCTTGCTTCAATATATTCTGATTCTCTTTAAAATATTTATCATTTAAAATTTAAATATATATATTAAAAAAATTATTAAATTATCATAATTTTAAAATTAAAAAATATTTTTATTAATTTTGATATAAAAAATAAAAGTAATTAATGAAAAATATTTAAATGATCAGTAATTAGAAGTAAAGTTAAAAAAAATAAATATACAGTTGAAAAAAATAAAAAATAAATTCTTAAAATTATAAAATGACAAATAAATTAAAAAAAAATTGTGTAAAATGATAAATATTTTGGAACGAATAGAATAATAATTTATTAATTTAAAAAAAAAAACTCACTTACTCTTTACTCTAGATTGAGATATTTTATGGTTAATTTTTTTTTTAATAAAATATCAAAATATCCTTAATAAAGTTGTTTAAATTTGAGTTTTAGGTATTCTATACATTATTTAATTTTTAGTACTACAAATATTATATGAATTTGTTAAATTAAATTTCAATACAAGTTTAAAAACATGCTACTGAATTAATAATCATTTAGCTCGATAGTGTTGGAATTCTCTTTAACACTATAAAATACAAATTTAAATTTTCAATTAAAATTAAATTAATCAAAAAAATTTATATATGTCTTGTTACGTTAATAAGTAAATGATAAATTGAATATCTATCTCATATATAAAAATCAAAAATTTAAATTATGATATAAAAGAAAACTGTTAAAAGACATATCCTAAACTTGGTAAAAGTAGAAAAAATGAGTAATTAAACTTAAAACATTTAATATGTTTCCGATTGAACTAGCAGGAAAAAAAATTCATGCAACATTATTATTTGTATTTATATTGTTTCTGTTCAATAATAATGAATCCACGAATCAGTGGTTTAACAAGTTTTTGGCCAACCCATTTAAATAACTCATATTTTCCATTATTTTTCTCCTTCTCTCTAAACATATGTTTGTTTATAATTTTCAGGATAAAATACTATTTAACCCCTAAAATTTGATCTAATTAATAAAATGGTCCATTCATTTTAAGAAACTAACTAAATAATTCTTGAAGTTTTGTTTCCATTAACTAAATGATTCTTCTTATGCTTTTTCTATTAAATTTAGTGAAAAGACTCAAATACTCTTTATTTTTTCTTAAATTTTCCCCTTTTTGCCATACAAATAAAAATCTATATATATATATATATAATAGAAGCTTACATGAACATAATTAAATAAATTACAAAAATAATAATAATAATAATAACATTATTCTTTTCTATAATCCTTTTAATCCCACCCACTTAACTAAATGATTTTTTTTTTATATAGTAAAATTTAATTAGACTGCAAAGTATATCAACGTCAAATTTAACATGTAAAATTACTTTTTCTTTTAGAAAATATGTGATACTACCTTGTTACTATTAAACTAAGTAAAAGTTAAAAATAACTAAATAATTTAATTTCGTTCATTTTCTATCATTTCCTTTGATTTTCTTTAAAAAAAAAAAAAAAAGCCAGAAGAAGAAGAAATAAAAAGGAAAAGTGGAGATGAGAGGCTCAAATAATGGAGATGGTCCTATGCTTTATCATCAGCCTGTGAATGTAAAATCAAAACTTGGGGACAGCTAGATTTCTGAACTAACATTCATCATTCCCTTTAAGCATTCCTTCTTCTGCAACCCTTTAATTTTCATCTACTCTCATTTACTCGATAATAATTGGACAAAACCAATTATTATTATTATTATGCAATTAAAAAAGAGATTCGGTCACAAAAATAAACTCTAAAAAAAGTAAAAATAAATACGTTTTTTATTCAATAACATTAGAATCATTTTCAAAACTATTAGTATTGTACTTTAAATTCGATAGTTTTAGTTAAATTAAATTTAATATTATTATTATTATTTTTATAACTGTGAGATTACTGCGTTTCAACCATCTCCATTGAAATTTAATTAATATGTATAGCATGTGTTATGGGATAAATTGAACATAGCCTGAGGTTATAGTATTTCATCTACCCACTTCTAACTAATAGTTGTTGAAGACAAAAAGATAATGCTTAGGCTATGTTAAAAAGAAAATTGGATTAGGTGGGGTTGGCTAAGATTTAAACTTCAGGGGGTTGGGGCACATGGAGCAGACCAAAGTTCCATCCCCTGAAGCAGAGCCCAAGGATCAATCTTATATTTTATATCTCAAATTCCTCTCTTTTTTTTTTTTTTTTTTTTTTTCATATATACCTGTTGTCTGGGCTTAGATGGGGGAAGTTCCAGTATCAGTATGCAATCTGTCAAAAAGTTAAAAGAACCCACTTCCCATGATGAGCTTTTTCAAATTGTATATATATTTGTTAGGTCAATCACTTTTTATTTTTGGGTTATTTCTTCTTTATTAAATTAATGTGTTCGTTTTGTGCGTCTGTTTTCAATTCTTTAGTCCTAAAGAGGTTCATAAGAAAAACCAGCTAGCAAGACAATTACTACATGCATGAAGTTTAAAATATAATAAAATTAATCTTAATAATTAATGAAAATTCAGAATTTAATATTGATTATTGAGATTAAAACACATGAGATTTGCTATGTTACTGTCAGGTAAAGTAGTATAATAAATAAATAAATTAACTCTCACAGTTTTATATATGTATATGAAAGTTACCTCTGTAGTTATTCAGGCAAATTAGCAACATATTCAATTTTATTTTCTTACAATATCCTTTCACTTGTTCTTTAAATGGCAACAAAATTAAAGACACTTAAATAAGATAAAATCTTATTTTTAAAATAATTTTTTTAAACTCAAAATAAATACAGAATCACTCACTTGGATTGCTTTTCTGTAATTTTCCTATACATAACTTTTTAAACCTACCTTGTGATTTTATACTAAAACTTTGAAACCCATTAATAATCCAAGAATAAATTCATTTGTCATTTATCTAAAATAATCCTAGGGCTATTATATATTGGATTATTATTATAAGTTAAATATTCTAATAAAAAAGCATAATTAAAATGGACAAATTATGGGCTTAAGTTAGATTCTGCTTCCACTTTCCCCATTAACAAGCAGGCAAGAAATCTGTGTCAAAACTTTTTCATGTTTTCCAGGCATTTAAGTAGGGGCCCTCAAATCTCATATATCTTTTTTATGCTGCCTCTTTTCTTTTAAAGGGTCCCCTAATTAACCCCATCTTTAGCTTTAAGGTTCTTTCTCAATTAAAGCCATTCATTGATTAGGTAATTATTCAAAGTGTTAATACCACTTCCTGAAAATGGGCCCTCCATGTTTGTGTCCCCTCCTCATGATGGTATTGCCATGGGCCTCCTTAGAACTCATCGTTTCCCTTGCTGTGTATGCAGCCTCCAACTCCTTCCCATTAGGCATTAACATCAAATAACACTTTTTACGAGTGCTTGTCTCAAAATTAAGGGTCGATTTCACATTATTATTTGTAAATAATAATTTTTAAAATAATAAAAAAAATATTTTCTATTTAAATTTGAAAATTGTATTTTAAATTTTTTTTTTCAAAAGCAATTTTATATCCATAAAAATCTAAATAATGACAAATAGTTATTTTTTATCGTTTTAAAGCTATTATTTATTTAGCATAACAATACCAAATTAGTCCTAAAAACTTAATATATTGAATATATATATATATAAAGGGACCCTCTTTCGCGACTTGTGAGTGATAAACACTTCATCTTGAAGTAGACACAATGATTAATGTATTGCTTCAGTTTCATTTTAGAAATCATTTTCTTTCCTTTCCCAAGAAGAAAAAAAAATTCTTTTTTTTTTTCTTTACTTTTTCCACCTTTTATTATCATCTAATTGAAATAGGAAAACGAGATAAAAATGTTGTTTTGATAAATATTTTGATGTTGCTCAAAACTTAGTTTTATTCTCTAATACACTAAATAAAAATTGTTGTCAACTATTTGTTGATATATAAGAGTAACACATATTATATATTTTAAATTAATATTATAATCAATTAAATTCAATGAATTTCATACAAAAAACATCACATTTCATTATATATAATGAACGCTCGTTATAAAAAATATTACTTTCATTATAAAGTCAGTCATTTTCGTTATCTTTCAAACATTCAAGTAGAAGTAAATGCTCGTTACACATATATAATATATGTTATCTATTGAGCGACTTTTAACACATAAGAAAAGATTACGTTTATTTATAGAAATCACCAATATTATTAGAGCAAAATAATGAACATTACTAAGAAATAATAATTGTTATTATGGTTTTCAAACAAAATTTGAAAACATTTTAGCCGTTGAAAATGAAACGAGATTTATTATATGTTATTTTCACAGAAGAACAAACATACTTTCGAAGTGAAATTGAAAACTTATATATATGTGTTGTTCCTACTGAAGATTAGGACAATTTTAAGTGCATTTGAGCAAATTCTAAATTCAGTAGTTTCAACTCTTTCTTATTCTGTTTTTAGAGCAACTGTACTTTCATTGAAATTTTTCAATGTTCTTTTTATTACAACTAGTATGCTTAAATATTTTTCTTTGAACCAGCTTATTTGTAAATTTTGAGAGACTCTAAAAGCTCATATCTCTTGTATCTAATGGGAGAGGTAGACTAGAAAGAGAGATTTTAAAGAAAATAAATAAATAAGAAAGAAAGCAATTAACAAGAGTTTTCAATTTTATTATAGGTGTCTTGTGCAGAAAAAACGAAATAGAATGAAACTTTAAAAATTAAAAATTAAAAACGAAAGGGAAAAGTGGGCGTTAACATGCCGAAAGTATTTTAGACAGCGGCAGATGAAGGAATACGCTAGAATTTCCAAAAATATGAAAGACATCAGATCCCAATCATTATTTGTCGTGCAATCATTTCTGTCATGTTGCATTTTAATAAAAAAAAATTTAAAATTCAATCATTTTGAATTTCATTTTTTGATTTGGACTCGTCTTAGATTTATGTTTTGTGAGAGTTTTGATATTTTATTTCATTTACTTTGTGTTTTTTTTTAATAATATTTTAATATACATGAATTTTTCTTTTTTATTTTTTAAAATCATATTTAAATATTACATGTTGATCATTTCAAATATATTATTAAAAAAAATGAGTGAAGGTTATTATCTATAGACTAATAAAAAAAAATTTTATATATTAATTTATTTAAATTTTTAATTGAAACTTAAAAAATAAAATGACATGGAAAAAAATTTATTGAGATGGTTTCATATAAATTTAATTTTTTTATGAGATGGCTTCATATAATTTAAATTTTTGAGTCATTTGCATATAGTTAGAAGAAAAAATATAATTTTCAATAAAAATCTTGAGCACCTTAAACATTATTGACTGCTAATAGACAATTTAACCTCAAGATAAAGCGAGTTTTCTATTGATTTAGAAAATTCAAACAATGCTTTAGGTACAAAAGTCTCCACATTGGAGGTTATTTATGTACATGTCTAATCTTGCAGATGTAAAAATCATTGATTCATATTATATACTAATTACATATTATTTGAATGTGAAGAAAACGGAAAATTAGTACTTAAACAACATATATTTACTACATAAATATTGCAAGGAGATCGTCTTTCAGTAAAATTGCCGTCTACGAATTCTCTTCTTGGTTGCAGGGATTGGAGCTTCTCCATTCCCAGGAAATTCCCATTTAACAATATCCCCATCCCAAGAAGAGCTAACCAGCATTGGATAATAGGGGTGCCAACTACAATCCCTTACAGGCGATTTATGGTGTTTGAGTACTGCTACTTTGTCTCCCGTGACCTATGTAGAATTCAAGTTACAACTGATACGAGAGTGTACTCGAAAATTATAAGACCGAACACACAAGCCTCATGATTGGCATTCACGTAAGAACATCAGAAAATCATTTTGGTGCATAAACGAATTGTATAATCGAACTTCATGACCATTTGCAGAGAATACATCATGCATGTATATTCATCCAATGAACCAACTATTCTTTATCATGTCCTCATTATAATTGAAGAGTTTCACATTTGTACTAGTGTGAATGCAATTCATAATTCACACTAACTGGTGATTTCTATATATTCTTTCATGCAATAAATTATTAGCTCACGAGCATTGAGTGCTCGAATGATTCACCAAATGAACCCATCATAAAGCAACATCTTCAGTTTGCAATAAAAAGGAGAGGTTAAAGCACACATACAAAGCAAAAAGCAGCAGCAGCAGATTCGATTACTTACCAAGTCATATACATAAACGCAGGAATCATGAGAGCCAGTGTATATATACTTTTGGCCAGTGCTGCAAAAATATTAAAGAAAATGTGATCAGATTAGAAATAACCCATTATGATCCATTTAATATTTAAATGTCCCATATACATCCACCCACCAGACCACTGCTACCGTCACCCACTGCCAATCAGGAAACTTTTTGGTTACGATCCAATTAAATTCGTCAAAACATTATAATAGCAACCCGATCATATTAATTTGAAATTTTACAATGCTTTGGCCTTATCTCTAGGCGTCCTCCTTGCTACAAGTATTTAGTCAAGCATCGTCCTCCTTTTAGTTTATGAAGCTATCTTGTATGATATACAGGGCTAGACGTCCCAATAAAAGTGATATATGAAAAATATCATGGTGGGGTGTTGGGGATGATAGGTTGTCAGTAAGGGGTACCATACCCAACCCTTATCCATCTACATATTAATCGGTTGACTGCATCTATGACCCATTTATTACCCATATTCTTATTAAAAGGTGGGTAAATGGGTGTAAGTGCATTTTGCATCCCTATGTCTAGCAACTAGCATTGCCAAACTGGCTTCAGATTTTATTGCTCGATGAGAAGAATAAAGGAACATGTCACGAGTCTAATTAAATTATGACAGTCTCAGGTGGCAGAAAGTCATATCAGTCTTGGACTAGCATTGGCCAAAGAGCTTCTGAACTTCCAAATAAGTAAATGACCATAATCGAACTACCAGGAGAAAAGAGGGGGAAATCAACACTCACCTATATGTGGGGGAAAAGTAGCAGCGAATAAGAGTGCGCAAGACTGAATGACCTTTATATGTAGCCACTGACTGATCACCTGGGTGTTTCAGATCTCTTGCCTGCGGAGGATAGTCCATCCATCTGTAGTCCCATTCATAATTCCTGAACCCTAAATTGCTGTATTCAGGGAAGAAACATTACCTGTTTAGTGAGGGTCCAAACAGTTTTCTGTCTGAAAATTATTTTAAGCTTTTCAGTAACTCAATTTAACTTAACAATCTTGTCCATGATCATGCTTAGGAGTTGGCGTTGATTAACAGTTGCAACATGATGCAAATATCAAAGACGCATAAACAACATCATGCATCTTAACATCTGGTTACACATTTACAAATAAAAAACAGATTTTGAGGGCACCATATAAGATAAAGTAAGCATACCAAGTTGCATTAGAAGCCATTTTCCGGATATCCCAAAGTTTGATAGCCTGATCTTTACCATTAGAGAGAAAATAACGACCATCTCCACGGCTGTCAAGAAATGTAACGCCTTCTAGGTGTCCCACTAGGACTCCTGCTGGCTTTCCTGTTGCAATAAAGCAACGCCTATCCCACACCTATAGAATATTAAAAGTTATCCGATATCCATTTTAAGGATCCAGGATCCACTGTCCAGTAATTAATATTGCAAAATAAAACATATCTACCTCCAGCTACTTTTTAGTGACACTTTTAAGGTTTATTCACAAAACTTTTTTATGCTGCTAACTCGGTGTTTGATACAGAAACATGGAGATGAAATGGTCCTGTGACCCTATATTAGACTATTAGTCAATTTGGCATGCGACTGATGTACAAAACTACTTTGGAAAGTCCTTAAAACAACTGTGTCAAAGTTCTAAGGCAAAAGGATCTTAGGAGTTAGTACACAATAGTCCCTTGTGCTGAACTATGAGTCTATAACAACCATGCTACAACCAGTATCCCTGCTGCCAATTCCTTCAGGAGGGTTACATTCCACCTGATATTCCTCATTCAATATCTTTTGAATAGCACTGCCATCATGTTTTCAAGGGGGTGGATACTAATCTCCTTACAGCCAAAACTACTGACCAAATAATCAGATTACAGTGCTTCCAACTGCAAAGCCATGGAGACCATGACCAAACATCATATGTTTTCATGCCAAGAAGCCAAACCAATTTACTCTGCACTTCTAATACCGTCGTTATTCTTGCTACTTTTAGAACACGGAAGGATAATTGTCAAGTGTGCGCAATGTGATCCATTTCATCAGTCAATGACCTAAGCAATTTTGCTTCTAAATATAAACCACAAGAAGACAACTTCTTTCACTCTGAATAACATATCATCACAAAATTACTAATTATTTCAGCAAACAAGCCTAACAACTAAAAAATTTCAATTCAGAAAAAGCTTCATCCAAACTGCCCAACAATCAAGAAACAAATTTGAGGAACCAGGTTTTAATGAGAAAATAAGTCCTTGAAGATGCAAATTATATATAAATGAAAAATATGAAATAATTAGTAATTTTGAAAAATATGAATATGCAAAGAAGATAACTTCCTAGAACTTCAAACACAAGTAATTAAACTCACCTTACAGAGATTATCATCACTTCCAGAATAGATAAGATGGCCACTTTCATCAGCGAAACATACAGTGTTAACATCTGACTGCATCATTCAGAGCAAAATAAATTTTAGAACCTCTTTGAGTCCACATTCCAACCTTGTTCATAGAAGACCCATTGAAACTTCATCACAAAAGGAGAGATGATGGAAAGAAAGAAACTCAAATTTAACCCCCTTCCCCCCTAAAAAAAAAAAAAATTCATGCAATATCCTGTGATCTAAGCCAGTTGAATTTACACAGGAACACAACTCATATCCTTTCCAGGCTTCTTAGTAGCCTCATTTCCCCCATATATTCAAATTCTTTGCTATTAAATATTAGTTTAGTTAGTACATGGACAATAAAAACATGAACGGCAAAATCACAATCATCTGGTATGATGATGTAGCTCTAATTAAGCTTTACCTCTCAACTTGCTGAAATATACTGTGCAGAGCCAAAGGCAACACCATGAATGTGTGATTACAAATGAATTTCAGACTGAAAGGAGGTAGAAGTGAGAAGTGTGCAGACAATTTCACCACAAAAAGCCGTGTCAAATTCTTTCATCAGCATATCATCATGAGCAAATATCAACTTGACTCATAAACTTGAAATATTATGTGTGCCATCTTAGGCTCTTTGATTTTCAATAATTTCTTTCACTAGTTCAGATAGACACCAAGTGCTAATGTGTGTCTGCAGGGTCAGAGACTACATGTGTGATATTTTTTGCTACTTGCAGAAAAGGAATATGGAAATGTACAAAATTTGCAGGAATAAATGGATGTCAGAAATTTCCATACGGTAAATAATCAAGTGAACATTATTTAAACCAAATAGGGAAAGATCTTCAGAAGGCGCTTATCATGATTGTGAACATACAGCATGTGCTGAAATTCGAAGTGACAGCTTATTTGCTTCAATGTCATAGACATATATTGAATCATCACTACTTCCTGCAACAAGTTCACGTCCATCAGTGGAAAATTTCACAGAGAAGATTCCAAAAGAATAGCCCCCATCATCATCAGCAGAGAAGTCCAATCCGTCATGAATCTCCTGCAAAGTATACGGAATCCAAATGTGAATGAATATTTTATAATATATATAAGAAAAATCAGAACAAACAAATCCTTGGATCATGCATATTGGCTTTGCTCCCCACTTGAGATGGACAAAATCTCAGGTAATTAACGTTGACAGGAGCATGGTCAAGATTTAGGAACAGATCGTTTGACGGGTAAAAATAATGAGAAGACATCAGAGTATTGTATATTATCCCGCACTATCTTTCTTTGATTAATTCTACACGCATCAAAATATAAATAATGAACAACACATACTGTAATGTTTGCAAGTGACTGTGTTGCTGCAGACCCAACATCAACAATATGGACAATAGGTGACATGCTGGCATAGACCTGCAACAGCAAACTAATGTTCATTAAGACATATGAACAAGTATTGATATTCAGGCTCCAGCCCATTAAGGAGATATCCAGATATACAAACTCACAAGATAACGCTGATCTGGTGAAAGAGATGTATCAGTAACTGTCCAACGCAAACTTTTGGCAAGTATGTTCTTCTGAACTTTCCACCCTCTCTCCGCATTATATACTCTAATGTGGCTTCCCTGAAATGAGTATTTGTCAAAAACAGAAGGTAATAACAATAAAATGATCCTGAAAAATCACTGCAAGTCTTATAAACTTCCGAAATCCAATCACAAAACAAAGCAATAAACAGCATACCTGAAACCCAGCAACAAAAAGAGAGCCATCAGCTGAGAATTGTGAAACATAGGCCCTGCTGGTCATCTGATCAATAAGCCAAGGTCCATTGACTGGCAAATATCTTCCAAGAATATGACAACGATCAGCTGCAGAGAACCTCCCCCTTCCTGAATAGTTAGCTTCTCGACCTGCCAACATCTTAACTGTGGAAACAGGCAACTCCCTTTTCCCAGGTATCACTTTGGCAAGCCGTTCATGAGGGCTTGAATTCAACTTGGTGAGAGAAGAAATTTCATGATCTAAATTAGTCAACGATTTGTTCGATGTCTGACCATTACCAATTTCGTTTATGGTATTACCTCCATCACAATATTCTGAATCAATCTCCAGTCTACTCATGGCATAACCCATTTCATCTATGGAATCCCAACTGGGAATAAAATACATTTTACTTCAACACAAAACACAATATTTTGCAGTGTAGAATCATTGACAATATTACCAAGCTTTCATATCACATTAATTTATCAAGTTAATTTAAGATTCTGAGATGCAACCCCTGCAAGAGTTAAAAATTTAGAACTCTTCTTTAGTTCCAAAATTCAAGGATAAAGAACTCTAACTAGAATCTATCCATCTATCCAATAAAAGCTGGCACGTGCCAACACACTGCCTTTTACTCATGACCAACATAATATCATGCATCTTCAGCCAGTTTTCAATATGAAATGAAGCAAAAAAGAAAACTTTTAAGCTATTTCTCAGAATTTATTTACTCAAAGATAAAAAATTAATAATTTCTCATACAAAGATGAACACAGGTACTCGTCTGCATTATCAGATTCAACTTTAACAATCAAGCAAAGCAATCACCAATTTCCACAACATAAAAAAATAAAATAAAAACCTAAAAAATCCACTTATTGCATGAAGCTTCAAACAAAGTATCTAAGCTGTAGATCACAAAAAAGCAACAAAGACGAAAATCAAAAAATTGAAATTGAAATTGAAAAAGAAGAAATAAGCACTCACCAAGAAGACCCGTTTTGGTTGGTAAATAAAGGGCATTCGAGATTCGGTGGATATGTATATATATATATATATATTTTATAGAGAAAAAAAAAATGTATAAAGATTTTTTGCTGTTCGTGTAATTATCTGCTTTTTTTTTTTTTTTTTTTTATTTTTTATGATCGTTTTCCGGACGTGTTGGTTGCCGAGTGACCACTTCGTATTTTCTGGATGGGATTACACAAAGTGCGAAGCCCATGAGAAATATTGTAATCTTCACCGTTGAATATAATGATGAATATTGTGTTAATATTATCTATGATCTTATTAAATTGTGGGTCCGTTGCTGGTGTATCCAGCGGTTGGACTCTCATCATCGCTTGCTCGCTTCTTTTTTATGTGAATTGATTTTTCACTTACTCCTCCTCTCCATCGTTGACCAACAAATTAAGGGTAGTTTCGACATTTCGTAATTTCAAAATCTTAAATTAAAAAAAAATAAAAAGTAAATTTATCTTGGGAAATGAATTTTGTATTCACAACGTGTATGATTTTTTTTTTATTTTTCACTATTTTCTCCTTTATTTTCTCTTCAATTTAAAAAAAATATTAATAAAAAAAATAAAATTTATTTTTCTTTTTTTCCAAATAAAAAATAATTGGATTTTATCTTTATTTTCAACTCAAATTTTATTTTCTCTCAAGGATAAAACTCAATTCTAAACTAATAACAATAATTTATTCTTATTTGACGTTGCTGTTGAGCCAACCCCATTATTGCATATTAAATGACCATAGAAATTGATCATATTAAATTAATGCATTTGGTCAATAAGTCATTTGGACCAAACCTTTTAAAAAAATGGAATTGTCCCTTTCTCCGTTAAAAAACATTCACATTTCTAATCGAAACTTGAAGGTGCATTATTATTCAAAAACTATTCAGCAAGGACCATAGGTCGCATAAAAGTGTGTAGGTTAGCAAATTTAAAAGGAAAAAAGAAAAACAATTTGTGTAAAATTGTTCAATAATTTCAAAATTATCACCTAACACACACACACACACACAATTATCTAGTTATATTTAATTTAATTTAAAATAAAAAATAATTATTTTTTAATATATAATTAATTATATTTAATTTAAATATGAAAAAATGAATTCAATTATAATAAAAAATAATAATAACATAATTACTATTTATATATTAAATTTACTTTGAATAAGGATACTGTTATTATTATTATTGCATATAACATCTTATTTAACAGGAATGCATAAACCGAATTATTTGTTATAAAAAATCGAAAATTTGAGCTGCTTGTTAAAGTTACAATGATGTCAAAATTAGAAAAAATGTGAATTTAGTATTGTAAATAGTAGTAACATTATTAAGCTAATTGAACTAAACTTATGTAATTCGAAATAGTTTTGTAATTATATCAACGGTTATTAACACGCTCAAGCTAAAGCTTAATTTTGAGTATATGAGTTGGCGATTCAAATAGCCTACAAGACACAAGGTAAGAGAGATTCAAAAAATGTGTTTGGAGGCCACTCAAATATTTTAATCAATAAAGGGTGATTAATCAGGAGAACTGAAATATTTATAGAGAGAAATAGTTATTTTACCTCACTAGTAGAGACAAGTAAACTATAAGGGATACTGACTAATTCGAATCCTTATTGGATTTTATATTCCTCGTTGTAATGTCCTAGTTAGAAACGAACTTAGGTGCTAATTATCAAAAAGCATATGAATTCTGAATCGTATCAGGAGATGAAAGTGAAATTCTTGTTGGATATGGTATCTAAATGACAATACAGTCATTTTAAGTAAGGTTGAGTATGGAACTCGGAGATATCAAACTATATTAAAAATATCTAGAACCGAAACTATTCATTGACCATTTGACTTTCTCTAAACCGAACCGTCCTGAAATTATTTTTTTGTATGGTTATGGAGATTAATAATTATCCGTACCAAAAACCGTACCGAACTGTTCCGAACCGAATAACCGAAACTATAATTGATTTAAAATATATATATATATACACACACACATTTTGATATTCAATTAGCAATATATTTTAAGAAAATTCAATAACGTATAAGTAAAATTTATTTTTTATTAATTATAAAATTTCAATTTCAAATTAGTTATTATATTACAACTTTATAGGTGTAAGCTAAATTTTAAAAAGAAAATTAATAATTTGTATAGTACTAATATTATTTTAAAATTTCATAAAAATTTAATAATTTGTATAATCCTAGTATTAATAATATGTCATGGTTAAAAACTAAAAAAAAATTAATTATTTTGTCCTATAAGAAATTTTTTAATGGGCAATAATAAAACAATATCGATTTGATTATATAACTTTAAAACAGTGATAATTCCATCTATTTATTTAATTGGTAACTATAATTAATTAAGTCAATCATTAAGTAATGTAATTATTTTATATAAAAATTTGATGCTATTTCTTTAATAGATTTAAATTTGTAATCTCACAATTTAAAAATTTAAGACCATTATATTATTAATTTATTATTGAGACTTATAATTTCATTGGTGATAATGTTAAATTTATAGTATTATATATTATAGTTAATTTTCATTCAATTTTAAGCATTAATTTTTATAATTTTAATCATAAATAAAGTAAAAATATAATAAAATTTTTAAGATATTACAAATTAGTTTAAGATGAAAATATATATATTTAATTATTTAAAAAAAAATCAAGATCTTTGTTTTATTCCATTTCGTACTGAATCATTCCGTTAGGCCCGAATCTCCGTACCGAACCATTTCGAAAAATTGGAACGATTTGGTAAAGAGATTATTATATTACGATATGGTTTCGGAGATTTAATTTTAAAATTCCCGAAATTTAGTTTGGTTTCGGAGATTTTTAAATCTCCGGATTCCTCCGAACTGTACTCAACTTCTTAAGTGATGCATACTGGCGATACGTAATTTTTGTCCTGATGAGCTCATACTCAGCAGAGGCGATCATTTCAGATAAAAGTGTAACAATTATTATGAATGTGCTTCTTATTCATGGTATGCAAGGAAAGGCGAAATTATATTTGTTTTTAGATGTTACTGTTACCGTTGATTTAGCTGCTCAAAAGAACAACTTTTGATTTAAATTCTATTACTTTAAGAGCTCTTGATTCAGTTGGTTTAAGGATTATGTAATTTGAGGAAAAAGCGAAGCTATTTTAATGTTCAAATTAAGTCTACACGCCCTTGCTTAACTTATTTAAGTAGAGTTATCATGTTTGGATAGCTGGATTCTTGGAATTGGTCATGCAAAATTATACATTGATATAAAATATTTGCTTACAAAATATTTATATTTAATTTTTTTTTATGAATTATAGTTTTATAAAATAAATATTTAATAAAGTATTATATTTTTGTATCGTGATATTACTCATATGAGTTTATGATTAGTTTTTATAGGCTGTTTATGTGTTTAAAGAGTCAAATGAAATACAAATACAGTAAAATATCAAAAATTACTATGTCAATAATATAATAAAAAAAGATGCAATTATAAATTTGTTAAGGAAGCAAATAAATCAGTGTCAAAAAAAAAATGATCAATTGTCTACAGGTAAAATCAGGATTAATACAGTAAAAATTCTACTTATACTCCTACTTAAATATTATGATATAGTTGATATAAAACATAGAAAAAAAAAGTAATAAATGGTTTTAGAATAGCCATAACGTTTACAATACAAAAATTATTTTATGATGTCGAATTAAAATTACTCACAATATTTCACAGTTACTTATCATCCTACGTATATTTTTATTTTAATTAAAATATTAACATTGATAATAAATAAAAAATCTCAATGATTAGTCATTAAAATTATAAAATTGTAAAATAATAAATATTAATGATAACTAATTATAGTTACATAGTGTAATATAATTAAAATTAATTGTACTTAAAAGATAATTAATTAATTCACCTATCTATTTAAAAAGAAAAGTTAAACTTAGATAAACATTATAATTAAAGATTATATTAATTAGTCAAATTATTAAAAGCTCAACTAGTACACAAAAGAACGAAAAAAAAGTGATCATTTGTCCTCGAATAAAATTATAATTAACATGATAAAAATTTTAATTATACCCTACTTTAGTCTTAGGATAGTTGATATAAAACATAAAAAAAATAATAAATGATTATGGATTAGTGATAAAATACAAAATTTATCTTATGAAGTCATATTAAAATTACTCACAATCTTTCATAATTATTTATCATCCTATATATATTTTATTTTAATTAAAATATTAAAGCTTATAAAAATAAAAAATCCTAAATTATTGGTCGTGAAAATTATAAATTTAATAAATATTAATGACAACTAATTATGATTAGGTAGTTTAATATAATAAAAATTAATTATGCTTATAAGATAATTAATTAATTAATTTGTTTATCTATTCAATAATAAAAAATTAAATTTAGATGAATATTATAAATTAAAAGTCATGCTAAAGAGTTTCAAGAGAATCTTTTACGATATTATGTTATATTAGCTAATATATTCATTTAAGTACAAAAGAAGAGAAAATAAATTTACTTAATAGCCCATTTATTGATTGCTTACTAATTATTTATTTAAATTGGGTCAATATAAGTATTTAATAATTTAATATTAAATAAAAATAATATATATATATATATATATATATATATATATATATATATATATATATAATTTAATTATAATAAAAATTGATCTATTAAAATAAGAAAATAATAAAAATAAAGGAAAAAACCTAATTCATATACTAATTTAAAGATAAAAAATAATTAAATGTATTTAATTTAATGGTAATATAACTAAAAATTTGCACATCAAAATTTTATTTTAAATAAAATCCTAGCGTTCCAATAACCAAAAGAATTACAGTTAATAAACAATAAATAGTAATTAAAATATATCTGCAACAATACAAGTAAAAGACAATAGCATATTTTTAATTTTAGTTATGATTGAAATTTTTATTAAAAAAAGGGCAAATAGATGCTTATGCTGTAATAAAAGTTAGAAAGTTATAATATCTATATATATATATATATATATATATATATAATTATGATATGCCATGTCTGGTAAAATACATAATATATAAAAAAATTGCAAAAAAATATTTATATTTTTTAAAAAACTTAGTTTATTAATTTATAAATAATTTGGGCATGTTTTCAAATTTTCTATGTTAATAAGAATTTTATATTTTATTCAAATTATAATTTTAACAATTGATTAAATAAGTATATGTACAGTTATAATATACTACGTGTGAAGCACGTCAATGAAAAATAAATTAAATAATTTAATTAATTTTTTAGTGTTATTTTATATTATAAAGGCATTAATTGTATATTTGAAATCAACTCAATTTTAATTGAATAGAGTTCAAATTTCATCTATTTAAATAAATTATCACATTAAGGTTAAATTTTTTAATACACAGCTTTAAAAATTATTAAATTTAATCGAGTTTTTATCATTTTATATGTAGATCAAAACGTGTATTTAAAGAAAAATTTTAGAATTTGTATATTATGCGTGCCATTTATGTTATTTAAATTAGATTTAAATACTTTATTTTGAAAAATTTTATAAATATTTAATTTTCTCAAATTTGAAAAGTTTAATTTGCTCTAATTTGTTGAAAAATAAAATGTTAGCAAATAAATATAGATAATTATTGGTGTGTTGTTTTGGTTGCATATTGGCATAACATCAAATAACTCATGAATTGATTAACTATAATTAATTAGTTAGATATAATACTAAAATTTATTTAAATATTAATTTTATTAAACTTTTTAATTTTTATGAGTTATATTATAACGAGTCTTAATAAAAGTTAGCATGTGAAGTATGTTTGACAAAAATTAGTGTATATATATATATATATATATATATATATATATATATATATATATATATATATATATATATATATATATATTAGCAAATTGAAAAAAATAAGAATTTATGTAAAATTGTTTAATAATCTCAAAAAAAAAAAAAATTGGCAAAAAAAAAAATCTCATAAAAAATTTTGAAAAAAATGGTTTGTAGTGGAGCTTCACCCAACAGCC
Organism: Reutealis trisperma; assembly: GCA_947687605.1. Lineage (NCBI taxonomy): Eukaryota > Viridiplantae > Streptophyta > Magnoliopsida > Malpighiales > Euphorbiaceae > Reutealis > Reutealis trisperma. The sequence continues at coordinate 8,417,995 of CANTUT010000033.1, read as the reverse complement.
CAAAAAAGCCTGTAGTCCATAAGCCCAGCCAAAGCCCAGGATTAGTTAATGCTTTGTAATTGTGGCCTTAGTCCACACGCTGGGCCAGTTCTCTAATACCGATTCTTCCGGTTTTGATCACATTCAGACCCTCGGCCACTGGCTGATCAGTCATTACATGACGTTGCTGTCCGCCGCTCTTCCTGGTTTCATCTGACTTTTTGGATTAACCCTTCTAAAACCCTAAAACCCTAAGATGTTCATTACTGCGCTGATGATCAGAAAATGAAGCGAGTGTTCAAAATCTCGGACATAGCCCAAGCGGAGCTGCTCTGCTTCCACAGATCCTCTGCAAAACCCCAAACCCTAGCTCCTTTCATCTTTACCCTTACCAAGTCCCCAATTTACAGACACTCTCGTGCTAAGAATCACACTTCACAGCCTGCCAAATTTTTTCCTAACATCATTGGGCTTTTCTCCGACAAATTGGCTCCTGCTGACACTAAAGACTGGGAGGAGTTGACAAAAAAGGTGTCGCATTTACGGGATGAATTGGTTCGACATGTTGAGGATTTTGATAAGGTTGTCGAGGTTCTGGAGGAGAAAGGTATCTCGTTGTTTAGGAGGTATACTGATGGATCCGCTTTCGTTGAGCTCCTGCAGCAGTTGGCTTCACGGCCTAACTTATCCGTAGAGGTGTTGCTTGCCTATTGCTTTATTTCGCATCTGTAATTGATTTTAATTTAGTTGCTTTCGTGGAATTTATTTATCTTGGTTTGTTTGTGTTGCTACTCAATCAGCCCATTGTTTGTGTGTGTTTAAATTGATATGTTCTCAGCAGCTTCTACACTGTTCTGGATATTCATTCTTTGTTATATTTTTAGAAAAACTTTCTTGTGTTCATGTCATAAAAAAGTAAACTTGCTAAATTTTTAATTTGGTCATATTATAGGTCATAATGGAGTGGATTGATTCATTGGGTTGATGCAAGAATTAGGACTTTTACAGAAATCTTATTTTGTGCACTACAGTCATAGATTCGAACTATATAAGCTGTTGATTTCGTCAAAAAATTATGGATGCGTAATTAAATTTTTATGTTCAGGTGCTTAATTGGAGAAGAAAACAAGCAGAGTGGAGCACCCCTATGACAAGAGAGGAGTATACCAAGGGCATCACAGTTGCTGGCAGGGCTAAGAATGTTGATCTTGCAGTTGAACTCTTCAGGGAGGCTAGCGGCAAGCATCTTAAGACGACATCTGTATATAATGCATTGATGGGTGCTTACATGTACAATGGTCAAGCTGATAAATGTGAGTCACTGTTTCATGACTTGAAAAAAGAAGCAAATTTTGGTCCTTCAGTTGTAACGTATAACATTCTTATATCAGTCTTTGGTCGTCTGATGCTGTTTGAGCACATGGAGGCAACATTTGCAGAGTTAAAGGATTTAAATATCTCACCAAACTTGAGCACATACAATAATTTAATCACTGGTTACATCACTGCTTGGATGTGGGATAATATGGAAAAAACTTTTCAAATGATGAAGGATGGTCCAGTTAAGCCTGATCTTAACACCTACTTGCTAATGCTTCGAGGCTATGCACATTCTGGGAATTTAGAAAAGATGGAAGAGACATATGAATCGGTAAAAGATCATGTAAATGTTAATGGATTGCCATTGATCAGGTCCATGATATGTGCATATTGTAAGAGTTCAATTGCTAATAGAGTTGAAAAGATTGAGGCACTATTGAGGCTTATTCCAGAAAAGGAATATAGGCCTTGGTTGAATGTCTTGTTGATTAGGGTTTATGCACAACAGGATATGTTAGAAGGCATGGAGAACTCTATAAATGAGGCATTTAAGCATAAAACCACTATAACAGCAGTTGGTGTGATGCGGGCCATTATTACTACCTATTTTAGATGTAACACAGTTGACAGACTTGCAGACTTTGTAAAACAAGCTGAATATGCAGGATGGAAGATCTGCCGCTCACTTTATCATTGTAAAATGGTCATGTATGCATCACAAAAGCGCTTGGATGAAATGGAAAGTGTCCTTGATGAGATGGAGAATTTCAATTTGCACCGAACAAAAAAGACATTTGTGATATTGTATAAAGCGTACTTATTATGTGGTAAAAAACACAAGGTTCAGCAAGTAATAGGTTTGATGTATAAACATGGCTATGGGATTCCTTTCGGTGCATTTCAATCATAACATGCCTACTACAACAGTTGCATACCATGCCTATTACAACAGTTGCATACCATGCATCATAAAGTACAGAAGGCATTCAGCTGATTGTGTGAATGGTTCATCAAAATTTAGTATGGAATTGAGATTTCCCGCAACCATAGGTACACATCAAGTTTCATACTATTCCTTATTTATTCATTCATCTATCCTGTTATGTGATTTATGCTCTTAGCAGTTCAAAATCTTTTGCTGTTAGTCAATATTCTTGTTCACAATGTTTCTTATATCAAAAGCATATACTGGCATTTTCTCAGTTATGAACCTTGCTTAAGACTAGTTGTTAGGCAAGGGGTCCTTGTCTCATGATTCAAACTTTAAGTCATTGATGCTGAGAATGATCAAGGCTTAGAATTTGTTTATCTCTTGGCTACCACTTGTAATCTTTAAGTACGGTAGTTAAAAGGTCACTGCTTCTCGATTCTCATCCATGAGCATCGTAAGAGGTCAATTGAAAGCAAGCTAAATTCCAAACCCCAATGTCGCCAGCATATCAATAAACCTTACATTTTGTATTTGGGTTGTCATGATTTTTCTGTGGTGTTGATGTTAATTGTTAATGACATGTGTAATTCCCATTGTTTTTGTATATTGATATTTATTTTCTTGAGAGGGATGCCTCATCATTAACTCTCTTTCTTATTCTGCATTAAAATCTTCGTTTAACCTAAAACAAAAAACTGTATTCTGATATACAATCATTTTTTATTTTATTTGCAAATAATATCTTTCACGGAGCCTTGGAACTTCGGAACACCTTTGGTTTTCTTTCTTTGCCTCTAATTCAGTTCTCAATTTTGTGATATCCATTCTATTTTATTTACCATCGACTCTCTTCTAGACTGTTTAGCATCTGTAGTTTATTGAACAATTTCTCATTCTGCATGCTTTTGCCAACTTTTCTGGTGGTGATATTGCATAAATAAAATTGACTCCCTTAGGTACAAACTTCAACAACTATTGGAATTTTTCTTAAATTTCCACATTATGTCTTGCGGTCAACCTAGGGTGTTTTCATTATTGTTGTAGTTCTTTTGTTTTGCGAAATGCGTTCAGGTAAAGCTTTATCATTTTTTTACCGACTTTTTGCAACTGTTTAAAAAATAAAAAACAAAATAATGAAACCCAAAATCATGATTTTCGTTTGGCACTCCTAATTTCAACTTTTCAAGCCCTCTTGTTCCTCTCCCTCCCCCTCCCTCCCTCCCTTCTGCCAGTAACTGTTTCTCTCTTCATTGTTTTCTCACCTGGGTCAAACATTTTATCACTTTCCCCACTGACTTAATCTTGTCTTACCACATCTCTGAATTTGGTTAGATCTCAGTTTTATCATATGATTTTTTTTTTTTGATAATCAAATTAATTTCCACCTCTTATCTGACCTCTGCAAAATGGGTTTTGCTGGTGGATGGAAACCTCTATAAAAGAGAGCTATAATCAAAGAACTCAGTAGTCATGAGGAGAGAGCCGCAGTTTGAGAATCCATGGTGTTGCTTTGTGGTCTTGATGAAAGGAACAAGTTGGTGGTTATTATTTGAAAGAGCCTCTCTTATAATTGAAGGTTAGATTATGCTACTGTGAGTGAAGAAGGAGATGAAGTAAATGGTACCATTTTCGTACAAGTGAATTGCAATAAAAAAAAAGATAAAATAAGCAGCAGTTAGGCTTGTTTGACAAAAGCTTAAACCATAAACTAGAATATACATATATATATATATATATATTGGAGGAACAAAAAACAACAAAACTCAAGGAAGGAAGTTCATACCCTCAACTTAAACATAAGCACCAATTCCAGCTGTAATAATTTTGTTGGCCTATGTTTATGTGTTCTTAGGACTAAGTGTTATGGATAACAATCTGGACAACAGAATTCCATTGCTTTCCAATGTTTCATTGATTAGAAAGTGAGAAACAAGAGATGGTATCACTTAATTCTAAAACATGAGGGAAATCATGCATGGATATATAATTTAGATGATTTCAAACTCATTACTATAATTACAAAGCTAAAGGCCTCTTAGTTAATGTTAGCGTTTTCTGTTCCTCTTTTTTTTTTTTTTTTTCCCCCCCTCAAAACAAAAATTCTGGAGAAAATGAAATGGTAGAGCACAGTTTGCTTTGCTAGAGAGGAAATGTGTTCAATGGGGGGTTTAGAGGTAATGTGGAAAAGTATTGTTTGGCTATTTCAAAGTAAATTGAGCATTTTACTGTGGTATGATGTGTTAGAAAGCATAGATGGACTGTATGTTTTTTATATTGGAAGGTGGAATGCCATGTACACACACACACACACACAAAAAAAAAAAAAAAAAAAAAAAAAGAAAGGAGTAAATTCTACCCCTTAAATCGTAATGAATAATGATTTTTTTGTCTAATTTTTTGTCATGCTAATCTGGTTTTGTCTAATTTTTAAGACCCCATTATGCAAATAAGGTTCAAAGGCATCTTCATAGTGCTGATTAGGGAAAACTAATACAGTGGTTTGAACAATTGTCGTGAGCACGCTAAATCTCACAGACACCTCCAAAACATTTCTTTACTTGCACCTCGGAGATTTAATGCATTTTTTTTTCTTTTCCTTTTGCCGCTAATTTTTTCCCTTCAGGCGAACTAACTAATTGCACTTGAAACTATATAAGAGAGATCTTTCGTTTCTTTCTTTTCTTTTTGGGCTGGCTTGATATTTAATTGACTTGCTCTCTATGGCAATGCAGAATACATTGTACATTGTGTGATGGACTATAAAAGCGACAATGCTGAATGCCAACAGAAATTGAGATAAAGATTCAACAAGACATGCAGGATGGTATGCTTTTGGGCATAAATTCCACCTGGCCTTTTGTATTCTGACTAAATTGACCAAATTATTTCAAATTTTACAAAAGCTGAAAATAGGGTAAATTTTTGCCTCTTATTCTAGGAATATAAGTTCAGGTTAAACTTGCAAGAATAATTCACGTTAAACTTGCAAGAGTATTCTAGTTCTTGCTTATCATGTCTCACAAAAATTCTAGTTTGTGGGGTTGAAGGTGATGCATCAAGTTAAATTTGGAATTCAGCTTAATAATCAACAGTTTTAGTTTTTTCAATTGCTGATGTTCTTTTCTGGAATAGTATCTGGTGTACTGACAGTATGAATTCAGATTCAACAAATTTTATTCAACACATGCAATGTAATTTTTGTCAACAGAGGGGGTAAGTTTGCTAAAGTATATATGCTTCAAAATGGAACGGTATTTGCTATAATTCTCTTGAGCACAGAGAAAAAAGAACAAAAACCCTTAAAGGGCTTATACTCGCAGTTAAAATGGCTTTTTGGATTTATGGTTTTTTTACTATTTGTTGGATCATGGATGCAGCAGTGTGGCATTGTGAAAAGAATAGTCCATAAAAAAATGATAAATGCATTATGAAATAGAATGAGGATTTAAGAGTTCATATTTGTTCACAAAGTCTGTTCAGAGTTGTTAACTTTTGTGGTGTCATATTGCAAATTGTCATTTCTGATTTCTGATAACATCTATGTTCATTCGCTTTGAGGCATCCTCTTCGTATAGTACCTCTGAATGAATTTGTGCACTGACTTGTTTTTTAGCAAATGATGAAATAATGACTTTGCTTCTTACTGTGCTCTTCTTGTAAGGTGACATTTGTTTACTTCTATTTCGCAGAGGTTGGGGACAAAATTCTGCCATTAGACTCTAACACGAACTTTGTTTCAGGATAATTAGTGAACTTATCTTTGATGATATGTTTTTTATGTTTTCCTATTACATTGAAAATTTTTAAAGTGAAGAGAGCTGTTAAGGTTTGGAACTTTTAACATTTCTTACTGTTAAAAGAGTCTATGAGATTGGACGAACCCTTTATCGCTGGAATAATAGTCGAATGACCCAATGACTTGGGTGTTTACTTATACCTCTAAGTTTCTGGTATTCTTGGACTGTAGAAGAAGATTTTGGCTATGGTGGCTTGGCAGGGTGACGGGGTCAGAGAAGTTTTATGGAAAGGAACATGGTTTGCTGAGGCAAGGAACATGAAAGAGCAGTGCATACACCTTACATTGTAACATTCCATGACTGACCCAGAAAAAAAACAGAGATTTCCGTGTGGTGAATTTGTCCTTTGATGGGTGGTTGGATTGTCATTCTCTCATTCTTCATGTCAGAGAATGCATGCATTTTGTTATAGAGGTTTCAATTTTTTCCATGTGAAGTCAAATTAAATTATTATTATTATTTGTTTATTATTTTCATTGATTTTTCTAAAATGTTATTTAATATTTATTATTATGGTATTTCTGGTCTTGGACGATAGGCCTAAAACGAACATGTTCAATGCAAAACAGAGGGGGGAATGCATCTTTACCTAAAACGACAAAAGAAAATGAGGCCTCAACGCGGTGAGGCTGATCATTAAAATCTTCACTTTTATTTTATTTTCGAGTAATGAACATAAAATTCATGTGCGCAAAAGCTTAATTTGCATGCTCATTTTTGTCCATTTCTTTCATGGAAAATTTAAAATTTTGATATTTCATTTTTTCCGTGAAAAAAAATAGATTTGAGGATATAACAATCATACGTTTACTTTTTCAAAGGGTAAAAAACAAAAAATCATATGAGAACAGATTTATTATAAAAATATTTAGATAAATATGGAATTTTGTATGATAATATTTATATAATTTTTCATAAATAATTTATTTTGAATAATTATTATTGTCATATTTATCAGGTGTATGCAACATATTTTATATTTTACGTTAGGCTAGTTATTATGAAATATTTATTTGTATTAAGATTTATGCATTGTATATTAAGTAAATAAAAGGATTTTGAAGATTAAGTATATCATTGTATTATTATTATCGTTTATTGTTGTCGTTGCCGTTTATTCTTGATTAGAATTTATTTGAAAATTTGAATATCATTGTTTTCCACGTGCAATAAAGGCATTAACTTTTCTTGTATGGTTTTTTCATGTTGTATTATTTATTTATTAGTTGTATGTTTTATAAATATTGTAAAATAAATTATATTCATAATTAAAAATATTTTTGAGGCTCCATCAAAACACTGTCAGCTGGTATTGTATTTTCTCTTGTTGTATTGTTGTCCAGATGTTAATGGATGCACATGAAGCTGTTCCTTTTGGATATTAACAATAATATTTTTATTTTTTTATTTTTTATTTTCCTTGTGGGATAATCAAACAATCCCTGTCATTGAATTCTCTCAATCTGCATGATAATAGATGAAAGTAACTAATTAATTTCTACTTAATTTTTGTAAAAATAATTAAAAATTCTTCATATTAAAAAAAAAAAAAAATTCCAATTCATATTTTATTTTCAAGTTAAGTCCAAATATGATTTTAGGTATTTCAGTCACATTTTTTTAAAATTTGTTTGGCCAACAGCTGACAAAAATAAATAAATAAATAAAATTTGCACGATCCAATTTCTTTCCTTTATTTTTTAATTCCTTCTTATGAATGCTTTATTTTAAATAAATAATAAAATATCTTTCATTTATCAAATATAAATATTTATAATTTTAAACAAATAAAATAATATTTATCCATATATTTTCAATTATAATAAAAAAAAATTGAATTACAAATAGATAATTTTGGAGAGAGTGCTTAAACAGACAAAATGTGGAAGAATTTAAAGAAAATGTATTAATTTTATCTTGAGAATATATACCTCATCATGAATAAAAAAAATTAATTGTATTCAACATCTTTTAGATTATGATTTAATCCAATAAAAATTATGAGTAAAGAAACATATAGAAAGTATCTAAGTCAAAGAGAATGATAAAACTCATGTATTGTACAAATTCCAAAATACCATTTAAAATTTTTAACTCAATTCAATATGGGATTGAGAAGAAACGAAATAAAATTAATTCAAAACAAATTCAATTAATATCGATTTAATTCAAATAAATGAATATGTTATTTAGTCCTATTAAATTTTTAATTTTTTACAAAGAAATATCGATTTAATTTCTATATGATCACATCAATCTAGTTTGATTGATTAATATTATTTTTAATAATTTATTTAACAATAAATTAATTTTATATTAATATTAATTAACAACAAATTAATATTAATTTTCTATTAATTTAATAAAAAATTAATTTGTTGTTAAATAAATTATATTTCTTATTTTGAGGTGCAACATAAAAGTTTTAAAAAAGTTTGGGAGTAAATAATTCTGATTGATGAAATTTTTTAACAATGTATAATATCTAAAAGGAGAATTTGAAAAATATTAGGGGGACTACCACTCTGTCCCCCTTCCTTCAAATTGTATTAAGATCCTCTTATGTTATTGTTATTATATTATTATTATCATTATCATCATCAAGTCATCATTCTTTCATGCAAAAGATACATAATTTGATGGATATGATATGTAATCTTATTTTTTTTTTCTAATAGCTAATATTACGATTCTCATGTATGGCTTAATAAAAATAAATTTATTTAAAAGTTAATTATTAAGATTGAATGAGCTGAGGGGTACAAAATAAATTTATAAAAAAAGAGAGAAATAGCAAAAAAATAAAAAATATTAACTCAAATTGAATCGAATTAAACTTTTCGGTCCAGTTTAGTTTTCACTATAAATTCGTTTGGTTTGATAAAAATGTGAATTTTAATTATTCGATTATTTTAGTTTGGTTTGATTTTAAACTCAATTCACCATTTGCGCACGTTTAAAATAAACTTTTAATTTATTAAAAATAGAAGTATTTATTGCAAATTCAAATCCTAACGGGAATAAAGTAAAAAAGAAAAGCATATTAAACTAAAATTATAAAAGTAAAAGTCACCATTTAAAAATTAAAATACAACAAATGAAGTAGATAATATGGTAATTCTTCCTATAAGTTAAAATTGAATTATAAAATTAAAATTTTGGGGAAGAAATAAAATAAAAGTGGAAGAAGAGCTAAATTTGTATTTTTGTGTCAATATGACCCACACAGGATCTAACGGAAGCTAAAATGTAATTAAGGATTCAAAATTTTTTAATCTTAAAATAATAATTTAAATAAATAATGGGGGGAGGCAAATGGTGTGAACGCGCAAACCGCAAGTAATGACTCTATTAATTAATATTATAAATTAAGATTAAAAAAGAAAAAGAAAGAAAGAAAGCCAAATAGTGAGGTACCGACCAAAACAAATTAAGGATTTTGTCAATAAACTGAGTATTATTAAACAAAACCCTAAATTAATGACAATGACTTTGCCATGTCGTGCTAGAGAATATTTCAAAACATGAAACAGCTAATTTACATACGACAAATCATAATAAGACATGACAAAACCATGCTAATCTCATCTCTATCAGAAATTTTAATTTTTAAACTTTAGTTTAATTTAGTGTAGAATTGCAATTGAATATTATTGGGTGGGTGGGGATTGACAGATGCAAAACCTAAGCATATATTCTAAGCAATGGCCTAGAAAGTCAATTAAAGACGGGGTTCCATGTCCTTGTCCTCCTCCAAGCTTTAGCTGTTTCTACCACTCAGTAGCCACTAATAAGCCCTTTTAAAAAAGCAATCCCAACAAATTAAAATTTGTTATTATTATTATTATTCTAAGAAATTTGTTTTTGGGTTTTAGGGTTTGGGTTTTGGGTTTTGTTTGGTGGTGTTTATTTCCAAGTGGTCCCTCGTAATACATCCAAAATTCCCAACCACTAGAGGATGAGTTTCCTCCCATCAAAACAAAGCCAATTCCTGTATTTGCCTGTTATCCCTAACTCCAAACAAACCCAACTATAATGGGCAATCAGGAGCTGACAATTTTTAATCAAGTTGATGTTGAATGATGCTCATGTCCACGATTTTGACCCTTTGTCCAATCATTTTTTTTTTCCAATTTTATTTCATGTTGTTTTTGGTGGATAGGGCTTTTCTTTTTCTTTTTCTTTTTTTTTTTTTTTTAAAAAATAATTAAATTTAAGTTAATTTTAATTATTTTTGGCTTTTGCCTGTGCATTGTGATGGTCCGCACTATCATCCATCGTCGTAGACATGGTCTTTTCTTTTCACGCCATTTTTATTAATGTTGATGGTTTAAGGAAGAATTCTCCTTTTCTTTTGTCATTTGGTGTAGGCTTTTTTTGAAGTTTAATCCTTAATGGGATACAAAAAGAGTGGATATATATCATATGATATTTTGATCAAGTAAACGGTTCACTTCAATTCCTTTTACTCTTTTCTATTATCAGGGAATTACAAAATTAATGATCTTCATTCTTTTTTATTAGCCAAATGGGATTAAAATTAGACCCATCTTAATAACACACCTACTTCTTCTGAACACCACACCACAATATGGAGTTTGGACTTTGAAATAGGCATAAAAACAAACATTAAAACATTCTTCAGAAATCCCAAAACCCTAAACCACTGATTCATAAAACATAAATGGAAACAGCAATAAAAATAACAGACACAATATATAGTAAGGTTTATCTCTGCTATGGAGAAGAAACTTGAGCCAAAAAAAACAAAAAAAAAACAGAAGCAAAATCTTTATATATATCTTTATATATTCACTAAAACACATGTATAAAATACAAGTTCATGACAAGATTGGATATATTCCAGTTCATGTTTCTGAAATTAGTGCTTGTAAATTAACAACTTGCTAAAACAAATTTGATCAACCACCAAACATTACCCTCACACATCTCCCTACCCCATTATTTATGGGCAGAAGTGAATTCCAGGGTAAGATTTTATATCTGGTGGGTCAGCTGAATGCCATTAACAAGTTCCGATCCTCGGTAGCTGCTGAAACTGGCCTTCTCAGCTAGAATACTTTTTTCTTATGCACCCAGAAGACATAATAACCAGTACTCTCAATACTAGACCAAGAACAACTAGTTCCCAAAGATACAGAACTCATGTCACCACCCCAAGTGGTGACATGGTAAGAAGTAATACTACACATTCTTTATAACTACACACCATCACTGCAAATTTTGGGGGGTAAAAAAAAAAAAAAAAAAAAAGAGAACCCAAGTGAAGTGTCAAAGCTTCTGTTATGTATTTGGCTGCCTGTAGGTAAGGTTAAGTAGTAGTCTATTAACAGTTAGGATGGACAAAGGCTTTAATCTCCTCCATGAGGGAATAGAAGTGATCATTATTTGGCAAAAAGTAGAAACCTATTGTAGCCTGTTCTAGATAAAGAAGTTTCACTGTATGGCCAGCTCTTTGGAGCCCTTCAACATAAGCTGATTGCCAATCTTGAACAAGATCCAAACCAGCCACAACAACTAGGCTTTTAGGGAATTCAAGTCCTTCAAGGTTTTTTCCTCTGGGACCAAATATATTGCATGCTGGATGATCTCTATCTTCCCCTTCAGGTAGATATGCTCTCCAATACCAATCGCGGTCTTGAATTGTAACGAAGTATTTCCCATCCAATCTCATCTCTGATTCGGTTCTCATTTGCCCACCAAACATCGGATGAAGAAGGATGTTACCTAATACCTCAATTCCTGCTTCTGCTGCTCTCACTGCAACATGGTGAGCTATATTACCACCTGAACTATCCCCTGCTAAATACACATGAACCTTTGAATCCTTTCCACTTTGAAGCCAAGTTCTAGATTTTACCCACTTAAGAGCTGCCCAACCATCATCATATGCACATGGGTAACTATACTCAGGCGACCGGCGATAATTAACTGATACCACAACAACCTTGCAAAGACTCACAAGGCGGCGGCAAAAGGTGTCATAGATAGCACTATTGGCAGAGGAGTGAGTAAAGCTTCCACCATGGAAAAAAATTATTACTGGGACAATTTCAGCAGTGCTCAAAGGCCTTTCGAGCTCTACAATGCCCCATTGAGCCTCATTTTCAGGGGCAGGTTGATAAACCCGGTTTAGGAGGCCTGTGGCTCTGTCCACATGATCAAAGGAGAAAACCCCATCAACGGGAATAGTGTTGGCATTGACTTTCCGGTCAAGGAACTCTGCCAAATCACGATTAAAGCTCCCATCCGGGCGGCGAAGGAGATTATATGCTAGCTTGAAATTGGAAATGAGGACCCATGTGTTCAGCGGAACAACCCTCTACAAAAAGGAAAAAGAAGGATTTAGCAATTAGATGATGTTCTGTTCAATTAAAAGCTAAAAGTTCACAACACAAAATCTTGGATCGATCACAGACATTCAAGAGCAATAAAGCATATATATGAAACCGAAAACAGCAAAAGAAAGAGTAAAATAACCCTGGAAACCCCACTAATCTGCTAGAAATAGTTGAAGGAGGAAGGCGAAATCAAATCAAACAAAGCGAAACAAACAGTGTGGGCCAAAAATCAAAGTCAAATTTCCGTCAGCCCAAGAAGAAAATAACCGGGAAAATAAGAGAACATCAAATAATCCCATGAACCATAAAATTGAAAGCAATAGAAAAAGCAGCTCAAAAAATGACAAATTCTTCAAACCAAATCCAAAGAATTAAGTCCATTATTTTTGTCAAAATTTCCCATATTTCAATATCCTAGAATATAAAAGCCCAAACCGAGTGCTCGAGAAATGGTGGAGATTTAACAGAAATTGATTGAACCCATCAACTCTTTAACCTTCAAAAAGAAAGAGAAGAAGAAGAGAAACAGAGCAAGAAAGACCAGACCAGGTGAAGAAATGAGGAGGCAGCGGGGAAATACCTTAGATTCATTGAGATTGACTTCATTGCTACCAGCCATAAGGGAGATGACTCTTTATAACCAAAACCCAAAACCCAAAAAATGTCTAAAAACTAATACAAACTCGACCCCAGAAGCGAAATTGATCTTCTCAAAGACACGAACTTCTCAATCTCATTCATTCATTTCAATTTGATTGACGAGTCAAATAACTAGAAATGACATGTCAAGAAAAAGATAAAAATCCCAGAAAACAAACTCGCATCTGCTCTCATAATTTCTCTCTCTCTCTCTCTCTGAACATCTGATTCTTCTTCTGTACAACTATATATCTATATACGCGGTGTCTTTTTTGTACCCCTCCCTCCCTTCCTTTTGATTGATTCCTCGTTTTTTTTGTTTTTTTTTTTTCAAGAGTTCTGAACAAAGAAGGAAAAGACACTTGTTTTTCTGATATAAGGGAACAGATGAGAGAGAGGGAGAGAAAATTTGAAGATAGATATATCTTGTTTGCAAAGAGAGAAGAGAGAGAGAGAGAGTCAAATGAGAAAGAAGCGAACCAAGGTGGACGGAGACGATAGAGACGACAAAGCAGGCGGCCGAATTAAACTGTTCACGTGGGTCCCACCATCTCTACACCTCCTTCTCTTTCTTTCTCTCTATATCATGCGTGTATATATATATATATATATATATATATTTATATATATACAGTCAGCATTATCTTATTCAAATTCAAGCCATCTGATACAGTGCTACTACTAAGCTAAATTCTTCTTTCTTTATTTATTTATTAGTATTATGATAATTATTTTATTTTTGGGTTTTTTTTTAATTATATTTCTAATTTGTTTCCAGATCCATTACAACTCTGTGAAATGTGAATGGGAATGGCTATTGACACAACTTTTTGGCTGCTTCTGTTTTTGCTTACCCATCCATCAACATAAGTTAGGGCGTAGTTTTTTAAGCGCTCTCTCTCTCTCTCTCTCTCTCTCTTACCCCTAATAATACTTTAAATCATACTTTTAAAAAAAATAAATTATTTTCATTGCTTACAAACTCAATTTTTTTTTATCGAATAAATTGTGCAATTTTTAAATATTTGAATATAAAATTAACTGATTTTTTTTATAATTAATTAAGTTAAATATAAAATTACATCTACACAAATAATTCATATTAAAAAAAAATAAATTGAAATATCAAAAGTTATTTCATAATTAATTTATAATTATATGCCAGGATTTTCAGATGTTTTATTTTCATTTTATCAAATCAATATTTTACAAAAATTACGGATTTCATAAACTTTCATTCTTTTTTTTTATATAATTTTTATTATTTATAAATATTAAATTATTATACTACTAAATTCAAAATTATTGTTTCTAATCACAGAACACAAATGATCACAATGCTACAACTCTTTACAAGCAGCACCTCTTTTATATATATATATATATATGAATTTTCTATTTTGAGAATTAAAAAACTGTGAAATTAATTAATAATTCCGTCAAAGTTAAATTCAAAGGAAAATGTTAAAAAAAAAAAAAGGGTGGCGCACAGTCTGTACCGAAGGGTCCAAGGCATTAGCTAAAACGGCTGAGTGTGAAAATAACCAGATTCTTGGGGGTCAGTGTGGCAATAGGCATTAGCTGTAAATTTAAAAAAAAAAAAAGGTGATTAGAGAAAATTTGCGCTAAAAACAAATGGAAAAAGGAAGCAGACGAAGACTTTCCTGCGTGCGGCCGACGCCAAGGCACGTGGCGACAAAGGGTTCCGTCTCGACTCTTTTGCCAAACCCCACTCTTTTATTGTTTCCCCAAAATACCCCTCACTCTTACCCAAATCCACGAACCTGGCCCTACTTATTTTAGGATGACACGTGTTTTGTCCTCTAGTGTAAAGCGCGTGACGGCATGTCTTTTGTCAGGACTTGAGCCTTGAGGCAGGGGCCAGGGAGAAAGAAGAAACTTTTTTTTTTTTTTTTTTTTAATATCCAATTAAATTAAATTAAATTAATTTATATTTTTCTTTATGTGGGGTCATCCAATGGGGGCTTTTGATTTTGTCGTATTCTGTGGAGTACTGTGTATCTTGTCCATCGAGAATTGAAGACACGTGTCATACTCAGAGACGAAGATCATTTGATGGGTCCCACAGTCTTAAGACATTTCTCCTCAAAGTCTTATTCTTAAAACATGTTGATACGATGATCAATTAAACCCCCCTTCCCTCGCAGTCTCGCTGGTGGGACCTTTATGATGAGTGTTATGGACTCTCCGTGTGCCACGTGTTCTATTCAGCCTTTTCCTTTTTTTTTTTAATTCTTATCACAAATGTGGGTCCCTGAAGTGGATCTCCCGCCGTTGGTTTTGATTGATTAAAAAAAAATCTAAATCTAAAGGCATGATGATGGTTATGAGCGGAAAGTTGGGCAAAGAAGAAACAAGGGGTGAGAAAAGTGCTAAGGTACTTTATTGGAGACATGTTTATTTGTACATAAAGCTAATAGGGACCATTAGATTTTGCTTGTTTATCAGAAAAGTCTGACTGATATGGTAATCCTAAGATTCTTTTAGATTTTTCATTTTCTTTATCCAAGTGGTCACCTCATTCAATCACTACTCATTTATGTCATGCCTAAGTATTTTTTTTACTTTCTTTTTTTCACATTTCCATTTTTTTTTATTATTATCAATCACTTTATCTAGGCATGTAGACGTATAGTGTAGGGTGTTGGTTGAACCTATAGACTTGGTGCATTCTTTTTTTTTTTTTTTTAATTTGATTTTTGGAACTCAAAGATTAATTTAATTGTCGTATATAAGACTCCCGTGCCTTGGTGACTTGGTCCATTCTATTCCTTGCAATCCACGAAAATAAAAGTTTTTAAATTTGGAAATCATTTCTACCAAACCAAGTCTTGTTTTTCTTTTCTTTACATGGGGTTGTGAACTTTAGTTGGGTTCTTGTAAATTGGAAATGTGAAATGTCTACCAGAGACAGTTCGTTTATGATGTTTCAAATTTGATTTTATTTTTAAACATTTTTATTGAAATTGCTTTTGACTATACATTTTTGAAATGATTTTATTTTTTCCACAAATTAAAAAAATAAAATTCTAAACTCCTAAAGTCTCAACTAGTGATTTTGATTGATATGTTATGAAATGAAATCCAATTATAGATTAGTTTTGGTAATGAAATAGAATGGTTCCGTAATGAATTGAGATGATTCCAATTTTGAGCTAAAATCGATTCAAATTTATTAAATTTTTTTTTTTATAAAAATTATGTAAATCCAGCTAAAATCAAAATTGAAACTAAAATCACCAATTTTAATTCAAATTTAAAATAAATAGAACTAAAATTAAAAATATAATTTTAGTTTTAAATGGTTTGTAACTAGTTCTGCCTAATATCTTATAGACATGTATTCAATTCATTGTGCAGTTTTCAATGGAGTCAAAGAAAACCCCAGGATAAAACGAAAAAACATTATCTTTATTTTCGAAAAATAATTTTTATATATTATAAAACAATAATATTATACAATCTAATATTTTTACCCCAATTTCTTTTCTCAACTAATGTGACATCATTATATTAAAAAATATTTTATATAATGTACTTTTAAAAAATAAATTTCACAAATAAAATAATGACACATGAGTTTAGATAAAAATATTGGGTTATATAATATTTTTCATTATAAAATAACAAAATTAAAAAATAGAGTTAAATAAAAATAATAATAAAAATTAACCTATAACAACAAACCAATTTCACACATCAAATATTTTCACCCCAAATTATTAATAAAAATCTCAAATTACATGAAAACAGGAAACACTCAAATAAATTTGATTAATTATATTTAAATAGAAATAATAAACAGACACCTTGTTGAATATTGGATATTCGAAATAATGAAAATGCTCAAATGGTTGAAATGATCTTAAAAATTACTTGTATTTCATTTTGTTTTTTACTGTAATTTAATATGCATAATGCAAAAGCAAAAAAAATGATTGAAGTAGTCTCTGTTTTAATTTGTTTTTAGTAGAAAAATAATGAAAATAAAAGAGACTTTTATTTATCATATCAATGTAATGTATTGTATTATTAATGCCATCGGTAAATGGAATTAAAATATTTATTCTTTTAATTTTGCAAATTTTCTTTAGGTAAATGAGACTTTTTTAAAATTAATATTTAACAAAATCCTTCAACAAATTATTGGGACCTTCTAAAGCTAATATTTAACAAAAATAAATAACTAGAATATTAAAACACTTTAAAATCATGAGATCCTTTTAAATTGTGAAACTCTAAGCCAAGGTCTTAGCTGCATTCGCCCAAGGCCAGGCCAGAAAACACAACAAAGAACTTTCTAATTTAGAGGTAAAAATAGAAGTTTTCAATGCACTCAAAGAAAACACCACAAAGAATTTATTGATTTAGAGGTAAAAATAGATATTCATATACTCAAAAAGTCTACCTCTCCGATGATGCTCTAAAAGGGGGGCTTTTTACCTATTTACGTAAAAAATTAAAAATATTTTTATAAATAGATTTAGTTGAGAAATATTTTGTATCATATGTTATTTTGTGCTAGGTGAAATGGTGTTAAAAGAAAATTGTCATTGGCAATATATATTCTTTTATAATATCGCCAATTTAAATGATGATGTTCAAATTTTTTTTTTTTTAAAAACTGGCAGCATGTAGCGTATGGTAGGTGCATATGAATTTTTTTTTTAATTGCCAATATCGCCAGTTAAATTAGCGATATTGTACAATATTTATACAGACTACTTCCTACGATACCATACACTTATATGTTGCCAGCCTTTAAAAAAAAAAAATTGCCAATATAGCCAATTTAACTAAGGATATTGGCAATTAAAAAAAAAAATTTCCATACACGCCTACCATACACTGCATACTACCAGCCTTTAAAAATTTTTTTTTTTTAATATCACTAGTTAAGCTGGCAATATTGTTAACGAATAGATATTACTAATTTAAATGATAATTTTCTTTTAATATATTTTTACTTGACACAAATTAGTATATAATAGAAAATATTTCTCGACTAAATTCACCTATAGAAATATTTTTTATTTTTTATATAAATAGTTAAAGCGCCCCTAAAAGGATCTCATTCCACCCTCATCATCTTGAGCAGATTTAAAAAAAAAGAAAAAAAAAATGTAACAAATACCCAATAAGGAATAATAAATATACGTCATATATAAAAAAGAAGAAGCAAAAGAAGTGATTTTGTAAAAATAAGCTTGGAAGCATATGAAAGGGTGGGTGGGTAAACATGTGCCACACACACACACACTCTCTCTCTCTATATGTACCAAACATAATGCCGTGTTGCTTTACACTTTCTTTGTCTTTCCTTTTCAATGGCTACCACATTTTGTTTCTTTCTTAATTATATTTTCTTCTTCTTCTTTTTTTATTATTATTTTTTTAATTATTTTTTCGTGCGGTCCACACAGAGTTTGTCTTCTTCTGCGGTAGGTCAACAACTAGAAAAGCTTTTGTCTTCTTCTGCAGCCTCCTTAGGTCAATTGCATCAAAGCTTTTTAAACATTTAAAAAAAAAAAATTAAAATCATATCCAATTTACCTTAAAATTACAAATAAATAAATAAAATATATCTGATATTTATTTGGTGAATACTGAATACCCATCATGAGATTTCTTTATTTTATTTTATTTTATTTTTTTCTAAAAAATTATAATTATCTGCATTCAATAAAATTCCCAACAATTCTCCTACCCAGGCTTTTGGATTTATATTTGTCATTATCTTTTTTCTTTTAATAAAATAATATGACTTTTTTTTATTATTTTATAAATTATTAAATTTACCTTCCAATAATTTTTTACCAAAGAATTTACCTTCTAATAATTGAACTAATAATAATAAATAAACTATTGTTATTGTACTTTGAGGAGAAACCTTAATTTCATGTATGGGCCATTATATTCTAACATAATTATTTTTATTTTATTTTCACTAAGTCACAATTGTTATATTTTGGTAAAATTAGATTTTTTTTTTTGTCACAACTCAGTTAGATTTTTCTTTTTCATTATTACAAAAAAAAAAAAAAAAAAAACACTTTAACGTTAAACTCGATAATTATAAATAAAAGGCTTAATAGAAAACTTTTACTCTGAATTTTGTCCATTTTTATAATCATATCTTTTTTTTTCTGTTAATTTTATTTAATTTGAAATTTTAATTTTAATTATACCCTAAATCAAAATTATAATAAAAAATTTATTAATTAAAAGGTCAAAAAATCAAATTGATCTTAATTTTATTATATTATGTTATCAATTTAACTTTTAAATTTTGATTGAAAATAATTGCACTTTTAACTTTACAGATTTAATTAATTAAGCTAATTTGATTATTAATAGTTTATCAAAATTATAAAATTAAAAAATATAATTAATTTCTTTTAAAGAATAAATTAATAGTACATTATAATAAATTTTAAGGTCAACTTTACTCTTGCCTTTCAAATTAATATGAAAATTTTTGATATGATAAAGAAATTTTATTGTGCAAACTTATAAGCAGTCAATTGAGGCATTAAAATGAATGGGTCATGAATAGATATATAAAAATAAAAATAAAAATAAAAATTCAATTTTTTTTTTTACAAATGTCTAACATCATGTAAATACACATTATTTATTTATTTTTTATTCATTTTTTATTATAATATAGTCATGTAGACATGCACCAATGATTCTAATATATAACTTTAGACAAAGCATTATAAATCAATATAGCTTTTTTATTGGCACCAGCCACTAGTTGATTTTACAAGTTTCAATTAGTTTATGAAGGACAAGAGGTATCTGTCTATGTACAATGAACATGGGATGAGTTTTTGAAAATATAATTATTTTTCCATTAAGCAAAACAAAATCATCATCAAACTTTTAATTTATTTATTTTCCATATATATTTTGCTTTTATTATTTATCAAATTGGACTTAGTACACTGTATGTGGAGTCTTTTTATTTGATTAATAAGTTCTTTTCATTTTGACCAAAACCAAAAGTTTAAGTTTCACATGCATCAATAATCTCATCTTTGAGGTAATAATTTTTCTTCCTTTTATATATATATATTCTTCAAATTCAATCCTTATTAGGTCTTGATTTTTTATGAATAGAAAAAAAATACAAATATAAAAGAGCATTAATAATACAAATATACATAATACATATTAATATATTGGACATTACTATAATTCAAATAATTAAAAATAGCTAATTAAATGATAAATTTTTACCGTATATTAATCACTTTTATTATATATTCTTAATCGATGTGAGATTACGTGCCACTAATTTTTGGATTATTTATACTTTATCCAAAGCTGTTTATAATGTTTCTATGGGTGGGCATCAACTTTACTTTTGTCCTTTTTATAGGGTATGATTAGGAAATTTATTGATTTTTCTTTAATAATAATAATAATAAGGTCTTTGGTTTATGCACATTATCATTAATCCATAAAATTGAAGTCTAACTTGATGTAACTTCCAATCATGGCTCACAATGCTTGACGATACGAGGCATGTTTTTGTTCACATATATCCCTTTATATTTCCAAAAATAATTTAAATACTTATTGATAGTAAATGTCTTTTTTGTCGCATTTTGTTAAGACAATTACGAATTATAAAATGAAACTAAATACACAAGGAAATAGATAAATAAATATTTTCTTGGTAATATATAAGATTATATATTTTCAATCCTAAATAAATAAAGCCTAATAATGCGGATTCATTACTAAACTAGTTTAGGCTTTTTTATTTAAAAGTAGATGAGGGTTGTAAATTAGTCAAGTAATTTGCGAGCAGTTTAGTATTAGGCAAAAAAAAAAGTTTATTCATGTTCGTCTCATTTTATAAATGAGCCAAATTTAAGTCTCAATTCAAGACTCGATTAATAAACGAGTCAAGTTTGAGCAAAATTAAATTTAGATTGATTAGGCTCTAAACAACTCAATTAATAAGCTCACGAACAAGCTTGTTTATAGACTCGTTTATAACGTATTAATATATAGATCTATGATTTTTGTTTTGTAATTATAAAATTAATAATGATGTATGCATATAATTAGTTTTACCAATATTATGTTTTATAATTTTATCAAATAGTTGAGAAGCTTAATTTTCAAAAAAAAAAAAAAAAGAGTTTATGTAACATAATAATAATAATAATAATAATAAGCTTCATAATTTTGGCACTTCAAAAAATATATTTTAATACTCTTATAATCTTTTTAACAATTCAATTTGATTAAAATACATAAACTCCTAATTTTTTTAAAACATGCAATACTCAATTTTATGATTATATTTTTGTTTTACTAATTGGATGTTTTTGCTTTTACATTAATTTGAACATAATTTTCAAACTCGATTTAAGTTCGAGTTCAAAATAAACTGAGTTTAAACACGATTTTTAAATTCAAATAACTCGACTTTAAGCTTGAGTTCAGGAAAAAAAAAACGAATCAAACTTGAGCAAGTTAAAACTCAACTTGACTTAACTCATTTGAAGCCTTAACGTAAACCTTCTTGTTTAGTCGGGTAACAATTACTAATAATACTTATAGTCTCTTCTTCTTCTTTTTTTTTTTTTCTCAGATTATAAATAAAGTAAAATAATATTAATATTAATAAACTAACAATATAATTTAAAAAATTAATAATATAATAATTGAGTATTAGCTTATAATAATGATATGGCCAAAAGCTCAATTCCACCCCCATACTCTTCATGAAATCTCAATTCCACCCTCATTTAAAAAAATGGATCAATTAACCTGGTGAACTCACCAAATTAGCAACAGACCATTTACCTTTGTCTAACATTTGGGAAAGTTTTATACATCATCTATCATGGGCCCACTTGAAGAGACTGTTGACAGAGAGATGATATTAACTCGCAGGAAAAAGCCCCCCCATATGTGGCCATCAGGCTTGGTGTAACTACCAAGCATATCCTTTTCACTCATTGTCTTTGTCTCTCATGCTCTCTATCTCGCTTTCAAAGTAAAAAATAGAGCAATAGCTTTCTGTAATTACTAATGCGTTCAATCTCCATTCTGAGCATCTATATGACTTTAATAGAAAAGACAAACTAAACTACTGTGTGCATATGAAGAATTATCGAGCCATGTCTATAAATCTCCTTCCCATTAATTGATGGTGCTTTTTTTGGTGGGAAAAATAATAAGTAATATTTCCATTTTTGGTAGTTATGTGGGTTAGGGTTTGAAGTACTGTAGTTAAGAAATATATTTATTGACTTTCATTTGATATTGATTAATTCTTTTATATTTGTATTGTATTGCAGGATGAACAACATAATAGATATATATTTCCACCATGGTGGAAGTTTTATCTTCAATCCTAATCTTGAATATAGTAATGGCGAAACAGAGGTAGTTCATGATTTTGACTATGATTTTCTTAATTATAAGGACATTTATGATAAGTATACCTTAGATTTTGGGTATAACAATATTACTAGCATTTACCTTAGAGAATCTGGTAAGCCTTTAGTGGAAGGTTTACATATAATTGATGGGGATGCGGGTATTCATTATGCATTGGGTTTCTGTGTTAGGGATATTAGTAGTTTGCATTTATATTCTGAGCATAAAGTGCATGAACCTGTGTTTGCACATGCATTTTTAGCATTACCTCCCCCATAACCTGTTGAGTATCCTATTGAAGACCAAGTTGTGAATGAGGGTGGTGTAGATGATGAACTTGTAGGTAATGTGGATGAAGTTGAGCATAATGTAAATGATGTTAGTGTGCATAGTGAGAATACAGAAATTTGTAGTGATAATGAAAGTATGTTAGCCAATACCAATGGTTATAATGAAGCTGACGAAGTGGTTAGAAGTGAACAAAGTGTTAGTAAAAATAGTTTAGATTTGAATGATGATATAAATGGAGGTTGTGAAGGGGGTAATAAGGCTAATGTTGAAATTAGTGAAGAGAGTGAATATATAGGTAGCTCAAAGATTGGTAGCTATGATCGTTACCCATCAAATAGTGAAACTGATGAACCTATTAAAAGGCCTTCTAGTTAGCCTTCTTATGACCCTAATGATGCCATACCCATTTTTGCATTGGGAATGACTTTCAAGGATGCTAAGCAAATAAGGGAGGCTATAAGTCAGTATGCAATAGGCAAAAGTGTTAGGTTAGAGCTTAAGGTAACTGAGCCACATAGGATGAGGGTGATATGTCAAGATGGTTTTCCATTTTTACTGTATCCTAGTAGAGATGGCAATACAGGTGACTTGACTATTAAGACCTACAATCCTAAACACAAATGTAATAATGTTTTAAAAAATCCTAGGGTTAATGTGAAGTGGGTAGCTAAGAAGTTTAGGAGTAGGATATATGAGCAACCTAATATTAAATATGCAACCATAAAGAAGATCGCTAAAGAAAATTAGAAGATAAATGTTAGTATAGCAACGTGTAAAAGAGCTAAAAGAATAGTGAAGACTGAGATTGAGGGAGAGTTCACAGAAGAATATGCTAATCTTGAAGCATATGCAGCTGAGATTAGGAGAAGTAATCCTGGGACATGTATTGATATAGATTTTGATAGAGAGGCATTAAGGAATGGGATAAGGGTATTCAGTAGGATGTTTATTTGTTTTCATGCATGCAAAGTAGGATGGAGTGCTGGATGTAGACCCATCATTGGCTTGATGGATGCTTTCTCAAAGGTATCTGTAAGGGGCAAATGTTGTGTGCCATTTTCAAAGATAGCAACAACCATATGTTTCCTATTGCTTGGGCTGTAATAGCTAATTCAGAGAACCAAAGAATAGTGGAAATGGTTCCTACAGCACCTGAAACTGAATTTGGACATTGGAGATGGATCAACAGTCACCATCATTTCAGATATGCAAAAGGTATATAAAATCATCTTATATCAGTCAATTTTATGTTAATTCTAGTTCAATGTGATCACAATTTATGAAACTTGCATTTTTGGCCTTAAATTGTCTTTGATTTTATTTGATGTGTCAAAGGAATTTACCAGCTGTGAATGAAGAGTTGCCCATGGTCGAGCATAGATGGTGTGCTTGACACATTTTTGTCTATTGGAGGAGGAGATGGAGAGGGGAAGAACTAAAGAAAAAGTTATGGAGCTGTGCTTGGAGTATGAAGAGGAATTTGTAAATAATCTATAAGTTGTTGCAGAAAGTAGGAAAAAAGCAGTGTCTAATATGTTTCATTGGCCTCCAACAAGGTGGTATAGAGCTTATCAAAGTTCTAGATGCAAGTCTGATATGGCTAACAATAACATATCAGAATCATTCAATTCTTGGGTGCTAAAATCAAGAGAGAAGTCAATAATATCTTTACTTAAGGATATCAGACACAAAGTCATGCATAGGATAACAAAGAATAAACAGTTGCGCAAGATTGGATAAGTCAGTAGTCACCTATGTCAAAGCTAAAATTGGAACAAAATAAAGTTGAGGCCAGAAAATGTGGTGTGTTTTTCAATGGTGACCATGGTTTTGAGATTGGAGAAGGAGAAGACATTCATACTATCTTTTTAGACAAGCAAGTTTACACTTGTAGATCGTGAAATATAGCTGGTATCCCATGTAGGCGTGCAATTTGTGCAATTTCACACATCAAGAAGCAACCAGAGAGGTTCATTAGTGGGTGGTATAATAGAGAAGTGTACCTTCAGGCATATAAGGAATCTATGATGCCTGTAAAAGGCAAGAAATTCTAGAGATGTGAGGATTATCAACTAATACTGCCACCAAAAGCAGTTATGATGCCAGGAAGGCCTAAAAGGAAAAGGAATAGAGATGTTTTTGAGCCTAAAAAAGGGAAGAGCAAAATTAAGTTGTCTAAGAAAGGCATAAAGATGCACTGTAGTATATGTCAAGAGATAAGACATAATAAGAAGACTTGTCCAAAACAAAACCAAAATGTAGCTGTGAATGGAGAAGAAACAGAAGTTCATATGCCAAATGCATCTAATTTGAATGAAATTCAGAATGAGGCAATCTAATATGACATTTTAATTTACTTTAACTTCGTTTGCATGGCATAACATGCACATATTGTAATACCTATTTTTTTTTTCTTTCTTATTTAGGTATAGGAGGTACATGACACAATAGGCCTAGAACATGGTAAGAGGAAGGCAAGACATTTTGGAATTGCCATGAGGGGTCAAAAGAACAGCAAGACTATTTTGGGTGATGGGGAAGATGCAAGCCATGCTATAAAGGCACAATCAGCATGTTCAATGCCTGCTGAACCACCAAGTGCAAAGAACTTAGAAGGCAAATGCACATACACTAAGAAGCAAAGGACAAGTGGATATGGAGTCATGATCAATAAGAAAACAGGAAGAATGGTATATGATGTAAGTGTTGTAACCCATTTTACTGCATGTATATGATTGAATGTTTTATAGTTGAAACATTATATTGAATTTTTTTATCTGATTATATGTGTTTGTATTTACTTATGGCCTGCAAGAGCTACTGAGAGAGTCATTGACGAAGGTGACCCACTTGCAGCTGCTATGGAGGAAGATGCATTAGCAAACTACATTCCTCACAAAAGAAACACAAATGCTGACAGGCAAACTAAAAATGCAAGGGGTACTAGTGGAACAAGAAAGATAAATATTAAACCTGTTGATGAACATGGGCACATAATTCCTAGTGAATTACCATTCAAGAGAAAAGAGTTACAATGGAATGAGAATGATTGTTTGACTAGATCACAACTCCAAGCTCAGAAAGAGAAGAAAATCGGCAATTTGAAGAAGAATAGTGGTGAAGGGAGTTTAAGTATGAAAAAGAAAAAAAATCCTTAGTTTTTTGGAGGGTGATGGTTTTGTGTGCATATGTAATCTAGCACCTAAATATAACTTATATCCAATGGAATCAATATATGACACTGCATTGGAGGGCATAGGGAGGCATATAGAGCCCTAAGTTATTTTTTATGAATAGTTTATCATCTGTCTTACTTCACTTCACAGATGAAATCCTATTCATTTCTGTTTTTAGAAGAACTAAAGATGTATAGATGACATAGATGATCAAGTGCATAGAATTAAGCTTCTTTTTGTATATGTAAAGAATAAGCAGTAAGAGCTTCAACATGGAATGTAATGTTCTAGGGTTATAGAACAATGAAACCTCAAATTACATTAATGGGTATAAGGCTAATATATAATATAAATTAGTTATAATTATATTATTATTGAATGCTCTAAAAAATTGAGGTTATAATTTTAGATAATTTTGTGTTTGTAGTTTTGCTGTGATCTTAATGTAACTAGCTTCATTTAAGGACCAAACTCAACTAAAACTAATGAAGCTTATGTACGAGCAAAAAGCTAAATATATAATAAGATTTATATTCATAATATCATAAATTTTACAAATGAGCAAGAGGTTTTTCTTCTTTCCCAACCTCTTCCATAAACCACATTACAGAATCATCCAAACACAAAATGTTATACAAAATCCTCTTCTGAAAATATAACCCTGAATAACTTCCTATTATCAAAGCTAAATAGAACCAACACAGCCAATTACACTGAAGTTCAAAATTATATTAACTTTGGCATCATGTAAATAAGTAAAATAGCCAAACATACTATCAATAATTTCTTGTAAAACTATGCACTCTTCTCCAATTTGATCACCAATTCCAACCTCCCCACCCATGGCTTCACTTTCATCAAACTCATATTAGGTAACTCTTCCATCTTACCAATAGCGTCAATGTTCCTTAGAATTCTATTCTCAATTCTCAGAGAGTTCAGCTCATCTCTTAGCATGTTTATAACATCTTTTGATCTTGCTGTAAAACTCAGATCAATCCATTTGAAATGTCTGCATATTATTGCTTCGTCCTTTCAATTATATTAAACCAACAATATCAAATCAAATGGCAATTAGAACCTTCTACATTTAGCATATATAAATTTCAACAAATAAATTTACAACTATTACCTAAAATTCACATAACTCAACCTATAATTTGGGCATTCGTAGAATCTTGTACCCGGATTTTTTGTTGTCCACGATGTCCACATTGGAGCTCTCAATCTACATTCATATAATTTGTTACCATCTTCCTCAAGTACATGATAGTTTCTCCTCCTATTTACAGAGGACCCTGAACTCCACGATATTGCCATGTTCACCTCCAGTGCCAAGTTTTCTTCTTGCTCTTCACTTAATCAATTTTTGTTCCTTCGCGTAGAGGCCCAAAGAAAGGTAAGAGGAGAAGGGTCTCAATTAGGGATTTGAATAATTTGGGGCCTTTGGCATTTTTTTCTTAATTTATAATTTTTTTTCCAATCCTCGATTGCTAAAGTGCAATGGTAATAAATGGGTCTCTTCTTCTGATTCAATAGGGCCCAATTCTGATTTTAACTTTGATATTAAACAGCCCGTTTGGTAATGTGCCACACGTGAGCTAATTTGGGCTGCATTGGACTAATTTGATGAGTTCAACAGGTTAATTGCTCCATATTTTTGGATGAGGGTGGAATTGAGATTTCATGAAGAGTATGGCGGGGGAATTGAGCTTTTGGCCTAATGATATATATATATATATATATATATATATATATATATATATATATATATATATATATATATATATATATATAATAATAATAATAAAAAAAAAGATTTCTAATTCAAATGTTTGTTTGTCTTCTTCTTCTTGCTTTAAACACACGGAATTATAAATATATAGTTTTTACATATAAAAAAATTAATCATGATTATATGGTTATATCACAAACTAATTCATGATCACAAAATTCACAATCATTATCCATTTAAAAATAAAGAAAACATGTCTTGAGAAAAGAAAAGAAAAATATTTTATTTCCCAACTAAAAAAAAATGAAAGAAAATTAATAAATTTAGCATATCATGTTTAGTTTGAGTACGCAATTATTCTGTGGAATTTAAATTCTAATTCTAAGTATTATTTTTTAATAGTATCATTTTATATTATTAAATTAGATTAAGGCATCACAGTAATTTTTATATTAATTATTTTCTCATATTCACTGCCTTTTTATATTGGAACATGCGATATTAAAATGCTCAATTTGAACGCTATAGAAAATTAATAATTCGGTGTTTGACAAAAATTTGGAATGCAGTTATTAGCCTTTTGGTTATCCACAGCGCTATATACATATATATATATATATATATATATATATATATATATATATATATATATATATATATTAATGACAGCTATTAGATATTACTTCCTTCATTCTGAAAAAAATGATTATTAAAAAAAATCATAATTTTTAAGATAGTAATAATTTTATCATAAGTTATCAAAAATACCCCTATTAATTATAGTATAAATTAAAAAAATATCTCTCATATTTAAAAAATAGAAGGGTAAATTAGCCATTTTATCATTTTTTATTGGATTGTTAAATAGCCACTTATTTATAAATAAAATTAACTTTTTAATGGTTACTTTTTTTAGAATGGAGGGAGTAAATTGTTACTATTTACAAAAGCTCAGAGTTTTTTTTTTAAACAATTACTTACTCTGTCTTAAAAAGGTTGTTTCACTTTATTTTTTCACATAGTTTAAGAAAATATAATTAATTACTTGTCAATTCATAAATTTTATTATATTTTTTATTATATTTTTACGTATACTCATTCATTATTACTTTTATTATTAATTATGAGAATACACATTTTTAATTAATAAGGATATAATGGACAAATTTTATAACTATTTTTAGAGTGAGTAAGTATTTTGAGACATCCAAAAAAATAATGAAAATTTTTTTTGGAATAAAAAGAGTATTGTTTATTTAAATAAAAATATTAAATTATCTTAGTATTAAAAATAATATTTAAATAAAAAATAAATATGAATTGTTATCCTTAATTTTACCAAACACTTGGAAATAAGTTATGAATCTGCAACACTAACAGCTAATAACTGCTGAACAAATGGGGTGGAGAACTGTTCAACGTCCCTTAACTCCCTTGCAAGTTGCAAAACATTAAATTATAAATATTAAATAATTTTAAAAATATAAAATAAGACAATCAAGTAATTATTTCTCCACGCATCTTATTAATTTCCAATTCTCTCCCTTCTCTCTTATAAATAATATAATATTGTAATTATTGTGGTTTGAGTGCAAGCCACCTCCAAGGTATATACAATAAGTGTGTATGCATATAAATTGCATTTTTTTTTTTTTGGGTATATAAATTGCAAGTTGATAACAAGTTCTTGGTTCATGCTCTTAATTAGTGGGACTCTCTTGTGGATGTTGTTGAGTGTTGACAACAAGTTTTTGTCATAATTTAATTAAATCTTAATTTACATTTAACTTAATTTTAAATAACTAATTAATAAGCTAATATAGCTATTTTATTCTTCTTAACCAATAACAATAATTTAAATAAAGGATAATGATTCAGTGACCTCAAAGTCATTAACTTCATATCTACCTCAATAATACTATAAATATAATTTAATTTTTTTTAATTTCATATCAATTTCATTAATTTAATTTATTTGAATTACATTCCTTACGGTTATCCACCCTAAAGGTCAATCAATCAAATTTCTTAAATAAATAATAAAAAAAATCTATATCTTCGAGTCAATGGTATATATATATATATATATGTATGTTTTTGGTCAATTAATAGTCATTAACACTTATAAACAATAAATAAATTAATCCCATAGCAAATTGTTAAATAATTACACCATGTGTTAGTTAAGAAGAATAGAATAGGATAATTAATTTGAAGTCATTGGCTTTCATGAGACCACGGTGCAGGGAATTTATTAATACATTGGCTTTTGGATCTAATGTAATGCTTGCATCATCATCACATAAACGTTACTCGGCCAACCCATTAATTACTCCAACCCTATCTCCTAACCCAAAATTAATTTATAAGGATAACAAGTCCTTGAATACCATTAATTATTATATTTTTCAAATTAGGGGTTTTTTGGTTGATACTTCCACTTACTTGTTAGTAGTTTGTAGGTGGTGATTAATTAGAAATTAAATATTAAGAATTTTAAATATTTTAACAATACATAATTTTAAATTGATAATCATTAAATCTCGAAATATCACTCTAAATATTGAATTTATCAAACACTTCGCATTTGTAATTGGATATCTTTCAATCCTTCATCTATAATTTTGACTTATTGACATTGACATTCAATTATAATTTTATTTTTATCTTAATTACATCCTTGTATTTTGATTTTTGTTATTAATAAACACGATTTTAAAAAAATGATTTTGATTGGAAATAGGGTTTTTCAATGAGTGTTCCAAGTATATATAGTTAAAAAATAATAATTTAGATATAATTAAAAAATAAATTAAAGACGTAAAAAAGTGAGACTAGGCTTAATGATAAGGGCATGCAACATCTGGTTTGTTTTTCCAGGAATTAAAAAAGAGAGAGAGAGAGAGGTCATAAATAAATAAACAAACTTCCTCATTGAACTTAAACTTAAATTTTGTGTAATAATTTTATCACAAATTTTATAATTCTATCCAAGGGTAACAATATCAGCACAGCACAAACTCAAAGTGTTTAAATTATGGGTTATCGTGTTAACGTCAATTTTGAATCGATATAATTGTAATATGATATTGCGAGTTAAATTATTAACTAAAAAAATAATACACTTAACCTATTAATATTTACTTTTTATATTATTTTAATACATTTAACATAATATATTTATGATTTATAAAATATGTTTATATAAAAATTGCTTTTAGTATTCATAATAAATTTATATTTAATTATATTATTTGTAGTGATATAAATTAATAGAGTTAATTTAATAATTTTTAAATATTAAAATAAAAAATTAATTAAAAATTTTAAATATATTATTTGTAGCATGGCATATTACTTATTAATTAAGTAGATCGTGTTTGTATTTAAATTTTTAACACGATAAATTAATCTTATTATATTTATATTGATTTTATTGAATTATGAGTATAAATCAAAACTTCCTACTAACACAAATTGCTACGCTTAATTTTATCCTTAATCCAGTATCAAACAAACTTATAAACAATTTTATTGACATGGCAAATGATAAAATAAATAAATAAAATAAAATTCTAGCTAAAAACACAACACTCTGGGCTTGAAATAACTCAATTCTAGGAAAACTGGTTGGCATTTTAAATTCTCTTATCTTATTAAAATACAACCTTTTTTTTTTTAATTATATAACCAAAAAAAAAAAACAATTTTTTGAGTTTATTTTTAATTTATTTTTTCATGTAGACATACTATGTTTTGTCTATTTAGATTGGTCATTATGCTTAGGATATACTAGAAATTAATTAAAAAATAAAATTAAACGTGCCAATTCAGAATTGTAAAAACATTTAGGATTATAGATTAACTCAAATTTAGATATTATTTTTTTAGAATTTATAATGAGTATGGTATAATTAACCCAATGTAAAAACTAAAGGTATAATAATAATTAACATATCTAGTTTTTATTAGTTTATTTTATAAGTAATGTGATAAATTCTGTCTAAAATTTCTTTAAATAGGAATAGCAAAGAAAGTGACTTTGGGAAGCACTGTATGGTTCCCTTTTTCCTTTCTTTGGCCAAAGATATGGTTCCCTCCGTTGACTCTTGATAGAAAATTCTATAACATTTCTTCAGCAGTGACTCCATAGATGATGTCAATTTTTTTGGAAACCCATTATTATTTTCTTGTGCAAGTTTTCAAGATACTGTTTTCCATGTGACAATATTCCATTATTGGAAAGAAATATATGTGCAAGTTTTCAATAGACAGTTCTTAGTTTGGAATTTTTTAAAGATAATGCC
Source organism: Reutealis trisperma (assembly GCA_947687605.1). Classification (NCBI taxonomy): domain Eukaryota; kingdom Viridiplantae; phylum Streptophyta; class Magnoliopsida; order Malpighiales; family Euphorbiaceae; genus Reutealis; species Reutealis trisperma. Next base: position 8,386,029 of record CANTUT010000033.1, on the reverse strand, counting down.
AGAAATTGCATTCCTTGTTGCATTTTTGTGACATGAAGAACTTTTTAAGTCTTAACTATTAGATTAATTAGTAGCTCTTTGGTCTTTATTTGTTCTTATTATTGGACCTGCATAAATATATTAAACTGATTAGTAAATGAATTATAAGGGTTGATTTAGTTAGTAAAGTAAATTTCCTCCTTATTTTATTTATAAAAAAAAATCAGGATTTTATTCTTCATTTCTTAAATTCGCTTGAAAAAAAGATTTAATTTTGCTAAACGCATAAACTCAAAATATTGAGTGAATTAAAAATAAATAAATAACAGAGACCAATAAATTACGTTTTATATGATTTTTTTTTTTTAACTAGCTTACCTAGCAAAATTAAAGATTAAAATTATAAAAATTCTATCAAAAATTATAAAATTAAAGGCGCAACATTTAATTGCAAAGGTTTTACATTTATTTTTTGAATATTGGGATTTTGGGAGAAAAAGATTTAATAATATTAGCTGAATCTGTTATCCGCAGAGAAATGAGAGCTTCTTAGGTCCATGGTAAGCCCGACGCAAATTCAGCCTATGCAGCCCAGATAAGTCACATAGAATAAGATAGTGAAGCCAACTAAGGTCCAAAAGGAAGAGAGCATGGGCTATTTGCAGGACTATATATATATAATCTCTTTTAGAACCCCTTGATTGCAATGCCACCTTTTCAATATAATTTGCATAAACTCTCATGACCTCTTTTTTCTAGTACATTGGAGAATTGGAGAAATCTCAAGGGAAAAGGAGGTTAGAGATTGTCACAATTTGAACTCTTAATCTTTTACATTACCAGAAAAAGCACTCAATCATAGGCTATTAGCCTAATGGCTAGGACATGTTTAGTTGAAACTAAAACCAAAAGTTATATGCTTAACTTTGTCTAATTCCCTATAATTATGTGTGATAAATGTCCCTAAAAAGATAATCCAGTACTGAAGGCTTTAAATTTCTATTAGAAAGTTTTAGATTTAAATTTCACATTGACAAGATTTAGCAAATAATTAAAAGGGAATAATTACTCGTCATAATATTACATACCTCAACGAATAATATGAACACTTAATAAAATATATAATTGTAATAAATCATATGTTATTCAAGCCTAGAAATTCTTGGATGCCACTCTCTATTAGGTCCCATGATTACTCATACAGTCTCTAATATTATTGAGATATTCTTGGAAAATAAAGAACTTCTTATTGCTGTTCTGAGGTGAGATAGCAAATAAAGTCTATTCAGAACAAGACCTAAAGATGTTGCAACCCAACCCATTCCAGCACAACCATCAAATTATAAGATTCTCCTGAAATACTCATTTTATAAAATTTCTTACATTCCATATGTTTCATGGATTTTTTATTCTTAAAATTAGTTTGAATTTTAAATTTAATTAAATCATATGATTATTTATTTTAAACTTTATTTGTCACAAAAATTTTAATGTATAATATTAAGTAGTCTTATTTTTACAATTATATATTTGGTAGGACAGATTAATAAATGGAATAAAATATGAGTCTATTTTAGAAAATAAAATGTCATAAATAATAAGATTAATCCCACCGGATAGTGATTACGAAATATATAAGGAGATTATGTTTTAAGTAACACTTATTTCATAGTTAGCTAAACTTGTGAGATTATTAAAGCCAACCTGAATTATATGTACTGAAAGTAGTATTATTACTAATACTACAACTTAGTTGAGCAATTCCATGTATTAAATGGACTGTTACCTACAATTTATTTTTCCCTTGAGTCGTGTGTTGTGTGCGTCTAACATGATGCCTAGTTGCCTACTCTTTCTGTATAGTAATATATTCCTTTGCATTTGAAAATGTCAGATTTTGCTATATAACTGTAAAATAGAAACAGTCTTGCTCTCAATTAAAGCAAATAATTAATTGTATTACTATTTCATCTTTTCTGCAGCTGCAAGTAATAGGAAAATGAGGACCTTATTTCCTATGTGCTGATATAGGTTGACTCTGACCATGCAATAAAAAAAAAAAAGTCAATAATGAGGGAGTCAATTACTTAAAACATCCTAATTAATTAAATTTATTGGCCTCTCATTTCTGAAAGTCATAGAATCTATCTAATTGTTATCTTAAATTAAAAACTATAAAATAACTTAACGTTCTAACAAGAGAAGAGTGAAGGCAACATCCAACCTTACAACCTATAAAGAAAACTGCCCTTTTTTTTTTTTTTTTCAAGTTGTCATAGTCAAGGGTATCTTCAGGCCAACGTATCTATTGATTCTAGATCCTCTTCCCAGGCGAGTCTAAAGATGAAAAGATCTTATGTGTTCACACTTTAAAACTAGTTTAGAATAAGTAAATGTTTTGAATTAGTTAAATATAGTATATTGTCCCCCTTTGAATTGATGTTCATCACTATAAATAAATAAATAAATGTCATTAGGAAACACTATTGGACAATTCAAAGTTGTTTTTGTTGCACAATCTCAAGCCGACCGCAAGTCATTGCTCCAGCCCAGTCACTATTTCTAAGAAGGTTAGTGAATTCTTTATAGCAGTACATTATCACATGCCTAGAAATAACTAATCCTTCGACTAACAACTCTCATTCTAAATACCATTTTACCAATTACTGGGCTATTTATTGTTCTCTGTAGTATATGAGGCCTGGTATAAAACATGATACATTAACAGACAATAAGCACTTTTTACCCTTCAAAATCTCAAGCCAACATGATCAGCAAATAACTATTTTATGCAGATGCCATTGCTTACCTAGTCAGTCAGCTTAGATTTCTTATAACTTATTTATAGACAAACCTGGTGAAGTCTTTCCTTGCATATGCGCAGGCTTGCTTCATCCAACTAAACAATCTGATCTTTCAACTAACATCTATCAATACAAAAAAGAAAAAAAGAATGGTCAATTGTAAGCCAACCAAGAAAATCATGTTCTTTATTATATAATGAATGATGCAGTTATGAAAAGCCAATGGACAAACGAGCACTTTTTATCCTACATAAAATCAAGCCAATATTATTAGGAAAGAGGTATTTTAATTTTTAAGTAGATGCCATTACTCAGTTGGTCAGCTTAATTAGATTCATTTTTAAGAAGGCTGATGAAATTTTTTGTGCATTTTCAGAGGGTATAATCAATCTACAGACACTGACCCTTCAACTAACCATATATATATTATATATATATAGTAAACAAATTAGCATTCCACAAATTTTTTAATTCTCTAACCAAAGGAGGGAACACTCAACCCTTTTATTAAATGAAACCAGAAGTCTTGTTAGACTTGCATTGTGATTAGGAAATGTTTTGAATTTGATTATGTTTTATTCAAATGCTCTTGTGAATTTAAATTTGTGATTATACATGAATAATATAATAGTGATAAAAGACAAAAGAACACTTTTGAGTTCCGACCAACAAATGTGAAGCTGGCATAAGCAGAGAAAATATATTTATGTTGAGGTTTACATCATTATGATAAGATACCTTCTAATGATTTATTTATTTAATTATATTAGCCATGTTGTAAGAATATTTTTTGAAGGAGAAGAGTTTGGGGAGCCCCAGGTCTTCCTCCAACCCAGCTTTCAAGGAATCCAATGATCCCTGAACGCTGAAGCCATTTTATTGATATAAAATGTCATAAACCATTCTTAGTCTCTACTCTGAAGATTTACTCTGTAATTTTGAAATCTGAGCATTATTTCAAATTCAATTGGGATATTAACCAGTTCTTCTCATTTCTTTAGGGATTGGGAAATGCATCTTGTTGGTAAATGGCTATGTGAAAAGAAATAAATGTAGAAAAGATGTATTTGGCTATTTGCAGAGGTTTAACAGACAAGATTTGTCCTGAAGAATGAAGAGGCAAAAGTAAATAACACTAAACGGTAATTTTAATAATTATTCACTTTTGATTGAAAATTAAGTTTAAAATTGAAAATAAACACTAATTGGTTCTCCATCAGCATACTGCCCGAGGTATCTAACATCCAAACTATAGTTCTGGCCCTTCTGGGCCTGCATCTATTAAAAAAAAAAAAAAAAGAATAACAGTGGGGACATACAGATATGTTAACAGGGTTAAACAATCTGACACAAGCATGATAATACATCGCTTGTACATTAGTGGGAGAGTGTTCAATTAATAAGTGAAAGGGATTGTCCTTTCATGGCTACAAGCATCCAATAAAGCCCGTGACAGATGATTTTATTTAGCTCTTTTTTTATAATGACTCTGGTTACAACTTACAACCAGTCAACCACACCCATTATTATCAGTCAATTTAACAAGTTAATTGTTATATATATCTACCCACCCTTCACCCTTGTATTCCTAAGGAAACTTCATGAAAATTATAACCTACCAAAGTGACTAGTGTAAGAATCTTCAATTATATAAACCATTTTATACTTTCCCCTTAGAATTAGTTACCGATCTGGCTGGCGTTGACATCCCTATTTAACAATCTTTATAAGAAAGACTTACCGCTAAATATAAAAGACTTTTTCAACTCGTCTCTGATAAAATCAGCCATGATTATCAATCCATGGAGCACCTAGTCTAATTATGGATCAATACTTTAACTAGAGACCTAAACTGGCTACCCCTATCTATTGGAGCATGAAATGAGAAATGTAGATGCATGCATAAGAAATTAACTAGATGTTCATGTGATTTATGCATCTATGATATATCAGCCTCTAATATCTAATAGTCCAATCAAAGAATATGCTGGAATTCTTTAAGGACTGTCCCTTAAAAAAGCAAGTGGCAATGAAGTTGAAGTTGTTGATCTTTCATCAATCAAAATAGTACCTCAATTGTCCTTTCCTGTAGATGAGTCCTACCTACTGGCTTCTGCTCCTTCAAATACTGCTTCCTCTCATTGTCAAAGTCCCCACCTTCGCCTTCACACCACTAACCTAAACCAACAAGCAAACAATTAATAAATCCACTAATTGCATCAATTTACCAATAATTTAACTCATTAATTAATCAATTAGCAATAATAATTAAGAATCAAAAACCAACACAAGAAGGCAAAAAAGAGCATTCAACCATTTTTTTCCTATCTTCATCTGCTACCTCTTTCTTCTCAACTAAACAAACGCCATTTTCAATTTTCCTGAGGAAGGGGAAAAAAAAAAAAAAACCAGAGGTGTTAGAGTTCCATGGACAGACTGGTGAAGCCAGACGTGAAAGAAGTGGAGATAACCTTCAAGAGGGGCCAAAAGTGCAGCTCAACTTTCAGGCTAACAAATCTTATGCATACCATGTCTGTTGCAGTTTCTTTAACCACCACAAACCCATCTGTTTTCTCTTTCAGCCATGCTTTCTCTATAATCCCACCTCTCTCCTCCTCATCTTACGCTTTAGTTCTTTCTCAGTTGCCCAATGAACCCCCTCTCCGCACTCCATCTGACATCATCGCCGTTAAATCCGCCATGCTTCCCACCGGAAAAGCTCATATGGAAGATCTTCGCCGCCTATTTTCAAGACCTGGACCCCATATTTTTAGAGACGCTACCATACCCATCTCGCTTGTGGGTTCCCATGTTGCTGAATATCTCATCTCCAATCACAGCGAAATCGCTGATGTCTCTTCCTATTTTAACAGGGCTATATCTGGATGTACAGGATCAGAGCTCACAGCTTTTCTGAAAACTGCTGTCTTATCCGGTAACGCCAATTTGGTTGCTAAATTGATAGATATCGGCGGCGATGTGAATTGTAAAGATTCAGAGGGACGGTCCATGATTACTCAGGCTATTAAAGCAGGAAATTTAGAAGTAGTAAAGGTTCTAATGGTATCTGGTTGTGTAATTGATAACTTGGTAGATAAAGTATTGCACGAGGCAGCTGCGATAAACAGAGTGGATTTAATGGAGGTTTTGTGCGGGAATTTGAAAGAAATTGATGCGAATTCGATTGATTTACATGGTAGAACTCCGATTCATGTTGCGTCAAGTTTTGGGCATGTTCAAGTGATTCGATTTTGTTGTTCAATTGGTGGAAAAGCTGATTCTGTGGATTGTAATGGCTGCACTCCACTTCATTTAGCTGCGGAGAAAGGGCATTTAGAAGCTGTGGAGTGCTTATTAGATTGCTGTGGTCATTATATAAAATATGCAGTGAACAAAGAAGGAAAAACAGCTTTTGGTGTTGCAGTTGATAATGGAAATTCACATTTATATAGTCTATTACAACTGGGAGATATATTGCATAGAGCAGCTAGATTAGGCGACGTTAATGTAATCAAGAGGTGTCTTGCAGAGGGAGCGAATGCGAACGAGAGAGACCAAAATGGATGGACTCCACTGCATAGAGCTGCGTTTAAGGGAGAAATTGAGTGTGTAAAAGTGTTGATTAATCATGGAGGTCGAGTTGATTTAGTTGATGATTCTGGGTATACCCCACTTCATTGTGCAGTTGAAGCAGGGCATGTGCAGGTTGCTCTGTTTTTGATTGCTAATGGAGCTAAAGCCAATTTGAAAAGTCTAAACAGTGCCATGCCCAATAAGAATTACCCTTTACTTTTTAACAAGTCTCTTTGTGACCAGAAACAGAAAGAGCGAGCTTCCATTGAAGAACAGTTGTCTGTTGCTGAATTTGAATTTTCTTCTTCTTGTGCTTTGTAAATTGTAAATGGTTTGGCTGCCGGGAGAGACAGAGAACTGTGGCGGGTTCCGCTCCCTTTCTCATCCAGCTGTGCATAGATATGGAAATCTCCATTTTAATCTTTCTTTATATACTTTTGAGGATCAAATTTATCAGTAAATGAGATTAAGCTTTTTGTTGGTTCTTTTTAAGTTTTAACTACGGATACTATCATTTGTTGATTGTTTCTTTCTTAGAAAAACCTATTCAGCTAATAAGTCATATATGAGTTTTCCGATCATGACTTTTTATGATAAATAATAGTTTTCTCGCAAGTTGAATATGGTAATTAATTATTTAAATTATGATATAAAAATTATAATTTATGAATGAGCATGAAACATTCTAAATTTTTAATTATTTTATAAAATTTTATTTTTGTACGGAAATATATTATTTTATTAATTTTTTATTAAAGTAAGAATTAAAATTATATTTTATTAAATTATAAATGTTCATATTCTTGAATATGCATTATTAATGATAAATTTAGTATAATATTATATATGTGTGTTATTTGATAATGTTAATGTGGATTTTTGGAGAATTGTATTTTGGATTATATTTTGATATTTGAGTATTAATAAATGTATTAATTATATTACAAGTTTGATTATAGTATTTTATCGAATATTTGAATTTCCATTATAATTACTATAATTATCGTTAATAATGTTATTGATATATATTCATGAGTATATGTTGTAAATTATTATTAATATATAAATTATGAATTATTGTTAATTATTATTATTATTACTATCATTTTCATTATTATGATTATTATTATTATTATCATTATCATTATTAGTATTATTATTTTATATATATATATATATATATATATATATATATATATATATATATATATATATATATATATATATATATATATATATAACTAGCTGTGTTTTATGTTAAGTAAAAAGAAGAAGAAAAGGAAGTTTGTGATTGGCCAAAGAAGTGAAACGGGGAGTTTTGAGAGGAAGCAAAACGGGACAACAAAACGGGAAGCAGGAGAGAGGAGAGAGAAAGGGAGAGGCCGAGAGAGAGAGAGAGAGTTGGTGGCGTTCCGGCGGGCGGTGGCAAGCATCGCCACTACCGCTAGGTAGAGGAAGGTCCGGCGACCTTGAGGGAGGTGGCAGCTCGACGATCGGCGGCAGCACGGCGGCGTACGCGAGGAGAGAAGGACCGCCGGTCACCGCAACTTCAACTCGATTTTTCGGCTGATTCCGGCGGCGGATTCCAACGATCTTGGTGCCGTTTTACTCCTGAGGATGAGAGCTTCATTTTGATACCTGTCTTACCCCCTGAGGACCACCGGAGGAGGAGATCGAAAAACACAACCCGAAATTTTGGAGGCATTTTTCGGTGGCTGGAGGGCCATTGCCGGCGAGTGGTGACCCTTTTTGTGCTCCTAGAGTCGAGGTGAACCTGCTGGTGTGGAGTTTCCCCTGATCCGCCACCACCGGCGACGGCGCGTGGCCGCAGCACGTGGGGAGGTCCAGTGGCTCTGTTTCGACGTTCTGGCACAATCCTCGACGTCCGTATGTTCGAAATTTGTGAAGGTTAACCCGAAATCCTTGTATTTCAGTTGTTATATAAGTTATTTTATGTTTAGTAGTTCTTAGAATATTGGTTAGGTTGTCGAATCTGTTATGGGGTTAAGTGTAATTCTTATCGTGATAATGTTCTCTGTTGCGAGGTGTCGGTGTCTGGCGTCTTCTTGGTTCCAAGGCTGCTCTTCTGAGGAAAGCTGGTCGGAAGCGTCGACAATTAAGTGAGTGATACTCACTGGTATATTATCCTGTTTCCACTTCATATGCATTGCTGTGTGTATATATATGTATATTATGCACTACTACTGCATATAAAAGCATGTAACATTTGACTGTGAATGATGAATTGATATTTTATATTCTGTGTCATACTGTGATTGTGATTGATGGATGGAGGTCGGGAGGATACAGTACTACCCAGGATTATGGGATTGTTATGGCTATGATTTGGGATTATGATGGATTCAGAAGATGAGCTATAACTGATGGATGCCGGCCGGGCCTGCTCATCGCCAGGGCTGCTGTCAGTTGGGTCAGGGCTGCGTGGTACAAACCAGTGACGGCCGGGTCCCTTGGATATAAGAGACAAATTATTGGATTCAGAGAGCCAGAGTAGGGGGATCGGCTCCCCATATTGAGTATTGAGTATCAGTGTGGTACTGTTGACCATATCTCATCCTTGCTTGATTGGATGATTTGTCTGTTTCGGTGGCATAGTGCATATCATGTGAATTTCAATCTATTTGAGGGATACCAGTTTAATATATTAGCTGGTATCATTCACTGAGTCGAACGCTCATTCCTGTTCATCTTGTTACTTTCAGGTCAGGGAATGAGCTGATGAAAGAATTGTAATTGAGTAGGCTGCTAGTCTCTTTTCGGCAGTAGTTTGTATTGTTGAGTAATCAAACATGTATATAATGTATGTACATTTGTAATTGTGATTCTAGAACTTCGCAATATTACACTTGTAATTGTGTTTTGTGTATTATTTCAGTTATGTATTTTTAAAAGCTGTAATCTTTGGGTTAAGCAGAACCTTTCTGTAATTTATTACTTTCTGTAATATATGAAATAAATGATGTTGAGCTAATTTGATAATTGTATTATGTTGTGATTTTTTTGGTTATGCTTACCTTATTTGGGCCAATAGCCCTTTTTAGTTTGAGCTTTCAGTTGTGTGTTTTGGGTTAGACTTACTACGGACACTGGTAGCCACGTGTATTTCCCGTGTCCTAGTGCCAGTTACGTGCTCTTGGGTTCGGGGCGTGACAGAGCATATCGCATCTTCATTAATAATTCATAATATAATATGATAAATTTAAGATTAGATTTGATCCGACTTATAATTGGCCAAAATGAAATCCAGACTAGATTAACAAGTGAAACCTTTTGGCCCTAGGCTGGATTAGGAAGAGCTCGGACTTGACCTCCTCAAATCCCATCTTGAACACAATAAATGGGCTCAAATGAATTTAGATTTAGTCCTAAACTATCTTTTTGAAAAACTCGAACCCGCCACCAAATCTAGAAATATAAAAGCTAACTTGCATTTTCCTATTTCCTTCCACACACACACACGCACGCACTTGTTCATCTAGTCAAATTCCTTATTACTCATCTATAGTTTCATTAGTTTGTGGCTTTGAAATTTTGGCCGCATTCTCATGTATTATAGCTATTACCTTGAATTTGATTATATGAATCACCTGGAGCTAGGAAACACCGTAATTAGCTAAGCATCGTAATTACCTATAATAAGTCCTATGAAGGAAGACTACAAGGGCAATCGACCCTTACTTTATCATCTATGTGAGAATATCCCATGAGGTCCTAACTCAGCTTGGTGGCAAGCTAACTGCTGCCTTATTCAAGGCATTGCATTTGCCTAGTTTGTTAACTAGGACATCTCCAATCATAATTGGTTCATTGGTATAGTGAATGAATATGATTTGATCGGATCGATTAATTTGGCCAGCTTCATTTGAAATTGGTTCATCAGTATAATGAACGAGTTTGATTTGATCGGATTAGTTTGAACTGCATCCAGATCAATATTGAAATTAATATTATATATTTTTATAAAAATCATAACAAATAGGTCAAATTTGACTTGCTATGAATCAAAATTCAACTTGAAATAAAAAGTTAAAAAATATACTTTTAAAAAAGAAAAAAAAATTGTGGGACCGGTGTCTAAACTAGTTCATATTGCTCAAACTAAGGTTAGGATTATATAATTTTAGAATAAAACTCATTGGATTTAACTCGAATTTATTTATGTCTACATTTACCAGTATAGAGTTGGTCATGTGGGGATCGGTTGCATGTATCTAACACTAGATAGGCAACTCAAGGGTTGTTTGGTTTAACAATTTTGATATTGTTGATAGCTGTAGATGGTAGCGATTATCAGATAAACGTTGGTCATTTGGTAAAAAATTAGAAGCTATTGTGAAATATAAAATAATGGGTTACACATAGAGCCCATTTGGTATTGCATTCGAAAAAAGTGTTTTTCAACAAAAATTAAAATAAGTAAAATAATATTTTTTTAGAAGTAAGATTGAAAAAATAATTTATAAAAAATAATAAAAATTAATCGATAAAATAAAATAAAAATCTAAAAGTGTTTTTCATAAACATGTGCATTATTTTCAATTTTGATATGCTATGAAAATATAAAGTGTTAATTATGAAAATTATACTTAATTTTTATTATATATATTTGTAGTATTTTTTCGAATGTGAATATAATTATTATTTATTATTATTATTTTTGAAATCAAAACAACTAAACTTTTATCAAGAATTTAACTTATTTTGTAACAAATGTTGAATAATAAAAGGGGGAGGATTATCCAAAAAGTAGGACAATGATGAAGATAAGCAGCTTGTGTTATCACGTGAGCTACCTCATTTCCCTTTCAGCCTCCAACTCGAAGCTCCCAACTTGATTTCTGACGAAACAAATGTTGATAGTCCACCATCAAACCCTCAAACTCTGTTTAAGAACGATTCAAAATTCTCAGCTGCTTTAATCAAAGTCATAAAATGACAGCTTCAAGCTGAAAAATACAATATAATAAATAATTTCAAAATTAGTGCCCTTTTTTTAACAAGATATTCGTTAAGGAGCTATTTGAAATTGGACTAAACTTTTTATTCTTGAGTTTTTCTTACGTAGGTTGATATTTTCTACTAATCATTTTTAAAGATTAAAAAGTTGACATAAATGAAGAACAACAAATAAACAAAACAATAAAAGAAATTAAAAGCTAATTGAGACATATTAGTAAATTGAATTAAATTTGTACACAATATAATATAGAGATTTTAAGAATTAGTAATGACTAAATGAAGACATTGAGAAGTTCATTTGCCGATTATTCAAATAACAAAGATTAGAATTAAAGTATAAGATTAAAATATGAGAATGAGGTAGCTGTTTCACAAGAAAAAATAAAAAATTAATGTTATGACTTCTTTTGATTTACAAAATAATAGTAGCGAAAAGAACCTATTTTAAAGGAAAAAAATTATGAATTTGTGTTACTATTTAAAAAAACTAATAGAATTAATTATAATATAATTATTATTAATGCTAATTTGTATATCAGTACTGTTTTTTATTTTAGATCTCAATTTTTAAACTAATTTTTAGAAGTTATATTTCCAAAATTAAAATTGGAAGTCTTTATAATTGGGGTCTAAGGTGATTATCTTAGTCTCCTTACCCGTTGAACTGCCGCTGAATTTGTTGAATCCACATTGCTAGCCTGCATGTGATAAACCATTACGTTTGCATCCAACCCAATAATCATCCTTTGAACCTACCTTTACCTTTTTTACCTAAACAAGCACATGAAACTTTCAAGCTGCACCATGCTCATCATCCCTTTAGAATTGTGCAAACAACACCTGCACCTATCATTGACAAGGACAATTTCACTGTTGCATCAAAATTGCATTTTAAAACTCTAGACTTCGACACCAGCTAAATCCAGCCCTCTGCGCACCATGAGCCATGAGCAATAACTCCAATACACTTGTTAGCCTTTATTTGAAGCCAGCGACTAAAAAAAAAATGCTAAGCCCCCAACCAAATTATTTATTATTTTAAAACAATTATAGATAAACATATCACATAAAAATTACTTTTTTAAAAAAAATCATTAATTGTAATTTTTTTTATAAGGATAACATGATAGGAGTAATAAAATATTAGCTATTAGCTATTGGAAAAAAAATTACAAAATAATTAGCCGTTGTTAGGATATCTAATCGTTATTTGCCACTGTTTTTTTAATTTATCAAATGAATAAAGTTGGTTATTGGGAGTAAAAAAAAATACCTATTAGCTAATAGTTTAGAGCCAAAAAAAAACTAATAGTTAAACCATAACACCACTTAATATTTTGGGGAACTTAATATGATATGTCTAATTTATTTAATGAAATAAATAAGAGAAAATTATATCATCTACCCTTTTTTTTTTGTTTTGTTTACTTTTATACATCCACTTTTAAAATTTTCCTTTTCTGCTAATTTATTTTTTCTTTTATATCCCTCATTTATGAAAGTAGACCAATATATTAAAGTAACATGACAAGCTTCAAATATGCCAAATCATTTTGCCATTCCATTACTGATAAGTTTTACTCCAAGATTAGCCTCATCCCATTACCGAAAAATGAGCTTGATTTTGTAGAAAAAACTAGTATTTGTGATAATAGTAATGGCAATAGCACATAGAAATTTGATTGTTTTGAAAAAATATTGACCCAATTTGATACTCATAATAGTGGGGGTTTCTCTAATTAAAATAACATATCTTTAATAATATAAAAATTATTGGTGATTTACCTGACTCTACTATTTTGGAACCAAACTTCTACTTGACATTACCTAAGATGAGTTGCTCTATTAAGGCTTGCTTTTGCTTCTAATAATTCAAGAAAATAATATATTAATTTTGAGCTAAATTCAACATCTTATTAATAAGAGTCATAAAGAAAATAAGAAATATTTGTATTTATAAATATATACAGGAGCATAATGATGATTATAATGGTGGTGGTGTATTTATGCCTTTCCACTTATCTTTTTCTTTTTTTAAATACTAAAGACGAAATCTTAGCTCAGTAAATAGAGTTTTGCTCAATGGCAACATGTATTGGTGCAATGATATATATGATGCAAGATAAGGTAACGTAATAAAATACTAATTATGTTTAACCATAACTACAATTCATATTAACAACCAATTACATTTGAACTCAATTATTTAATCGAAATACAAATTAAATGATCTCGAGTCATTTTTCTTTTACTAATCCAAACTTTTTTAACAAAGATCATGCTCCTTTATTAATTTGCTAGGGAAAGCATGTTAAAATACTATAAAATACTGTACATTTGGTTGGTGTTTGAGTTAAAAAAAAGATTTTAAAATCTAAATAGACAAACTCGAGTAAGAAAATAGCTAGAATATATTCATTATATACTATGTACTAGGAATACTAAAAATTGTTTATTTTTTTTTTAGTATGATTTTTTTTATCAAATATACACTTGATGCATTCCTTTATATACTTATATTCATGTAATATTAAATACCCAAAATTTTTTGAAAATATATATCAAATCAAAATAGCCAATAAATTACAGGAATAAAACTTTTGTAATTTAAATATTGTTTTATTTAATTTTGTTATATTTTAATCTTAATTTTGATGATGATTCTCACTATAAAAAAAATGAAAATATTGATTATGCTTCTTCAAATACAAAAAAAAAAGTTGAAGTTGTTAAATCTTTCAAGAAAGATGAAAGCATATAGTTATAGTTGTAGTATATATTTAAGATATATCTAAAATATATTCATTATATACTTAAAATATACCTAAAACATACTTGTTATATACTATTTACTGTGAATTCAATTTTGTTTATTTTTTTATATCATAAATTTTCATTCCACACAATAAAAGTGAATAATTTTTTTTTTTAATTTTGAGTATATGTTTGGTCTATTTTATTTTAATTTTTGTTTGATGTTTTTTATTTGCACATTAGAATAATTATAAATTATTTTAATTGAAAATTATCTAATTAATCACCACATATCAATGATTCAAACTTTAAAAAATATCCGTTTGAATGTGTCAATTTGACATAACTCTAGTTATAAATGTTGATTTGCACATTAGAATAATTGAAAATCATGTTAATTAAAAATTATATTATTAATAACCATATGTCAAAGATTTAAGTTTTGAAAAATACTCATTTGAACATGTGTTAATTTATGACATAATTCTGATTACGTTACTAATTATCAAATTAATCACACATGTGAAAGATTCAAACTTTGAAAAATACCCATTCGGATATGTATTTATTGGATATAACCCTAATTATACATGTTACATATTCTTTATATTACTTAATTGATATGGATATTACATAACTGACATTTTATATTTATTAAGTTGTGTTTTGATTAATCAGAGGCTGATTTTTTGTTGATTACATGTTGATTATTGGTTGATAATAGGTTAATTGTAGGTTGATTATATGTTGATTGTTAGTTTTTGTATATTTTATCTTTAGTATTGCTAAAATACTGGTTGTTTTTTAATTTTATGTAGATTTAAGATCTGTAATCAAATTTTCATCTTAAAACTTTTAATTTCATAAAAGAAAATCATATGATCTATTCATTTTTAGAAAATTTTAATGCAATTATAGTCAAAACAACACAAAATTAATTAAATACATGTATGAAATTTCAATTTACTTGTCAAAATTTTGAAGAATTGATGAATATATCTTCTAAAAGTTGGAGATTTTTTAGATTTCTTGCTTACTTTTTCTGTATTTATGACTTATTGATGATATTGAAACCTCATAAAATTGTTTCCTTTCTTTTTCCATTTCACTTATACAAGAAAACGCAAAGAACAATAATATAAAATAATAAGAACAACAACTTAAATAGCAAAAAAAAAAAAAAAAAAAGGATGTTTATAGACATATTAAAGCCAAAATGTAGAGATTTTTTTTTTAAAATGTATTTTTTTTATGGTCTTTTTAAAATAAATTTGATATGGTTTTATTTAAAAAAAAAAGAAAATTGGTGGAATTGACCCAAAAGGTAGAAAAAAGGCAAATGCTTTTTCTAGTTGTTGACCTAATGCATAAGAGGATAAAATCAATATGGATCCCATATAAAAATAATTAAATAATAATAATAATAATAATAATAATAATAATGAATTTATTATATGTCCTCATTTCATGACTTTTATCTTTTGAATACTTGCTAATCAGTGATTTATTTGCTAAAAAGTTGAAATTTGTATAAAAATTAAAAAAAGAAATACCATTTTATTTTTGTAATAATTTAAGTGTAAATGTAAACTGGTTTTACTTTTAGGTATTTTTGTACAAATTCCAATAAATAATATTTTTCAAGAGTATTATCTAAGATCAGACCTCTAGTTGGGCTGGTATGGCCTGACTGGATACAAAATGGTTGGGCTCGATTATGCAAAAGCTAAGAGCCCACAACTAAGTGCTTGCTCTTTACAAGCAGAAGAGCGATGTCGCTCAATCTAAAAATTTCAGAAACGCATGAAATTTATTGCCACGTTGGCAATCCTCTCACAACTTAAACCAACCAGTAGACGCTTCCTTACTTTATTCCACTTCCGAAAAGAAAACGAAGCTTTTCCCGCTCAATCCCAAATTCTCCCCGTCCACAAAAGTCCTCTTGCCGCGCTGGCGATCTTCGTAAAAAGCAAATCAACCAATCAAAGCGCCCCTCCATCTCGTATTTAAACTCAAACGATCCAACTCCATCTCTCGCATATACAAATTCAAAATCTCAAGTTCTCTCCATAAAAGCACTCTTTGATTCCCCGAAAGGTCAAAACTAAATCAAAACAGACACAATGACGTCTCCCACAGTTCCTGCTGCTGCTGCTACTACAACAAAGGGTGGCCGAGGCAAGTCCAAAGCCCATTCAGTCTCCAAATCTCATAAGGCTGGTCTCCAGTTCCCAGTTGGCCGAGTTGCCCGGTTCCTCAAGAGAGGTAGATATGCACAGCGAGTTGGGTCTGGTTCCCCTGTTTACCTCTCTGCTGTTCTCGAGTATCTTGCTGCTGAGGTTCGTTTATTTCGAAACATCAATTTCTTCTTTCTTTACTTTGTTTTAAATTTTGGGGTTTTTGTGATTTGATTGTTCGATGTTATATGTTTAGGTTTTGGAGCTTGCTGGAAATGCTGCCAGAGATAATAAAAAGAACAGAATTATCCCTAGACACATTCAGCTTGCAGTGAGAAATGATGAGGAATTGAGCAAACTTTTGGGATCTGTAACTATTGCTAATGGAGGGGTTTTGCCTAATATTCATCAAAATTTGTTACCAAAGAAGGCTGCAAAGGGGAAAGGTGAAATTGGGTCTGTGTCTCAGGAGTTTTAGGCTTTTGAATGCTTGTTGGTAATTTTGTGAAGTTAGGAGGTTTCATTGTTTGATCTTTAATGAGTTAGTGTTTATAGTATGTAATGAAAACATTTTGGATAATGAAATGGAAAATTGAAATTTTGCTTCTATGATCTTTTTTCTTTATATTGCCGGATTTTTTTTTTTTCCCACTTCTATACTTTCTATTCAATTTATATGGTAACCGTAACTGGAAAAAGCTTCCAACATTGTCAGGAAAATTAGTTAAATTCACCATTTTATGATTTACAAATTAATGTTTAAGATGAGATAATTGAGGAGGTAAAATTGAACCGCTGATTGGTTAAATTTGCTCAGAAAGGGTAAGAAGGTAAGTTTCGTTGATAGGATGTGGTAAGACCAGGCCTTAATGTTCTTGGGCTTCACTTTCTTGTTAAAGGAGCCCATCCGATCCAAGAGAATTGCTGAATTTTAAAGTATTTTTTCGAACTTTCGCATTTTAGCCGTCAAATCTTCCACGTTGGCGATCCTTGCTATTTACACGCCCCCTAGTCCCTAGTTCCGTCTAGGTATATATCACCACATCTTTCTCTTTGATGAAACCCTTATTAGCAAATATCATTCCTTCAATTTTCTTATTTACAGAGTTAGGTTTCAATCGCTAAAGAGCCATGAGTTCCGGTGGATCAACCAAAGGAGGAAGAGGGAAGCCCAAGTCGGCAAAATCTGTCTCTAGATCTCAAAAGGCTGGCCTTCAGTTTCCCGTTGGCCGTATCGCCCGTTTTCTCAAAGCTGGAAAGTACGCTGATCGTGTCGGTGCCGGCGCACCTGTCTATCTCTCCGCTGTCCTTGAGTACCTAGCTGCTGAGGTTGGTTTTTCCTTGTTATATTATTTGATCTGCTCTGCTTTTTTGGAGAGAAAATGAACAGATTTCTGGGTTTTAATTGTTGTAGGGTGTTATAGATAAGTGATCTTCTAATTTTTATTGCTGATGATTTCTCATTTTCCATTGAATCCATTTGCAATGCAATGCAAATACGAAGGGTTTCTGAAATGGATCACGAATTGTATAAAATTATTAACTAGTGAGAAAATTGATTGTCTTGTGTCATTTGATTTCAAATGATTTTGATTGGACTCCCATGTCTTTCAGGTTCTCGAACTTGCTGGCAATGCTGCTAGGGACAACAAGAAGAATCGTATTGTGCCAAGGCACATTCAGCTTGCTGTTAGGAATGATGAAGAGCTTAGCAAGCTTCTGGGAACCGTTACCATCGCAAATGGTGGTGTTTTGCCAAACATCCATCAGAATCTGTTGCCAAAGAAAATGGGGAAAGGGAAGGGTGACATTGGTTCTGCCTCGCAGGAGTTTTAATAGTATCACTACTTTTTGCTATATGAGATTTATGTTTTCAAGCCTCATGATTTAGCTAAGAATGGAATTAGATACCATGGCGCAGTTTGCCTGTGGCTGTGATAGTTTCTGCTCCATGTAAACATTAAATTTTCGGGGGGTTTTATGGTTGAATACAGGAAAGACAGCAATTTTGTTATAACCCATTTCTATATGTGGTGGTGCTGAGATTTGGTTTATATTATCAATTAAATGATATGTTTTAATTAGTCGGTGGATTTTGTTAGTAATGTAAATTAAGAAGTTAATCAATTGCCTGTGTATATGAAGAACAAATTGCAAAATGGGTGGTTAAACCAGTCATCTTCTGTGGTCACAAATCAAATTTTCAAGTATTCCTCTGGATGTGGAAGATTTGTTTGACCTTCTGCTGGGCATTTTTCCAATTATCCCTGCTGCTTGGAGTAATATCCTTGTGAGTTAAGAGTTCTGATCATGCACATTAATTGCATTTTTCGATGTCAATGGACAATGCTGTGTCGTTCTGAATCTGAATGTTGATGGACAATTGTTTTTGTTTAGGTGGTGTGCATTTTTGAAATAAAGGGTTTTGTTAAGAGTCAATCGATCCCCAATCTTAAGTCCCAACTCCTCTACTCTACCCAGGACTGAACTTTTTCAATTGCCAGCTTCTATTATTAACAGAAAGTTGGGCAGAGGAAATTTGTTTTCAATGTTATTCAAAACCTGATCATGGGCGAGTTTTATTCTATTTCCTTCTTCTTCAATATCAATGGAGGAGATATATGCCGCATATAATAAGATATCTAAATGCAAGCTGGCTATGAAATGTATCTCTAGTTACCGCTGAACGTGAAAAAAGCTCTCGTCAAGTGCATCTCCATATACGATCATAAGTTCAATAAAAAAAAAAAAGTTGTATAAAAACAAAATTAGAAATAAATAATGGAGATCGAACCATATACCTCTCGCATGCAAAGCGAAGGTTCTACCATCTCAACAAAATCCCTACACTTTGTTTAAATTTTCGGTTCGAATTCAGCTCCATATTTAATCATGAGTTCAATAAAAAAATTGTATAAAAATAAAATTTGAAATAAATAATCGGAAAAAATGTTGGAGATGCAGGGTATCGAACCCTGTACCTCTCGCATGCAAAGCGAGCGCTCTACCATTTGAGCTACATCCCCATTGCCTTTTTGTGTTTTTCTTATTTTGATTATATTATTTATCATTCCACTCTGGCCTCCAGCTCCGAACATCATTTCCTATCCGCCCTACCAGACCACAGGCTCCGCTACCAGCAAAACTTAAAAGGAGTTTAAATGGCAGTACCTCTCTTTAATCTTGCCCCTAATTTGACAGTTTCAAGGCTCTGCTTAGGTTTGAACTCTTCCTCCCTCTCTTCTTCTTACTGATATGTACGTGAAACTCTAATTCTAAACCTCGGCCACCTGTCAGGAACCATGACATTCAGTAAGCAAAACCCGTTGTGTCAATCCTTTCGCCTTCTCGATGAACCCTTCCATTCCGGAATCAATTTCTTCGATTCAGCAGAAATGTATTCTTGTTTTCTCTATCCTTTCCTGGGTTTATATTTCCTTTTTGTTCTGCGTAAGTTTATTTTGTTTTGTTTATTGGATATCTCAGGTATCCAGTTCCTCAACGTGCTGAGACTCAGGGAAGGAGCCAGGAATACCTTGGCCGTTGGATTAGAGAAAGAAAAATTCCACGGGATCGTCTTGTGGTAGCCACTAAGGTTTTAACCATTCGAATACCACTATGTAATAATGTGGTTGTGAGTTTTGCATGTGTAGTTTCTTTGTATTTGTTAGTCCTAAGTTTTGTTTGTGGCACATTGTTGTAGCTTGGAAATGGTTTCTTTGTACGGCCTTTAAGTGTCATAGTTTGCTATTAGGAACTGCATATATGTGGGGCTTTTACCTAATTAAGCAAAAAAAAAAAAAAAATCCCACAACTGAGTTAAGTGGAGAAATATTTCTCTATCCATATTTTTTTACGCTAGTTGAAGATGATATTAAAAATTATAATCGCCAGTGTGACTGATAATCTTGTTTTATCTTTTTTTCCTTTTTTTGGGGTACATCGTAGTTTTATTTCAAATATATCGCCAGTGACAATGTTCTTTTTTTTTTTTTTAAACATGGTTGCCACTGTGTGAGTGGCAACCATATTTTTTTTAAATTTTAAATTTTATAATTTATATTTATCTTATTAATTATGTAACCCCAATTTGGAAACTTGGTTATAATATAAAATTTTCATTTCCTTTCTTATTCTGACCCTTTTAGTAATCTTTTTCAGATTCTTTTATATTTTTTTGCGAATAAATTGAGAATAAATTATCTTATCGGAAACGTTTTTACCCTTTCATTTTTTAGTCAAAGTAGTAAGTACCTTCCATAATCTATAGGATATCAATAACCAGACTAATCCTACAGGTCAAATTGTAAACAAATATTATTACTTTATGATCAATCTAAATAAAAAAAAATATTTTTCAAAATTTTTAATTTCTATAAGGAAGCTTTTAGATATTTTCAAAATACTTTATTATCAATCTAAACAATTTTTCGAAATTTGAAGTCATTCTGGTTTTGGATATCTTAGACTATAGAAATGATACACCATTGCGTTGGATTACATCCAGTTTTAATGATAGCTATTCATGTATCAAATAAATATACCAATAACCTCTTAGTTTTGTTTTAACCATTCAGATGAATGAATATCTGAATACTCTTTAATCCTTGATTGTTTCCATATTCCTTGGTGTGAACATCCAACTGGGGCCATGACTGCATGTCCTTCAATTAAGAATGGTTTGCCAAAATTTCTCTAGAAGACTGTATTAAACTCATTCCGGAAAATTAGGTTTTCTTCTTGGACTATATACTGGCAAATGAAGAAGAATATATTCCATTCAGTTAGTTTTCGAAGTTGTCTGCTTGCCTTAGGTAGTGGAAAATATACACTGATTCATGGATGTTCTGAACTGATGAGTGGCTGAGATTGGAATTCTGTCAATCACATGATAGAATACACATGCACTGCATCTTCAATATGAAAGATCTACGTGCCTTCTTATAGTTGTTGTGCTCCTTGATCAATTTCCTTATAAATCAGTTAGGGTATGCTTAGAATTGCTGTTAGAGGTTAAAAAAACGTTTTTAGCATTTTTTTAATTTTATTAGTTGATTTTTATTAATTTTTATAAAATTTTCTTTAAATCTACTTTTAGAAAAAGTATCAATTTACTTATTTTTGCTTAAAAGTAATTTTAAAAAAAATATAAAAATTTTTATTGAAAAAAGTTTTTTTCAAACTAATGCCAAACGAGCGTCAATATATTTTACGTGTGATCAACCAATATTTCTTATTTCAATTTTAATTTAAATTTTTAAATATTACTGATTGATAATCTATTTTGCAGCCTTTGTTTTGCAACAACCTCTCGTTGCAAGTGCTATTTTTGGAGCTACCAAGTCATGGCAACTCCAGGAGATTCTCAATGGTTGCAAAGTCAAGCTGACACCAAAAATTATCAAGGACATTGACAAGGTTCATGCAAGGTTTCCTAATCCATGTCCCTGATAAACTAAAGAGTCCTAGGCGGGTATTTAGTCTTGCAGTGATGATGTAATTGAAGTTCTTAATGACATTAAGCCTGATAAAGTTACTCATAATGCAATTGCAAATAATTTTCAAGTATACAGGGTTTTTAGGTCAACTATAAAAATTCAAATAATTTTCAAAGATTGTAGAATTCTTTGTCTACACCTTTAATTTTTAATTTTTTATTCTTTGTGCTGTGGAATATTAATTGAGTGAGGGCGGACAGATTCTATATTTGATAAGAAAATGTCCATCACAACCTAACTAATATGTGTTGTGTATGAAAGGGCATTGGAGGTCAGTGGCTATAATAATTTCCAAAGCTTGTAAGCGGCACATAATAATTGGCTCCATCATAGAGCTTGCACGCATGCAATTGGCTTCTCTGTTTGAAAAGTAAAAACTGATTCTCTGTCATATTGAGCCTTCGCTTGTGGACTGGCTGACTCGGTTAATTCTCTAGAGCTGAAATAATAACCCAACACATGATAGAATTTTGACCTTTTTTTTTTCCCCCTAACTTACAGAAATTCCCAAAAAAAAAAAAAAAAGGGTATATTTCCTCGTCGAGGTACTCAAGTCTTAATAGAGTTCCATTTAGGGCGCTCCGGGACCAATTAATGATGAGAGCCACCCCAATTGTCAAACACCATTATATCAAGTTAGCTTTTTTTTTATTTTCTTATTCGCACTTGTACCATAACGTTTAACATATGAATTAAATTATTTACTAAAAATTCTTAGCTAGACATATTTTTAATATTTAATTAATATTACTTAGATTTTAAATCTATTTTAATAAAATAATAAGTAATGATGGTAAATTCCTTTTTAATTTGGCTGCGGCTCATTTTGATATGATTTATATTAATAAAAAAAATATAATTTCATAACAAAATTAATATTTTTTTTAATTCAATATGAAATTTGAATATGATACCAACTCAAAATCTTTTTTATCAATTGACACTTGAATTTAAATGTGTATAATAGCTCTAATTGAATTTTAATTTGATATAATAAAGTCTAGGTTAAAATTCACCATATTTCAATTAATTTAACTAAGAAAATCTACTGAGTTAATCGGGTTTGAAATCCGAATCCAAATAAAACAAGAAGTTATAACAATTAACAAGAGATGGAAGTGTGTTAAGCTCATTTGGGATTGAATTTTTCAAAGTACTTTTTAATAAAATATTTTATATTTTTTTAAAACTATTTTTAAATAGGAGTGCATAAATTTATACCTTTTATAAAAATTTATTTGAAAAAATAATTTATAAAAATTAACTAAAATCAATTAATTTAATAAAAAAAATTTAATAATATTTTTTTAATTTATAACAACAATCTCAAACATATTATTAACTTTCATAAAACCATGTTAGACGGGAAAGTGAGAGTTGTCCAAGGCTAGCCGCTGGCGTGGGAATTGACAGTTGCGTTGAATATAAATATAATAAATAATGTACATTACTAATATCCCTAACACAAAAGAACGATCTTAACGGTTGACTGGCCCACTTGCGGTGGAGACCAAATAAATCCAACCGATAAAAATTACTCTTCTTTTTTTATTTTTTGCCTTTCTATTTTTATTTAGTATTGTAATTACCACTAATTCTATTTCGGTTATTGTAATTATTATTATTGTTTATATTTATTATTTATTGTATGATACTAATAAATAAATATATAGTAGACAAGAAAGGAAAAAAGAGATGGTCCGGAGCGTTTGGCCCGGGCCGCAACCACCACTATCACGAACTTTGATACCGTGCCTCCGATCTTAGGGTTCCATTGATAACGATTCTTAGATTTTTTTTTTTTTTTTTTTGATCCTGAATCCGGGTGAGCTTGTCTTGTCACTCAAATGGGTTCGAAGCCATGGCTCCACCCGGCTCCAAGTTATCGTCCCTTAGAGACTTACTGGGATACCGGTGAAGATGCTCCTGGTCCCCGATGCGGCCATACGTTAACGGCTGTTGCTGCCACCAATACTCATGGTCCTCGCCTCATTCTCTTTGGTGGCGCTACCGCAATTGAGGGTGGCGGTTCTTCTTCCGCCCCTGGCATCAGTTACGATTCATAATTTCTCTCTCTTTTCTCTCATACATACATATTGCCAGTTACTTCATCAATTTTCTTGTTGATTTATTGTAGGATTGGCAGGAGTCACCAATTCAGTTCATTCTTATGACGTTCTTACTAGGAAATGGACAAGGTTTTTTTTTTTTTTTTTTTTGGTGTGGATTGGTGGGAGTGCTAAATGGTGGAGTTGAATTTGATTTTAATCTGTGCTTCTTCCCTGATCAGAATACGACCTGCCGGAGAACCACCATCTCCTAGGGCTGCGCACGCGGCTGCTGCAGTTGGTACTATGGTTGTCTTTCAGGTGATTGAATCAAGAAATATGAAGGAAGGTTTGAATTTAAGTACATTAATGGATATTCTGTTATCTAACACGGGTTGGTGATCAATGGCTAGGGCGGGATAGGTCCTGCTGGGCATTCTACCGATGATCTCTATGTGCTTGACCTGACCAATGACAAATTCAAGTGGCACCGGTGAGTTTCTGTTATCTTGTCACCTAGATTTTGGCTAGCACTTCTATTCTTTACTGGCATATTTGAATTGTGAATGAATTGCCATGTTCTATGCTTGATGTGAGTGTAGAGTGGTGGTGCAAGGACAGGGTCCTGGGCCTCGTTATGGTCATGTCATGGATTTGGTTGCGCAACGATTCCTTGTTACTGTCAGTGGCAATGATGGTGAGAAGTTATGCATTTTATTTTAATGTTTATGCTTGTGATGCTCTTTTCCTTCTTTTTATGTAGAATTCTGGTAAGGTACAAAATTCTATTTATTTAAATATTACTAGTACCGAAACACAAGAAACTCATGTGGAACTGAATTCATTGTTTAATGGAGTGGCATTTGGATCAATACCTCTGTTTTTGTAAATGTTCTCAGCTTGATCATTTGCCCTCAAGTATGCGTCTTATTCCCCTTGAACCATACAACATTTTGGTGGGACCAATATTCTCAATCTGATTTGTGGATTGCATTTGCATTGGCAATTTCAGAATCTGTACACATTACGCTGGGGTGACAAAATTTATAGTTCTTAGAGGCTAGGACCCAGGCTGCTGATATTGTTTACAGGGTAGTTGAGTTAACAAGACTGGACAGAATTTTATCAATGTGAAGGCATTATGTTCTAATATTGAATTATATAAAGAAGTTTGATAGTTTGCATTAAGATTATTTATGTTGAAAACCTTGTCCATTGGGTAACAGGAAGTGTTGAAGCCACAGAAACTTTGGCTAGGGAGAGCATGCTAAGTTCTATTGCATTTGGCAGTGGTGGATATTGCCTTTTCCATGTCAAAATTCACCAACAGATGCCAGAATGTAGACCAAGAGATTTTCTAACTAAAATTGTCTTTTGAGAGCCCTAGATTATGGTTCCTTTGACAACGTCATGGTCAAATAGGACGGTGTTTCTGCTATAAGAACTCAGAGCCTGTTTTGATTAATTGGCGTCCTATCATTTTTTTTTTATGTCTAATTATCATGTGTATTCATGTCATACTTTTCATTAGGTGTGATTTTGGAATCTGCTAGGCAAACCTGCATGAAGGGACCAACTAAAGGGAAAGTGAGATTTGTATGAGTTGTTTGCTTTCATTAAGGGTGAAAGCTTTAACGAATCCTAACATTCAGTGTATGAAGGACAGTTGGTGATGCAAGTAATTATTGTAGTGAATCAATTTAGATTGCTCACGCTAGGTTTTTACTCTAATTTTATGCGTATGGGAATGAATGTTAGGAAAACAATCTGTCATGATAGGAACTCTCTGTTGCATGAAATCTCTCTCTCTCTCTCTCTCTCTCTATCTATCTACTTGTATAGTTGATCTTTTGTTATAAATATAAGAGTGACTTTAGGTTAATCTACATGTGTTATCACGGCCTTTGGTAGCTTAGTCTGCGATGGAGATTTACATTAAATTTGTGTATTTCTATGCACATATGCGAATGGGCTGTTGGAATATATGTCAATTTCTATGCGTATATGGGCTGTTGGAATGTATGTCAACTTCTATGCGTATATATGAATGGGCTGTTGGGGTGTATGTCAATGTGTTGACCTCATGATCATGTATTTTGGTTTGCATCAAAAGAAGTGTAATTGCTTATTTCCTATTATTAATAGGGAAAAGAGTTCTCTCTGATGCATGGGCTTTGGATACTGCCCAGAAGCCATATGCATGGCAGCGACTAAATCCTGAAGGTGATAGACCTTCTGCTAGAATGTAAGTGTTTTTAGTTTGTCAATGGTTGTAAAATTTGTAGCTTCTGTTTCTTTGAGCGATCTACTTTTCATTTTAACATGGTATAGCATTACTTTGTAGGTATGCAACAGCTAGTGCCCGTTCAGATGGCATGTTTTTGCTTTGTGGTGGAAGAGATTTGTCTGGCATGGTATGATCCCTTCTTTTCTTTGGATTGTAAAGCAATTGACTGCATCTTGTTATTTTATACACCGAGACTATAGCAGGGTGCTGCATTGCATATTTTTTTCCAGTATCCCAACCTAGTATTTGCTTTTTCTTCTTTAATATGTTCTTCTTTTGGGTTGTTAAAATAAATTGGGCATGTCTAACTGCAGTGTGTGCCCATTGTGATTGTAGTTAATCAAAGCAAATGAGGTATTTTGAGCCTCATTTGGTACTGTAACATTTGACATATTACAAATTTTTTATGGGTGGAACTAGAGTATTAAAAACATAAAGATAGTGTGGCTTGACACTCAAAAATTCAGAGTTCATAAAATGTGCAAAGCAACAAGAAGTGGAGGGGTGACGAGATTTGTGCTATCTCAAACACTTATCACTTGCCTGTTTGGCCAATGAAAAGGGTTTCAAATCCCCAGAGCATTAAGCCTAGATACAACTATGGATGGTTGGACCCAATCTTGATTCCAACAAAACCTGGAAAAATTATATAATTTTTAGGGAACTCAAGTGGTAGAAGTCAATGAGACAATTATATATATAAGTTGAATGATAAATATAATTTAGAGCTTAGATTTGTGTAAGAAATGGATTCTTTTTCCTTTTCAAATGAATAGGCTTGGAAATCAACAAAAAAGTGGAATCTAGAATCATGGTTACTTCCTCCTTCGCTACTGAGAAATTGGAGTTTCTATTCAGTTATGAATTCATTTCCCTGCCATTTCCAACAATTATTACGGTCGCTTCCCTTGTGCTGTGAGCTTTCTCATAAATTCATTTTCAAATTATAGCTACATGCTGATGCTTCATTGTTAATAAGTTTTTCTTGAAGCTAATTTCTTTTCCTGAATTGTAGTTATTCATTATTTCCTTTCTCATAAATATTCTATTGATATATGATAACAGGCACTTGGAGATGCTTATGGGCTTTTAATGCATAGGAATGGTCAGTGGGAGTGGACTCTTGCACCTGGAGTATCTCCTTCACCTAGGTATCAGCATGCTGCGGTGAGTGATCAATAGAGACCAGATCTTTCTACCTGCTAGGTTTATGTTCCCTAGTTCATCAAAGAAATAGGTTTATAATGTTCTTGAGGCTCAATTATTGATTCAGAGCAGCTACAAGACTGAGATCATAGGTCTTGATACTTGTATCTTTTTCATTTCTGTTTGTCTCCATAATGATATCACACTTGCAAGGTTCTTGTCCTTGATCTTTGACATTGCTTGCTATCAGGTTTTTGTTGGTGCACGATTACATGTTTCTGGAGGTGTCCTGAAGGGAGGACGTTCTGTTGAAAGTGAAGCAGCTGTTGCAGGTGAACTTTTGGTCTGTTTAGGACTTATTATCATAAAAAATAAGTTACATTTACTCTGACTTCCTGTGCTGTTTGTATTTTTAGTGTTGGACACTACTGCTGGAGTGTGGCTGGACAGAAATGGGCTTGTAACTTCACCGAAAACCAGCAAGGGACATGCTGAATATGATCCTTCTTTGGAGCTAATGCGTCGTTGTCGCCATGCAGCTGCTTCTGTTGGTGTTCGCATATATGTTTATGGTGGTCTAAGAGGAGGTAAATGTTGCATTACTAAAGTGATGCCTAGAACTGTTCATCAATTGGGATCTATTTATTTTAGTTGGGACTAGGAGAAGCAGAATCTCTTTGGTTGAGCAACAAAAAAGGAACTACTTTTGATGTTTATTTGCTTGGTATCCCCCGATTTATATTCAATCCACTAGACAACGTAGCATTTGCTACATTTATGCACTCTCCCACTTTTATCCTTCTCTATCTTTTATTGGTTACCTAATTAACAGCACTATTAGGGGATTGTGGGATTCAACTTGGAGAGTGATGGTGTGCACATTGGCATAGTTTAAAAATACTATTTTACCTTCTGAAGACCCTAGTTTAGTAGTTCTGCAGATTTTTGTTATTCTCTGATGAATTCAATAATGGAGTTGGGTGGAGTTCAAAGTTTTGACTGCTCTGGCCTTTGTCAATAGTGAGCTGGTGAATAATATTGAATTTGTCTGTAGGAGACTGAATCTATCATAATCAGAGTAGTCATTCTCCTTTTTACATGGAGATTTTGTGCCACCTCTGTGCCTGCAATTTGGTTTGATGATGCTTGTAATTGAAATATATTGTTACATTTAGAAGTTACAATTTTCATGTATCATTATTTTGTACAACCGTGTTATCCTATTTTCTGCTGTCAATCTTGAACCATAAATATGTCTGAGCGTTGTGGTGTGTTAGTGTACTTGTTAAATTAAACCTAAAGCAAAATAGAAATGGAAAGAATGCTCCATGAAGTTGCATCATGTTCTACAATACGTAGAATTGTAATTCCATGAATAGAACTTTGATGCGTTGGTAAGTGCATGAGTTGCTTAGTGCTGTTGTATTTTACTGTTAAATTATAATGGCATTGTGTTTTCACAACCTTTTGGTGGTTGAAGTCCACTCTTTCTTTGTATGGCAAGGATGAGTATGATATGGAGCCAAATTACTATACTATGCAGCTGTTTTTACTACCTATGGTTGCACTGAATTAGTAAATAAATATAATAAGGCACAACTGTATAAAATTTTTGTTTGAAGGTTTCGATTGCTTGCAACATTGTTAAGCAACTTCATTGTTGTTGGGTTTCTTAATGCTTGTTTCTGGTTATGCTTAAGGCACCGGGTTTAGTTGATTTGACTATTGATACTTAACAACACTAAATGGAATAATAGTGGCAAGTCCCTGTTTGATTGCTTGGAATGAGAGTTTAAAAATTTGAATTGACCCTTTATTTTATCGGGATATTTAGTAATCTGAAATAAGGGAATGGTACTGAACCAGGAATGGAAAGGCCTGCATTACTTGATTTTCATACCCACATAAGGGCCTGACATTAGATAATGGAAATGAAAATTTGTTGACTATTCCCATTCTCATTCCCCTATTCCTAGCAACCAAATTTAGTATAGGCATGAATATATGCATGTTTGGGTTTGGTTTGTCCATTGCTTTATGATCCCTGTGTCTCTCAGTTCTTGGCCAATCTCTTGGTCTTAATTTTGAGTTGATATTTCTGAATATGTGCAAGTGAAGTCCTTTTTTTATCCGTGTGCATGCGTGTGAGAGTGTGGATATGTTTGGCCTTAGCTAGTTATCCGCTGCATACTGGCAATTGAACTTCTCTCCTGGCATAGAGAATTAATAGTCAGATTGGATTTTTCATCCAAGTGTTTGTTGTGTTCATATCTTCTTGTTTGGTTGGTTTTTACTTATTTGCTGTACCCTGATTGGTTCTTGTTGCATTCAGTTTTAAACCTTAAGGACATTAAATTTGGTTTGTGAGGGTCCATGATATTTAATTTGTAGTTGAGATGAGATACCCACATTTCATAACCAATTAATTTGTTATTTGTAGATGTGCTGCTGGATGATTTTCTAGTTGCAGAAAATACACCATTTCAGTCAGACATTAATTCTCCTGTGTTAACATCTGAGAGAGCCTCAACTATATCAAGTCCTAGACTAGATCATTCTAGTTTAAATCCTTATGAAGCAATTTCAGATGGTGGGCCAGAGATCCCTTCATCTGGTGGTATCAGGTTTCAACCATCTCTCTCTCTCTGTCTCTCTCTCTCACATATGAATGTGTGCGCACAAATACACATGCTTGTGGGACTATCATAGTTCAGTTTCTCCTATAACATTTCATTGGTTCATATCCTTTTTTAGTGTCATGGATAAAAATTCCATGGAGAAACTTCGGGAGGCTTCTGCTGCTGAAGCTGAGGCAGCTAGTGCTGTCTGGCAAGCTGCTCAGGCAGCATCAGCCAGTGCTGAAGAGACATCTGTATCTGATGACAACTCACAAGCTGCAGAAACAACTTCGGATGGTAGTGACGCTGAGGCTGATGTTCGCCTTCATCCTAGAGCTGTATGTTCTCTTCACCTGTTTTAGATGTGAGTGATATTTCCAATTGCCCGGCTCCCAAATCATACTGTTTAGCTGTTACAGGTTGTGGTAGCTAAAGAGGCTGTGGGGAACCTTGGTGGGATGGTGAGGCAGTTGTCACTAGATCAATTCGAAAATGAAAGCAGACGAATGGTTCCAATAAATAATGATACTCCCTATGCAGCCAAAAAGTTCACCAGGCAAAAGTCTCCTCAGGGCTTGCATAAAAAGGCAAGTTAACAATTTTATTCCTTTGGATAATGGTGTTAATATACGAGTGTTAAGGTATTTAAGGGATAGATCATACTTCTTTGGATCTTGCAGGTTATTTCTACATTGCTTAGGCCTCGGAACTGGAAAGCTCCTGTTAATAGGAAGTTTTTCCTGGATTCCTATGAAGTTGGTGAGCTTTGCTATGCTGCTGAGCAGATCTTTATGCATGAGTCAACAGTTCTTCAATTGAAAGCTCCAGTTAAAGTTTTTGGAGATCTTCATGGTCAGTTTGGTGATTTGATGCGTCTATTTGATGAATATGGATTTCCTTCCACTGCAGGAGACATCACGTAAGTATGACATTGGAGCTTTTAGAATTTGCTCACTTGGTAACAAAATTGCATGATGCAGGGCACTGATTAATAGAAGCTTTATTTTGTACTCTGTCTCATTTTTTTTTTTTTTTAATATGCTTTGGGGTGGGTGGTGGGTGGAGTGTGTGTTGCAATCCTAGTTTCATTGAGGAACTAAATGCTCTATGATTATGGAAGTACATTGATAGGCCTTTGAAATTCTTTGCATTAAAAATAAATAAATCTACTCTAATTTGATATATAGATGCACCCAATAGAGTATTGGAGACATGCCTTTCAAAATTATGGATTTGGAGTAGCTTACCTGAAACTATATTTTAATGCTAAAGCAAGGGTTGGTGGAAAGCACCAGCTATCGTGAATTGTGGTCATTTTTTTCATGTTGCTTTGTTCAATCATGAATGGTGAGCAAAAACTGTCATGCATAGTGGGTAAGGTTCAAAATGATGCATGATAAAGTAGTGCAGTTCTTTTGTCCCACAACTGGCAAACTAATAAGAAGCTGACGAATTTATTTTTTGTGATCAAAATCCAAAATCTAAAAGACAGTGATGCAGTAACCAGAAATCCAGATAATTGCAGTAACCAGAAATCCAGATAATTTACATTGATTGATGCTATGACATTGGATAGGCTGTAATTTTAGACATAGTTGGCCTAAATAGGTCTGTTGGTTGATGAATCACACAAAAGGAAGCAACTTACATTTGTAACATCTATCATTCGGTAAATTTACAATTCCAAGGGATGCCAAAGAATGCATACTAACCTGCAATGGAAAGCTATAGAATTTGTGTTTGAAAGAAAGAAATTGTCATTTATAATGTTATAATGTGATAAAAAGCTCTCTCTGTATTTCATTTGAATAGTAAACTACTCTGATCATGGTCCTCAATAATAAGCGAGTAATGAACCTCTAAAGGAACTATGTCATGTGTCAAACATGCATCTTTGCTGATTTCTATTCATTTGCATGGTTGATGCTTATGGCACAATTGAGGGAGGTCTATAAGTACTTCTATTTCACCCGATTCAATTATCTTTACTTTTTTGCGCCCCGTGATGAAGTTCAAGGCAATTTCCTGGTTCTAGTCTATTTTTGACATTGTTCTAAGATCTGCCCAAATACTAGTTGCTTTATATGATGCAGGGTGGAGACCATGGGAAACTGGTTCCAAAAATTGGGTTGAATGTTCACTACATGCCCTTCGATGGCCTTGCTTAATGCTTATGACTAAGCTTCCATACTTCTGGAATTGTTGTTTAATGAGCTTGTCCATTTTTATATTGCAGGTACATTGACTATTTATTTTTGGGGGATTATGTTGATCGAGGCCAGCATAGTTTAGAGACTATAACTTTGCTTCTTGCTCTTAAGGTAAAACCTGTGTTTTGAGGGAATGGAAAACAATATTTATCTGTTCTTATATTTGACTTCCTTGTGCCTTGTGTTTTTGCAGATTGAATATCCTGAGAATGTTCATCTTATACGTGGAAACCATGAAGCTGCTGACATAAATGCACTCTTTGGGTTTCGTCTTGAATGCATTGAAAGAATGGTATGGATCAACATGTGATTTGCAGTTATCCATGTTGTATAGTAAAACCCCATTTTTCAAGCCCTTGAATTTCTTAAGATTAGCATATTTAGCCCTATTCTTCCATTGCATGTAGGCTTGTTCATTGGCTTGGGTACTCGCCCAGCCTGCCCAAGCCTGTTCCAGAATTGTGGGCTTGGGCATAGATTTTTTTTTTTTTTGGGCTTGCATGAGTCCGAAAAAGCCTGACTAGTTTTTGGGCGGGCTTGGGAATATTATTTATTTGAGGCTTGCCTAACAAACTCAGCCTGCCCGGAAAATTTACATATAAAATATTATATATTTTTAGATGTAAGCCGGGCTTGATAAAATAATAGGTCTACATGGTCAGGCTGGGCTTAGGCTTAAGCTTAAAAAGTCAAGTCCAGCTCGAACCCATCCTAAGTCCGGCCATGAACAAGTCTAATTGCATGTCATTGAGCCCACGGACTATTCAATTTAATTACATTAAGAATTTATTTAATGAAAAAGAAAATTTAAAACAAAAAAGGAGAGATATTTAATGTTGGCTTTAAGAAAACACAAAAAAAAAATGTTCTCTTGAAAAAAAAAAGAAGAGATATTTAATGGTAGCTTTAAGAACACACACAAAAAAAGAGCATTCTTTTCATAGATTTGACATGTCAGTTGGAGAAAAGTCAAACATTTATAGGCTCATCAATGAATTTTCCCTTTATCTAACCTCAATAATTTCCATAGTGAAAAAAGGGCAATTTTTTTTTTCCCCACTTATGTTAACGAATTGTTCACTTGTTTTATTTATGCTGTTAAGTAAGTCCTTATGTCATTAAATTGGCAAGTTCACGGGCTTCTATCACATAATTGAAGAGTATAGGCTCAACAAACAAAACTCAAAAAATTCAGGAACTTAAAAAGTATTTGCGGTTTGTTTTATTTTGAAAATTTTAGTGGTATTGAGACACAATAACTTCGTAGGGAGAGAGCGATGGGATATGGGCATGGACACGGTTCAATCAATTGTTCAACTATCTCCCACTTGCTGCACTTATTGAGAAGAAAATCATTTGTATGCATGGTGGTATAGGGAGATCTATTCATTCAGTTGAGCAGATAGAGAAGATTGAAAGGCCCATAACAATGGATGCTGGATCTATAATTCTAATGGATCTTTTATGGTACGTTTATCTTTGATTTATCCATTCTTTTGCTGTCTATTATTGCGTCCATTGATTTGTCTAACGGCATCTGTTTGTACAGGTCTGATCCAACAGAAAATGATAGCATAGAGGGTTTGAGACCAAATGCTAGAGGCCCTGGTCTTGTCACTTTCGGGGTATATTTGTCATCATTTGCTACTCTCACTTTGAATGCATCATATACTTCAATTTATGATTTTGTGGAATATGTTCCATTGATGTGTGCAATTAAAAGTTCTGCTGCCAAGTGTAGCTGTTAGACTATCTTATCAAGCATGAAGTACTTCTCATATAGAACCAAATCTCCCCAAAGGACTCCATGAATTAATTATGTAATTGTGAAATACTGATCATGAACCTTGAGAATTTGTGACTGTTTAGCGCCTTATAATTTTTCTCTTCTTCCTGCATATATCATCTGTGTTTAATTGCTGTAAACATATTATACTTCCTGTGTCATTGTATGGTGTAAATGTGTTAGAGCACTTGTTTCAGTAATCTGCCTTTGAAGTCTAAAGCTTTTCAATATCGTACAAGTGACTGAGCCTTGCATGTATCTTTTTTCATCATATTTGCAGCCTGACCGTGTAACAGACTTCTGTAAGAAAAATAAGTTACAGCTGATTATTAGGGCCCATGAATGTGTTATGGATGGGTTTGAACGGTTTGCTCAAGGTCAATTGATTACGCTTTTCTCAGCAACCAACTATTGTGGTAAGCTTAAGTAATTCAAGTTTTCTCCTTGTGATAAATTTGTATATGCATCCTAATTCCCAATATCCATACAGGGACTGCAAACAATGCTGGAGCTATACTAGTGGTTGGCAGGGGTTTGGTTGTGGTTCCAAAATTGATTCATCCCTTGCCACCACCTCTTCAATCACCAGAGACATCTCCAGAACGTGTTATGGATGATACGTGGATGCAGGTATGTTTTATTGCATTCCAAACATTGCGTCCCTTAGCGTCTAACTATAGTCTGGAAGAGATTTTTCATTGGTGGCTTATATTTCCCTCCTGTGATGACCTGCAGGAGCTTAACATCCAAAGACCGCCTACTCCAACTAGGGGTCGCCCACAACCTGACCTTGACAGGAACTCGCTTGCCTACATATGATGTTACCAGACCCATTTTTGTAATTGGTGCAATTTACTGCAATATTACCATGTTTGCCAACAGGCTCGACCTTATTTCAAGCAAAATATTTCCTACATGGTGCAAATTTGGTGCTTGTGTTGTACTTCAAAATGTACGAGTTGCAAAAGATACAAAAGCATTGTGTAGTGTACACAGCTCGAAAATGATAGAAGGTTTAGCTGATAATCAATGAGTGTAACATATGTACAATTAGCATGAGAATTAGTGTTTGTATTTCTTCTACTGTTGATAATTTATAGGAAGGGAAGGTGGGTTAGTTTTTGTGCATTGTAATATAAACGGTGTCAGAGGCATTTAGTCTATTGTTGAGTTTTTTTTTTTTTTTTTTTTTTTTTTTTTTTTTTTTTTTTTCATGAGTTACAGTGATAATGTGATTACACGAGATTTGGATTGACAATCTTCAAATTGGAATTATGTTTAAATTTATGAATGAATAAAATCTGTTCTGAAAATCCGTAAATGAATTCAGCTCTCTTTTTCCCATTTATGTGGTCTTTTTAGTAATAGTTTGAAATGAACAAATTCATATTTATTTATTTTTTTTATTTATGATATTGCACTTCAAGTACATTTAAAAATCGACTTTCATTTCAAAAACACCTTTCGTTTTTGCTTTTCAGGATGAAATACACCTTTTCAAATGGACCTAATAGAATAGAATGAATATTGAATTGAATGATGGAATCATATTATTCGTTCTCCTGTTGGAATGGAACACTGGGGACAAATTAATCAACTTCTTAGGACAGAGTTACTGCAATTGTTTTCTAGGACTACATCTTGGCATTGGAATAACACTCCACAGCCATTTCATTTTATGGCAAGGGAGGGAAAATACGGGAATGGGTGGAAATAATAGACTCCTGCATATATTTCTTTGGATTATTAGGGTCTGGAACCCAACGAATTTCACTCATATTAGGTGTCTCCACAAATGCCATAGTAAATTCTCCAACTTTTTCTATGGTTCCCCTCTTACCTGCTCTCAAAACAAGATTATTCCTATTGTAGGAGAAAATCCCATTGGCTAAACCAATAATATCACCAGCCTCAAAAGCATCACACTCATCCCCCCATAACTGGAAGTGAACAGCAGCTGTCTCATCAGCCACCAGAGCCAAGCATGTCTTGTTCTGCCCTTCCATTGCTATTCTGCCTTTGTCTACGAGTACAAATTTTGTGTTTATGTTGGTTTGAGCTGAAGGCACTATATCTTTTAGACGCACCAAGTTTCCTCCATCCATGATTTGTGAAACTCTTTCAACCTATAAAACAGGAAAGCATTTAAGCAGAAAGATCTCATTGAGTCATTTTTACAAACAACTATACTGGAATTTATTATAGCCATCCACAAAAAGAAATAACATAGAAAGAAAATTCAAGAACCACCAAAAAGAAATATTCAAACCATTTGAGTGCAGAAATTATGAAAGCGAAAATAATGGTATCAATAGGAGAAACGTACAGTTCCTTTCACGCCACGATTTCATTTCCTTTCATCACGAAAAATTGAATGTCTGAGACTTCAAAAAGAATATATTGGACGACACATTGCAGTGCTAGAACAGGTTGTTTGACAAATTGGGTGAGACCGTGAACGACCAAAATAGAACGACTGGTCGTTTTCTTTGGTAAGGCATAACTTTCAAAATGAATGGACAAATCCGGATGTCGTTAAACCAAATATAGTGGCAACTGTAAATCCCATTCATTTTAAAGAGTTCCAATGTCCAAAATTTGCAAAAGAAACTTCTAATAAATTGCTTACTGCCTCGATTTTTACCATTTCTTTTTTCTTTTTCTGATTCTTTTACACTCCATTTTTGCAATTCTAAAAAAAAAATCATGTCTGAAATGAATGGATGACTGATTATAATTTTAGAAATTCAATTCTATAGAATAGTTATAAGTAAAATTCTAATAAAATGGGTGAAATTTATAAATAATTTAACGTAGAAAAATTTATTTTATTGACAAAACTTCCCTTATAACCTAAGGCTTTTTTTTTTTTTTTTTTCACCTACTCTCATCTTCTTCCATCTTTCACTTTTCAAGAGCAGCAAAAACCAACAAATTTATCAAATAAAGAAATCCAGCATAGCGCTCTTCTTCTCAAGAAACTTTAAAAATAATAATAATAAACCAAAAAATGAAGAACACTGTCAAATCTATTTGCTTAAGAAACTCCGATTGTTTCTTCAATACAAAAAAAAAACTCTGATTATATAAATTTTTCATTAAAAAAAATTATAAGAGCCCAGAAAGATCAAAATCCAAATTGAAAGAGCAAAGTATAAAAACCTTTAAATTTTCAGAATCAAATAGGGGGCGGCGCTACGCAATGGGTCAAACCTTTCGATACCTTCTTCGACAGCAACAAGATGCGGATACTCTCTCTCTCTTTCCCTAAACGCTATAATATTTTAGGCATTTGGCAAAGAAAAAAAAATTATTTTAGGCAGCTGGGATTTGTCAGGAGATAATTAATTTGCTAATTTTTCTTAATAATCACTTTATTCTTCTAAAAATTTATAGAGACAACTTTAAACCGCCCGACCTTAATGCGGCGAGGCGAAGGTGGATTTTTTATTTTATATATATATATATTACTGTTTTTACTCTAAAAAAATTATTAAATTATTGTATTTTTAAATTAAGATCTTATTTTTTATTTTGATATAAAAAAATAAAAATAATTAATGTAAATATTTAATGAAAAATAAAGAAAAGATAAAATTAAAAAATAATAAATATATTTTTAAAATTTTAAAATAATAAATAAATCGAGTAAAAAAAATTTTTCTAAAAAGTCAAATATTTTAAGAATATATAAATACTACTACACTTTCAATTAATAAAAATAAAATACCAAATATTTATATTTTTTTAAGAGTGTACAAGTGTTTTAAAATATAAATGAATAATAGACAATTTTTTTAAAAATGATAAAATTTTATTTTGACATATGTTTATCGATATAATGGTATTTTTTAATTAAAATTTACGTAAGGGTAATGTAATTTTTATATAAACCCTTCGTATTGGATCCGTTCTCACCCCTAAAAATTTCATCTGTTGGTACTGCTACTACTGTTGCTTTAGTTGTTAATTTGTTTTTAAGTTAATGGGTTTTGGTGATTAGCGTATGTATAGGGTTTGTGTGGTTAAAATTTAGAGAAAATTATACTAAATATTTATTTTTTAACTTTTTAAATACTCTTTTATCTTTTTTGTTTTAAAAATATTTTTTATATATATTTATAATATATTTTTGAAAGTGAGATATTTTTAAAATAAAAAATTTAATAAAATATATTTAAAAAAGAAAAACATATATGATAATATTTTATCTTTTTATCATTTGTGTAAAGAATCCTAAAATTTAACCGCATCCATGAATAAAATACTTGTGTTGATAAACATTTACGGATGGCACGTCAGTGTTTTATATGTGAGTTCAATAATGTGGCAGTATATATGTCTAATATATGGGATTTACGTCAGTGCTCATTTTCAATGGTCTATTAAAAAAAATTACAGTTGTATAATTAATCAATCTTATATACATATTTTTTTCTTTAAAAGTTATACTAAGAGTAATTTAGGAAAAAAAAAAGGTTAATAAATATCCAATTACAGATTTATTTCGATTATAGTTAAATGAAATTCAGATAAATTCTACATTTTGAATTATATCTTTCTAAATATGAGAATTTATTTTTAAATGAATTTTATTTGAAATTTATTTTACAATCTGAGTTGATTTTGCTCCAAGCATAGTGTCAGTATATGGCTTTTAAGGTCTCATTTTCAGCGGTAGAAAACAAAATACAACCGAAAAAAATAATAATAAGATTTTCTAATCACATGCTATTCCCCATCGGATGCTTTCTGAACTGCATTTTCCTTTTTTTTTTTTTATTTATTTTTTTTTCAACGGAGGGATTTAAATTGATACTTGTAGAAGAAATACCAAGACTTGAGGCAATTATCTCGCAAATTCTTTTTTAGGTTAGGAATCAGGGAACTTGCCCAAATGATAATAGTTGAAACCCTAATAAATGACTCTCCTCCCCGCTCCAAAACCAACGATGAAACAAAAAAGATAAACAGAAAAACAAGATAAAATGAAATTAGAATCTAATAAATTAAAAACTATACTCATGGTGGCAAAATGCTGTAGGCACTAACATTCTACCAAGATCATTATTGAGGCCGAAACATAAACATTTTGTTTGAATCCCACAACACTCGCATTACCCCAAGCTTTGTTTCAGCCTCACTAAATGTGGTGCCGACGGCTTCAGATGGGTATGGAAGCCTCATCCATCTCTCAATCTTAAGCTCAGTAACATCCACAACACACGTCTCTGATTCCTCCAAGCTCTTTCCATACCATTTACCTTGCACCTGATATATTTTTGCCTTGCCAATCTGCTCCCCTTGCTTATCTACAAGCACAACATATTGACCTGGCTTACACTGAACAAATTCTGCAGCACCAATGCCAACAAGTAATTCAGCTAAAGAAGTCTCAGAATTTTCACCAGTACCAATTCTTGATGTGCTTGGAATACGTCTTGCACCTGATGGGACATTATCTTCACCGTGACTCTCAGGTGAGTCGTGTGAATGCCTTGTTGCTGAAGCAGCTTGCTTTTCTGAATGAGCATTGTCAACCTCCACTGGTGCACGGACATCCTTACCAGCACGTGCTAGTCTTGCCTTTCTATTGTTGAGCCTGTAATAACACAAAATATAAGCATTCGTTTATTAAAAGACTAACCAATCTGACACAACAGAATGCCAGGATTACATCCCCCTTATGACTCGAAATCATGCCATGCATATACTGAGTTCTCTTGAAACATAAAAGACAATATAAAGGAAGAGAATCACAAACATAAATACAATAGATAAAGAAATTCTAACCACACGCGTAAAATTATCTTTTTCCATATTCAATCTATACAATATTCATAACCTTCCCCCCGTATTTAAATTAAATGCATACAGTGGAAATCTTGAAAATCTATGGTTTACATCTATCATGTATAAAAGGTATACCACAAGAAGCTTGGGGCATAAAACTAAATAGGCTCAAGAAATAGAAAACGAAAAGTAAAAGTGAAACTATCTCCAACTATGCACCACTCCACCTGAAAACAATAATCTCTTGAGTTTGCGTGATTGTTTAATGGTTATAATGGACACCACCAACTGCTTTTGAGACAGGTATACAAATTTCAATTACTGTGGTTAATAACTTCCATTTTGCGCATTTTCCTGATGTTACATTTGATCATAAGCAATCTATTGATTCCAACTAGGAATAGGGCATTAAGAATAGAACTTTCTTATCTTTTCTGATGTCATCTTGATTATCAAAAGTTGTGAAATCTTGAGTAAAGAAAAACATCCTTAGACCATACAGGGCAAAGTTATTTGAAAAAGATGAAGCTTTCTCACCAATTTTTTAGCTGTGAAAATGTAACTTCTGAACCCTGGAAAACAATGTAGGAATTTATTAGGCAAGACAAAGAATGTTATTGGCTAGAAATTAGCAAAATTAAATTACACTATGAATACTTTCAGAGGTGCATTTACATACATGAAGACTTAATTTATCAGCCCAAGACTGTACAGAAGCTGCATTCCGCTGCATATCAGGTTCGTCCACTAGGGCCTTCTCAATCAGAGTCATCTGATATTCATTCATTATAGTTCGTTTCCGCTTTCTTGGCTGCTTTTCTTCAAACTGAGTAGTTTCAGCTTTTTCATCTTCTCGAACTCCTTGACGGTCATTTTCTTTTACATGCTCACTTGATTTGGGGAAGTCACCATTCCCCATTTGGCCAATAAAATTCTTTCCTCGTGTTGAACTTGTATCTGAACCGCTTGTTTCAACATTCTGAAAATCCCTATCAATTTCTCTTAAAACAGCAGATGCAGTCCCACCAGATTTATCTTTGTATTCCCTTGTAGCATCATCACCATGATTCATATGCTCATTTCTGGAATTAAGCTGCTCATCTTGGAAAGCAGAGTTCTCAGACATCTCCTCTTTCTGATTACTGCTTATGTTATTAAGATTTGAAGGTTCCTTCTTCACTAAATGTGAGTAACCCCCTGTACTTTGAGCCTCCTGAGAGGAATCCAATTTATTAGGGTTTAGAAAAGAAAGGCAATATAACCAATTATAACTCAAGGGACAACTTTAGAACGTATACATAATCCCTGAAAATTTGAGATCCGATACCTTGACAAATGTCACTGTTAGTTTTAAGCTGGATTTAGGGGGGGCATGAGCCAAGCAGACTGCAGGCAGGCTCAAATTTGAACCTGGAAAATAAGGGGCTTGGGCCTAAATTTAAGGTCAAACCTGGGTTTAGGGTGGTTTCAAGCCCAAGCCTGGCCCAAAACATAAAATATAATATTTTATGGTTTTAGTTATATAAAAATTGTTATAAATAATATACTGTCAAAAAAAAAATTATATAGAATATTTTTATTTTTATATATAAGAAATTAGTTTTAATAATAGTTTACATAAAAATAAGGAAATAAAAAATATGATCTCAGCCCCTAGGATTTTTTTATTAGGGTTCGCTTAGGCATTTGAGCCCAGCCAGGGAGGAAACTTTTTTCAAGCCTAACCAAGCCAATGCCACCCCTAGCCAGAAATGGCTAAAATATAAAATCAGCCAAAGATGTTATAGGTTATTATTAAATTGTAAAGAGAACTTTGATTTTGACAGAACTAGTAGAATTGAGCACTAGCTGCCACTAGGCTCATAGTACAATGGTCAAATTGAACCAATAAAGAAAAGACTAGAGTTTGGATTCTGGCCAATTTGTAAATTCCATCACCTGAATGACCTTCCCATATCCATATAACTACCAATGGAGTCTTAACTCAAATTGTTCCCTTAATGAGCTTTAATTGCCCAACTAATGTAATAATCAATCATGAGAAAACTAAACTTAACTTCCAGAATTTACCTGATGATGCTCGTTGATGTCGAGTTTAGAGAACTTATCCAAAGATATTGACCTTTCAAATTTGATTCCCTGAATTTGCTCAACAGCAAAATTTACAAATGTTGTTTTATTAATAGGGAAAGTAGAAAGGAAAATTGCAGTAGTAGAAACAGAATTAGACTCATAATAACAATAATATATTATTATTACTACTACAAGGAAAAAAGATGTACTCGGACTTGGTTTTCTTCAAAGTCAGCAGGACTAATCAGTGCTTGTAATTGGTTAAAGAACACCCTACAATAAAATATTAAATCATAAAGAAAATTAATACAGAGTCTAACCAATGTGAATTCAAACAGGATATGTTTTAAAGCATTTGTGCACTGAGCATGCACCACATACATGGACCAAAGAAACCAAATTCCATTTTGACATTACAGCACTATAAAGACATTGTAGCTAACATAGAACGATCATCTCCAACAGGCTAATGCTTCCTCGGCCTCAATAGGTTGCCATAATATGAGATTGACTAATCAGTACAGCCATCTCTTTGTGCCAGATATTTGAGTTCTCCCTAAGTTGACACATTTCTGGCTTACTTCTTGATTTGAAGATATAACAAACCCCAACTAACAATCTAATTTCAGCACATCATTATGTAACTAAGCCTGCCAGTATATCGGATGAGATCCTGCCAGTCCATTACAGCATGAATGGGGAAATATGAAGCTTCAATCTACAAGTGCAATCACTTGGCAAGTAGTTTCTAAGGTTTTTGTGATTCCAAATCTAGTCCTATGACAATGGTCAACCACAGGTTAGCAGAGATGACCAAAACTTATAGCAGGGGCAGTCGACATAACCTTTTCTATATCAATTCTGCATTTAGCTCCAAGCACATCAAAATGCCTTCAGAAGTTTTAAACTGTGTTCATATGCCGAAGAGGCTAAGACAAACTATGAACAAAGGTGTTAACCATATGTGAGAGGAGGAGAAAAAATAATCGTGGGTATATTACTAAAGAAACACCTGAGGTTCGCCATAATTAACTGTTGTTTTAAAATTAGCACTTTGAGTCCCTACACTAACTTCAATGAAAAGTACAAGATTTTGAGGGACTAAAGTGCTTTATTATATAATAACTCAAGGACTGAAATACATTATGTTTTAAAGTGTTATATGAGTTATAATTTTAAAGACTAAAGTCTAGTAAAAAATTCATAATTCTGTAAACCAGAAGAACTAGAGTATTGGGTCCTTCACAAGCCTCAG
Source organism: Reutealis trisperma (assembly GCA_947687605.1). Lineage (NCBI taxonomy): Eukaryota > Viridiplantae > Streptophyta > Magnoliopsida > Malpighiales > Euphorbiaceae > Reutealis > Reutealis trisperma. The sequence goes on along the minus strand of CANTUT010000033.1, from coordinate 8,343,048 downwards.
GGACTAAAAGTGCTAAAGTATTAATTATGGAAAACCTCAGGGATGTCATAGTAATTTACCAATGATTATCTGCATGGTTTTGTAGCCTTGGTCTGTGTTTGTCAGGCCTGTCTAATATCTGAATACCTCTACCAAGTTAAGACTATGGTCCTAATTATACGTGAGCAATCAAGGCAATAGCTGTTCAAAAGTACTTATTAATCATGAAATTCACAATTAAAAGAAAAAAGAAAACACTTGTATGAAGAAAGAAATGTATCTGAAGCTTGAATCACCTTAAGAGCTGTACATCCTCTTCATTCAAAAAGTTAGGAATCAGAGACTCTGCATGGCCTAGCAATGAACCTACGCATGAAAGTTGCTTGTAAGAAACATGAGTTATAAAAGTGCCCATTGAGAAAAATCATGAAGTGGTCATGCTTAGTTGCTTACGCAGGTTATTGCAAACAGTAATCGCTTTGTGTGCACCAGACGTAAAAGAAAATCCAGGCAAAGATTCAGATGGATCCATCTGCATACACTCAAGGAACTTGTGAAGGAAGAGATTCTTTTCCTGCTCTGTGGATTACAACAAAAGGTTGATATATGTAATGAAGAGAAAGGGAGCAGATAAAGCTTGTTACGAAAATTTCAGATCATCATCCGAGTCAACTGACCTTTACACTTGTCGGGGCGAAAATAGTGAAGGTTGGCAATCACTTTAACAAATAATGATGTTCTTTGATGAGCATACATAGCTTGGGGCATGTTGCTGGGAATTAAAGTAATTTCTAAATTTACAGCATTCGATAAGTTCAATGATGAAAACGTGTCCAAAACCCATCCAGCTGCTGTGAATATATCATACTCCAGAGTAGCATCCTCCTCCCTTGGTGGAAGTTCAGAAGAACACCAAATGGATAAGAACTCACCACGAGGTAGTGAAAATATGGCAGTCAGAACCTTGGTCTAGGAGATGTATTGAGATTTTAAACAGAAGGGAGAAAAGTGGGGAACAGAAGAAAAGAAAAAGAAAAGAGTCATGAAAATACTCATTGTAAATTGTTTGAAGCGTAAATTCATGATGCATGTGTATCCAGAGCATACACATCAAGATCATGTAAATGTTGTAATGACTTCATATTTTTACCAAAAGTACATCAATCAGGTTTTCTTCTGAATTATGTAATTTCACATCAAATAACAAAGTACTTTACACAATCTTTGTAAATTTAAGATAAGTTGTCTCAGATAACAAAGTATTGCAGCAATTTCCTAGAAGACAACAGAACTAAGTATTCAGCCGATGACATCTAATGATAACTTACAAAGCATGATGTAATGTAAGGTCGAAAATTTGTATCGTCCGAGAAAATATCAGCCAGATGCATTGCATTGAGTCGCAGAAGGCCCATGGGAAAAGTTCTTTCAGAAAAAGCACCAGGATGTTTGGGATCTTTAGTAAGCGAGGCCTTTAATAATTCAAAAACCTACATTATACGAGCTGTATTAAAGCGAGAACCTTGATGATAAAAGGTGCTCCAAAATATAAGAGTTGATCTAGGAAAAAAAAATTGGACAAATTTAGTTTGTAGACAAGAGTTGATAAATTCAGGCTCATTTTCTCCAGCACAAAAAACTTTGTCAAACTGCCCTTGTAGCAAGGTACTCAAAAGACAATCTCATATGAGTTAATACTGAAAAAGTAGATGGAAAAACTTGACAGAATAGGTCTCTCGAAAGCATGTAGTATTTTTGTAGTTGAAAATCCATTTTGTCAAAACAATTTCAGTGTAGTGGGTGCACCAGGTGCCAAGAAAAAAAAATATGGGGTATACACTGCAGAGCCAGTCAACAGGCTGTAGCCGATGATCTGAATATAGTGGGATCTTCATAACTATCACAAACTAACCTCTAATGCAACAGACTTGGCCAAATTAAGGCTTCCAGGAGAGCTTGCTACCTCATCAAGGTAAGTTTCTTCTTCACATGGATGCAACAGCTGCATGAGTAGTGTGACAAACAGATTAGTAAACAATGGTGCAATAAACAGGTCAGCAAAATAAGAGCCTATAAAAGATTATAATGCATTGTAAGCACTATTATTACTAGGACTTACAATTGATAGAACTTTAGCTTTCAGTCTGGATACAGCAGCAACAACTGTGGAAGACTCTGCAAAAGGAGGTGTGATCTTTAATTTCAAAATGGCCTGGGCGAGGAAAAGAACACCACCCTTTCCACATAGTTCCTGGCATGGTATGAAACCAGACATTTTACTAAGATAATGAAGAACATGAATTACATCATGAGAATATTAGATGTGATCAAGGAGATCATCCATGCAAATACATTTAGACAAAATAAATGATCTTATGCAACATTCCACAATAGTAATAATTTTGTTCTTTTTCCAGCCCCATCAAAACATTATCACAGTCAATCTCCATGTTTCTCCAGCCAACTGTCCTCCCAACTTTTTGACCACATATGAGTACACTATCCAAGAAGCCCCCCACTTCCAGCTTGACTGCACAACTTTTCTCCCTTCTTATTCAGGCTTAGAGAAAACAATATGGCTGAAATCTCCAGACAAATGATTTTAATCCAGACAGACAGAACCAGAGTTTTATTTCAGAAACCTTGTTCCTAAGAAGGCGCTCCCTAAACAATTTTTGCTGGCATAATGATTGAAGAAACTGTAAAGAAGCCTCGCATTGTTGGAATAGATAGTTCACTATTTGCTCATCTGTTGGACTTGATCTCACATGAAAATCAGTATGTTGAGCTGACAGCTTGACCTGAAGAAACCTGATGGCTACATGTACTGCTCCAAAAGCTGCATCCATAAATATGTCAACCTATAACAGAAATTTCAAGATCAGAAAGTGCATAGGTGTCTCAATCTTATGAACTTAAAACTCGAAAGTTTCGTATGAACTTAAATGATTATGGAAGGAGTTAATTAATGGAAGAACTAAAATTAAATAAACAGGGCCTTGTGTAATGATGTCAAAACATTTCCAAACTATTTCTCCCAAATGATAGTTGAACAAATCATGTTTTGGAAATTGTACCTTGGGGTGTGCAAGCAACACCTGAACAAGATCTTGCCACTGTAACGATATACAACCTCTTAATAGATATAGAGTGCATGCTACCAATGCCGAATACAGGAGGGGAACAGAGCTTGAGTTATGATTTTCCTATACCATGAAAACAAGTCCTGGTAAAAATAAATAGAATTAGAAGTAAAACCTTGAAGAAAATAATTAAGGATTACCTGTCTAACACCACCAAGAACAATTAGTACATAAAAAACCAGATCTAACAGTTGTTCTGACACTTTTACATCATCAAGCAAAATCTGTAAAATCAACAAAAAAATGAAAATTATCAGAGGTATGCTTACTCAATAATTTCACTCCTCAATCGTTCAAAATATAATGCCCAAAGGAGCAAAGACAATATCATGCATTCATGTTCTAGAAGTCTGTCAAGTCCTTACTGCTAAAGGAAACAAATACAATATGATACTACACAAAATGCAAAAAGAAACTTTATACAAGGATCACTAAGTGCAACCTGCTCAAGTTTAGTATGCTGAGGTGCTAGGTTGCACAGGGAATGCAAAAGCCGAATACCACACAATAAATATCTCAACAGCGATTCATCTTTATCAGATGACATAAGCACCGCAATAAGATGCAAAGGAAGAAAGCCAGCCAGCTTTTCCACATCAATCTGAAAAATAACACAATTTAAGATGCAAGAGAGCTGTAAATAGGATACCAAAAGGGTGATTCTGGCAATTTTGTTTTCTCACCTTTACATGTGATCCTTTTTCAGTTTGGAAGTGAATTATAAAATTTTCAGAGTCCCTTATTAATTTATTAAGCTCCTGGGAGCTAAGCCCATGTAACTCTTCCACTGCTGAAATTAGGTCAATGACCTGCTCACATAATTACCCAAGTTAAAGAGGGGAGGAAGAGAGAAACCGAAGCAAAAATGGATCACTGAAACATAGTTCAACCATTAAAGAAAGAGAAGGGAAAAAATATGGCTAAGTTGACTTGTTAAAACAATGATAATACAAAAAAGGTCAATGATAGAATAAAAAAAATGATTTAGACAAAAAGTTTTCACTTACTTGTTCAGCAATACCTGGTGATTCACCCTCAGTAAGCCTCATCCTAGAGCCAAGACCAGAAAGTTCATGAGGAAATATAGAACTGAAGCAACTGTAACATGGAACATAAGATATTTATGGCCTATTTAAGGTCATAGTTCCAAATAATTTTGGCCAAAAGATCCAAAAAAGTGTTTTTTCTAAAAGTAGTTAAAATGACAGCACTAAAAATGCCCTTGCCAATATGCACTTGAATATTGCCATTTATTAACATGCTAAAGGCAAAAGCAACTGCAAAAGCAAAAGGCTGAGAGCAGATAAATGGGCCAAGCAGAAGCCAATAAATGTAAACAATTTCAAAGGGAAGAAAATAACACCTAGTAGAAGCATTTCTCAGATTTCCAACAAATGATGTAATAGTGAACATGCTGAAGTTGGTCATTCAATATTCATAGCTAGATATAGGCCACTCATCATCCAATCTCAATTTTCCACATTTTAAAGGAGGAAAGCGGGAGGAAATTTTTGAAATTGCTCTTCAAATCTAAAATTAAATTAAAACGGCAGGAAGAAAAACTTCTGAGTATATTCCTCTGATAACACAATAAGACTTCAAAAATCACAAGTTACATGCAAACGTACATTACAAAAATATTTGAGAATTGAATTGCAATTTGTTCTTCACAAAAGTCAAAAAACATCAGTTCCCAAATCATTCACTAAACTCAATTAACATCCCCCGCAGACAAAACACCAATTAATTACAACGCCTAAAACAAATTACAAATACAAACAGCAGATATACGTATAAATAGAATAAAAATTAACAAGTTGTACGTGCTTAAAACCCTAGATTTCAAGGGAATAAAGAAAATTGAACGTTGAAACCCTAAAATGCGGAGAGTGTAAGACAGAGAGAGCTGTAGAAACAAAGAAAAAGGACATAATTGCAAATAAAATAATAATTGAAGAAGAAGGGGAAAAAAAATAAAAGTAAGAAAAGAAAAGAAAACAAGTATAATTATGAAGTATAAAAGAGCAAACCTGAGAATTGTATCGAAGAGGTAGCAATAGAAGAGAGAGAGAGAGAGAGTTAAGCGCCAAAAAGAAGAAATGGAGACCCGAAAAAGGGGATATGAATTCGCGGGTTTTTGACACTAAAAATGTACACCTTGGGTTTTTGAGAGGGAGACTCTCAGTGTATTTGTACATGATTGAAGACTACGTTAAATATACGGTTTTTCTTTTTTTTTTTTTTTTGTGTTTTTAATTTATTAAGTTTCGGTGAACCGAAAGCGAAGAAACAGAGTAAAGTCAACCGGTCAAAGTTTTTTTTTTTATTTTTTTTCTTAGTAGTTTTCATTTGTCTCGTTATAAAGTGCTGTCATATGTATATTATTATTATTATTATTATTGGATGTAATTTCAGACAATACATAAAAATATATATATATATATAATTGTTATTTTTTAAAATTTTAAATTTATGGATATATAATTAAAATTAAATTCAAAATTTTTCGTGGTTTATATAATACTAAGCTAGTATGATTGATTAATTTTATTTTCAAGAGAACGTTGATATTGATTTGCAATTTGAAAAAGCATAATACCTTATCGGATAAAGACTATGTTCAGATTTAGATCTTTTTACATCTTTATCAGTATCATCAAATACCTTATCGGAGATTGCCGTTTTTAATTACCCATAATGCTATGAAAGTTAGAATTTGGCCCATTCCAAGGAAAGAAAAACTTCGTATGATCGACCAACCAGACTGGCTTACGTGGATTATCAGGGGCTGTCATAGATGGTGGAACGACAGCTCGTTCACAGACGGCGGATGCATTGCGTTTTTTAAAAACTCTTTTTCAAATTTTTTTTTTTTTGAAAAAGCTGTTGTTTAAAAAAAATGTGAATAGATGCTTTTTCAAAAATTAAATTTAAAAAATAGTTTACAATTTTTAAAAAATAATCAATTAAATAAAAAATTCAAAAAGTATTTTTTCTTAATTCCAAATATCAATTTTAAACAGACTTTTAAGTAGGTTATGACATATTACTATATATAAAAATTGTCATGACATTCAATAAAAAAATAGGTTCTCGTTTGTTTGATCATTTGTAGTAGTATATAGAAATCTAACATATCCTAAACAGACTTATTCCGTGGCATATATTTAAAAATTTGGCTTACTTACATGACAAATAAATAGAATAAAAAAATTTCATAATAATAAGAAATGTATAATTAACTATAAAATAATTATTTTACACATAAATATTTACTTACTATTATATGAATAATGAGAAATAGATATTTGATATTAATTCAATTAGCATATTATAGTGCAATTCAATTAACATATCTTAATATAATAAAATTATAATTACAATTGATAAACTATTCGTTATCTTCTATCTTATTACAATACGTGTATTTGAATCATTAATTATAAAATTATTTAACTTCTTTTATTAATTTAGTAAAAATTCATTAATTATAATTATTATTTGTTTGTAACTCAAATAAGTTTTACAATAATTGAAGTTCATGGGCTATTAAAGTCTAGAGAATTATAAAAATATATAACTAAAATTTCTTAATTCCTACTAGTTCTTCAATATGCTTTTTCCCTTTTTTCTTTTGTATAGATATATCAATTTGTTATTACAAAATTATTATTACTAAATGATGTTACATTATTTATTTATAAGTTACAATATTTATGAATGACTACAAATAATTAATTCTTATAAAATAATAAATAATTTATGAATGAATTTTGCAAGATAAAAAGTTAATACTAATAACTGCCATAATAATTATTTATAAGTTATAAGTTAATTGTGAATAATTACAATTTAATGTATATTTTTCATATGTACATAAAATGTTACATATTTATATTTTATTATCTTAATATTTTCTTATTTATTTGTTAGTAATATATTTTATATCTTTAATTGCCGTTTTTTTATTCTTTAATGTATTAGTTATTCCAATTTATTTATAAAGTATACTAGTGGACTATATAATTCGACTTCATTTTCATCTTTCTTCATTTTGCACTTTTATTTTGTGAGCCTCCTTTATTTTTTTTTTTTTCTAATCATTGTCCTCTTTTTTAGTTTTTTTTTTTAGATAAAGCTTTTTCATAATTTAAATATTTATATCATTGGATTTAAAAATATAGTTGGTATTTTAAATTTAATTTTCTCTTCTTTTTGTAAGAATTATAAGACCCTATATTTACAATATGCACATACTTTTTTAGTTGCATTTTGATATTTTGATTTTTATAATCCTGTGAAATATATACACATATACATATGATATTGAGTTGTACTATTTTTTTAATTCTATCATTTTTTTAATATCATATTAATAAAACTGTAGAATTAAATATGAATTTTGTAGATATTTGCATCGATTACATGAAATTTTAGCATATAACATAGATCATATCAATTTTTCTTTTGTAACTAATATTATTTTGGCATATATATATTTCATTTTTATTAACTATTTTTTTATATAATTTTTATCATATTTTTGAAATATATATTTCGTTTTAATTATTAAATTTTTAATTGTCTTTATCATAAATACTCATTATAGAAAATAATCAAATCAATGTTAATAATCAATTTGTTTGCTTATCAAATCAATTTCTAAATTTTATATTCTTAGTTTCTTTTTTTAAGTCTTTTTTTTAAATCACATATTGATTTTTTTAATTCTTAAATAATGTTGATCATCATTTAATTAAATAAATAAATTGAGAAATTGAGAATATTAATTTTTTAAATTTAATATTTTATATTTAAAATTTAAAAAAGATAAAAAAATTATCAAAAAATGTAATATTCAATATTGTAAATTATTTAATATTATTGACATAATTGTTTCATATTTCATTTTTTTTATTTCATGTTTCAATTAGAATATTATTTTTTTAGTGGATTAAATAGAATATTGTACCATTTTATTGATTTTATTAAATGAAATTATTAATTACTTTAATTATATTTATAATTTTTTAATTATAGAACTGAGATATTTAAAATTAAAATTTATAATTAATTTAATAAAATAATATATTGATAAAAATTTTAAATAATGCGTGCAAAGCCCATGCATTGTCCCACTTATCATTCAATAGAAGGCCTCCCTTTATTCGTAGATTACTCCCTTTTACCTTTGTTCGTAGATTTACCCCCTTTTGCCTTTCCAATGTGTTTAGGTTTTATCACTAAGATATTATTTGTTATACTTCCTGCGAAATATATTTTTTAAAAAGTAAACTTTTTAAAAAGTTATTTTTTAATAAATAAACTTCTTATAAAATAATTACGTGTTTAATTTACATATAATTTCTTAAAAAATAATTTTTTTTTACTTTAATAATAAAAAGATAATAATACTTTATTTCATTTATTTAATTCTATTTAACAGAGAATAAATATGTCAATTTATATCTATTTTAATTAAGAAAGTCCAACCTACTTAGCTTCTCTTAAGTGTATTTCCTCAAAATTCAACAAGTAGATATCCTACTTTCCGAAAACTTTTTTCAATAATGACTACTAAACAAATTAAAATTTTCTACTTCCCAAAAAATTTTACTTTCTTGATTTACTTATCTCATACAAAACAATACCTAACATATATACTTATTATATTAGTCTACACCCGCATGATTTTAATTTGGTTTTGCACAATAAGTGAATATATTTATATAAAAAAATAGTAATAAAAATAGCACGGATATGATGGCATAGTCACACAAACATATGCATGTATAAATCGCATAACACAATTGAAATCATATAAAATACTTCAAAAAAATTAAGTATATAAGGTAAAACAGAAAACAAAATTAAGAGAGAAGGAATTAAAAATCATATTACCTACCTCCAACTGTTCCAGAGGAAGGGAAAAAAAAATGAATAATATCATTATAGACAATTTATCAAACAACTAATTCCAACCACAACTTCACATACAAGCTGCCACAGCTAAATCTCTTCAAGGCTTATTTATTAGTAATATTGTTTGATTTTGGTTATGATTGCAACATAATAGAAGTCCAAAATTGCAAATTGTGCCCTAGTTCAAGATTTATTTGATGATTAAGCCAAAAAGAAGAAATGATTATAATGAAAACCATATGAAATGCACTAGGTTAATAATCAAACTTCTTAAATTTCATAAAACAAAAATGTGCTTCACATCTTGTAACAAAATATTTATTCTTCAAAGACTCAAACCAAGTATGCTCCACTTAGAGCCAAACAACATATCAGAGATCAGAATATCACTCAAGTTGTCCATAACATCATGATAGAAGCAGAAAAAAAATTTATTCTTCTGCAACAACACTGATCTCGCCTTTTTCTAGCAAGTCATAAAATGCCCTCACCTTCCTCTGTTCGTTCCAGTGATGCATCTTCCAAAGACCACCAGCAGCCAAGCCAAGAGCAATACCAATACAGATTTCCTTAACAACACTTGGTCCTTTCAAGGTAGCATGAGCAATCTTACCACCAGCCATTCCGATTATTTAGTTAAAAGCTAATGAACCTGCAGGTAATATTTCCCTTGTTCTGAGTCTGCTGAAGGGAATTCAGCAAAATTATACATGTAAGTTGTCATAACATAACAATCACTATACAAAAACAATCCTAAGAGCTCATTTGACATTGCTATATAAAGATATGAGCTGTTGAGAATAGTATTAGGTAGAAAAAATTATTAATTATAGATCTTTACAGTTTGTTTTTAAGACAAGTATCACAGCCTTGTTTAGCTGTGGAAAACAAAACTTCAAAATTATCCCAAGAAAATAGAAAACTGGAATTTGGTGTTTAGTTATCGAAATTTTCTAAATGGAAAATTTTTGAAAATAATTTTCCAAGTTTTTCAAAATTACACTATACTATGGAAAACTACTTTATAATGTTTTCCACTCTCCTCTAAAATAAATAGTTATGGAAAATCATTATATATTTAATACAGAAAAGGAATCTTAGAAACAAAAATGAAAATGGAGGAATAGAGAAAGCTTTAAATGGAAATGAATCTTAGCATACTTTCTTATTTTCATACAGAGAATTGGAAAATGAAAAAGAAAACTAGGAAAAAAAAAATAGAAAATATTTTCCATCGCTAAACAAGGCCTACATGTTCTGATCATAAAAGCTTCAAAACAGCTAAACAATACTTCTAAACTGTTTTTTTCAGCAACATCTAAAATGGTGATTTCCCCAAAACAAACAAACAATTTCATCCTCAATGCCAAACAAACTCTAAGACAACAACACATTTTAGCACGGAATAAAACTATTATCGTGCCTTCTGCAAAATATACGTACAACGGTACTTCAACTTACTAGTAGAAACAACATATGAACAATCATCAAAAACAATAAATAAGTTTAAACAGTTAAAGCAAACAACAAAACTCAAATGACTAATTAATACTATTTACATTGCAATAATTTGATTACCTTCAGAAAAAAGAAAAATCCTAATGCATCTACAACAATATTCAATTTCGTTGATGCATAAAGCAGAGAAAGCTAAGCAAAACTGAAAATTCAATGCCAGTACAACACATCATCTCGAAGATATTCTATTCTTTGACTCAGATAGGGTCTCGTTACATATTCATTCATCTACTAGTAATTATTATTTGAGGCATCATGCAACAATCAATACCAGGGCTCGCCTTTCACCCAATTTTTACTATTTAATCTTAGATGCTAATAAGGCCAAGCGTATATTTAATTAGCTGGAATTTAATCCATCAGAATAAGTTACTGGCTTCAGATTGCAACAGATACAATGAAATCGTTCAAGTCTATGGTGGCTACACCAATATTTTCCTAGAAATATATTATTTTCACGGGAAATCAACAACCCAATATTATAAAAACAAGTTTAATTTTCAGCAAAAGGAAAAGGAAGAGAGCAATAAGGAGGGAAAAAAACACAAACGGACACAGATTACACACAGAAGTGACAGGTTTCAAAATAAATCAAGAATGGAAATGAACAAAAGAACTTACCAAGGTCGATCTGTGATCGTGAAAGACTATCGCTTGTTTTGAGAAAATACTCGATTCGATTTAGAGAGAGAGAGAGTTCGACAGAAGCGAAGAGATAATAAAACAAAAGAGATTGACGGGGAATGGCTGCGAGATGAGAAACTCGCGAATGGCTTAGTGGCGTTTGGCGTAAAGCCCCTGACGTCTGATGCTCTTAAAAAGAAACGGTACCGTTTTACTAGTCAGATATTGGAATTAAAAATGGACTGATGAAATAGAGAAAAATAACTTACCACCGTTTTCTTTTGACATAATAATTTTGTAACTTTTCTTTAAGTCATATTTTGTTCATGGAATGGAATAAATATGGAATAAAACAATGATTTTATGGTGTATAGAATAGAATAAATATGAATAGAATAGTTATTCTTAAATAATTTTTATTTTATCTTTTGATTTATGAATTTAGATTAACTATTTCTAAATAAACTTATAATTAAATATCATATATATTAATATGTTAATATATGTGGTTGATGTCGTAGTAATATTGGATGGTGTTGGTGGTGGTAGCGATGATAGGTGATAAATAAGGTGAAAGTAGTGAATGATAGAAAATACTATCAAGTAAATTTAAAATGATCAATTAAAAAAATATATTATTTTTAAATTATGAAATATTCATTCTTTGATTCACCAAGGCATGGAATATATATTCCACAAAGTTGAAAAATAATAATTTCATAAAATAATTATTCTTTGTTTAAATTTAAACCAAAGTTTCGAATAGCCATTTTAAGTGAAATAAATATTCTATTCCTTAATTATTCCATGAATCAAACATGACCTAAATATTAAATAATAAAAATAAATTTGTTAGTGCATGCAGCTCAGCCCATTAGAGGACATCTGATGGTGTGAGAATTCAGAATATTGCAAACATATGTATTTCACATTTCATTAGAGGGAAGATATTAGAGCTTTTCATGCATTGGAAAGCCGCAAGGAGAATCGGATACAACAATGGTAGCATGGAATATTACCCAGTCTTCATTTGCTAAAATGGAAATCGTTTTTTATGAGTTTGGAAACAGTCAGGCGCGCCCCCCCTTCTTTTATCTCCAAGAATAATTGTTGCGGAATCTGTTCTAAATTGGGTTGACCTATTATCAAATGGTAGGAAACTGGCATCTTTCCTCTGAACTTTACCCATCAGGTATCCTCTCTTGAAAGTTGAACGCACGAGGACGTCTGACATACTCAATCAATTGATGTTAGTACTGCTGTGGAAAAAAGGTCAAATAAACAATCAGAGGAAGGAGGTTCTATTCCCAGATAATGTTGCATGCCAAAGCCTCAACAGTAAAGGGCAAAAATTAATGCAAAGCAAAAATTTGGGACCATCACCAAACAAGAGATTCAATGGTGTTCAAGTCTTATTTTGATACAAGCTTTAATAATTGATGTCATAGTATCTACTATTCACTATCCACAATGTTTTAAACTCTGCTTTTTCTACCTACAGTAGTCTAGAATTTGCCTCCCTCGCATAAAAAATGCTATCCAACACCTCCCAAAAAAGAAGTTTGCCTGCACATCAATTCCCACAACAAACGAGCTCAATTTGTGTATGAGCACGTGCTGGGCAGATACAATTTCATATATTCTGAACAGTTTTTTCCATTACTCTGGTACAAAATACTTTTGTTTGACACCTATCCAATATGATCCAGAGTGACAGCTTTCACTTAATGTTCAGCCCCTTCTGAAAGAAGTTCAGGCAACTATTTCCAGAAGTCCCAGGCATATACAGTGGCCAACAGAAGCTGAGTAATCCTACATTATGTTTGTTGAATCAAAGATATACACGCTCTACCACAAGCCTCGAACATATTGAGCAAAGGACTAGAAGTGTACAATTTTGTGTCAAAATATCAATACACAACTCGTGCCTTAAATATACAACACGCCTAAGGCAATGGCAATTACTAGTTTGATGCCCCTGCAAAATAAACAATGCCATTAGGTGAATAACGCTATAAAACATTGAGATAATTTGTAGCCATCACCACTTGGGGCCAAACTGAAGTAATGGGTTAAAATTGACTTCAATTACAAATAACTATGTTTCCATATAGATTAATAACAGATAAGGAAAAAAAATCCAAACCTTTGTTATGATTTGCAATTATGGCCAATTCTTTTAATTTTTTCCAATTATATACATAATCATTTGTACAATGTTCAATTGTAGCCAAACTAGTAGCATGAAATGTTTTTTACTAGTAAAAATTTTAATATTTGCATTTTAAGAGGATTTTGTACATGAAAAGAAGGGTAGAGAGAGAAAACATACTAAACTTTTTAAAATATATATATATATATATATATATATATATATATATATATATAATTTTTTTTTTTTTGGGGTCTTACACTCATATATTTTATACCTAAGTTAAAGTGAAAAGTTCTCAGAACAAAATATAATATTAACAATTTGAGAGCTTTAGTATGCATTCTTCCAATTCTCGATACAATTGGCAATAATATGAAAAGTCGTATATATAATTAACACCAAAAAAAAATGATCACAATTGCAAACTTGAGCACAAGTTAGAATTTTTTTTTTTTATTAACCCTTTCCAAAATCAAAAATGCTATGAGTCCATGATAAGCCGATCCAAAGTTCAAGAACTGATATGACCACAATGAAGACAGTCAATCCAAAAGCTGCAATGTTTTCTCACATATTTAGCAGTTACAGATAGCTGCTTCGAAGTGGCATATCAGCAGACACATTTAACATTGGAAACAAACACTTCAAACTGCAAACCATACAGTTTATGCTGACAGCATCATTTTCCCAAGGTATCTAATATGATTTGTTAGAATAAGTATGCCATCGCTGTCTCAGACACTCTGGATAGTAGTTGAATATGAATGAAACACAAATGCAAAAACTTATTTCAGAGCCATGCCCAAGAAAACATGGTCTGAACTACGCCATTCTACTGCCACCGTAACCAAAAAGGAAAGAGAATCAAGCTATGCCTGTTAAGAGATAAATTCATTTCATACCTGATGTTCTAGAAGCAGAAACTCCTGCCTTTGCCTGGCCTTTATTTTCATCTCTTGAAACCTTCAATGATCTCAACTTGGATGACGACCTAAATGAATGTATTAAAGGAGCCTCTTCCTCTTCCTCCTCGTCTTGCTTCTCTTCTTCCTGTACATCTCGATCCGATCCACTAATTGAATCCTCCTCTTCACTTGAACTATGCTCATCAAAGAGTCTTTTTCCTTCTATGTTTTGCCGCTTCTTTGGACGACCCCTACGCCTAACATTAGTCCCCTCTTTCTCGTCTGCAACATATTAATGATATTAACACCACAACAAATTCTTTAAAGGCAAAATCCAATTTCTTTATCCAAAAACATGACAAAAGATTCAAAATACAATGTGATCAACAACTGTAATAAATTTTAGCCTCATAAAGTCCAAGATGCTTAACAACCACCAAAAAAGCCAGCAAATATCTTCACACCAAACTACTTTCAGTCTTTGGCCATGCAATGCAATGAACAAAGATCAATGTCACCATTATCTATGCTAAACGTAATCAATTCTAACCATTATCTAATACAGGCGCGAATGGGTCTTAATTTATCATAAGAATAGAACAGGTGAACCTTGATGCAATAGAAAGATCGCTCCCTTGTGATTGAGAGATCATGGGTTCAAAACATGGGAACAGCCTCCTTGTACATCACCACTGGACCTCTTAAGGATATGCAAACAACAATAAAATGGAATTGGGATTCCTAAAGAACAATCAGCACCTCACAAGAATTTCCATTTTCCCAAGCAATCAATCACCACCTGGCACGTAAGTGCTACCTTGCACAACTACCAGTGCAATTACCTCACCATCATCACAGCTGTGCACGCCCTCAGCATATAGATGCAAACCACACCATTGCCAAATCAAGGCACTTAAAACTTGTGGAAACAAACGCGTGAATAAACTAAGTAAACAGAAACACACCTTAACTACCAATGAGTTCTGGCTCTGCAGTATTGGAGTCATCTCCATTGCTGAGAGGTTATGAGTTCGAACCACAATCAGAGCCTCTTTAATCAAAGAACACCTTTAGGGCCTTAAGAGCCTCTAAAAAGATTGGGCCCCTTGTCCAATTCATTTGGTTCACGGCCACTAAGCTTATCATATTTAATGATATTATCAATATTACCAAGGAAAGGGTAAGATGGGGAGTTTGATTAAACAAGTATAACAGTCATCTATCTTCATCCAGGGAAAAGAAAAGAAACTTGAGTAACAAAAACAACGATTGAGAGGGAAACCAAAAGTATCTACACATTAGATTCCAGTCATGAAGAAGGCAAAGTGCAGGTTTACCTGGCAAACCTTCATTCTTTGCATACTTTTCTCGTAAGTTGTCCACAAATGTGTAATAGGGACGCCAGCCACTAGGATCCTCATCAGTGTTAACATTCTCTGTCCGACTTTGGACGTCTTTTAAACTACACACAAACAATGTGCATGTTAGTCTCAAAATGTCTTCAGAAAATTGTAAAAGTCATGATATTCTACTTTGTAGCAGTTTGACCACATGAAAGGGAGTGTGTGATTAGGGACAGAGTAGCCTAATCAAAGTGAAATTAACAATGCTGCCCAAAATCAAAATTAGAGAAAGTAACTCTTACATTTCCAGAACATCCGGTGTTGAAAGTTTCAATACAAAATGAAGTACTGCACCTTCCAAAAAAGAAAGCTGTTTTGGAGCATCCGTGAAAGCATATTTAATACCTTCCTTGACAATGTTTAAGATGTCTGCTCTATGCTTAATCCGAGCAGCACCCACGAAAGTTGCAGAAAGTCGAGCAGCCAGATCCTTACACTCTTGAAAGGATTTTCCTGTGATGGAGCCATCATCACTTCTGGAAAGTTCCTTTAAATGGCGGAGGTGAGCCTAGTAAAAATAACAAAATGATATAAACATTCATATCTTCGCCAGCACTCTTTACAAAAGGAATTGAAAGTAAGCTTTTTATATCCTATCAGTCATTATAGTAAGCTTGAAAAAATCAATTCTATAACATGCATGTAGCTGCAGGCACAAAAAACAAAGTTTTCTTTCATTTTTTTTTCAAAAGGACTATGCTGATGTGTTCATGCATAAAATAAGCAAAAATTATTAAGTCATATAAGCCTTCAATCTTTTTTCTATGAATGAAGTATGTGATTCCCCATTCTTCTAAAGTTACAAGCCATACCCTTTTCAATGCTTCTAGAAAAATATTGTGAATATCATCATCCTTTTTCTTTATAACACTGATAAGATGCTTAACGATCTCTGCTACATTTGTTCCATGCATCATAAAATGAGAAATGATCTCAGGAGCGAGAGATTCCTGCATAAAAAATAACAGATCCAATAAGCAAATGACACTGCAGAATATAAGATTGTCACATGCTCAACAATGCAATCCAGTCCAAAGCAATAAACTTTTAAACCACGCTAAATTTCATTTCCCAAGATATGCAACTCCCTTCCTTCACCTAATAAAAAAAAAGAGAGAGAGTGCAGCGAGAGAGAGATAACAACAAAAAGAAGAATAAAGATGAGAGAAATATTCAATCTGTTCAGCACAAATTAAATTATCATCATACTCCTCCAACAGTCAAACATATTTATGCTCACCTTGGGAACTGTATCACTAGCAATCAACTTTCCTGCAGCTATCATAACTGCATCTCTATTCGTCTCCTCAATGTACTCTTTGTTCGAGTCTTCATCTTCTGTCTCATCTGTACAATACATTGAGACAAGTATAGAGAATAAAAGATATAACCAAAGTAACCAACCAAAAAAATTTGCCCATGGATTATGCATTTGAGCATAATATCAGTCAGACAAGCAATTACTTGTGAACAAGTATAATTATATCCAGATCAAAGCACAAGCAAGAGACAGTAGATAAGAACCATCAATATCATACGATGAATAAAACCATGACCGGCTTTAATATATTAAACATTTGGCACAAGAAAGTCAAAAAATGGCACCTGAAATATTGAGCTGCTGTTCACAAAGTCTCCAGAATTTCTGAAGAGCAGAGGTATCTGGACAATATCCTAAGCTTTCCAGCTTTGTTGAAGAAAAATTTGTCTGTCTGAACAAACACCATGCCTCTGCAAGCATAATACAAACCTGAATACACAACAGTTATCATCAGACCAAATTAGAGCATTCATAAACATCCAGAGTAATATATTTTTTTCAGAAAGCTTGCGGTTAAAATCATATTGAATAAAAAATGCAGAGCTTACTCTGCAAGCTAACTGATTGGAAAATTTATTCACTCTTTCTTCGTTGGAAGAGGTCACGAGAAAATAATCAAGTTCCTCAAACAAGATGTTGCGTTTTGAAAGTAGGGAGGATAACTGCGCTTGAGAAACAGTTTCACTATTCACAATAGACTGCAGAGACCATACTACATGCAAATACATGTTGAGAAGCAGAAAACTGACAACCTGGATTAGCAAAAGCAATTAAATTATGGCAAAATCCAATAGCAAATAGAATAGAGTATGGCTAAATGCAAAGAAAATATTTGGATAAACAGAAATTTTATCAAGTCCATTCAACGCACCTCATCATCCACATTTCTGAAATTGTGAAGAACTCTAACAATATCATCATATAAACTCTCTACAGGCACAGCCCTTGATAACTGAAGCTCATATAGCCTTTTCAAATTTACAAGAAGAGAATATTCATCACCATCCTGCAAATTATAAGCATGTCACATTTCATGCACTTTGCCATTATCAATTAATAAAACGCAAAAATAGAACCATACCGCTGCTTCTTTCATTGCAGATTTAAGTTTAGCAATTAGCTCATCTTCAAGATTCTTTAACTTATTAGAGGCAAAATCTTTCAGCTCTCCTTGACTCTCAGTGGAACAAAAAGTAATAGCCTTCACACAAGACCTCAGTGCCTCCTTCCCACCATGTTTAAAGAAGGCTTCTTTCATAAGCTGAAGGACATTTTTGAAATTCTAAAACATGAAAAGAATCGAAAGTTAATAGCCAAGACTTTATTAGTTTACTAATTCCTATGCAAGCATGTATTAGCATCAAACAAAATAAAATGAATTGCATTAACAATAAATTCTTCCACCTACCTGTTCCTGTCTCTTTAGGGAATAAAGCTCTAGGTTCATATGTGTGATAATCTCAACCAGTGATGGTACTTTTGCTTTATCAGCTGCGAATTTGCGTAAAAGGAGAGGGTAGTTCTTCATCATGGCAATTGTTATGTCTCTTCTGTTGTTTTCAAATATTTCCTGACAATCGAAGAATGATTTATATTTTTTATGAAGTGACAGTATAACAAACACCATGATACTGTGAAGACATCAACCCATAAGAAAGACAAAAGGAATCTTGAACAAATAACACAACAGATTTTGAATCGCTGAAATCATATTTTCTAGAACTAGATCATTCAAACCGAAAATAGAATTTTAAAAAAGATTGCATCATGAGCAATTAATGTTCATACAACTAAACTCATAATTTAGGGAAATGTTTTGATGTATGAAGAATTGCTCAATTTGACCTAAAATGATTTTTTGAGAAAATAACAAAATGTATAAAACCAAGGAATACGCACCTTTTGAGCTTTATTGTAATATTGCTTTCTATTATCAGAAGCTGGAACTATCCTCTCTCCCACAGCCTTACGCACAGATGCGAAAAGAAGTCTGACCAAATTTGTTGCATCATCATCAGTAAGCTCAACCAGTGGATTCTCATCCAAGAGTATAGAAATAATGCACTTCCAATCCTGCAAGCAGAGAAAATATAACCATATTGCTCAGCAAATCTAATGTACCACATTTTCTTGTCATTGTAAATAACTAAATGCTCTTTTTTGACAAGCATACAAAAATTTTCGGCACAAAACTTATCAAGCAGGAAAAACTCCTTTGTCAAGTAAGTTATCAGGAACAGAGTATCATAACAATGCAAGACGGACACAATGAGTTTGGCCAATGACTAGCCTTTCCACTGGTAAAGGTCTGTAAGTTCTACCCTAACCTATTCCAATTCATCAAGCCTAAGTTTCTTTTTATATTTCAGAAAGCAAATAACAATATACCTTCATTGCTTTCATGTACTCCCAAACATCATCTATAACATAGACACAGAGGATTGGATCTGTTGAAAACTCCCTTAGAATTTGCAACATTCTGCTGAGATGGACCTCAGAGGAACCACTGTCACTGCCTGGAAAAAGATAGTTATGATTATAAGTGCTCTGATGCCATGAAATTTTGACAAAAGCCATTAACACAAAGCCCAAAAATAGGGTAAACCTCTAGAGCCAGATAGAGAGCTATTAAACTTTTGAGCAATCAAGTGGTCATACACCAGTTCTCCTATGGCACGCCTGATGTCTGCTGGATCATCGATGAGTAAATCATACAAAGGACCCAAGTCATCATCAGGTAGAAGCTGATGCCTGCAAGACAGCACATGGCCCATTTTCATACATAATTAGGGCAGACACCTTTTGCACAAATATCCAGAGGTTATATATATATAGTTCACAGAAGTAACCTTAGTAATTGTTTTACGAGTCCAATGGCACATACAGCAACAGAAACATCAAGGTCATCAGCAAGCTCAATCATGCGGTTGGAAAATCGTTCAGTGAATAGACCAAGAGTAGGCACATTATCATCCACATCATAAAGATTTTGTAATGCAAGGATAGATGCCTTTCTTACACCAGCATTCTTCATGCACAATAAGACAGAAGCAAGTTACAATTCTGTAGCTCATAATCATAAACTAAATTAAATTATTTAACAGAACTTACTTTATCATTCAATGTCCATCCAAGGTATTTCAAGTACAAATCCTGCAGGAAAAGTGATGGATATGACAAAATCCACACTCCAAGTGACTCTATGCATGACATTCGAATGTTAGGATCAATATCTCTGTACCGATGTACAAATAACCTTAACAAAGCAACAGATAAGATGGTCAGAAGGCTAACAAAAACCAAAGTCTATTGATGAAATAGGGAAATTATCATATCAGATACATTTTCTTTCAATAATTGTAATGACATGAAAATAATTCCTACCCTGTAAATATTTTGCGCATCATGTCCTCAAGTACAACTATCTTCTCATGAGTCATTGATAACCTTTTATTTAGTGATTCTAGACGAGGTCCCTCAGTTCGTTTCTTCTTTTCAGCATTTAACTGTCTCTGGGTAGTCTCTCGCTGTGCTCCGAGAGTTTTGGCAACTGTTATGAATGATGTGACCAGCTGAAGGCCCATCAAGGAAGCAATTTGACGGTAAACTCGTGGAGGAGTGCTGCTTACCACGAAAATTGAATCAGATTGAGTTATTTAAAAAATTCAGCCACAATTTGGAGACATAAATAGAGATAGAGAGAACTGACCATGACAATGCTATTATGTAATCCATGCATTTATCAAACAAAACAGTATCAAACAGAGGTCCATTCTGGCATTCAACTACCAGACTGTCCCAAAATGAGACAAGGTTTTCTTTGAAGTTCTTGAAATCCTTCCTCTTCGAACTTTGATAATCTTCAACTTCCCCCTAATTATTGCAGACAGGAGTTAGGAAAACACTCTAGGCACAAAACCTGAATGCATTATTTAGATAAATTGTTTAGTTGAATTTCCACAAGAGTATCCTATGAAACAATTAAGAATCAGGAAAGACCAATAAAGAAACAAGAACTATGTACTTTTCTCGCGAGATTGACAAGAGCAACCACAACATCATCAACATCGGTCTCATCAAGCAACTCTTCCTTGATATGAAATTTAGCTCCACATGCCTGTATAGTTGTAAATGCTATTAGTGCAATATCAGAGAGAGATGCAGTAGTGAGTTGGTAACTCCCAAACAAGGTTAATTTTCCCCGACAAACAAGGATCTGAAAGCAATTTTTAATTATTTCATAAGGTCAAATTTATATCTCAATTTCTTACTTCATCATTCAAATGAAATGATTTTCGATCTTTAGTTATTTTGTGGTTTTCACATTTGTATCTCTGTTTCTCTAATTTTAATGAAAAATATTTTCAAACTTTCAAAATTACCTCAAACAGCATGGTCAAGAGTTCAACCATCGCAGGTTTTGGATCTGTTTCATATTGCTCAACCCAAAGCTTCACCGCTTGAGGAATTTGTTTCCCATTACCTTTGATAACCTCTGCAGAAAAGTGGCCAAATCAACATGCAAAAAACGGATTACAAAGAGGAAAATTCTTAGCGAAGCACATTTAAAAGGACAAAACAAAACATGGATTTCTACTTTCAAGAACTGAGGTAACTAGTGATTTTCAGCCAAAATTTAACATATATTTAAAATTTGAACAAAAGTAAGAGCTAAGTACCAATCAAGCTCTGGTCAGACTTGTGTTCCTCCGGAACTCGGCTCCGTTTCGCTTTAGGACGGACCTCGTCAAAATCATCGGGTGAAGCCTCTCGCTCGTTCTGGTTTGGATCCCCATCACTTGCATCGCTCACCTTTTCTTGGTTCAGAGTTTGAGCCCAATTCCTCTTCTGTTCAGAGAAAAACAGTAAAAGAGGAGTTCAAATTATACACACACAAAGGAAGATGCAAGTGTAGAAAGAGAGAATTGACACTCACCAGACGGCCACGGGAAGTTTCAGGGTCTTGGGGTGCGTCTTCCATTGTCTAGGGTTTGGGTTTTGTAAAAGAGAATCAAAAAATTAAATTAGAATGGAAATATTTCAGAAGAAGGAAAGTGCGTGAGGTTTATTTGGCCTAATTTTACAGAAACAGAAATGGAAATCTCCCGCCAAATGAATATCAGATTTTGAGCTGTTGCAGTATCGACCAAGAAGCTAGCACCTTGTGTACGTGTGCTGAATCATGCCCGTGTGGCTGTGTATTATATAATAATGTAATATAATAATAAATATGGTAAATAGTATAATTTGATGCTTGCTTTTTTTTTTTTTTTTTTCTTTTTCTTTTTTAAGACTTGTGAAAGTAATAATAACAATGAGGGAGGGAAAGCAAAAAATTTAATTTTCTTTTTTATGCAATGAATTAAATTTGAATCTATTACTCAAATAGGATATATATTTTATTATTGAACAATACTTTTGTATGCAAAAAATTTAAATTGAGTGACATGATTTTTCTCCTTTTTGTGTATGGTTATTATTAAATAAATCCCACAAAACATATTTTGCATGTAATTTCTTCGTCATTACACATAATTTCATTTCACATGCATTTTAAAATTATCATATGAGTATATATGGTCGTGCTAAACAAATACATTGTCATATGTTAATTTTACACTAGCCATATGTTAATTTTACACTAGCTCCTTATAACCTAAAGTTTGCAACACAGAAGATGCATATCACACATATATATGTATAGAAGGTTCTTATAATAAATTGCTATTTATTTTAATTTTATGGTATGTGACACTAATTTTAATAGAAATAGCAAAACTTCATCTGTCTAATGGGAAACTTATTAATGCTTTAAACCTGATAAAAAATTCTCATCATATTTATGATAATAAAACAGAAATGTAATTGAGTCTTCCCATCTCGCGCATTCCATCATAATACTATATTGATTTCATAAAATTAATATATATATATATAATTTCATATTATATATGTATAAAAAATTATTAATTTTCTTTAGCATTATATTAGTTAGTATTTTATTATATCATTATTTTTTAAATATTAATTAATAATATATAAAACTTAATATAAATATATATAATATTTTATTAAAATATATAAATTATGATTTTTTTTTTTTGAGAAATATGTTATTTTTAAAGAAGTTGGATTAATAAGCAAATTCAAACATGTTAGTTAGGGATAGCAATTGGTCAGACATTTTTTAGTATCGGATCATACCCAACTCTAATGGAAGGAGTTTGAAAAGTATATAATTGGATTTGATAGGGTTTGAATTTAATTTTTAATATATGTGATGAGTTCAAGATTTAAATTTTGTATTCACATATAGCAAATGCCCCGTTTAATATTAATGTTTTACTTATATTTTTAATTTTTATTTGATTGGTTTAGATTTTATAAATTTTTTTCTTTGTTTAATTAATAGATATGTTTCATTACAATAGGTTCTTTTATTATTTTTTTTTTATCTTTTAATTTCATTAATATGTAAACATTAAACGAGTTTGTTAAACGAATACCCGTTTCGTTTAAAGGAGGTTTTAGCAGACACAGTATCTATTATCCGGTTAAATACCTATAAAATGTATTATTTTATATATGATTTCTAAATATTATATTTAGTTTTATATATATATATAGATTCACAATATTATCACATTACTTTTGTTGTATATTAACATAATACGTGGCCAACATCTAATGTATATACAAATAGGTATTTACCATTAAAATCCATTTTTAAATTAAAATTAATTTTTTATTATAACAATAAAAATTTCAAAATAATTGAACAATTGAGAGTATCGTTTCAACAACATTTAAAATTATATTTTAAAAGAACATTTTTAACCTATATCCCAGACAGACTCTGAATACCCTAATGTCTAAATCCGGGATTATTGATTAATTAATTATTACTTGAACAACATCAATCTACCAACACAGCCATATTGCAGCAGCGGAAGAAGATAAATACCAGATCATTAGCATTAATCATCAGACTTGAAGACAGTTGGAATTTAAATTTAAATAGATAAACTGGAAGTATATATAGACATTGTGTAATTTAAGTTGCTGGGGGGCAGAGCCCCTCTTGGCCACCAAGTGGCACCAGAAATCAATACAGATTTTTGCTCCGGGCCGCAATTAAGCAATGCACAGTTCGAATTTTGCAACTGTCACAATTCAAGAAGCAGCCATCGACTCAATTAGAAGCTGGTAACCTTCTGGTACTGTTGTCTGTGTTTGTACACACACTGCCAATGCAGGAACATCACTGATATCTAGAAATTTCGCCAGAAACAGCAGCAGGTGAAAATCAGAAATTCTTTTCACAAACGGAAGATTCTTTGTGCGGTCCAGATGAGTTTTCAGTGCCCTCATTGTCACTTGGCTGATCCTATTCTCAATAGGAAAGGAAGATGAAAGAGGACCCTGCATTCAGTAAGCCATAAAAAAAGTTAATCACTTATCAAAGCTCCCCAGAACATGTAAAGCAAATAATATCATCAGAGAAAGAGATATAATCATTCAGGATTGTGATGTTACGTTAAAGTCTTAGAAAATTGTAATGGCAACACAAAGAGAGATTAACAAAATGAATAAATAGCAAGCGATGCAATAAAATGTTCAGTACTGTTCTCCCTTTACAAAAGAACAGTGCATTAACTCGTCATTTTCTTTCTTCTCTGCATCTCTATCAAGACTAGAGACTTCCTTCTCATTCATGGTTAATGTCAGATAATAACAATGAGACAAAAAGTGTTATTAACTCAAAGTGATTCCCGAATATTGTACCAAAAAAAAAAAAAAAAGGGGAATAATCTAGCTTAATGGAGTAAAAACTTAACTCACATAGAAAGTGTAACTGTTTTAAATTATATATTTTGAAGTGCATTTGAAATGACGAACCTACTCATGGTAAACTGTTTTAAATTATAGATTTTGAAGTGCATTTGAAATAACGAACATACTCATGGTAAAATGGTAGCACTCTCAAAAAATGTTCGCTAGAGTGTTGTCCTATTGGGTTTCATGGTGGATCACTTCATTTGTGCACTTCAATTTCCACATCAAATATATGGAAGAGACCAATTCCCATTTCATGCAGCTGACAAGCCAAATTGAGCATTCCAATCTCCTTGTCAATCTACGAAAGTCTCATTGCTAGGTGACCAGAGGATTGATCCCACAAATTAAATTCAGAATATGCAAACAGTGCTCCTATTTCCCCTTTCCCCATGAAAGTAATTGATAAATAACTTTAACTTTACCTAGTATTTTCAAGACAACGAAGAAAGCTCCACAAAAGACACATTTCTCATTTTTATACAACAAATAAATAGATATATCAAAATCTGAAATGTATAGCGCAATGAATGGACAGACATGCAAATAACTACTTTTGTTCCACCAATTTCTTGCAATATTACAGCCACACACTTTTCTGTTTCTTTACGCAATCAATTTCCAAGGCCTACATAAATAGATAGCCAGATAAAAAGCATCCTGCAAAATCATTGGTGTTTCTAGCCATCCATTAAATATAAATCCATCAAATATAACTCCCCTCTGGCTTGGAGACAAAAATAAAGTTCAGACCTAACTCCCTAAATTTTGTGTGGCATTGCCTCATGACTAAGTAGCTAGGATGCACCCCTACAGACGTGCATTTATTTCCAGATATTATTTGATCTATTTGGTTTATATATCAAATTTTCAATCCCCACAGGAAAATACTGAGTACACCTCATGAATTTCATGTTGATGTTAGCATAGAAAAGAAATATAACTATAACGACACGCAATCAGATGCATATATAACTAGATGTCCCTGATATCTGTATCATATTTTTTAGTTTCCCATATCGCCATATCTGACTATGCATCACACTTATATCTGGTCTTCCTAGCTCTTTCTCACCACGAATTATAATTGAATCAACTCCTAATGCCTTAAAAGATCACACTGTTTTATCCCTATCCCTCCCTCCCTGTTCCCTGAGTCTCTCAGCTAATTCCTAAGCTCTCCTTTGTCCCAAAAGAGGATGATGTCCCAACTCGGTCTGAGGCATGCAGCAGTTAACATCAGACAAGGTTCATTCTGCAGCCTTCAAGTTGATCTAATTTTTTTATAGAAAAAATTTCTTCTTTTTCTTTTTCTTTATCTGATAACTTTTGAAATATTCTCCTTGCTACAAATTAACGATATCCTAAATTAAACAAGCAACCTAAATTACTGAAACTAGCATATATCCTGTATAAAACAGTTAATAGTCTAACTACAAGTCAAAAAGCTCATAGAAGCAAAGAACGCAGGGGGTACATTTAACCATGGAAGACCAACCAATAATCATCAAGCATAGCAAATGTCAAGCGCAAAATAGAACTCATAAAAAATTAATATTAAAAGATAGGCAAGCAAAACGTACCAGGTGATCCAAAATCTTAACCACGACCAAGAAGAAATCATTATCAACCTCTCTAACATCTTTTCCTCCAACAACAACTTCCTTCTTCATCTTAGACAGCTTAGGATCCATATCCTCTCCAGTATCAGTTTCGAACCACTTTTCCTTAAACAGTCTAATGCACATATCACTCATTTGAAACGCCTCAAAATGCACATCAGCTACTTCGTCTTCATTCACTTCTAGTTTCACCACCGTAGTCACCCACTCCTTCAACTCACTCTCTGCATGAAGTTCTGCTGCCTGCAGAATCTCTCTATTGGACAAAGTGTAATCTTTCTTATCCTGCGTTATTGTCTGAGTAAATATAAACCCAACTCTCGTCATCCCTAATCCCGCTGCAATTGCATCCACCAATTTCTCTTCTTGAGGATCCCTCAAAAGCAACAGATTTTCCTCCGTCCCTTGCTGTGGTGGCTCATATATATAATTGACCTCTATTTTCCCTTCCTCAGACACCGTTCCATACATAAACCCACCCCTTTTGACAGCAAAAGCAAGGGTCTCATTAACGTACTGCTGGAATGCATTGGCACAGTCTCGATCGAACGAAACCGACTCGCAATGTGGATTTTCTTGTCTAGTGATTCGCATTTGTTTAGCGATTAGGTCGTCCATAGTCATCTTGCGGCCGAACGATCCCGCAGGATGAATGGCGGGTCCAGCGATGGTTCTCTCGCCCTCGTAGGCTAGAAAAACAATGGAACCATGAGCGATGTTGAGGGCGGAGAGCGGGGTATTCGGATCGGACATGTCGTTGAACTGAAGGAGATCGGAAGGGGATTTGGCCAAGAGTATATTTTGGTTAGTAGAAAGGGTTTGATTGAGGATTGGGATTTGAAGCTGGTTTTGGATTAGGGTTTTGAGTTGAGAGATGGTGATACTGGGGTTGTCGACGGAGACGCGCTCGAGGCCGTCTCTGCTGCGGATTCTGAGCATCATCTTGGTAGCGGCGGGGATCGAGAGATGGGTGGCTACTAGGGGGGATTTTTGAGAGGTCCTTTGGGGGGTGGGGGGGTGGTGGGGGTGTGGTTTGTTTATGGAGGGAATTGAAGAGAATTGATGCTTGGAGTACAGAGTGAGAGAAAACTTCGCAGTGGAGTTTGGTTTCTTGATGTGGAAGACAGTGAAGAGGACACGAAACAAAGAACATTATTATTTCTCTGAAGAATGCGGGAAAATAAAACGATGCCGTTGCTTATCTTATTTCCTGGGTTTTACCAGGAGTCTAGAACCCACTTAAAACCAACTCTTCTTGGAAGCCTTTTTGTAGCCTAAAACGTAGTTAGGCCCAACATTCGGTTTACTTGATCATGGGCTAGGCAGGATCATAATTAGCTTAGCAAATTGCGGATAAGACAAAATCAAATCTTAAAAATTTTTTAATTTTTTTTTAAATAATTTTATCGAAATTTTTTATTTATTGGTACAAGGAATGTTATATTACCGTCTTCGAGCATGTAACACACATTCTATGCATAAGCTATAAAATCTTTAAAGTGCAATAGAACCATTTGAATTTAAACTTTTAATTCGTTAAATCTTCAATCAACAAGCTAATAATTCAAATTTTTTTTTTAATAATTTAAGACGATATAAAATTCTTAGTACAATGTCTTTTATTGATGACTTCCCCCTAAAACTAGACAATAAATTAACAATCTCATCATAAATTATAATTCATACACAGATTCACAAATCAAACTGAACACAAACAGAAACTAATTAAATTAAGAGTGCTCTCTCAGCTTAGGAATTGATAACACTGCACTTGTTCCTAATCTCCCCTTTAGTACCAGTGAGAACCCCAATTGCTCCCATCGTTTGCATAGACTGTGCAAACTCTGTGAAGAAAGTTGTGGAGTCAACCAACTCTCCAGCAATTTTACTTGCAATTTTATTTGTTAGAAGAGCTGCATCTGATTGGAAAAGTCCCTTGTTTTGCTTTAAGATTACAAAGTAGTCATTATCAAAGGTTGAAGAGCTACCGGGATCCATTTCTACAGTAGTGGTAGTGTCATTTAGACTTTGGCATTTAGTCCTTAAGAAATCAGCGTAAGTTGAATTCAAAGAAGGGTCTTGGTCTCCTTTTCCTGTGAAGTTGTATAGCCTATTGCTGAATAAATTGCAGTGGCCAAATCCAATTGTGTGCGCACCTAAACCACGTACACCATTCAAATTTGTTATTATCATAATTTCTTTTCTTGGTATATTGGGAATTTCCAATATCATGTATTACAAGACAAAACAAGATATTATGCACCTGACAGTACGACTAAGTCATGGACAGTAAGTCCCTTGTTCTTGAAATTTTGCAAGAGGGTGGAGAAGTTGGAGAAGGGTGAAGGAATGTTAGAAAAGACTTCGGTTGCCAGTGAAATGTTGCCGTCTCTTCTGCCTGTAAGCACTTCCCACATTGGTTTTTTGAACTACATGCCACAAGGGATCATTGCATAATTTTAGTAATTCTATTTATGAGACATAGAGAATTAATTTGTAATTTTTTTATAATTAATTTGGCTTTTACTCGGATTTGAATTTGCAACTTAACAATCCTAGGAACAATTCAATTCAAATACCATTGAAATAAAATTCATCGATATTAATTATTAGTTTGTTATATATACCATGCATACCTCAAAGGAGACAGAGTCCCTAGCAGCCAAGGCTAAGATGTCTGCACAAGATACAATTCCTGGACAGGATTTCTCTACCTCTGATTTTATCTCATCAATAACATTAAATCCTGATAAAGATAGGTTTGGAATTGCATCTTTCTCTGCAGTACTATTTGCAGTTGAATTTATTAGAATGGAGCCATCACAACCCTGAAATATTATAATTTTGATCAATTTATTTGATGACATAGATATTAAAATACCTTTTCATGTACATTCATTATAATCTATACCTTTGCATGTACATTCATTATAATCTATACCTTTTCATGTACATTCATTATAATCTATCTTTCGGTTAATTGAGCTCTAACTAGAATTTAAATTCAAAATTTCTCACTCTGAAAATGATACCAAGAACATTTAATCAAAGCTTATTAATATTCATAATTTATATTTTTAAAAATAAAAAATTGACCATATTTTTTTTGAAGTAAAATTTGCAAATGACAAGAGAATATATGTAGATAAATTAATATATGGGCAAAAATAATGCATATAAAAAAGAGCATGCATGAAGAAAACATTAGCTAGCAGGGTCTTACCCTAAGAAAACAGTCATGAAAATGCATTCTCAAAAACTTTGCAGGCAAGTTAGGGTTGGCTGAGACATGGCTCCAGGTGACCCTTCTCACTATATCCTCTGCTTGAGGACAGGTTTTCTTGTAGAATTTTTTTTTTAGATCGCCCCCTTGACAAACCCCAATAACACTCAATGCTAGCATGCAAACAAAGACAAAAACAGTCTTCTTCATGTTTAATTAATAGAAGACTTTGAGTGGTTCTTCTATATCAAGTAAAGAAATGTGGTATTGTAATAATTAGCTACTTAACTATTTCTCTACAATGCTGTATGGAAACCAACTATCATAGTTCCTTTTATACTCTTCTAATTGGAATATTTCCATCTAAACTCCAGTTAGGCAATGTATATATTATACAATAATAATTCCATGTACCCACCACAATCCTATCTCTTTTTAAACTAATGATAAGTGTTATTTGAACACGATCATTAAAATAATCTTTAAAAAAAAAAAAAAAAAAAACAATAACAACAACCTTGCTTGATCCATCCTTCTATGATTATCCATTTAGGATGAGGATGGCCCAAAGCACGCAATATTATGATAACTCATTCTAGATCAAACATGTACTATTGAGTAGAAATGAGGTTGAATATTTAGAATCTCATATCCTTAGTGAAAATAGTGTGTTGGGTTATATAGGTTAGTAAATCTTTATAAAATTACTATGATTTTACGAATGAACGTGTATTATCTCTAATCCGTATATGTATATATCTTATTTTTTAAAGAAAAGATTTTTAATACCAAGTTATAAGAATGTAAATTATCAATATTTAAAATAAATTAAATCATTAAATCAATAATTTAGTGATAACTGAGACGTAGTTTTGCCTCCAAGTTAATGTCAACTCCATCACTACTATACTAATTTTTATTAGTTATAACCAATGCCACTTAATTTCCCAGGTTCATATTGTATATTACAAGGGCAAGTTATATATATATTATACTGTATAGGAGTATTGTTTAATTCAAGGTCAAAAGGAAAAAAGCAAAAGTCAATGTTGCATAGATTCCTTTGCACATGGCTATGTGATTTTTCTAATGGTTTGTTATTAGAATTACAATCGATCAATTAATTAAGATGAGCATAAATAAAGAGTAATTAATGATATAGCTACATTTTGAGTCGTCCTAGCTATTAAGGATCGGCTTTCTTTCAAGTTTCAACTTCTATTTGGCTTCAGCTATAGTACTTAATTTCCCCTAATGCATGCCGTGAAACTTGTGTCCAACTGTCGATCAAACCTGAAAGGCAGAGCCGACCAAAATTTATTGATACCATAATAAGGGCATAAGGGATACCTCTTCCTCTAAGTACTTCTATTAATTGTTCTAATTAATAGTATTCGTTTAAATTCATATATAATTAAATAATTTCCTTGCTTGTTTCATTTTTATATTTTAATTTGATACTTCTTTCATTTTTTAAAAAATAACAATTAAAAAAGTTAATTTTATTTATAAATAAGTGGCAATTTAGCAACCTAATAAAAAAATGGTAAAATGATTAATTTACCCTTTCATTTTCTAAATATGAGAGATGTTTTCCTAATTTATACTGCAATTAATAAGAATCTTTTTGACAACTTATAATAAAATTATTACTATTTTAAAAATGACCATTTTTTTTAATGATCACTTTTTTCATAATCGAGAGAGTAGGTTTTTGTCTGTGAAATGATGCTACGTATGGCCAATATATATTTTTCTTTGCAAACATTATAAATTTTTGAACATGATCAATATTTGTGTTTGCGAAAGCTTGAAAGGTAGAATTTTGAAAGAGTCATCATAATTTTTATTTTCCTTTTAACGAAGAGGGATGAATGCAAAGTTAAAATTTTCTTGCACCAAAATATCATGCACGTAATTGCTCAGCTATTTATTCGACTACCAACCTAATTAAATTCAACTTTTAAGACATATAGCTAGGTGGATTTACCATGGGCGCAATAGGATAATTGCCTCCATTATCCTCTTGACAATTCTTAAGAATATATATATATTATTATTTAAAATATAAATTATTATTTTAATTTAATTAAAATATTAATAAATTTATCCAAAATAATTAATAAAAAAATTTATTGCGTTTATTTATCTTCAATTATAAAATCTCTAAGCATATTATCAAAATTTTAGAATATTAATTATGTATATTTTAGTTGAGTATGTGTGTGCCTAATTAGTTGAGTTGACTTTTTATTTTATTTTATTTTATTTTTTTTAAGGAGATTGCTACCCATGATTGTGGAGTTTTATGTTTGTCAACTGCTTTGTTAAATGTCTGAATATAGCTGGCTTCAAGTGGAATTTATTTTCCATTCGCTTATTTGATCTGTATTCATAGAATTTCATAACCATGTCCATCGATTGAGAAGCTAACAGCAGTGCTATTGGTTTGTCGACCATCTTGGTCGTGGAGCACAGTTGGAACTTATTTTATGGAGGCGCCACTTCAAAGAACCTGTGATTTACTTCCGGCTTGAAATAAAAAGGTTATGTTGAACATTTGTCAAGCATTTAATATAATTATTTTATTTAAAACATTGATTATATACTTAATGAAATTTTTTATTTTTAATATCAAATTTAATTAAGCAATTCTCTCTCTCCTTTAAATATCTCTTAATGAGGCCAAAAGAAAAAAAAGAAATTGTAATTTTAACACTAAAAAAATTCCCTTCATTTTATACATAATTTTTTATTATATATATAATTTTGATTATTGATTTCATATATATATATATATATATATATTGCCAATGAATTATCAATTTTATATATAGATTTATATATAATTTTGATTATCTATTATTGATCCATTTTTGAGCAAAAATCTTCAATGGTTATATATCAATAATCTTCAATAGAATAATCTAAGGTGCAAAAATTGATAATTCAAATGTAGCTTACATGGATAAAAAAAATTTTGGAAAAGAAAATGGTGGAAATTTTTTTTTAGTAGAAAAAGAGTTCAATTTCCTTTTTTTTTTTTTTTTACTTCATTAAGAGATGAAATAAAGAGAAAATTGCCTAATTAAATTTGGTATTGAAAATATAAAATTTCATTAAGAGTGTAATCAATAAATTAAATAAAATAAAATGTTTTCTATGGTTATTTTATTTTTAAACAATGTAATCCACTTTGTTGCAAAAAAATAATTTTTTTTTACAAAAAAATCATAATTTTATTTATATTTTTTTCGTAAATTAAACTATTTTTTAGTAATTTTACTTAATTGCAAAAAAGTTTTAATTTTATGAAAATATAATTTGTTTTGTATATGATTTATTTTATACAAAACAACAATTTTATGAGAAAATTATTTTATAATTATGAAAAAATGTTATTCTTTTAAAAAAATCACAATTTTCTTATAAAAGGTATTATATAAGCAAATTTTTATATTTCTTTATTTTAAAACAAAGTATAAAATTTTATTTTTTACAATTAATATGATAGTTATAAATAATAAATATAATTAAAATATTTAAAGTATTATAATTAATTAATTTACTATTATATTTCACTAATTAAAAATGAGAAATACTATAATAATTAAAGTAGAATTTTAAATTTATATATTCTATAAACTTAATAAAAAAAAAAGTCTAATTTATGAAAAATATAAGATTATGATTTTTTATAAGAGAGCCATTTTTTTAATTACAAATTTATTTTTCTTTTTCCTAAAATTGTTATTTTGCAAAAAAATAAGTCATATTTTCATAAAATTAAAATTTTTTTTGTAATTAAAAAAATTATGAAAAAATAGTTTAATTTAATAAAAAATATAAATAAAATTATTATTTTTTGTAAAAAATTATTCATTTTTCGCAAATAAAATAAGTTATTTTGTTTAAAAATAAAGTAACCATAGAAAATATCAATAAAATAATTATACTAAATACTTAAAAAGTGTCTAAAAATATTAATACATTAAATAAAGTAATTATATTAAATAATTAACAAGTGTCTAAGTAGCACTTATTAACATAATCAAATATAAAAATACATTTATCTTAACTTTCATACAAATTTAAAAAGTATAGTTAATATAATTAAATTAATAAATTTTATTAGTATTTTCTAATATATATTCCTCAATATATTAAACAACTCATACTATTTTATTAAAACTAAATTACTCGTATCGATAAAAATGTATATTAAATAGTGATATATTAGAAAACTAATAAATTAATTACTCTATTGAATAAAAAAATGAATTATAATTCAAAACAAATAAAAAAGTTAAATATATTATTATTGGACAGAATTATATATATATATATATATATGTTTGAAAAATTTTTAAGTAGGTTGAGTTTATTACTTTACTCAGTACAAAATTAAACACATTAATTAATAATGAAACATTATTTATAAATTAATTAAATAGAACTAAAACATATCAATTAACAATATTATTAAATTATTAGCTAGTAGAATTTGGTGAAAAATGTAATGAACAAAATAATAAGAATAAGGCAGATGATATTTTTCTTTTAAAAATATCATATTTTTCTTTTTTTTAAATCTGAAGCAAAAGAGTATAGCAATGTTAAACATTATTTGGTTAAGTTTACTCAATTTGTATTAGACATTAATATTTCAATTTAATGCATAACACATGATTATTATTAATGGATACGAACTTTTTTATTCAATATTATTAATTATTGATTCTTAATTTAAGTTTACATCCAACTGAAGTAGTAAAATCAATATTAAAACATTATATTACTGTATGGTATAAATTTCTGCAAAATCATGAAAAAACAAATAAATAAAATACCACTCGGGCAAGCCCAAGCAATTAAGCAAAGGCTGGGCAAGACCTGCATTTTTCTGCTGTCAAGATCAAAGTTGGTTTGGGCTCATTATTTTGACATTTTGTTCAAAGGTCACTTCAGTGATGAATTGATGTGATGATCATAAATGATATACCCAACCCAATTTCTCTAATTTTTCTTTTTTTTTCTCTTTTTACTTATTTTTCAATTTAAACCGATAGTCCATGTGGTTATTTACTTACTTTTGTATTTTAAATGAATCAGCACTTCTCACATGGATTGTGGTAAAATACCAATAATCTATATGATTATTTTTATATTTTAAATAAATTAGCATTTTCTAGAATATGTGTGAGTTATTTATATTAGTATGTATTTACAAAATTATTAAAATTTTATAAAAAAAAAAAACTGTATCACATCTTTAATTATATGTTTAAATTAATATTATCATGTCATATCAAAAAGAATATTTCTTCAGAGTATGTATATCAATGCTATTGTATCATGTAAAAAAATATTTCTTCCAAGTAGTATTTTTGTTCAATGAAGATTATAGGCTACAATTTTTTGGGATATTTTAGAGACTCGAACATAAGATACATGACTTTCCCTTTTTTATATTTTTAAAAAAGATAAAAAATAAATCAAATTACACATCAATGGAATGTGTAATTTATATAGCAGTATTTTAAGGTTAAACAAAATATGTATATTTGATATGCGAGTATTATGGAAACAATTCAAAATCGGTTAGATCTAAAACTTGTACTAAACCATTTAGTAGAATGTAAAGGTTATTTATTATAGTGGTACAGATAATTAAAAGTTGATATAATTAAATAAAACAACTGCATGATGTATAATAATCAAAATTTAAAAAACAAAAAAAGGTACAATTAAAGAAATGCAAAAAGACGGAAAAAGGCTTAGGCAGGGTCAGAGGCAACCAACGATCAAGTATTCGAAATTCGAATAGTTGATACTTTGGAGGGAGATTACTGGCTAGTGAGTCGATGGACCCCATGATGTGGGACCATGTGATATCTTTGCAGTTTTTATTGGTTTGCCACTGTTTTATTTATTTATT
The DNA here is from genome assembly GCA_947687605.1 of Reutealis trisperma. NCBI lineage: Eukaryota > Viridiplantae > Streptophyta > Magnoliopsida > Malpighiales > Euphorbiaceae > Reutealis > Reutealis trisperma. Next base: position 8,307,459 of record CANTUT010000033.1, on the reverse strand, counting down.
TTATGTGAACAGCAAATTTGATGAAGATGAAACAAATGTTCAATCTTGTCCGCTCCTTCTCGAACTCAGATAACCGGCTTCTGTTTTTTGATTTATCAAAATAAATTCATCAATCTATAATGCATTCATGTCATAATTAATAAATTCTTAAATAAAAAATATTCTCTAATTACTAGCATCAATGTTGGAAATCTGACGTGTGTCTGGCTTTACTCTGATTCCCCCTTCCTTCCAATTACTAGCAATTAATTATATCTTGTGTTTAAAAAATAAAAAATAAATTAATTTGAGATTTTTATACTAATTCGATGATTTTGATTTAAAATTTTATTTGATTCCAATCTCAAATAATAAAATATATTAATAAAATTAAATTTTTTTATTAATCGAATTAGATTTTGAGATAAAACTCTTTGTAAAAATCTAAATTTTATAAGTTAATAACAATAATAGAAAACAAATTCACTCTCTGAGATTGAATTTTTTTTTTTTTTTTAATCTTCCCCTCTATTACTTGTTCACTTGTCTATATACTTCAATGACAGGATTATTAAGTTTTTAATGGGAGTTAACTTCTATGTTAATTAATGTGATATTATATTATTAATAATCTTTTAAATAATATAAATTTATGATATTTATTGGATTAATATTATTAAAAGAACTTGTCACATATAATAATTAAAATAAACTATATTAAAATTCTATCGATTAAGATTGAGGAATCAATAACCAATCTTAATTCTTATTTGTTAAAATTGAGGAGCCTATTTTACATTAATTACTTAATATATTTATATTTAATCAATATGAGATTATATTATTAACAATAATTTTCTTTCTACCGATAATTCTATATTAAAACACTATTTTCATTCATAATTATCTAACACGAACAAATCAATGAATAATTTCAAAAAAGAAAAATAAAATAACAACGTGTTAAATAATTTTTCTTTCTTCAACAGTTAATTAAACTATTAAACCATTTATTTACCTTAACATAAATAGCAAGTTTAAGGTTTTCTTATCGAGTTATCTTAAACCTCTCAATGATGATAATAATATTACACTCTCTATTTTAAAAAGATTTATCCATTTTATTTTTATTAATTAAAAGAAGTGTATTTTCAAAATTAATAATAAATTAGTATATGCAATGATACAAATAAAAAAATATAATAAAATTTATGAGTTAGTAAATAATTAATATTATATTCTTAAACTATATTAAAAAAAAAGTAGATAATATCTTTAGGACGAAGAGAGTAATAATAAAGAAAATTCTTAATTTGTAGTCCTATACGAAAATAACAAAAAAATTGCATAAATGTAATTATGCGTATGGCTGGTATTCCAATATTTATTAAATTTAGTATTAAAGATATATAATATGTTACTCTATACAAAGCCATAATTAAATTAGAATTTATGTTAATATATATATATATATGCCACAAGAAAAAAAACTAGTGTATTACTAAATTACCAATAATGTGATACATGAACTATTGACGTTAGGCTCCAGTCAAATGTGATTGAAAAATTAAAAAGACTTGCTATATAGATATTTTTAATTTCTTGGTACAAAGCAATATCAATTTCTATATTAATTAATTACTTTATATTTATTGGTAAAAACAAAAAAAGTAGAACAATGTCGGTTAGTAGCTAATAAAGTGCAATGGAAGGTTACCTATAAGTAGCCAAAATATTGTCTTCTTGTTGACATTATTGTAAGAGAATCCAATGTCTCAATCTCACAACATAAAATCGACTTTATAAAATATTGTGTTTATATATATTAAAATGAAAATTGTATAAACAATACAGTAAAAACATTCTAAAATCATCATTAGTATTAAGCAGATTAAAAGAAACAAGAAATTACATAAGGTGAGGACATTTTAGATGCAACATACGTTTAAAAAACGTATTATTAGATTTTTTTTGAAAATTGATACAACTGTTAATTAATAATGTTTTTATTCCATTGTTTTTGGATTTTATTAATAAGTGTTAGCCGCTTATGGAAGAGTAATTTAAACAAATAAAATTATATAAATTTATTAGAAATAAATTAAAAAAATTACCTATTATTTTTATTGCAGAAAATGATATTAAATATTTAATTTTTTTAAAATCTCTAATTTAATTTCTAAATAAATTTATTTAATTTTATCTTCATTAAATATTTTTTAGGAGAAAATGCAAAAAAATATATATATTTTGTGGTTTCACCGATTTTTACTTTAGGATCTGTAATTTTTTTTTTTTACAAAATAGAAGTATAGAATTTGGTTTGTTAATATTTTAGAGTTTACAACTTAATATTGTTAGTCAATGCTAATGTTAATCAATGCTAATATGGTGTACTAACTAATACTCCATCCGTTTCAAATTAATAATCCTTTTAGAATAGTTATCATATATTAAAAAAATTATTTAATTGTCATAATTATAAGTTAAAAAACTAAAATATCTATTTTTTATTTTGATGCAAATAAATAAAAATAATTAATGTGAATATTTAATATAGGGATAAAGAGAGGATAAAATTGAAAAAAAAATAATAAATACTTTGTTAAAATTTTAAAATAACAAATATTTTAAAACAAAATAAAATTTTTAAGAGATAATTATTTTAAAACAGAAAAAATATTTACGGACTCCATTTACGGAATTCTTTTTTTAAATAAAAAATAAATAAGTGTAATTCTTAAGAATTTGTGCAAAATAGTGCGAGCCACTCACTAGTCACCAAAAGCAAGAGCAGGGGAGGATACTTCCTGTGTTCAAGGCTAAACTCAAGATGACGATAAAATGAGGCAAATTCCATTTCGCTTCAATCACGCCAAAGGCCTCAAAAAGGACTTATCATTATTGGAAATATCAAAATTGACCTGATTATTCCAGATGTTAGCGCAAATCCAAGATTTCTTTAACCCCAACAACGGTCTCTTCTTTCCTTAGCAAATTCGAACTGCCTTTAATAATTATTAAAAATAAAATGACATTATTATCCCTCTAATCACTTTAACGAAACACATGCTTCAACATCATTTCTTTAATTAATTTTAGTATTATTTTAAATAATTTTATAGTTAACTTAATCTTACATATTATATTAAATTATTTTTCTAATTTAATAAAAATTAGACAAGATTATTCACATTAAAATTAACATATTATGAAAAAGAAATATAATTTTATGATCTAAATTTAAATAGTAAAAGATAAACTCACTTATTAATTAACCAAACTTTTAAAGTTCTTAACTAATTGTTTACTGATATTAACATAAGGAATTTTTTTTGCTTATATTAAGTGTATATATTTATCTCATACATTAAATTAATGAGTGATGAGATCATACATTAAATTAATGAGTGATGAGATATTTTAATTAATATAATTTTTTTGTCTTTTTTTTTGTCAAGTAAAAAGGCACTGTCACATTTTTTTACTTCATATATTCTTATATAGTGTTTAGTAAATTGTAATGAAATATAATATAATTTAATCAAATTCATTTTCACTGTAATATTTATACTAAAAATGTATTTAATTATATCATATTTTATCTTACTACAATTTATCAAATATATTCTTATACCATTTGATTAATTTATGCACTTAATATAGATAATATTTAGTCTAAGAATGAGATGTAAAAAATTAATTTGTGAAGCCCCACTTCGCATGTTCCTCTTATAAAGGGCCAAGCCACCACTCCTTGGCCTACGAAACTTTACAATGAATAAAAGTTGAAGGACATGAATATGAAAGCCCTTACTAATTTTGAGCTACCTCATGTGGAGGTTGGAGAGGTTACGGAAATATTGAATAATTAGGTATATAAAGCTTTCTCCTCAATCAATAGCTGAGACTATAAGATTTTACTTGTAAATTAACTGTTTCTGTTTTTTCCTGTCAAAAACAAAATTAAATTGTATGAAAACATAACAGAAGCATCAACTAAAAAGACAATGAAGGAAGGAGAGGGAGGATGAGCTACCACTAGCTTGTTACAAGTTAAGGATCGATGAAAATATAAGTTAGACCTAGCTTTTGCTTAAAAAAAAAAAAAAAAAAGATTTTATGTTTTCATACATTTTGATATATTATATGTTTAAGTCGAGGTAAAATCTCAATTTAAATAAATAATGAAAAATTCGATTGTGAATTAATTATATTGGCTAACTCGAAAAATATATTATCAATATGTTATACGTATGAATATGTATTCAATCTAAATTTTTAATTATTGAAAGTATATAATAAGACTTATAATCTTTAATGATCCATATTATAACATGAGTATTTTAATTTTATGTATAAGCTTAAATAGGTGGATATATTAAAATCATTATTTTCCTCCTAAAAAAAAAAAAAAATTTTGTTCCTAATATAAGTAATAAAATACTCCATTTGTTTCAAATATATTTGTCTTTTTAGAAAAAAAAATTTGTTTCAATTTATTTATCATTTTAAAATTTCAAAAATATAATTATTATTTTTTTAATTTTACTTTCCATTTATTATTCTACTAAATATTTATATTAATTATTTTTTATTTTCTATATCAAAATAAAAAAAAATATTTTAGTCTTTTAATTTAAAATTATGAAAATTTAATAACTTTCTTAATTTATATATAAAAATTTTAAATGATTAATATTTTAAATGAAAGTAATAGTTGACAAATAATAATTATCCATGTAAACAATAGTAATAAGAAAAAGTATTGATAACATGATGCTAGTTTTAAAAAGGGAAATGAAATGATTTTGAGTTTAAACCCAAAATTTCCCAAATTCTACTGTATCTAAAAAAAATTAATGGTAGTTGTGATTTGTTATCTGCAACAACAAACAAATTTCATGTAATGAAAGCATGAACAATTAAAAGAAGGTCAAATAGTAGAATTGGGTAATTAATGCAACCAAAATGGCAAATTTTCAGTAAAAAGAACAAACTACAAGGTCAAAAATGTCCAACATCAAAGATAAAGTGATGAAACCTTTCAAAATTTTAAAACGAGTGGCCGTTTGAACTCCAACTTCAAACTTCAAAAACCTCCCTCTTCTATTCAGTGCAACCCTTCTCACAAATCGCTTCAGTAAACTGAAAAACCAGAGAGAGCTTTTTTTTTTTTTTCAATCAAACCCACATTTCAATTTCTCATATACGTTTTAGTGAGAGAAAGCTTTTTTCTTTTTGAGAGAATTATGACAGGCCTTGTAATGGTGACGAAGGGAGGTGGGTGCGGTGGTGGTCTCAGAGGAACTACTACAAAAGGTGGAACAAAAGGAACTGAAGAAGAGCAAAACCAGTTGTCAATGGTGTCTATTCTCTTAGCTGCTATAAGGAAATCTCTTGTTTCTTGTCGTTTTGAAGAGAGAGAAGATGTGATTCCTACTGTACATCATATGGAGATCGGTTGGCCTACAAATGTTCAACATATAACCCATGTAACGTTTGATCGATTCAATGGGTTTTTGGGTTTGCCTGTGGAGTTTGAAGTCGAGATCCCTTGTCGAGTCCCAAGTGCTAGGTATAGTTGTTTTGGTTTTTTTCCTTTAATCTTCTTATTTTGTAAATTGGGGTTGTGTTGGATTTCTTAAAATTACTAGACTTGAATTAGGTTTTCCTTAGAATTATTTGACTGTACTTGTTTTGAGAGAGATTAGATCTGAGAAATAACATGGAGCAAGTTGTGTTTATTTTCATATTTCTTTAGAAGACATGACAGTTGAGACTTTAGAGGGAGAGATTTGAAAATGAGTTGAATTTTCAGTTGCATTTTGCATTTGAACTATTTTTTTAATTTTTTTTTTTTAGCTCAGGTGCTGGGGTTTTACATAGATGGTCAACCCTCTTATGGCTACTAAAGAAAGTTAGGGCTAAAACTCCTGTTACTGAATATTCTAGGTTTATGAACTGAAATGAACTTTATTTGTTACTTACCTTAGCACACTTGAATAATATAATTTTGGTTTAACTATTCTGTAAAAAAAATATATATATATATTTTTTTCCCATGATGAGACCCTTCTTTTGTTATTTTAAGTTTAAAAGTTAAAATCACTGAATTTTGCTCAATAGTAGTCATTTTCACAGGATTCCCGTTATCAGTCCCTATGACTTCTATGTTATAATATACATGATGAATATTGGATTATCAATTTGAGATTCCCCCAGCTAGAGGAAGTAAAAACAGATCAAAATTATCCCAAATTCCAGAAAAAATAGCTGTAATTTATGCTTTTTTACTGTACAATTTCTCAAATGTTTGTTAGCCGTTTTTTTTTTTTTTTTGGGCTTTCTTTCATTTCATTTGTCAACTGGATTGAATTTATTAATTTGTGCTGGTTTGTTTTTGTGTATTTTTCTATATGGCTTTAATTTGTATGCATGAAACTTTGCAGTGCTAGCGTGTTTGGTGTCTCAGCAGAATCAATGCAATGCTCTTATGATCCAAAAGGGAATAGTGTCCCAACAATCCTCTTGCTAATGCAGGAGAGGCTATACTCGCAGGGAGGTCTAAGGGTATTAATTCTTCAGCTTCCATTGAGATTATAAGTTTTATGTTACTTTGAATGAATAGCCTTACAGTTTCATTTGGTGTGATTTTTAGGCAGAAGGGATCTTTCGCATAAACCCAGAGAATGGCCAGGAGGAGCATGTTAGGGACCAGCTGAACAGGGGCATTGTGCCTGATAATATTGATGTACATTGTTTGGCAGGCCTCATAAAAGCCTGGTTTAGAGAGCTTCCTTCAGGGGTGCTGGATGGACTTTCCCCTGAACAGGTTCTCCAATGCAACACAGAAGAAGAATCTTTTGGGCTGGTGAAGCAACTAAAGCCAACAGAAGCTGCATTGCTCAATTGGGCCATTGACCTGATGGCTGATGTTGTTCAGGAAGAAGATTCCAATAAAATGAATGCTAGAAATATTGCAATGGTCTTTGCTCCAAACATGACTAAGGTACACATGCATTATTTGGTTAGCACAATTCAGTTCATTTCCTTTTTGCTGGAAGAAAATTATACATGGACGCTAGTTTTGCTTGTGAAAACAAGAAATGGCAGTAGGTTTTTAAAATTTTTTTTGATGATTTTCCCCTCCTTTTTCCTTGACCAGATGTCTGATCCATTGACGGCACTTATGCATGCCGTACAAGTAATGAACTTACTCAAGACTCTAATCACAAAAACATTGAGAGAACGTGAAGAGACTGCAACTGGAGGATATTCATCCATGTCATCTCATTCATATGGTCAGCAAAGCGACGAGGATTTTGACAGTCAGCAAGAAATGGATACCAGCTGTGAGCTGAGACAGCAACCATCAGATTTTGATGATCATCACACCCATTACAGTCCTCACAGTGATGATGATTATGATGATGATGAAGAAGTTGAGTCATTGAGTGAGATAGAAGAATGCTTCTTGAAGCAATTGGATGAGAAAAAAAGTGTCAGTAATATTTTCTTTCAGCAAACAACAGGTGATTTACCCAGAGAATTTGCAAGTCCCACAAATCGTTCAGGGTTTAAAATGGAATCCGGCATCTCATACGCTGATAGCAAACATGAAAATTCTAGTTCAGTTTCGAGTGATGGAGAAAACTCCGAGGCAAGTGCGAGAGCTACAGGACAAGAAATTGATAGAAGAAGCCCGTCAAAAGGATGTGAAAACTCTGATGATGTGGAGATGGCTGACAAATTTTCTGAGCCCATTTTGCCCTCATAATCATCTAGCGAATTTGTTTGACTCATTTTTTTTCCTTGAAATGCTTAGGAGAATACTTCATCTGCAGATTCTGGTTTGCTCTCTAGAGTCACGGTTGATTCTGTATATTAACACTGCATTAACTGTGTGGACTTTGCTTGAATAGGGCTTCGGTGTATTCTATTGTTGTTGATTGTTAGACAGTCATGGTTCAGATTTGGGCTGAACTTGTGCTTGTTTTAAGTGAGTTTAAGCATGGAGCTGAAAACTTGCTGTCTCTGTCTCAGTAGTGTGGATTTCTAACCTTGAAATTCTTAGAATGGAATGAGTTATGTACCCAATTCTAATTCCAAGTCTGTATCAAAAAGATATTCAGAAGTCTATGATGCTTAATTTCCCTTAGTCATTCAACTTTATTTGGAAGTCTCTGCATTTTTACATGCTATGCAAAAAATGTGGTCCTGTCTAATTTATTTTGATTAAATCAACTGATTATCTGTGCCCTAGATTTGGGCATTCTTAGTCTTAGAGATCTGTGCCCAAGTCTTGTATCATGTCTCTAACAAACGGCTATGCAGAAGTCTCTGTAAAGTTGAATTCCTACACATTTTTATTTAACTTCAATTAACATTCATATGATTTCAAGATGCTGGCAAATCAAGCAAGCGAATTCTGGTTGATAGCATTGGTGTGGTAGACTTGTATTTTTTATTTTTTGTGCCTAAAGAAGAAAATGTACTAACGTTAAAGGGCATGGAATCCAAAATAGTACAAATATATAGAGCAAGTACGGGGTATTCGAACATATGACACTAGGAGTCTTTAAAGAAATAGCCCATAACATGGTTTTCTAGACATGGGCTTGAAGTCCAAAATATTTAAACGGCTCAATGGACGGTTGTAATTGTTGAAAGACCTATTTGCCTTTTGTCTTTTGCTACTCTTCCAAAAGCCTCCACCAATTTCATTTGCACCACTGTTAGAAGCCAAGCAAGGGATGGAATTTCAGCTTGCCAAATCTAGAATTTCTTGTACCGTTGGGCTTGATCTATTGTCCTCCACTGCCAAAGAAGACTGGAAGCAGTAATACCTAAACAAATGATGGATTTACTCCTATAAAGAAGCCACAGTTATTGCCAACCATCTCTTCCCCACTCTCACCTCTATGCTTCCAAATCTGCACCTCTAGAAGACAAGTTTGGTAGTAAAAGGGTTGGAAATAGCCAAAGAGGAATACCGCATCTCTTACTAATTTTGCCCATGAAAAGCTCTAGCTAACTTATTTATGCAATAAAATAAAGATAAAGAAAAGGAAAAAAAATAAAGCATGAACTCGACATCTCATCCGGTGGCCAGAGTTACTAAAGGTTATTCCTAGAGAAGTGATTAGGGAACAATAAGGAGAAATAAATCCTAGTAGAGAGAAAAACTAGAATTTAATTATGTTAGTCGCTAGAATTATAGTAGACTTGTACTTGTGACAGCTAATAAGAAAAGTATCATATTCAAAATATTGATGATAAATTTTTCAATTTATTTTTAACATAAAATTTTCCGAAAAATAATATTTTCAAATTATCTTTTTTAAGAATATTTAAAATAATATATTTTTTCTGAAAAATAATTTTAATTTTAATATCAAACATACTAACCAATTATTTTGTTTCATAGTGTATAATATTAGAAATTTAAATTTTGACTTTCACTTCTTAAAAAATTTCAATGTAATTCGACAAGCGAAAGAAATTTTATTAGTTCATATTTAGTCTGTTAATGAAATGGATTGTTTATCAGAAAGAGAGAGAGAGAGAGAGAGAGAGAGCGAATGAAGTGTCAACTACAAGCTTTGATTAAACAAATTCCTATATTATACTATTGCCTTTGAATTTTGATGCTTTGGACTTTGGTGGGTTGTTGAAAACAACAAGGCCACATTGGATACATGTAATATAACAAGTATTACATCATTTAGTTTAAATGAAATAACTATGTAATACAATAATAGTTAAAAATAATTAATGATTTTATAATTATTAAAATAAAATATTAAAATTAGTATAGTGAAAGAAAGATAAGTATTGATTATGTTCAGTTGAATTTTATTAGTTTTAAGTTAAAGAATTGTATTTGTAAAAATACAGGTAAAGATTTTATTTAAAAAAAAAATGTCATTCAAAAATTTCTTGTAAAAAAAAAAGGGAAAACATACTATTATCCTTTAAAAAAAATTGTCCTAAAAAGAAAAGAAAACAGTTATCAAAATTTAGAAAATTATTACCTACACTAAAGGTACGTTTCGTAAACTGAAATAAAATATAATATAATATAATGTAATAAAATATTTTTTTAATATGAATTTACAGTAAGAATACTTTGTGATTACATACTTTTTAATATTTTTTTTTACTTAAATACTTTTTGATACTTTTTAATGTAATCAAATACTTTTTAATATCTTTTTTTTTTTTAATAAAAAGACACCGATACTTTTTTTTACTCAATATATTTTTATCTCATTAAATTAGTGTATGTATCCGATATAAATAAAACTTAGCGCACAAATTTTTACGTACTAAAATTCAGAAAAAAAGTTCATATAAATTAATTGTTAAAAAAAAAGAAAAATATCATCCAAACCAATTATTGTAAAAAAAAATTTCAAAAATTTATCATTGTAAAAAAAAATTAGAAATAACAAATGAGAAATATAATGGACAATGATATGTGTTTCAATACTGTTGAAAAATATGGTTAATAAATAATAATTATATTTTTAAAACATGAAGAGTTAATAATGTAAATACGTAATATTTGTTAGTAATTCAGCACTTAATGCAATTTAAGTTGCACTTATAATTACCATTTTTTCCCCAAAAAGAAAATGTTGATGTCATTTGTTAAAAAGGCATAAAGCCCAAATTAGTACAATAACATTCGAGTTACATAGAGAAGTTCAGCTCAGGTTTAAAAGAACTAATCCCCATAGTGAGTTCTTAACTAAGGGCTTGAAACCTACAACAGATTCAGAAGTGTAGTCCGAAAGACAAACAATCATGAGGTCCACAAACACAATAAAATTACTAAAAAGACCCCCTCCTTAGCACAAACCTTCAAATATATCTCTTGCATCGTTAACACCATTGGCAGCCAATGGATGAAGCCCAACCCTGCATTTCGAAGAGGACTTGTAGTTGAGACCTCTGAAGGAAACTTGAACCTTTGCACTTTGAGCTTAACCCACCACATATCATGGATGGGACTATGAGAGTAAGGAACCTCTCTGTTCAATTGAACCCGAGCTTGCAGGCCTAGATTTGTTCATCTCAGATCAGCAACCGGAGCTAACAAAAATGAATATGCACAAAATCAAAGTTGTCTGACGCCTTTGACAGCTTCCCCTTTCCCTTCCCACCCTTCCTAAATATAACCTTCAAGAAGGAAAATAGTAGGAAGAACGGACAAAGCCGTCGTACATCACAACAAACACACCACCTATCGATATTCCAAAAACAAGATGAAATGGGGAACGAAGTAAGCCTATTCCAGAAGGGAGTCAAAACAAAAGAGTAAGAAAGATTAAGAAAAAAAAAAAACAAAAATAAAAGAAGAAAATGGGGATCCCTCCGGTAACCGAAGCCATTGGAGGTCTCCCTTAAGATAAACCCAAACGGTGGCAGGGGCAGAAATACGAGGAAGTGAAATCCTAGTGGAGAATAGGAGTCTGCCGTATTTCTATTTGCCATTTCTTTATACATTATATTCTTTTCCTATCCCTTCGTAATTTCATTTTCAACAACAGCTTTTTTGCATTGTCCATATGGAGATTTGACAACATTATACAAATCAATAGTGAGTAGTGACTTGTTTTGTAGAAACAAAGAATATTGGAAGAAAAAAAACCTCTGCCCTTCTCATTCACCATCTCTAGTTTATATATACATCAAACTCCTAAATAAGAAATAAGAAATCTTCTAATATAAGGAAATCTTCTAAAATAGGAAAAGGTCAATAAAAATCTACAGCATAATAAAAATATACAGCTTAATAACAACTGTACATATCCCAATACCCCCCCTCAAGTTGGAGCATGAATATTTAGAATGTCCAACTTGCGACAAAGAAGATCAAACTTGTCCTTGCCTAAAGCTTTTGTAAAAATATCAGCAAGCTGAACCGAAGTATGCACATATTTAGTCACAATATTCCCCAAGCTTATCTCATCACGAATAAAATGACAATCGACTTCAATGTGCTTCGTACGTTCATGATAAACTGGATTAGCAGCAATGTGCAAGGCTGCCTGACTATCACAATAGAGATGCATAGGCCCAGAATGATCAACACCAAAAAAAATCAGCAAACCCTTCAACCATTTCAGTTCACAAGCTGTTGTAGTCATAGACCTATACTCAGCTTCAGCGGATGAACGAGATACCGTATGTTGCTTCTTGGTTTTCCATGAAATAGGAGATTTGCCCAAGAAAACAAAATAACCTGTCAAAGATCTTCGCGTCAAGGGGCAACTAGCCCAATCAGAGTCACAATAACCATATAAATTCATATCACAATCTGCACTTAAAAATATCCCTTATCCTGGATTCCCTTTCAAATAACGAACAACACGCAAGGCTGCCTCCCAATGTTCCTACTTCGGCTGGTGCATAAATTGAGCAAGAGTATGAACACAATAAGACAATTGAGGTCGAGTAATAGTCAGGTAAATAAGCCTTCCCACCAATCGCCTATACTTTGCTGGATCTTTTAAATCTGCACCAGTTGCAAGAGCTAGTTTATGATTCTGTTCAAGAGGAGTCATTGCTGGTTTAGCCCCTAACAAACCAGTTTCTAAGATGATATCCAGTGCATATTTTCGTTGGCATAAGAGAACACCTTTAGGATTCCGAGCCACCTCTATTCCTAAGAAATATTTTAATTTTCCCAAATCTTTCATATGGAAACATCGGTTCAAATAATCCTTGAAACGTTGAACAGCCACATCATCATTGCCAGAAATAATAAGATCATCAACATAGATAAGAATATTTAATTGAACATCCCCATCTTTAAAAACAAATAAAGAATAATCAGAGCTTGATTGTGCAAAACCGTATGTCTTCAAAGACTCTGCCAATTTAGCAAACCAACATCGAGGAGCTTGACGTAAACCATAGAGAGATTTTCTAAGTTTACATACCTTGCCCGAAGAATGAGAAGCAAAACCCGACGGCATTTTCATATAGACTTCTTCATCCAAATTACCATGAAGAAAGGCATTTTGCACATCCATTTGATGCAAACTCTAGTTTTTCGCAACTGCAACAGCAATAAAAGTGCGCACGGTAACCATCTTTGCTGTGGGAGCAAAAGTTTCATGAAAATCAATCCCTTCCACTTGATTATTTCCAAGAATCACCAGTCTAGCTTTACAACGTTCAACGTTTCCATCAGAGTTGTATTTAATCTTATACACCCACTTGCTACCGATTGCTTTCTTCCCAGATGGCAAATCCACCACCAACCATGTGTCATTGTCCTCAAGTGCCTGGATTTCTTTTCTCATGGCTTCTCTCCATCGATCTTCTTTAACCGCTTCACCATACGAGCTGGGTTCATGTCCTGCGGTAATACTAGCCAAAAAGGACCGATGTTGTATGGATAACTTATCATAATTCACATAGTGAGCTATAGGATAAAGAGTACCTGAGAAATTTGATTGGAACGATGAGTGCGCTAAAGGGCTTAACTTCAAGGTATTAGTCACATAATCCCTTAGCCGCACCGAAGGAAGCTTAACCCGCTGTCCCTTTCCTAGATTTTCTGCAGAAGCAACAATGTCTACCTCATCATTATTCTCCATGTTTACCCCATCACAATCTTTTTTAACTTCGCTGGCCATCTTATCAACACACTTTCCTTGATCATCACTATCCAATTCCTCACCATCACTGGTGCAATTTTGATCTTCTTTTACATTTAAATCACCAATAGAACTATCTTTATTGGTATAAGGAAAATCAGTTTCAACAAATACCACATCCCTGGAAATGAAATATTCACAAGTTTTCAAGTCATATAGTTTCCACCCTTTCTGTCCAAATGGATAGCCAACAAAAATGCATTTTCGACTCTTACTAGCAAATTTATCCTTATCTCGATTCAAATGATGACCATAACATAAGCATCCAAAAGTGCGAATATTAGTATATGATGGCTCCTGTCCAAACAGAATTTCATAAGGAGTTTTACCATTTAAAAGTGTCGACGGTGTTCTATTAATTAAATAGCCAGCTGTGAGGATACATTCGCCCCAAAATTCAATGGGCAACTGTGCTTGAAACTGTAAAGCTCGAGCAACATTTAGAATATGACGATGCTTCCTCTCCACCCGTCCATTTTGTTGGGGAGTCCCGACATATGAAGTTTGATGCAAAATACCATTATCATCAAAATATTCTTTCAAACACATAAACTCACTACCATTGTCACTTCTAACAATTTTCACATTTTTTTCAAATTGCCTTTGGATCATTGCCATAAATTTCTTAAGAATCGAACCTACTTCATTTTTCCCATTCAACAAATATATCCAAACAGCACGAGAACAATCATCCACAATAGTCAAAAAATAAATTGCACCACAAGAAGAAGGGACTCTATAAGGTCCCCATAAATCGCAATGTATCAAATCAAAACATTCTTTGGCTTTATGATTACTAGAACAAAGTATTTCTCTTGTTTGTTTAGCACGTAAACAGACATCACAAGTCTTATCATTATTAAAACCAACTACTCCAGGAATCAATTTTAACACCTTGTAAGATGGATGACCCATCCGTTTATGCCAAAGTCGAACTGATGCAACACCATCTATCTTGTATGCATGCGCAGAAGTTCTTCTTTTGAGAAAGTAAAGCCCCTCACGCTCCTCACCCGCTCCAATCACCTTCCTCGTACTTCGGTCCTGTATAACACAAAATTTGTCAGTAAGTTAAATGACCAACTTTGAATCTCTAAGAAGTTGCGATACAGAGATTAAATTGCATTTTAGGTTGGGCACAAAAAGAACATGCTGCAACTTTAAATCTCCTCCAAGACATACAGTCCCTTCTTTTAATGCCATGGTCTCTACTCCATCAGGTAACCCAACTGGACATGGCACAATATCTCTTGCTTCACTCATACATGCATATTCACTAGTCATATGATTAGAAGCTCCTGAATCGATAATCCAAGACAAAAATTTATGCTTACCCATCAACCTGTCATTTGTACCAATATTTTGAGAATTTAGTAATCCGAGCAATTTGGTCCATTGCTCATCACTCAAACCTACAATACCCTTTCTATCTTCATCAGTTACTACACTTCTCTCACCATTAGATCCAGAAGCTTGAATTACATTTGCTCTTTGATTTCCCATATTGCGTTTACGTCCTCCACCTCGTCCAGGCGCAGCTGTCCGTGGTCTGTTACCCCACCATTCTGGGTAACCAATAAGTTGGAAGCAAGAACCTGCATCGTGTCCTTCCCGGTTGCAGTTTGTGCATGTCACGTTTTTATCCTTTGAGTCCCCCCCTGAATTGCGACCTCTTGTTTGCATTGCAAAGCCAACTGGATTCCCTCTTTCTTCCTTTGTGCGAGTCACAGTTCGCACCCTTTCTTGTTGCACAACCATAGCATATGCGCGGTTCAAGTTTGGCAGCGGTTCTGTACTCAGGACATTGGAACGAACTGTTCCATATCCTTCTTCGTCCAGCCCCATCAAAAATTGATGGACCCTCTCATCTTCACGCTTCTTTTCCAAATCAGCCGTAAGATTACATCTGCAACCAGTACAAGTACATACTGGTATTTGATCGTAGTTGTTCAATTCATCCCAGATCATTTTGAGTCTACCATAATAGGCAACAATGGCTTGCCCATTTTGTTTACAGTTTGCTAGATCTGATCGCAATTGCTGCACTCGAGGTCCATTCCCAATAGAAAATCGCTCCCTAATGTCATCCCACAGATCCTTTACAATCTCCATATGCGAGATGGTCGAGCGCAATGTGGGTTCAATGGTATTAAACACCCACGAGACCAGCATAGAATTAACTGTCCACCAATCTTCAAAATCTGATGCATCCTCAGCTGGTTGTTTAATTGTTCCATCAACAAATCCATATTTCTTCTTAGCACGAAGTGCTGTCCGCATAGCCCGTGCCCATTCATCATAATTTTCTCCTTTTAGCTGAACTTGGGTAATAATATTACCTGGATTATCATTCGAGGTGAGAGTATAAGGATTCGAAGGTTTCTTCTCAATTCCAAATTTTTCTCCTTCTTGAGGTGGATCAACCATGGCTCTGATACCATGTAGAAACGAAGAATATTGGAAGAAAAAAAACCTCTGCCCTTCTCATTCACCATCTCTAGTTTATATATACATCAAACTCCTAAATAAGAAATAAGAAATCTTCTAATATAAGGAAATCTTCTAAAATAGGAAAAGGTCAATAAAAATCTACAGCATAATAAAAATATACAGCTTAATAACAACTGTACATATCCCAATATGTTTCAATCCATCTTTCTAAAACCCTTTCATCCTCATATCATTTTACATATTTCATTTGAATTTATATTTTAAATAATAATTAAAAAATTTTATGAAAATAATTTAAAATTTCATATTTTTATATTTAACATGAATAAAAATATTAATTTTAATTTCCATAAATATAATTTTATGGAATTGAATGTAATTATATCATATTTGCAAATAGATTTTATTTTTCAAATAGGTAAAAAAAAAGGGAATTTGCTTAAACATAAACAATAAATTAATAACATGAAGAACACTACATGAGAAATTGAATGAAACCAACAAATCTATAAATATAGTTTGCAGATTCACACTTGCACAAATTTTCATATAATATTCATATGTACAATTGTTTATATTTGAACCCTCTTTCCAATTTTTCTCAAACAAGAGGAAGCTATGAAAATAATAATAATTATAAATAAATAAAAACCCAGAAAAAGGAGAAGAAGAAAAATAATGAAAAATGAATGAGAATTTAAAAAAAAAAAAGAGGACAGAAACAGAGTCTGTTCTGCCCTGTTCAGGATGCCAAGCAAGTTTCCCAGAAGAGTCTATTCTTCTCCGTCTCATTCATAGGCTCATTAGTTGATTCAACAGAAACACAAGATTTCTGATTCACTGATAACCCAATTCGCCTATCATCCCATTCTTGATAACCACGAACTTCATCTTCTTCTTCTTCTTCTTCTTTCTCCTTTTGCTCTGTTTCTTGATTTTTCTTATTATTATTATTATCAGAATTTACAAGAACAGAGGATTCTTCAACTTCACATCCATTGAAATTACCAACACAAGAATAATAACAACAATAAGAAACATCACAGCTACAAGATTCTGCATCATTATCATCATCATCATCATCACCACCAGCTTGGAGATCTTTACTGGATTTGTTGTTGGGATCAAAATCGATTTCAGAATCACCAGAGGCTTCAACTAAAAAGCAAGAAGACAAATCTACTCCTTTATTTGTTTCTTTAATGTCCTTGGAACAGAAAGACCAGAAATTTTCCATGAGTTTGATTGTTGATTTCAGAGATTTGGTGTGTTGAAAGATTATTTATTCCCTTGCAAAGACATGTCTAAAGTCTTCATATATAAATATATATATATATATATATAAAAGGAAAGAATTAAAAATAAATAAAAATGAAAAGGAGTATTTGTGTTATTATGAATAATTTATTATAACAAAAAAGAAAGAAATACTAAAGAAAAAGGCACGATGAGAAAGAGACGGAAATGACACAACCATGTGCCTAAGCCTAATCCTAATCTTCTAGAAGGAAATTAATAAAAAAATGATTTTATAATAGATCGAATTAAAACCAAGTTGGGGCATCTAGAAGCTCAATTAATTCCTTCACTGGTTATTAGTTAAACAGAGGTGTCGACTTTTAGTATTTTACGTGTTTCCAAATACTTTTTCTTTTGGTGCAAATTAATTTTCGGATTAGAGTCATTTTCAACTGCTCTTAAAATTCAAATTTTATAATCTTGAGACTTTGTTAGTTTTCTACTCCATTTTATCTCCCAGAATTCTTTTTATTAAAATAAATTTCTAATCTAATATAGATTTAATTTTTCATATAAAATATATTATATAATAAAATAAATATAATAAAATAATATATTTAGCCATATTTTTCACATATATATTATAAATAGAAAAAAAAATTAAAAAAAAAACCTAAATTGATGACTTATTAACGATGAGCTTACTCTATTCTATTTCATTAAATTACAATGAGTTTTAAAATTCAAATAAAATAAAACCTAAATTGATGGGTTCAATGTTTAAAGAATTGTCTAAATTGATGGGTGCAAGTTCTTTGAAATTTTAAAGAAATCAGTCTATTTGGCTCTTCAGTGCCATGAGATTTGTAGGTGTCTACGAGGAGTTTTATCCTTCAATAATTTCCACACAGAGGTGCAACCCTTGTACTGTAACTGTCAGCATTACCCACGTTCTATTGATTGTATTGTCTTTTGGATTATTTCCGGCCAAAACGTATTAAAAATTATTAAATTTTTTGTGATTTTATATCTTACTTATTAAAAATTAATTTATTATAAAAATATCATTCAATTTTAATTTTTTATTACCCACAAATTACTAAACCAATTTTAATATAAAATTCACTGGAAAATGACATAGCATTTTACGTTACCTACAAACACCAACTACGTTAGACACGTTATATTATTAAAATTATATATAAAGTTACTAAATTTTATACTTTTTTAATTTGATCATTAACCTTCAATTTTTTATAATTTAATTATTAAATTTTAATTTTTTTCATATAAAAGTCACGAAACAAATGTGACATATCCAAATATGATTTCTATTATTTATAGCTCAGGTTTTTAGATTCTTAATATCATTCAACTCCTCGCATCTAGAATTTCATTTTAATACCTATTCATCGTTTGAAGTTGAACGGAGATGGAAATCAAAAAATAAAACTATTGAAATTTTTGGCCATTTTCCACCCAAAAAGAGAATAATGAGGGCGAGTGACTCATATTTTATATTTCTGATATCGATATGAGCTGATTGAAGTCAATACCAATAAATTTTTCACTTGATTTATTTTCATAATTTGCCTGTGAAAAAAAATTAAAACTTAGTAATCAAATTATAAAAAATTAAAAACTAATGATCAAATTAGAAAATAATACTAAATTTAGTGACTTTACATGAAATCTAATAATCCAACATGATAAATTGACTTGTTCAGTTTAGTCAGCATTAACAGGTGACGTAAAATACGATGTTAGT
The DNA here is from genome assembly GCA_947687605.1 of Reutealis trisperma. Taxonomy (NCBI): domain Eukaryota; kingdom Viridiplantae; phylum Streptophyta; class Magnoliopsida; order Malpighiales; family Euphorbiaceae; genus Reutealis; species Reutealis trisperma. The sequence continues at coordinate 8,288,346 of CANTUT010000033.1, read as the reverse complement.
TTTTCGGCAAATTTTTTATTGGAATTAGCTCAGCTGATGAAAAAAAAAATAACGACACATGTATAATAAATTATTTTTTAATAAGTAAAATAGAAAATCACCAAAAATTGTTTATCTTTGGTGTGTTTTACCCGTTATTTTTCTTCGCTTGTTATAGAGTTGTTTCACACTATGTTTACTTGTTCTTAGTAGCGAATGAAATTTCATTTTGAAGAAAAAAATAACTATACGGTATTTAAAAAAAAAATCCCTCAATGCTTAATTTTTGACTGATTATAAAATAGTATGATTTGTAACTTCCCAATTGAAACCCCATATTTTATTTATTTTTCGGCATACTTTATTTACTATTTTATTAATTGACTTGGCACATCTCAGGCGCAAGCAGCCTCCTTTTTTATGGTGCAATAAAATAAAAATAAAAGAATTTTAACACGCTAATGAGGAACGCCTAACACGATGCCCCTTATTATAATAGTCAGCAGGCACTAAGACACTGGAAGTGTCAATTTCTTCTAGAGGAAATGAAAATTTCCAAAACAAAAAAATCTAATTTCTAATATAAAACAAAATTGAATAATTCAACATCAGAGACGGGGAGAATATTAGGTTTTTGAATTTCATTAAATATTATTCAATTTAATAACAATGATGTTAGTCAAAAAAAAATCCGTTGCCTAATATTTTAATTTTTCTTTTAGCTAGAGCAAGTTGAAATTTTATTTTCGGTGTTTGAAACGAGAATGATTGGCAGGGTGCCTTTGCTAGAGAGGGGTTTTTTTTTTTTTTTTAATTAAAGATAACTGACAAGTTGTCATTATCATGCTGGTGGGCTTAGGCTTAGCCCACAAAAAGGGCCATAACAAATCCACAACATTTGACTTTGTGGCATACAAACACAACGCGCATCCTTCCTTTCTTTTATCGCCGATATATCGTAGTATATCCGAGCTTAGCCGAATTAAGTCGAGTCTTTATTTGTTTAGACTTAATTTAATATTTTTTTTCAAGCATAAGTTTAAACTTGAGATTTAGATCGAGTTTAAAAATTATATTCAAATTTGATACATTTAAACTTAAGCCGAGTCTGAGCTCAATTTAAAGTCGACTCGTTAATAAATTATAATTGAATTAAACTTGAATTCGATTTATTATGAAACTTGTTTATAACTTATCAAAATACTCAATTTTCTAAATATTTATTTCTAATAAAATAATTATAATGAAAATATTTAAAATTAATATAAAATTAAAAATATTCAATTAGTAAAATAATATAATTATAAAATTGAGTATTACATATATTACAAAGATATTAATTAATAAAAAATATATTTTATATAATACGAAAATATAATATTATGTTAATTAGGAGGATATAGAGTGTCAAAATTATTAAGTTAATAATAATAATAAACTGTTTATGAGTCTATTAATCGAATTGTTCATGAATTTATTCATAAGTTTATAATCAAACTATTTACGAATTTGCTCAAGTCAAATTTCATTTTACTTAAACTTAACTTATTTATTTACCAAATTTTAAAATAAAATTTAAATTTAGCTATAAAGCGATCTAAATATAAATAAGTTTTTATCGAATCGAACATCTAATCACTCACAAACAATTTAACTCATTTACACCCCTATCATTGTAACAGTCAATTGCTTGCGATAATTACATGGATTTTAATTAATTTAATTAATTTAACCCTCTAATCACAGCAACTTATTACAATCAAACCATGTGTTAGGTTGTTGGACAGGTGTGAAGTGATGGTCGCGTCCCCTTTGGCTAACACGCCAAAACCTACAATTAGAAATTGCCATCGGTTATTACATCTACGTTATCGGTGTTTTCTATCATTATTTTATTTTTTAAATAAAATAATATATTTTATTTGTAAAATAATAACTTTTTAATAAAAAATTATAATCTCATATATATTTTTCCATAAATTAAATATTTTTTCATAATTCTATTTAATTATGAAAAAAATTTAATTTTACAAAAATACGATTTATTTTATAAAAAAAAAATTACGAAAAAATAATTTTCTAATTACAAAAAAAAATAATCTTTTAAAAAAATATAATCTTTTTATACAAGTATTGTACAAGCAAATCATTAGATTTTTTTATTTTAAAATAAAATACAAAATTTTATTTTTTCTAACTAATAAAATAATAATAAATAATAAATATAATTAAAATATTATAATTAAGTTAACCTGTTATTATATTTTAGTTTTATCGAGTAAAAATGAGAAATGCTATAACGATTAAGATAATATTTTAAATTTTTATATATATAAACTTTATAAAAAATAACTTATGAAAAAGTAAGAAAATTATGAATTTTCATAAGAGATATTTTTCGGTAATTGCAAAATTATTTTTTATTTTGTAAAATTGTTGTTTTGCGAAAGATAAAAGTCATATATTTATAAAATTAATTTTTTTTACAACAAAAAAGAATTACTAAAAAATACTTTAATTTATGAAAAACATAAATAAACTTGTGTTTTTCATAAAAAAAAAAAAAAGGTTACTTTTTTTTTCAAATAAAATAGGTTTCTTTATTTTTAAATAAAGTTAACTATATAAACTATCTTACGTTAATTGATATAAATAATAATTAACATAAATAATACACTTGCCCATTTATTCTTCTGTACAAAATTTGTAAGCAGGGAAACTATTTAGGTTAATAAAAATAGTACTTCAATATAAGTTAAGTTCAAACTGTTCAAACTATAATGTTTACAATTTTGATACTCAATTCTATTTCATTATTTGATATATATATATATATATATATATATATATATATATATATATATATATATATATATATATATATATATATATATATATATATATATATATATATATATATATATTATGGAAATGCATATATAATTATCTTTGCTTTTAGATTATATGAATATAAGCTTCCCGAAAAGATAAAATGGTTATGAGCTTGTCAAGTGGTCTAATAAAATATTAAAGAACTAGAGCCGTTTAATTGTGATTCATAGAGCAGCACACTTTTGACTGATGTAAAATTCATCAAGTAGTAGCTTGTGCCAAATGACTACCTTATCCGCCATCAGGCATTAGCATTTAACCTTTACAATCCAAAGAAACCCATACACTCATGCGACCAGCTGAAAGCACTGTCATTATTACAGCTCCTTCCTTCTTGGCATGAAAAGACTCAAAACCATTGTTTTAGCCACCTTCTAGACTGAAAGCGACAAGCAAACCTTAATTTAAACGCGGCCAAAGGTTAAATAAATACCGGCGAAACTTGGATAAGACCAGCAATAGAGTGACCCCACATGCCGTTATAGCAGACATTTACTCAAAAAATCACCAGGCATGATCTCAACTCAAGACAATTTGGGTTTAATTTTACGAAGATCGTAAGCTAAAAAAAATCCAGTAATAACATAGTGTCTGTTTTACACAGGAACCAATCAATGGTCCCCAAACACTCGAGTGTAAATTGGAAATAATGGGGGAAAAAAAAAAAAAGAAGATGAGCAACCCTATAATGGACAAGAGAAGTTCAGTTATGGTTTTAAGACTCCAAGGAAGTTAGATTTCAAATTCACTATTGATATGCCTTCAGATCAAACCTGTGATGAACCATTTTAGAACTCAAAAAATGCCCCATATTCATTATTCATTAGCACCAAGACATCTAATTTGCCCCACAGAATTACATCTTTTATTTGATAATCTGCACTATGATAGAGAAATAAATCTGACTGATGCGTATTTATAGATTGTCGATACTTCGGAAGGATTACCACCCAAAGTATACACAGAACTATTTACCAAATCTGCACAATATAACATCTCAGAAAGAATCCCCAAGTACTGTAATCCTCCCAATCTCTAGCTGTTTTATGACTTACAGCCATGGGATAAGTACTGCAAACATTAAGTGAACAAGGATCAAAGCCTAGAATGAGAGGAACATATTAAGTAGGGAGCATCCATACCTCATACACCAATATGCAACACATTAATCATGAGGTTTTCTTTCATTGTGCAAATTTAATAAATTGACTAGAGCAAAGGGATTGTCCATTTTCATTCATTGTGTGTGCAGATTACTCTCATGTACCAGATGAACTGGGAAGTCAACAGATGAGCATGTCCAACCATCTTTCTATCACCTGTGGATTTAAAGTTTTAGCTTCTGTGCAATTTTTCAAGAATTGAAACAGGTTTGAAAGACCATTCAAGATTGACACCATTGATAATAACAAGAAATTCTAAGCAAAATATTTGAATACAAGAAATCCTTAGCCTCCTCATAAGCTAAGCAAAACATTTGAACACATGAAATCCTCAGCCTCCTCATAAGCTAATATAACTTCTTCAAAGAAAATACATTGTTAACTGATGTTTATTCAAAAATACAGAAATGCATTATTAGATCTCAAAATTTTAAATGCAACCAATCACTCAATATATTAGAATTCAGAACTAGTGTATAAGGAGAGAGCTAGGGAACTAAAGGCGATGGGTTTGTGGCCGAGTGGTGGGGAGGAAGGGGCAAAGTAATGAGTATTCCTAAATTTACGAGTTAATTAAAGCCTCAAAGTCGTTGGTAAATTCAAGTACTCGATTGAAAACTCTCCAGTCCTTGGTTTGTTTCTGGACAGAGCAAATCCATAAAGTAGCAAACCATGGTACAGGTATAATTACTATGCTCCATAAAACTTACAAAGAGTGTGTGTTTTTTGGGCTAGACTCCATAGAACTGGTACCTAAAAGTGATACAAAATGATAAGGGGGCCTATGAGGAAGGAGCAACTGAGATGAGTTCCTAATAATAAACACATTTTCATTTAGAAAATTGGCTGCTATTGGTAAGCCAGAAAAGACCCAAGTGTTATAAATCAAATGTATTCCTTCATATATGATGTAGGCTACAAGGACTGTTCCTTCACAGTTAGAATTAGGTTCATCATAATGCATAAATAGGTAATTGTTCAAACTAAAAGCCAAGAGCTAAATACCTTTTAGATCCAAAAGTTCATTTGAGTAACCATGTTTCTCTTCATACATATCTCCCTCCGCTGATGGGATAGTCCTTGTCTAGTAAGCAGCAAATGAAACTTGAGATGTAGAATCTTTTTGCTCTGTTGAAATCTGTTTACTGTAACAAGAGAAATATTCATGTAGATAAATAATTGTGAAGACAAAATTTAAATATATGCAACATCTTCAAAATCAACAGTACCTTAATTATATGAAACAAACAGTATATATCCAAACTTTAGAATGCATAACTGAGCAAAAAAAAAAAATCAGATAGATGTTACACAAGTATAGCATCCTTAAACCTCGTGATTTTGTCCAGTGAGATTCATCAAAATAAAATTCAACAATGGCAAAAAAAATTATAGATTTGCATGTGACTAAGTGACCAATGCTGGAAAAAAATACAAAACCATTGAGAAATTATAGGACATCAACATGCAGACAGCACAATACCTGAATACTTGCATGTCTTCAGCAAAACAAAAATGGCACTCCACATAACTTAGATTTGATGCAACACTTTAAAATATGTCTTGAAAGGCAGAATGCTTATGACACACTTGATAGCTGCAATTTCACTGTCATTTCACAGTTTTGAAATGGTGATGCATCAAGAAGGGAAGGAAGAACTTGCAAAATGTACAAGGGCTCACAGAACACACAGGAAATAACATGCTTGATAAGCATGTATTCTTTCCCCTTGATTAATTCAATCGATGATAGAAGAAACAAAATATTTAATCAAAGAAAAAGTCTCTGAACAGCATAAATGAAAAAATAAAAAAAATCAAGAAACTGAGAGTCATAGATGTTTCCACCGTCATATTAACAGAGGTGCTCGAGGGAAAAATCAATAAATTAATAATTGATCTCTGAAAGAACTTCCATGGTACACAAATTACAAATCATATTGGCGCAGAATGCACCATGAATTACAAGTTTTGGGAATTTCAATCCCATGAAGCAATTACAAGGATGGAATAATGCACATAACCACAGATTATCGATCCATCCTGAAATGCTGATATTGCAGTCACTCCCATATATCTAGGTTGCATGCGACCGCATATCACATAGAATTCTGCTTGCTTTCATGACTCACCTTCTGATCAATAAGGTTTACTCTGTTTATTGTCTCTCTTAAGCTGAACTTTCAATTTCTTACTACCTAATTGACATCCATTCATCACATTAATAGCAGTTTGTGCTGCTGCTGGTGAGTCATAACTAACAAAACCTGCAAATATATGTCCATTAGATATATAAACCCAGCATATTAAATATTAGATTCAAGAGTAACTAGAAAATGTGCATACCGAAACATTTACTAACACCAGTTGCTTTATCGACAAAGACCTTAGCACTCAAGACTTTACCAAATGGCTGAAAAGCATTTGCAAGCTCTTGGTCACCAAATTCTTGAGGTATGTGATATATGAATAGATTAGCACCAGGTGGACCTAAGTCAAAGAAAACAGAACAATTAGCATGATACCACCACCACCAAGAATACCAAACAAAATGATGATTCTAGAGTGACTATACAGAACGAACCTTCTAATTGACCCCCAGAACTTGAACTGACACCTGAAGATGTGGCAGAATTAGTGCTTGCAACAGCAGGTGGTACTGTACCTGGTGAACCACTCAAAGGTCGTTGACTCATCATTCCTCCAGGGTATGCCATGGGATACTGAACACCTGGCACAGCAGGATAAGCAGATCCAACGTAACTTGCAGGAGGCATTGCATAATTTCTAGGGCCCATACCAGGGGCAAGATCAGGTCTGATTCCACGCAATGCATTTGCTTGATTTACTGGAGGAATCATACTATGAAAGGCAGGTTGATTCTGCAAAGGTGGCAAGCGATATGGAACAAGTCCATAGGTTCCAGGAGCCTGCAAGGGGAACACCAGTTAGAACATAGTCTAAACTCCAATTTAATTTTTTAAAAAAAAAATGAAAACTGAAAAAGAAGATTATTAAGTAGGCAATCAATATGATAGAGAGTTATGGCAGTAACAGGAAAAAAGGTACTGATAGGTCCAAAACAGTGGTTTGGCATTGCAAAAGGTGAACTATTACCAACAAATCATCAGTGGCAAAACTAACCTGGTACCCATATCCATTATAGGGAGGAACATATCCCATTGGCAAGGCTCCAAACAATGAAGGATGTTGTGAATCAACATTTGGTAGATTAGAAGCCTGGGATTGTGCTTTCTGAGCCCTTCGAGCTTGCCTTTCCTTTTCTGTATCTGCCCATTTGACAACCAAAGGAACACTTGAACCCTAGTAAAATCAAAGTTTATAATTAGGCTGCAAATCACAGAATTAAATCCTCCACATTAATGCCATGCCTCTAGTAATAAGAATAAACAAAGCATAGACTCAACAAAGTATCTAATAAGCAAGATGTCTCATTACTGCAGCATTAATTGATAAATTGATGCTGTGATGAGCAAAGCAAGTTACACCTATTTGTTACAATGCTCTGGTCAATCAACACAATTGCAGAGACTGATGCACACACAAATTAAGCAGTGTATTCATGAAATATAAATTTTGGTTCTTTCAGTTAGCCAAATAAAGTACGAAGTAACAATAAAGCTTTCCTGCTTCTGCAAAAAGTTCATTTTCTCTCAATCAAATTGTTGTCATGCCCATTAATTTATGACCCCATTCCGGTTAATTGGTCTAGGATTAAAGTCAGTCCTTAAAAAAAAAAAAAAAAAAGAGCATGCATGAAAAGAAGTAATTACTTAAAGCTTCAGAAGATTTGGGTCTAGCAGGCCCATCAACTCACTACGATTACAAACTAAAGTAAGGATCAGCAGAGTAGCAATATAACAGCTAACTGACCTTACATAAAATAAATTACTGAGATGAACAGAATAAACTTTTCAACAGATCAACACATTTGTTATGCAACTGTTACATTGCAAATATGCTGGGAACAATTCCTATGGGTCCATTTGGATTGGCGTGCATTTGAAATAAAGATGGATTTAGATTCGTGCTTTCAATAAAAAATCATAAGAAAATCAACAAGTCAAATCCAAAAAGCATTCATTCAAAATGATTACTTATCCAAATGAACCCATCAGATTTTTAAGGACTTTTACAAGAAAAAAACACAAACCTCCATCTTATGCTTTCCATTGACAGCCTCAAGGGCAGCAAGGGCTTGTTCTTTAGTCTCATACTTCAAAAAAGCACAGCCTACCAATTAATCAGTTGAGATCAGACAGAAAATTAGATTTTAGTATATTGGAAACAATAATTTTAAAGAAAACTCAGATTGTTAAATAATTACCTTTGCTTGTTTGCTGAGAACCTCTTAGAATTTGTAAATCCTTTATAGTTCCATATTTAGAGAACAATTCAGATACTTCAGCTTCAGAAACATTTTTCGGAAGCATACCAACAAAAAGTTTGTGTTCTGGATCGCAAGGAGAGCATAAAATCATTCAAAAAATGCATAAGCACGACATAAGAAACCAAATTGATAAAAACAATGAATACAAAAGCAGCATCAGATAATAAATGAGAACATTGACTGCAGCAATTTACAGCAATCATTTTAAAGACAACTAGATAAACAGTCAATGAAATTATATTACACCTAGTCTTTCCAACTCGCCATCTGCATACTTCACTTGCAACGGACTAGATGCCTGAATTGGACAGAAAGAATATGGTGCATTTCAATTAGAGAGGCAATGATGAATGCTTCACAGAGTAATAAAAGTAAGAAACATAAGTCACCACTGATCAAGGCAATAATATGTATCAATTATTAGATTATCCAATTAATTGGACTCAAAATCTCCCCAAACTTATTGTAAAAAAAATAATAAATTAAGAAGTAAACCCTAAATGGCAACCGGTTAAACAGTAAGGAGCTACTTGGTTCGCTGTAATTCCTGGGACAACAAAGTACCAAGTTGCATAAGGGTACATCTGTAATAATAGTTGTAGGCATAACACATAATTAATCATATATTTTGCAGATCAATTGTGTCTTCTTTTTACTTTTCCCCCTTTCAATGCAAGAGGGGATCACTACTATTTGAAACTATAATATGTACTGAAACACTCACCCTATGACCAACTAAGCTAGGCCTTAGATGGTTCAAATTGCAAATGCCATGCCACAATACGTTAATTCCTTTTCTATCCATTGAGCATTAAAACCAAATTTGAAGCATTTTAAGTGTTCAAGAGTTCCCATACGATTTTTCTTTTCTACCTTATCAAAAAAAAAAAAAATTGTTCAATAGTTCTACAATTCCATCACAACTTATTCCCATATAAAGAGATTTGTTTTCGTCATAATGTTCTTGAAAATAATAGATAGATTTTCGTTTTGTATTAATTGTCACTAATAGAATCTAAGGATAGTCTGAGCAAAATTTTCACCCACTTCTCTTTGAATTGCCATCTTTTTTGATAGCCCGTTCCCTGTTTATAAGAACCACCTTTCTGACCACTAAAATCTCTATCAAAATGTCACTTCATGCTACTCATAGTATGCATTTTGTTAAATCAAAATCATAACCATGTGGCTCCTTTAACATCTTTTGCTATGAAATTCGGAAAATAATCACAACCCGAGCAAAAGGAAAATGAACACCTTAACATCACAACAATAAATTGCTCAATATACCCTAAAACTGCATTATGTCCATTTACTTTATGCAAACAGGCGTGAGAGAAACTAAGATACTCTTGTTAGTTCATTACTGAAATGCAGTATTCAAACATCATATTTTGGAAACTTGAGTCTGTTTTCTTGACATTATTGACTCTGTAATTGCTAACTAACTTAAGAATTATCAACACCACCAATTTATCATATTATGGCATAAATTAAATAAAGTGTGGTAAAAAATCAAACAATGCAGGAATAATTGAATTTATTCGAGTCATTCTCTCTACTTAACTGCTAAACCTCAATAGGCAATTGCCATGAACGGCCAATTTTGGACTACTGACTTACTATTTGTTAATAAGATGGCCGAGATCAGTAACTGACACAAAATGGATACAATTCCTACCAATATTTATCTACAATGTGCAAAATAAACAAGAACGAAATGAGAAAAACAAGTAAATTGCACTAACCCCAGGCAGTGTTTTCTTGTTATGGCACGCATTGACTGCTTTATCTGCTTCCTGGCGCGACGGACATATTACAAAACAACAACCTACAAACAGAAATTAGGGTTGAAAACACCACAAATCTTGAAGTAAATAGAACAAATCACACAAATCAAAAAAAGAAAAATCAGTACCAAAACAAGAAAAGAAAAGAGAGAGAGAGAAATGTGAGATTTGTTGAAATGTGAAAAGAAAGCAGAAAAATAAAAAAGGAAAAAAAGGAGCCAACCTCTGGAGGCGCGCGTGGCCTTGTCTTTGATGATGTTGACCTCGTCGACCAAAGCAAACTCTTTAAACATTGCGAGAAGCTGAGCTTCCGTCATGTGTTTCGGCACCTGACCTACAAACAGCTTAACGCTCTCTTCGCTCGACTTCTTTTCCTTTTTACCCTCCGCCATTAATGCCTATAGAGCACAGACAGACAAACACTCTCTCTATCTCTCTGGTTCTTGTTTCTCTCTCTAGAATTCGCTTCGCTCGGCTTATTTTCTCTCTCTAGATTCTTGTTTGTTGGCTCTTTATTTTTTTTTCTATATTTTCTTCGAAGAGTCGTCGCTGGGAAATTGGGGGATTTCTGGATGGCAAAGTTGGATCTTCGATAGATATATTATAATTAAATTATTGGTAATTGGGCTCGATCTTCGCCTGATTTACAGCCGTGACCTTACAGCTGTTCCGGTTCCACGCTTAGGAATGGGTGTACTTTAACAGTTGGGAGTGGAAGCTAAGGGTAGTACGTTTAAGGGAAAGAGAGACTAAAAGACTAAAAGACCCTTTTATGAGGTAAAAAAAAATATTCTCTCTTGCATGGCAAGTATGAGTGGGCTTGGGTTATTGGATCCGTGTCCCTACCCCCGAAAAGGGAAGTCTGATGAGAAAAGGACAAGTAAAAGGGGAATACTAAAATTTGATAAAAGTGGACTCTTGGGTTAAGTGGATTTGACATCCTTAGGTTAAGCGGCACGATACGTGAGTTTACACCATCTTAACATTTTTTTTTTTTTCTGAAAAGAAAATAAATTTTTTTCCCACATCAATTTTTGGGGGAAAAAAACATGTTTATATTTACTTATGAACTTTATAAATAAAATACTTAATTGACAATATCTACTATATAAATTTTCTTTTCTTTTTTTAATTAAACTCTATCCAATATTTGAATTTTAAATCTTGATATTATTAATATGATTATAACATTAAAATAAAAAAAATAATATAATTAAATATGTTTTGTATAATTTAAGATCTTGAAATTCATTAGTTAATATTGAATTACTTTATTTATGAATGATTAATTATTAAATATCTAATTATAGTTGTTTTAAAAAATGAATTAAACACGTTATTTAAATATAAAATATAATAAAAATTTAGTTAATGATTAATTATTAAATTTAATATAAATCAGTTAAATTTATCGAAATAAGTTATAATACTTATTTACTTATAAATCAAAATCTTGATAATAAAGAGATCTCTCATTTTAATATTTATTGTCGTAGATTTTAGCATAGTTGAAAACAATAATGTTAAACATTGTTTTGAAATACTGTCTTGAGTATGGCGTTGGTTTAATTACAGTGATTTTCAATCTACTGAAAAAGACAAGTCCACTCCGGCTTGTAACTTGTTTCTATTCGCATTCCCTCCTTCCTTTTTGAATTTTTGCAAATCTTATATATACTTGTTTGGACACGGATGTAACTCTTTTCCTTTTCACCAAAAAGGGACGATCCAATATTCCTTTTTTTTTTCCCAATATTCAATATTCTAATTCATGTTTGGTATTCGTATTTCTCATCTTTTATTCTATTACAGATTTATCCCTGCATCATAACATAATAATAAAATCGAGCAAGGCCTTTTATAATGCCCATGTTATATAGGTATATCTGAAATTTATTACCGTCCAATTATCAACTTTAACTTAATTTTAAATTTCAACCATTAATTTAAGTGACTGATTATGTAACAAATCTATAACTAAATTTTAATTAGTTTACTTTTTATCTGACGAATTTTTTAAGGCAATTAACAATAAGTAAATTATTTATCAAATGAAAACTTTGAAAATAAGGAGTCGAGTCATACCAAAATAACTAGAAAAGAAGATTAGAAAATTGCCGAAATGAAACTCAAAAAATCCCTCTAGCTAGATTATCAAATAGCGCATGCAACAGAGTTCGGCGTCAATCAGCAACAAGTTTTGTACAGTTAGAAATATCAATGATTTCTCTTTCTGGTAGTTCAGCCCGAGTCTAATTCCGATAAGTAAAAGGTAGCATATGAGCTACCTGAAATTTTTGCCCTCCTTTTTTCTCTCTCATTTCTCTTTGTCTCTTTCAAAACCAACACTACCAATAATTGATGGATTAGTTTAAAAGTAAATCAATCAGTTTATTTATAAAATTTTTTTATTGAAAGTAAATAACAATTAATTTAAAATATAATAAAAAAATTTATATGTTATGATACATAATAAAATTTCAACAAAACCATTTAGACTTATTAGTTAACAATTGATTTAATCTATCACAAGTCACATGTTTGAGCGTTAATATTAACGCAATATATATATATATATATATATATATATATATATATATATATATATATATATATATATATATATATATATATATATATATATATATATATATATATATATCAATCATTTTATTTTAAAATAGTTCTTTTTATTTTAAAGAAAATTTATAACTAATCAAATAAATATTCTTATTTAATTTTAGTAAAATGAAAATATTTAATAATCATAATAATCCAACATTATAATAAAATAAAAACTTTAAATATAAAAATATAGCATACGAAATTAAATAATCTAACATTCTATAAAGATAAAAAAAAATTAAATATAACATCACAAATGTAATTAAATAACTATTTTTTCTTATTAAAATGTAATTTTAAAAATAAATAGTGAAGGAAGATATGACTAAGTCAAAAAAGACAAACAGAGGAAAATATTAACTCCTATTTATGATAGTATCAGTTCACCCAAAAATTTTAAAAAATAAAAATAAATTATAATAACAGCTTTAACATTTTGTATAGTTAATATTTTAGAAAATAATTTTTCAAAATTTAAATTTTTAGTTTATGAGATTTTCAATAATAATGATATTCTAATTGAAGTACTTGTTATTAAGTAATAATCATTTAAAATACACTTACATGCATTATTTAATGCTAATTTATTTTTAGATAGTAGTTTCAAGCTATGACCATTTATATTTTAGAATTTTAGAGACGAAATTGTTATATAAATTAAATATAAAAAATAAATAAATTGCTATATAAATTAAAATCCAATATTAAAAAAACATAATAAGGTATAGTAAAAAAAAAAAATCATACTTTACAAACAATAATTAAAATATTGCCTTATATTAAAAAAACATATTAAGATATACTAAAAAAAAAATCATACTTTACAAACAACAATTAAAGTATTGCCTTTAACTAATTTCAGATATTAAAACATTAATTTTAAAATAATAAAATGAAAGTTAATTATTTCAAATTTTAAGGATGGTAAAGTAATTTAAAAAAAAGAGAGATAAAGGAAAATGTTTTTGCTTAATAACAATGACCTATATAAATTTGATTAATTTCAATTTTGCATATGTTCTCAATGTTGATTTTTGATTAATGATTTGATGTGTGATTATTTGTCCAAATTATGATTTAATTGCAAATAATTTAACTGTAAGAATTTTGACATTGGAATGCTCAGCCCATTATATTAGTTCTATTTTCAATTTTTGACAAATATACTTGACTTTACTTAGAAAGAAATGTTTAAAACGTTAATTACAAATTTATAGTTATCAAATATATATTAAGGAGGCTGTATTCAATTAAAATTTTTAAAAATATTTATAAATTTTTTTTTATAAATGACTTTTGCATAATTCATAAATTTTTAATGACTCATAAAGTTTATAAAATTTATAAATGATTTTTGAAAATTTTATTTTAAAAAATTTTTGTAGATATTATTAGACTTTTATAAACATTAATAGATTTTCATTGATTTCTAATATTTATTTTATATATGATGTAATAAATTAATTAATATTTAAAGTTTTAAATTAATTAATTTTTTTATTTTAATATTTAAAAATTATCAAATTTACTAAATTAACTGCTATTAATTTATATTATGCATAAAATATAATTATATATAAATTTATAAAGAATATTAAAAGTAATATTTATATATACACATTCTAAAAATCATAAAATATATTATGTTAAATGTGTTAATGAGTTAAACGTATCGATTTTGAGTTAACGGATCAACACATAATCTAACATGATTATTTTTATGTCACAAATGGATTGGCATGAAATCGATACGAACAGAATAATTTTATCTAAACTCGCTAATTTCATATTAGATGATGTCATATTTAATATTGACACCTTTAAGTGTTTTCTTCATTGTTATTTTGGTTTAGATTTATAAAATAAGAGTAAAATTTATTTTAAATATGCTATGTAAAAATGATTTTTTCCATTTTTTTGTTATATAAAAATACATATTTATTAAATATATATTCTAAAAAAATAATATTTTATAAATTAATAATAGTAATAATAATAATAATAAAAGTAAAAGTATCTAGATGAAATTTAAATATTTTTTATGAGAATTAATATACCTCAACAATGTTATAAATATAATGGAGAAAAATAAAAACAAAAAATATAGATGAGATAATAGTTTTTTTAGTCATTCCATTCAATAGTATTAGGCCCTTTATATAGAGTACAGAAGAAAAAAAAATATGAAGCTTTTCCAATAAGGAAAATAAAAGAAATAGAAAGTTTTTCCAATAAGGAAAATACAATCAATACTAATATGGAAACTAAAATATTCATGTATACGGAAAGATATCAATCAAATCTTATAATATATCATAACATTCCCCCTTGATATCTTTTACAAAAAATATGCCTCGTTAAAACCTTACTAAGGAAAAACCCTGTGGAAAAAAAAATATTGGTAAATGAAAAAGAGTACATTATTCTTATAGGAATTTGTGCCATAACACTGCCTCATTAAAAACCTTATCAGGAAAACCTAATGAGACAAAACCTAGGCTAAGGGAAAAAAGAGTACAGTGCACTAAAATCTCCCCCTCATGAAAATATGATTTCTATCAAATATCTCTTAGCCGACGCATGCTAATTTTATTGACTAACTTTTCAAATGTGATTGTAAGGAATATCTTTATAAACAAATCTGTCAAGTTGTCAAATCGCATATTTAATGATGTTTAAGTAATATCCACATATAATAATTTATTTATAGTACTCTCTTAAGATATTATTTGCGCTATGAATATACTTTGTTAAAAACTTTATTAAAAAACCCAGTGAGAAAAAATATAACTAAGGAAAAGAGTACGTTTCATGCGCTATTTTGTCATTGTACAAATTGTCTCATTAAAACCTTTGTCTAAAAAAACCATATGGGATAAAAACTTGACTAAGAAAAAAGAGTACAATCATATACTAATTCGCTTCCCTTGATGAGAACAGATTTTAACAAGATGTACACTAATCGATGAAAGAATGTTGTGTGAAAACCACACTAGGTAAAGACTTAATACATAAGTCTATTAAGTTGTCACTTGAGCGAATTTGGTGGATATCTCTTATAGAGCTCATATATATACAAGAATTTGAGTAAAATTTATGTCTACTTTGTTATCCTTGATATAACCACCTTTAATTTGTGCAATGCAAATTGCATTATTCTCAAAATACAATGGGAGTATCTTTTAGTGAGATACTTTAGGACCATAAAAACCTTTATAAAATTGCAGTATCACTATAAGTGAATACATAGCCAGTCTAAAATCTACCATCACATAAACTAAGCAAATAACCAATATTCACATATAGACCAATTTCAAATATGAATTATAATATTAATAGTATATTGAAGATAACTTTTTACACCACTCTAATATCTCTTTGTAGGTGCAGAGCTATACCTAGCTAGGAATTTTTCTTACAAATATAATATCAGGCCTGATGCAATTTGCAAGATATAAGAGTGCCCTATAGCACTTATATATGGTACTTCAAGACCAAATAGCTATTTATTATCTTCTTTAGGTCTAAAAGGGTCTCTCTTCACATCTAGTGAGTGAACCACCTATTGGTGTGCTTGAGGGAGAAGATTTATCCATGCAAAAATTGCTTAAATATATTTTTCACATAAGTATACTGGTGTATTAGGACTCCTTAATAATCGGTCTGCAGACTGATATAAAATTTCATTTTCTTTAAATTTTTCATCTCAAACTCACTTTTCAAATAGGTACATACTTATTTGAGTTAATTAGGAGTCACATTGATATTTAAATCAACTTCTATTGCAATAATAACATATACCATTTTATGGTCTTTTATGAATATAAATGAACATAGTGTATTATTCACATATCTTTCTTTCAATAAGAATTTACTCAAACAATCATACCACATGTCCATATTGCTTTAATTCATATGTAGATTTTTACAATTTGATGAAATATATGTCACATATTTAATGTGCATTCATTTATGATATACTTAGTCCTTCTGGGACTCTTATTGCTTTCGTAAGGTGTACAATTAGCCTTTTATTAACTGCCATATGAATTAAGTATCGGAACATGATCATTTCCATAATAAGAAAATTATTTTTCTCATAGTCAATGATAGAAAGAGTCTAGCTCTACTTTAATTGCCTCACTCCATGATGATCAATTATGTTTATGCTAATATTCAGTTATACTTATAGATTCTGAATCCATATTTTCTCTTGTAACAACAAGAGCTACTGTTGAGGCAAATTCATCGTCGACGATAATTAAATTTCTATCAACTCTTTCTTATATCACAAAAATAATTGAGATCTCATAGTTTTCATTTATATGATCATCAACTCTAGAAGCCATATCTGGAGGATATAATTATTCCGTTGTCTCAATTTGTGTCTCATAATTGGCTATAGCTCTTTGACGAAAATCTTCCTCTTCATGAGGTTTCTCTTCAGAAGATTTTATGAGTGGCGCTGCTTTTCTTTTTTGCAGATTTTTATCTTTAGTCCCAATTTACTATCCATGCTTCTGGCGTATAGTGAGATTGATTGATTTTCTATTTGCAATTGGAATCATAACCCTTGGTAGGGTATTAGCAGCTGTAATATGAGACTCTGTCACTCTTTTAGCATATATAAATGCATTTGGCAGTTAAGTTGCAATTTGTTGCAACTGTATTATTTTGTGAACTTCTGGTTCACTCTAACTTGTACATAGACTAAAATTATTTAAAGGGTTTTCCTTCCAATAAATTTCTCGATATTTTTTAGCACTGCAGATGCTTTTCCTCACCAAATGTCGAGAAATATGCATCATCAAAATAAATTTTTAGTCTCTTTTCTGGACCCATTATCGCACATTTAGATAGTGATATTAATATATTCATGGCACAAAAAAAAAATTTACGGCTCATGTCCTTATACAAGTTTTAAAGGAGAGTATATATAATGTACACAATGGCATTTATGTCAAACATTCAAGGTTTAATTATTAAACTATAAGTTTAATGCTTGAACTGGAGGTTCAACGCAATATATTGTGCATATATAATGGGGATAAAACAGTAATGAAATAATTCATTATAATACACAACTTATAAAATCCTTGTAAATTACTTTTTCAAGGAGTTTACATAAAATCATCAATATTGAATTGAGTTGTGTCTTCTATATGGGCGGTTCCTCTTTTATAATCACATGATATACCAAATGATTTATAGCATTCACTTCAGGGAATACAATTGCACTAGTGGATATTATTTGATGATTTCTCGTTAGCAATTATTCTTTCAGAATTCTCATTATCTACCAAATGATTTATAGCATTCACTTCAGGAAATGCAGTTGTACTAGTGAGCATTATTTGATGATTTCTTATTAACAATTATTCTTTGCAACCACTAGAAAAATAAAATTTGTAAATTTTCACTTTTTATACTGCTACTATAGGAGTATGTAACTTTATTACCGCACAATTTCAGCTGTGAAGTAATTTTAAATATGGTTGAATTATATTTTCAAATATATTTCAAGTATTGTAGGCGTAAATTTAGCCAATCGTATTGAGCTTGTGATAATATCACATATTTCAAGTGATTATATCTATTTTTAAAACTCTTATAGAAAATATAAAAATCATTAATAGTGAGATATTCAACTTTTAAATCCTCACTTAAATGAGGTTTAAGTAGATAATAGCTTTTACTTTTGCTAGCATCTAAATGCATTTCATTATCAACAACTCATGTAAAAAATTATTCTTATTGAATTCAAGAGCATATAAAAATTATCAACCAAACTTTAATTCACTATACTTTACTTGATTTAAATGACTTAATTTGTATATATTTAAAATATATCTAAATAGACCAATTAGAAAATAAATTAATATTAATTTTAACAAACATTAAATTCATAATTTATCCTACCAAGGAAAGGTAAGCACTAATTATGCTTATCTATACCAACATAAATCCAACAATATATGCAATTTGGAAATAAATTCATCAATTCATAAATTAACAAAATCATGTCACTTATATAATTTATATTCATCTCATCTCACATTTAAATCTCTAAATTGCTTTCACATCTAATACATATTGACATAGGTAAAATCAAAATATATATAACATACACAACTTTTTTGTAGACTATTCAACTAACAAATATATATATATACATATATATATATATGAGACGCGTATTGTCCATAAAATAAATTTTGAGTTGAGATGCTAAAACCGAAGGATATGTAATAATATATACACTAGTAAAATCGATCTCAATTTAATGAATCAAGTAAACCTATTAATATGAATGCAAGATCACCATTTCCTCACAAAGTAAGTCAATCAATCAATAAGTGAATAATTTAGGGTCGGATTTCATGCCAAAAAAAAAAAAATTGTAAGTCATGACTTTAAAATTATGCATAAAATGTGTTGTTGTAATTGATAACCAATTAAAAGTTGCAATTTATTTGGTTAATCAAATAGGCCATACCCATTATTCCAATACATATAAGCAACAATGAAATACTCAAAATAGAAAAATCAAAGCAAAAGAGTTTACCTTAATATTATGGCCATATGCAGGTACTTTATTGACATCCAATTTATTCAACGCGTGTAGCTTAAATCAAATTTATTAGTTATTCAAGAACATAAAATATCAATTTTTTAGGGATGTCTATTTTATTTATTTAATTAGTTTTTCAGGAACTGTAGAGATTATCAATTCTTTTAGGAACTAGAATTTAAAATATAATGCTAGTTTTTCAGGAACTATAATTTAAAATATAGTTCTAGTTCAGGAACTATAATTTAAAATATAGTTCTAGTTCTTCAGGAACTTAGGCCAAAATTTTTCAGAAATTTATATCTTAGTTGTTTATTTAATTAGTTTTTCAGGAACTATAAATAATACTAGTTTCTTCAGGAACTAGAATTTGAAATATAGATAGTTATTTATTTAATTAGTTTTTCAAGAACTATAAATAATACTAGTTTTTTCATGAACTAGAATTTAGAATATAGTATTAGTTCTTCAGGAAATCAGTCTTTTAAAGATATGTAGACAATATATTTAGTTCTTCAAGAACATAAAATAATTCTTTAATGAATTGAGATACTAGATTTTAGCATACTTAGTTCTTTAGGAACTTATGCCAAAATTCTTCAAGAATTTATACCTTAGTTATTTAATTAGTTTTTTAGGAACTATAAATAATACTAGTTTTTTCAGGAACTAGAATTTAAATATAGATAGTTATTTATTTAATTAGTTTTTCAGGAACTGTAAAGATTATTAGTTATTCAGGAACTATAAATAATACTAGTTTCTTCAGGAACTAGAATTTGAAATATAGTACTAGTTCTTCATGAACTAAAATGTAAAATATAACACTAATTCTTCAAAAACTAAAATTTGATTAATATCGAATAACATCTCTATAAAAGATATTACTAAGATAATAATAATTAGATATAAAAGAAATTATAAATAATTACTTGATAAAACATTAAATTATCGTAAGAAAAAAATAATAATATACATTAAAGAAAAAAAATGATTTCATAAAGATGTTAACATAATCGTTTTACATGTTACTAAAATATATAAAAACAAAAGGAGTCCCATCAAACGATTTAAGGAATTATAAACATGATTATATATAACCGTATTATAGGTTGCTAAAAAAAAAAGAGTCACATCCAAATGATAAAAAAAAAAAAAAATTATAATAAAAAAAAATGTATATGCAAAATATAAAAAAAAAATGTATATTTTAATTTAATTGACACAATAAGATAAATACATCTCGAACATATATGCGTATTAAGCCATAGACATATGTTTTTTTGAAAATATATATGATTCATATATCATTCGAGATGAGAGAAAAAAAAATACCTTGGAAAAGCTTTTAAAAAAAATGGTAGAACAAATTCGTACTGATAACGTATTATAAATATAATGAAGAACAATAAGAACAAAGAATATAGATGAAAGAATAGTTTTTCTAGTCATTCTATTCAATAGTATTAGACCCTTTATATAAAGTACAGAAGAGAAAAAAATATAAAACTTTTCCAATAAGGAAAATATAAAAAATAGGAAGTTTTTCACAATTAATACTAATATGGAAACTAAAATATTCATGTATATGAAAAGACATCAATTAAATTTTATAATATATCATAACAAACAAGACAATTTTCTAATAAACTACTTTACTTGCCATACAAAACCATTTCAATAACATACTCAGTGATTCATGCCATTATCAACAAACGAGAGAATTTGTTGCAGCTGCTAAATCGGTTCACCTTTTTTTTTTTTTTTTTTTAATATTCCATCCTTACCGCCATCTTATCCCATGTCTCCGCCAGATTACGGCAGATGCAGGGAATGGCTAGGTAGAAAAGCTTTGAGAGAGAGATATTGATTTTCTTGAGGTGAGTTTTTTCGCTCTTAATTGATTTTCCTTTGTTTAATGCTGATAGATAGATTTCTTAATTATTTTTTTGCTTTTATTTAGTTTGATGATGATGGTGATGATGGGTAGAGATGTATTTTGGTATTCAAAATTATTTTCTTTTTTTTAATTATTTTTTAAAATCTCTTAAATGAAAATTATAAAAAAAATAGATGGAAATATTGACAAATCAAAATGTATGGATGAATTAGTTAATTTTTCAAAATAAAAAGATTATTTTATTAATTATATTAAATCTCAAATATTAAATATTATTTTACATATTGATTTCATAAGCATGAGATAAATTTTGAATATATAAATTTAATTTGGATTGGCATATAAATTAATATAATAATAATAATAATAAAATAATATTGTTTAAATTTATTGGTGAGTCAGATAATGAATCTCAAATTATGATTTAAATAGGTCAAACCTTTAAAAAAAAATTAATTTTTTTAAATTCACATCTAATTAATACTATTATCTGAAAAAACATGATTAGTGTCGATTTGGAGGATGAAAGTTTGTTTGGGCAAAAATCCAAGATGCAGCCTTTCTGTTTTGGGCCAGTCACCTTTGTTGATTAATGTAAGAAAATAATAGGACAAACGCCACTACTGACATGCTCGGGTCGGGGGTGCAGCAACACATTTATATATTAATTTATAAGCTTGATTTTGAAATAGAGTCGTGAGTTGTGTTATATCAAAATTTCTCCTTCCCCTGTTTCTCTTTTATTTAGACAGACATGGTCTGATCAAACAAAGCAAGGGGAAGGTTAAAATCTAATTACTTTTCAATATAAAAAATAGAAAGGCTCTAAAATGGAACAAGCGACAAAGTGTTTATTCCTAAAACTAAAAAGTTATAATGAGATTGCTCTCTTTTCAGAATATCTTATTAATTTAGATCTAATGGCCCGTTTATAAATGTGAAAGTAGTATAGATTTTGTTTATAAATAATTTCTCATATTTGAAAATATATAATTTATATTTAAATAAATATACAAATGAAATGTTTTTATTTTTATTTTCTAAAATACCTACGATATAATAATTATAATTAGAAAAATAAACATATTTTATATTTACAATTAACATTTAATTTGCAACATAATAAAAAATTAGTTGGCAAAAAACAAAAGAAAAATATTAGAAAAAAGAGGGAGTAGTAAGAGGAAAGAAAGAGGAGAGAAAAAAAGAAAGTGATGAAAGAAAGAGAAAAAAAAAGAGGGGGAGAGAGAGAGAGAGGGAGAAAGCCAAAAAGCATGAAAAAATTTGTATTTTTGTCTACAATAATTATTTTTTAGTTATGTAGAATTCATTTGGAGCTTTCATCTATTTTAGTTTAATTTGATTTGGTTATATCCAATTATATGAAATTGAATTTGTATAATTGAAATTAATATATTCCTTTAATGTTTCAAATGCAAAATTTTTTTAAAAATGTGAAATTCAAAATAAATTTCACAATTTTTCTAAATGGGGATGTAAGGTAAACACCCTTTTGATCTTTAAATTTAAAAATAAATTATCAAATATATATATTTTTTATTTTTTAAATTTATCTTTAAAGGGATTTAAAATAATTGAATCAAATTATGTATATTTATATATCAATATGTAATAATACTTTTTATTATTTTTATTTTACTTAATTTTACCTGCCCAATATATACGATGCTCAACTTTTACATAGCTATAATCTTAAACTCATTACTTGTGTACATTGTCCTTTTTGAAAGACCAAAAATTAATTTAAATTCTTCATTTAACAATATAGGAATCAATATGTTATAGGGGGCTAAGTTGCAAGCTGAAGCATTTTGTATATTAATTATGAAAGTGATCGGAGCTTAATCAAATGAGAGTTGATGGGTTGAATATTCTATATTGGGCCTTTATAGTTAGAGCCTGCAAAAAGGAAAATACGGTCAAAAGGGCCAAGCTTGGTGCCTGGCGAAAGGCATTCGATTTCTAGTCAATGGTGGGTGTTAAGATCCCACATCTACTAAATACAAAAATGTTAAGTGATTAATATAAAAATAAACTCCCCAACCTTAATAAGCTAGCTTTTAAGGTTGGTTTTCCCAAATTTATATTAAAAATTTAATATGGTATCAGAGTAGGTTGATCCTATCTACCTAATTACTTTGCTGATTTGTTTGGTTTACTTGATTACCTAATTATCTTACCGGTTGATCCGGTTTACCTGATTATTTTGCCAATTAATCCGGTTTATCTGATTACATAATTATCTTGCTGATTGGTCCGGTTTATCAAATTACCAAATTATTTTACCAATTGATCCAATTATAATTATTTCAAGTGATAATTTTGAATAACCCGTTGTCACTTGAGGGGAAAGTATTAAGATCTCACATCTACTAAATACAAAAATATTAAGTGATTAATATAGAAATGGACTCATCAACCTTAATAAGCTAGCTTTTAAGGTTGGTAATTCCAAATCTATATTAAAAATTTATCAGTGGACTTTGCCGGTAACCTTGTATGGGTTGATCTTTCTATTTGTAGTGAGAGAAAGCGGTAAGAAAGTGTAGAATTCAATCTACTTGAATTATGGGTCAATCTTTTTACTTTGTATGGTTGTATATATGACAAAAGTTAGATACCTTTTTGGAGAGAAGAGAGAATGTCTCCTATAGAGTCCTAATTGGTACAGTTAGTACAAGGGTAGTGGGCATATGAACGCTTGTATTTTCTTTAGAGATGTGTTAGATGAATGATGGTGTTAAAGTTCAAAAGTACACCGCTTGCTATAGACCCCTCTGATAATTGATAGCAACGTTTGTACTAAGTGTTTTTAAGCCACAAAATAACTTGCAAGATAAGTTACTTGAGGTAGAAGTAAGGTGAGGCTTGGCCAATGTGGACTTATATGCTTTGACGTTTTGGGCTTCTTCCTCTTAGGGCTTTGATCTTGGTTTAAAGGTCTTTGACTTTATCGTTGAAATGAGTTGGTAGTCTTTCGAATTCACTGGGCTGTCAAGCCATTTTTATTTATCATCAGGAATATATTATTACATCTAATCCACATTAAATTAATGAATATATACTAGTTGATTTATATATATAATCATAAAAAAATGTTTATGACTCGCAGAGGAAAAGGAAAAGCCATAATGAAGCTCAATAAGCTATAATTGTTTGAATCAAACCAAAAAATCAAACACTTAAAAATAATAACTAATTTCAAGCCTTCCACATTGGTGCTATAGTGTATATTTATAGACTATAAAAGTTAACATATCTCTCTAAAATTTTTATGATTTTAAAGTGTATATGTATTTTTTTTTCATATCTGTGTGTTTATAAATTATGAAAAATGATAATAATAATAATTAATATCTATTAATTAATTTATGGTCATAGTTGAATGGGGCCTCAATTATCATTTGCATAATAATCACAAAATAATTAATTAAATGGTTAAAAACCGCGTGAACAATGCGAAGAAACTGTTTGATGGCTTCTTTTAAACTTGCAAGAAAATGAAGTGGTTGACCAAAAATTGTGAACGGGTCATTTTCAACACAAAACGTACGGGGTCCGTTATTTGCTGCAGATGCAGTGGTGGATTCATCATCCTTGGGCAAAATAGGGGTAATATTGTAAATCCAAATAGAAGGGTATAATTTGTAATTAAGTATAAAATAAGAGGCTCAAAGATAAGTACGCCAGACTGTCCCGCCAAGGCCTTCTTCCCATTTCCATTCCCAGTCCCAGCCATTGTTTCCAACACTCGGTAAATAAACTATGATTGGAATTCAAATCCATCATCTTATTATCTTGAAATTATTTCATTACTATAGAATTCAAAGTTTATTGATATTTTGTTAGTCTTTTAAACATCTAAAAGTGGAAGTTTTGAGTTTATATCACTTCATGCACAGTTTAAAATAGTTGTTTAATTATGTAATAATAATGAAAAGAGAGTTATTTATATGAGTATGATTGAGATCTATTTGTAAGTTGGATTACATTTTAATTGAAAAAAGAAAAAAAGAAAAATTACGAATCATGAAAATCAACTTTTTAAATTTTTTAAAATTCTTAAATTATGACTCGACTTGTCTAGGAGTAAATTAATATAGCATATTACTAATTTATATCATTAAATTTTTATAATTTTTGAAGAACGCGAGTATATATACTATAAGAGTTATTTATTAAATTATAAAAACATGTCTTTATTATTATTTTTTAAAAGCATGTTTGGTATAGTTTTTTTTTTTTTGGCTGCTAATCAAAATCAAATGCATCAAATATTCTCAAAAAAAAAAAAAAATGCATCAAATATACATATGGTGATTAATGACAGTTATTGGTAGTTAACTGTTAGTATTATATAGTTAATCAACTTATAACTGTAATTTAAGATTAAAAACACTTTCTCCAACATTTTTAAACCAAAAAATAGTGCTAATTCAAATGTCAAGTTCTAGCTCTCAATCTCCCCGACTATAATTCCTTAGCCACTCGATGAAAGTGAGGCTTCTTATTTTAGGAGCATTAAATTTATGTTTCATTATCATTCTCTCTTCTAATTAGGAAGAAAATTGCTCTTAAAAAAAAAAAAAAAAGGGAGATAGAGGTGTGGGATCCACTCAACTATTCCCCTATATGCTCCCAAAGGCTACCAATTTGTTTCCATTGAAGCGAAGCAAGTTTTACCATTTTTGTTGTTGCTCCATCCAAGTTCATCAAAAAGGTAAATGCTAATCTGTAATGAAAGATATTGCCCACTGACGAGCAATAAAAGCACAATACTATAAGGGATACTTAGATTGTAATTAGAAATATAATAATAATAAAAAGGCTATATCTACCTATCTATCTATATAATTTATATAATACTATCAGGAGCATTTAATTTGTTGATTGGCAGCCAGCAATAACCAGCGAAAACCACTTAAATGGGGCCACTTTTAGTTTGTCTACGCTACCCTTTAGGACTATTTCTCAGGTCAAACAGCTATAAGTGGATTGATGATAGCTTCACTTATATCACAGAGTCACGTAGATCAGATTGGCTTGACCACAACTAGACTAGAAAAATAATTGGCCAAAGAGAATGGATTCCTTTTTCTTATCGCATTTTTGGTCTATAATAAAAACCAATGTTCATAAGCCTAATATAGTTGGTCACGCAAATGAGTACTACTACTGTTAACTAGCAAATAGAAACCTGGTGATGGGTGACGACTCTGGGATGGGGGTGGGAGCGTGGGGAGGTTGGTTCTTTCCATTTCGTCAAAACTCAAAGTTGGAAAAGACAATTCTCCGTAATTTTTAATTTTTGTCTCTTCAAAACAGCTGTGACGTGATATAGACACAACGGTTAGGCCACCATGATCTAAAAGCAAAGCAGAATATAACCAGGTCAATCATGAGCACGACAAAATGAGAGAACAACTTGGCAAAAAGAACCAATTGCAGAACCTTAGAATGGAGGTTAAAGTCTACATTACAAGTAAAATCTTATATTATAAGTAAAATCTTGCTACGTCACCGTCATTAGTGCATTCTTTAACACACACACACACATATATATATATGTCAAATGTGAGTTAGTTGCACCTAAAATTTTAATCAAGGTTGCGCTAGTCAAACCCCTATGAAGAATTCTGGGTGTGTTTCAATTTCAAGTTGCTCCTAACAGCCTTTCAACTGATCTAGGACAAACCCATAAATTTCTTGGGTGATAACCCAACCAAGGAGAGCTCGATATACATCTGTACCGGGCAGGGCATTACAGTGGGAGGCTGTTTTACCATAACTCAATCTTAAGGAAGCAGGAGGCTCTGATCAAAGGAAAAGACAACACAAACGTTGCTGCTGAATAATTAAAAAGAAAAAAAGGTTGCCATTTTTGCAGAAAAAACAAATAAGTTCACTATCTGCTTATGGAAATCAAAATCAGCATAGGAAACAATACAAGAATGTGCAAGTATGACAACATGTTCTGCGACACCCTGAAAAAAAAAATGGACATGAAGCAAAATAAATAAATAAAAAAATAATATATATATATATATATATATACCATGACAAATCAAATAACTGGACCACCTTCCATGACAACTGATAAGACCATTTCTACCAGATCCCACCTAAGACCCTGTCCTCAAATTGTCATATAAATAACATAACATAAGAACAACTGTATTCCGACATTCTGGACTTGCTAGCAGTGAGGGCAGTTCTTTGGCATTTCAAAACAAAAGCACAACAATAAAATACTGTTAAGGGATTATAGATGGACAATACCACCACTAGATGGCCTTCAATCCGGCAAGCTCGCGTAGCTTCTCACATAGTATAAATGTGATTGTAGTTTGAGGACCCAATCTTGCAAAAATTGCAAAGCCCCTGACAAAAATGGAGAAGTCAAAACTCTGAAATCATGGACAAAGACAAATAAAAATTCATATATAAAAGCATTCCAAAATGGGTCTATATATTACTAATGCATTTTAAAACCATTCCAAAATAGCATGAGTTATCATTGTTACAAGTTATAATCCATGGGAAAAGTAGAGTGCAATGGACCTAATGATAGAAACATAAAAAATGGAATTGGTGACCATGATCTACTAGCAAGGTGAAAAGCTAAAATTAGAATCTAGAAGAAAATGCATCTGAAAAATTTTGAAATGCCTTACAACAATGACAAGACACTAGCAAAGTAAACTGCCACCAGATAAAGAAACATGTCTTAAAATTATGAATCAAATTAGAAACCACGAGGCATACAGGCCAAGATAGAAACTTACCCCTTGTAAAGAGCTCTAGGGCCTTCTGCAAGCATAACCTGAAACCGGAAATTAAAAAGACATTAGACAAGAAATCTAATTCTCTCTCTCTCTTTTTATTGTTATTATTAACTCATTTACGTATATTGACCCTTCTTTAAGGCCTTAAACCACATACCACAAATAATTTTCACAAACACCCAACACAAGAGATAAATCAAAAAGAAAACAAATGGCAATTTGACAAACATATCCTTAGCAATTTTTCTTCTCTTATAAATTTCATACCATCATTAGGACATTTAATTAGTTAAGTGTCTATAAAGCCAAGCAAAGTGGCAAACATAAGTAGACATGTTATTTCGACATCCCATGCGTGAGGAAAGCCCAACCACAAGACTCTTAAAGTTGTATACTCTGCATTAACTACAAAATCATGTCAATGAACCACAACACTAACAAGAGATGGCGAAATTCCAATTCCCCTCAGATTCACAATTATCCAGATACCTATCATCTAAAGATAAAAAGAGTCATTTCAATCGAATATGGGTAAAATAAAACAAAAACAATTCAGTTGGCTCTAATCTCTCTCCTGTCTCCTCATTTTAAGATATCACCACATTTCCACAACCCTCTCCCCAAAATAACAAAGATAATGATCATAAAAAATAGGGAGATGGTAAGAAAAGAGGAAATATGCAAGAGAGTATTGAATTGTTGCCTGATATGCACAATGAAACCCATTCTTATAGCCTCCAACACTTTTAGATCCTTGTTGCAGCATGAGGCGGGTTTTAATCATATCCATGGGTGCAGTTATAAGGGTACTCACTGTCCCTGCTACCGTACTCGAGCTTCATAAGACAAAATATACATTTAGTTAACACTTACATGAACTGAAGAAAGAAAATTGCATATGAAGTGTGCCTGTAATTTCACATGTCAAAACAAAGTTCATACTACAAGTCATGTTGAAAATAACATCAAGGAGACAAGGCCTTTTATGGGTGTGCTTATTTATACGAGATATCACACAAATTTCATGCTTTACTAAATTACTACATTGTTGCAACTAATATGTCCAAGAACAAAATTGACAGATTTGTTTTAGATTTTTATATTTTCATAATTCCCTGCTTATAGAAAATGAATGATCCTATATGGTCAAATTCCAACTAACAAACTTCTGTTTTTCTTTCATTATAATAATCGGTATATTGGTGAAAAGATAACAAAAAAACTACAAGCGGCAGTGCCATACGCTAGGTGTAAATGACATCCTTCTTCCAGAGGTGTCCACTCAATGAGAACCTGCACTGATGGAAAAACCAAAGAAAAAACTTTAACAGAGAAGAAAAAATTGAAAGTAATGTAAAGACAGGTTTTAGACATCAGTCAGATGTAAATCAACCATTTAGACAATGTGGAAATTACTTCGGGAATATTCAAAGTGAAAAGGGGCATGCTTAGAACTTGACCCGCTTGGTTTCATCATATGTTGCCAATTGTGATGCAGTCAAAGCAGCAGCTCTGGCCATAGCAGGGCCAACCCCCTTCCAAAGAGCTCTTATTCCCTCTTGAGAAACAATTTTATGCATTTCTGCAATTGGTCTTCCTTGGCTCTGGTTTGTATTCATCTGCAACCGAACCTGATAAAATATAAAACGAAGGTTGATTAGATCAAAATTTAAGAAGAAAATTTCCGGAATGTCTGAGATGAAAGCAAACCTTCAGAACTTCAACTGGATTGGTCAATGCAGTTGCAATTGCACCAGCAAATGCTCCTGATGCAACCTTAACCAATATATTGGTTGACCCAAAAGCCAAATTACAGGCATGCTTTGAGGGTTCATAAAGCCCTAGACGGAGACCTCCATAAAGAATTGACCTTGTTAGTGCAGGTGTCAGTCCTAGATACAAAGCTTTTGGCCCTTCATTTTTCAATAAGTGAACAAATAATCCTCCCTGCATATTGTATAATGATATGTCACTTCAGACGATCCAATAAACAAATGATTATTATAAAGTAATACTAAAAACTTGTCACACCATTCCAGTCAAAGCACCTCTCTGGCCAACAAGTTGCATTTGAAGCCGAACCTTGAGTACATCTGTATTGCAATTTGAAGTATTAGACATCTATAGATCAACAGTGTTAAAATACTTCCATGCACAACTGTTATTTGTACGTTATTCTCAGCATATTTTTGTCTAAACAAATATTTTTAAGAGCCGCCCTTAATTCAACTTAATTTTTCTTTGGAAGGAAAGAAGAGCAAATTGCAAACAAGCCAAAACCAAAAATGGCATAAAACCAGAACAACATCAGTTTCGATTAATAGATTTACCATTTTGGATCTTCTACCAACACTTGAAGAGAGCGTATAAAATACAATTCAAGACAATAATGATAAACAGATCTATCTCACACCAACACACATGATATGATATAAATATAAACAAGCTGGAGAAGGAAAATAAGGAAAAACCTAAAGGATGTGTGACGCCGGTGGCAGCCGAAACGGAGATTCCACTGGCGGCGAAATGACAGAAGATTTTGGACGGCCTGCTTGCCCAAGTCTGATTCTCATTGACTTTAACAAGAGACTCTGCAATTATCCAATTTTCACATCAAATTTCATTTTTTTGAAGAACAGGAGAAAATGAAATTGGAATAAGAAAGGAACCTGAATGGTTCTTCATTGTCTCCTGGATTTCTGGATCGTAACTCCCCTCCGTAGCGAGGGAGGAGAAATGATAGTCAGGAAAACGACAGCGTATGTTCTTCCGATATGAAACGACAGCCTTTTATTTTTTTGAGGAAATTACATTTATATTATAAATAAAATGAAAAACAACATGAACAAATAATATAAAGAAGATAATAATTTTTTTAGTCTTCCATTCAATAGTATTAAGCCTTTTATATAGAGTACAGAAATGAAAGAAATATGAAACTTTTCTAATAAGGAAAATACAATCAATACTAATATGTAAACTAAAATATTCATGTATATGGAAAGACATCAATTAAATCCTATAATATATTATAATACTCCCCCTTGATGTCTTTTACAAAGAATATGACTCGTCAAAATCTTACTAAGAAAAAATCTTGTGAGAAAAAAATCTTAATGAAGGAAAAAGAGTACATTAATTTTATAAAGATTTGCGCCATAACATTGCCTTGTTAAAAATCTTGCCAGAAAAATCTAATTGGACAAAATCTAGACTAAGGAAAAAAGAGTACAATATACCAAAATCTCCCCTTCATAAAAACATAATTTCTATCAAATATCTCTTGATCGGCGCATGCCAATTTTGTTGACTAACTTTTCAAATGTAGTTGTAGGAAGTGCCTTTGTAAACAAATCTGTCAAGTTGTCAAACCGTATACTTAATGATATTGAAGTAATATCCACATATAATAATATATTTATAATACTCTTTTAAGATATTACTTGCGTTATAAATATGCCTTGTTAAGAACTTTGCTAGAAAACCCAGTGGAAAAAAACATAGTTAAGAAAAATAGTACATTTTATGCCCTATTTTGTCATTACACAAATTATCTCATTAAAACCTTTGTCCAAGAAAATCATGTGGGATAAAAACTTGATTAAGGAAAAAGAGTACAATCATATACTAATTCACTCCCCTTGATGAGGACAGATTTTAACACGGTGTATACTAA
This sequence comes from Reutealis trisperma, assembly GCA_947687605.1. Classification (NCBI taxonomy): domain Eukaryota; kingdom Viridiplantae; phylum Streptophyta; class Magnoliopsida; order Malpighiales; family Euphorbiaceae; genus Reutealis; species Reutealis trisperma. Next base: position 8,256,533 of record CANTUT010000033.1, on the reverse strand, counting down.
TCGATGAAACAATGCCGTGTGAAAATCACACTATGTAAAGACTTAGTACATAAGTTTATTAGATTATCACTCAGGCAAATTTGGTGGATATCTCTTTTAGAGCTCATATATATAACAATTTGAATGAAGTTTATATGTCTACGTCATCAATCTTGATATACCCATCTTTAGTTTGTGCAATGCGAATTGCATTGTTTTCAAAATATAATGGGAGTATCTTTAATGAGGTACTTCAGAAACATAAAAACCTTAATAAAATTACAGTATCACTATATGTGAATATATAACGAGTTTAAAATCTACCATAACAGAGGTGAAACAAATAACCAATATTCGCATATAGACCAATTTTAAATATGAATCAAAAGATAATAATAATATTAACAGTACATCAAAAATAACTTTTTACACCACTCTAATATCTTTTTGTAGGTGCAGAGCTATAGCTAACTAGGAATTTTTTTCTTGCAAATACAATATCAGGCCTGATGCAATTTGCAAGATACAAAAGTGCCCTATAGCACTTATATATGATACTTCAAGATCAAATAGCTCTTTATTATCTTCTTTAGATCTAAAAGGGTCTCTCTTCACTTATAGTGAGTGAACCACCTATTGGTGTGCTTGAGGGAGAATATTTATCCATGCAAAAATTGCTTAAATATATTTTCCACATAAGTATACTGATGTATTAGCACTCCTTAATAATCGATTTGCAGGCCGATATAAAATTTCATTTCCTTTAAATTTTTCATCTCAAACTCACTTTTCAAATAGATACATATTTATTTGAGTTCATTAGGAGTCATATTGATATTTAAATCAATTTATACTGTAATAATAATATATACCATTAAATGGTCTTTTATGAATATAAATGGATATAGTGTATTATTCACATATCTTTTTTTTAATAAAAATTTACTCAAACAATCACACCACATGTCCATTTTGCTTTAATCCATAAATAGATTTTTGCAATTTAATAAAATATATGTCATATATTTAATGTGTATTCATTTATGATATACTTAGTCCTTCTGAGACTTTTATTGCTTTCATAAGGCGTAGAATAAGCCTTTCATTAACTGCCATATTAATTAAGCCTTTACATAATAAGAGAATTATTTTTCTCATAGTCAATGATAGAACGAGTATAGCTCTACTTTAATTACCTTATTCAATGATGATCAATCATGTTTACGCTAATATTCAGTTATACTTATAGATTTTAAATCCATATTTTCTCTTGTAACAATAAGAGCTACTGTTGAGGCAAATTAATTATCAACGATAATTAAATTTCTATCAACTTTTTTTTATATCACAAAAATAATTGAGATCTCATAGTTTTCATTTATATGATCATCAACTCCATAAGTCATATATGGAGGATTTAATTGTTCAATTGTCTCAGTCTGTGTCTTGTAATTGGCTATAACTCTTTGACTGAGATCTTCCTTTTCAGGAGGTTTATCTTCAGGAGATTTTATGAGTGACGCTGCTTTTTTTTTTCCATGGATTTTTGTCTTTAGTTCCAATTTACTATTCACACTTCTGGCGTGTAGTGAGATTGATTGATTTTCTATTTGCAATTGGAATCACAACACTTGCTAGGGTATTAGCAGCTGTAATATGAGACTTTGTCACTCTTTAGCATCTATAAATGCATTTAGCAGTTAAGTTGCAATTTGTTGTAACTATATTATTTTGTGAACTTTTGATTCATTCTAACTTGTACATGGACCAAAATTATTTAAAGGTTTTCCTTCCAATAAATTTCTCGACATTCTTTAACACTGCAAGTGCTTTTCCTCCCCTTAATGTTGATAAATATGCCTTATCAAAATAAATTCTTAATATCTTTTGTGGATCCATTATCGCACATTGAGATAGTGATATTAATATATTCATGGCATAAAAAAATTTATAGCTCATGTTCTTATATAAGTTTCAAGGGAGAGTATATATAATATATAAAATGGCATTCATGCCAAACTTTTAAGGTTTAATTATTAAACTATAAGTTCAATACTTGAACTGCAGGTTCAACGCAATATATTGTGCATGTATACTAGGAATAAAACAGTAATAAAATAACTCATTATAATACACAACTTGTAAAATCCTTGCAAATTACTCATTCAAAAAGTTTACATAAAATCATCAATATTGAATTGAGTCGTGTCCTTTATATAAGTGGTTTCTCTTTTACAATCTCATGATCTACCAAATGATTTATAGCATTCATTTCAGGAAATACAGTTGTACTAGTGGGCATTATTTGATGATTTCTTGTTAACAATTATTATTTTAGAATTTTTATTATCTACCCAATGATTTATAGCATTCACTTCAGAGAATGCAATTATACTAGTGGGCATTGTTTGATGATTTCTTATTAACAATTATTCTTTGCAACCACTAGAAAAATAATATTTGTAAATTTTCACTTTTTATACTACTACTACAGGAGCATATAACTTTATTACCGCACAATTTCAGCTGTGAAGTAATTTTAAACATGATTGAATTATATTCTCAAATAGATTTCAAGTCTTGTAAGCGTAGATTTAGCCTATCATATTGAGTTTGTAATAGTACCACATATTTCAAGTGATTATATCTATATTTAAAACTTTTCTAAAAAATATAAAAATCATTAATAGTGAGATATTTAACCATTAAATCCTCACTTAAATGAGGTTTAAGTAGATAATAGCTTTTGCTTTTACTAGCATCTAAATGTATTTCATTATTAACAACTCACGTCAAAAATTATTCCTATTGAACTCAAGAGCATATAAAAATTATCAACCAAACTTTAATTCACTATACTTCACTTTATTTAAATAACTTAATTTGCATATATTTAAAATATATCTAAATAGACTAATCAGAAAATAAATTTATATTAATTTCAACAAACATTAAATTCATAATTTATCCTATCAAGGAAAGATAAGCACTAATTATGCTTCTCTATACCAACATAAATCTAACAATATATGCAATCTGAAAATAAATTCATCAATTCACAAATTAACAAAATCATGTCACTTATATAATTTATATTTATCTCATCTCACATTTAAATCTCTAATTGCTTTCATATCTAATTCATATTGACATAAGTAAATTCAAAGTATATATAACACATACAACTTTCTTGTAAGCTATTCAACTAACAAATATATATATATATATATATATATATATATATATATATATATATATATATATATATATATATATATATATATATATATATATATATATATATAAATGAGACGTGTATTGTCCATAAAACAAATTTTGAGTTGAGATGCTAAGACGGAAGGATATGTAATAATATATACACTAGTAGAATCAATCTCAATTTAATGAATCAAGTAAACCTATTAATATGAACGCAAGATCACTCTTTCCTTACAAAGCAAGTCAATTAATCAATAAATGAATAATTTAGGATCGGATTTTATACCAAAAAAAATTGTAAGCCATGACTTTAAAACTATGCATAAAATGTGTTGTTATAATTGATAACCAATTAAAAGTTGCAATTTGGTTGGTTAATCAAATAGGCCATACCCATTATTACAATACATATAAACAATAATGAAACACTCTAAACAGAAAAATCAAAGTAAAAGAGTTTATCTTAATATTGTGGCCATACGCAGGTACTTTATTGACATCTAATTTATTCAACTCGTATAGCTTAAATCAAATTTATTAGTTATTCAGGAACATAAAATATCAATTTTTTTAGAGATGTTAATTTTATTTATTTCAATACCTGAAAGAGTGATACCAGTATAAATAATTATTATTCGTGATGTTAAGAGCCATTGTTTAACATTGTCTAATATAAAATCAGTTTTTTAAAAACTTGTAGACAATGCATTTAGTTATTCATGAACATTTAATGATTCTTTAATGAATTTACATTTGTTTATTTTGATTAGTTTTTCAGGAACTATATAGAATATTAGTTTTTCAGGAACTGTAGAAAATATCAGTTCTTCAAGAACTTTAGAAAATACCAGTTCTTCAAGAATTGTAGAGAATACCAATTTTTCAGGAACTGTAATTATTATTAGTTCTTCAGAAACTTATAACTTAGTTATTTATTTAATTAGTTATTCAAGAATTATAAATAATACTAGTTTTTTAGGAACTAGAATTTAAAATATAATACTAGTTATTTAGGAACTCATAGTTTAGTTATTTATTTAATTAGTTTTTTAGGAACTATAAATAATACTAGTTCTTCAGGAACTAGTATTTAAAATATAATTTTAGTTTTTCAGTAACTAGAATTTAATTGATTAATTATTAAATAGTATATCAAATTTTTATAAATCTAAAAAAAAACAATTTGAGATAAATGATTGTAAGAAAGAAGAAAAAAAAAAGATTTCTTTAAATTAATTAGCCCAATATATTCAAACGATTTCTTAAAAAAAAAAACAATTTAGTTTTTTTTTTCTTAAAAAAAATGTATTTGATACATAAATATTAATAATAATAGTAATTAATTAGACAAAAATTATTTACCATAAATCTTGAATTTTATTTCTTCAAATTTTTTGCTTTAACTGGGTTGTAGCAAACCACAAGCTATCCAAAATTATTAACAATATTGTAAAACGATTTGTACTGATAATATGTTATAAATAAAATGGAGAAGAACATGAACAAATAATATAGAGAAGATAATATTTTTTTAGTATTCCATTTAATAGTATTAAGCTCTTTATATAGAGTACAGAAGGGAAAGAAATAAAAAGATTTTTTAATAAGGAAAATACAATCAATACTAATATAGAAACTATAATATTTATGTATATGGAAAGATATCAATCAAATCCTATAATATATTATAACAATTATATACGTTTTTTTTTAGTTTTTTTTTTACTTTTTAACTCTCAATTTTGACTTTTTATTTTTTGACTTTTTGCTTTTTTATTTTTTACGCTTTTTTTAGTTTTGTTTTAATACTATTACACTTTTTACTATTTGTATCATATTTTTGTTTTTTTGCCTATTCATTTGGTTCTTTCTTTCTATTTTTTCTTTTTCTATATATCTCATTCATGAAATGCTATTATTAATTGGTTTAGTAATTCAAAACTGTTTATATTTATGCTATTAATTAATAATATAATAATCACATATTTGTATGATAAAATAAGAAATTATTTTTTAATTTAAAATAATATTTAATACACTGATATACTAAATAATTATAAATTTTGTGTAGAAAATTTTTGCTCCAAGATAGAGTTTGTTATACTAAATGATGAATAAGATTGAGGGTGTTAAGTCTACAAATAAGATGAAAGAATTTATTTTTGGTATATATCCCTAAAAAAAGGATGTGAGGCCCATTTACAATTTGTAAAAGGGATTTCTACAGAAATACCTAAAAAAAAAACCAACTTACAATTATACGCCCACTTTCAGATTATTACAAAAACGTTTAAGTGCCTTTATTTTTTACTTTTCTACGCTTTTCAATTTTTCAGCAAAAAATCATTGGTTAAGAGGCTAAAATTCATGAAATAATGACACATAATAAAGCCATTGTTATTATTATCATTTTTTTTAAAATTAAAATCATATTAAATTTATTTTAAAAATACAGTGGACAAAAAAAATTAAATAAAAAATATATCTTTTTTGAATTTTCACTATGTTTTTTGCTTTGATTTGTCTTATAGAAATTCTTTTTTTTTTTGCTATTTTTGTTGTTATTTTTATTATTGTTTTTTACTTCATTATCAAATTTTTACATTTATTTGTTTGTTTTGCATGTTGTTAGGTTATGATATTGATGTTGATGATTACCACAGGTGATTAGGAAAATCCTAAGTATTTTGATTTTCAAATTTGTTTATAGTGAGAATCATCATCAAAATTAATTTTTATAAGGTACTATTAAGTTTTAAACAAAATTGATTTAGATCTACAGTTTTTTGAAAATTCAATTAGCTTAATTAATAAAATATTCACTTTTTTAATAGTTTGAAAGGTAATTTGAATTTTATAGATATGCTTCATTAAAATTTTGTGATCTTTTAATTATTATTACATTAAAAATTTTCAAAAGTGAGAATATTATGTGGTTTTTTTTTTCAGAACTTGAAAGTTTTGAAATACGAAAATTGAGTTTCAGATATGAAATTTATAAAACCAACGAAACAGACATATTTTTCAGCAAACTTAGGAAACAGTATATCTATAGTATATCATAGGTATATCATAAGTATATATTTTATCAAATTTGATTAACTTGTATTTATTTGATATATATTTTCAAATATTTTTGGATATTGAGTATTACAAAAATATAAGTATATAACAAGAATACATCAACTCTATATTAGATAAAAAAAATTATATTCTTAAAAAATAACAAATGATTTTCACAATAAACAATATACCTTAAGTATATAACGAGTATATTTTAGGTATATCAAGTATATAATGAGTATATTTCAGGTATATCTTAAGTATATAAATACTTACATATTACTTAGACACTTAACATACTCAAACTTTTTTCTTTGAATAAATATTATCAACACTCATTTTTTTTTTAAATGTGATTCATCATCAAGCATGAATGACAATATTAATTAGAATATATGAATGTTTTTTAAAGAATTTAAGAGTTAAATTAAATTTTTAAGAGACTAAAAAGAATTAACAAATAATTTTCAGTTTTCACAGTAAGAGTATATTTTAGGTATATCACGAGTATATTTTAGGCATATTTTGGATATATCACAAGTATATATCAAAAATAAATTCTTTCATCTTTTTTTGAGACTTAACACACTCAATCTTATTTTTCATTTAGTATAAGAAACTCTAACTTGGAGCAAAAATTTTCTACACAAAATTTATAATTATTTAGTATATTAGTATATTAAATATTGCTTTAAATTAAAAAATAATTTTTTATTTTATCATGCAAATATGTGATTATTATATTATTAATTAATAGCATAAATATAAACAGTTTTGAATTACTAAACTAATTAATAATAGCATTTCATGAATATGATATATATAAAAAGAAAAAATAGAAAGAAAGAATCAAATGAATAGGCAAAAAAGTGAAAATATGGTATAAATGGCAAAAAGCGTAACAGTATTAAAATAAAATTAAAAAAAACATAAAAAATAAAAAAACAAAAAGTAAAAAAATAAAAAGTTAAAATTGAGAGTTAAAAAGTAAAAAAAAACTAAAAAAACGTATGTAATGTAATTTCCTCTTCTGAAACTAAAAAAAATAGACGGCAGCACATTTTCTTTTCTTATTTTTTTTTTTAAAGATACGACACGTCGTTTCTCCTTAATGGATTAAGACCTTTGTTCTGGGCTTTGCTAAAAGATATTGGTGACATGTCGTTTGTGTCTTCAATCGACAACGACGACATTCATATGGCGGTTGATGGATATCGTTTGTCTTCTTAAAATGTTGTATCCTTTTTCGACTTGGTTCTAGTTTTTAGCTGTTTTTCTTCTAGGGTTTTTGATCCATCCTGTGATTGCTGTTCGATTTGAAAAACTGCCATGCCTCGGTAAGATCTTTCATGTTCTTCTTTGATATTTAGCCCTTTTTTTTTAATCTCATAATAATGGAGGATTACTTACTAATTGTTTAGGGATGTGTTTCTGGTTCGAGTTTTGCAGGTATTACTGTGATTATTGTGACACTTATTTGACCCATGATTCTGTAAGTCCCTTTGTTTCTTTGAGGCTCAGTTCCGTATAGTTTATGTTTAATCTCTCTCTCTCTTATCTATTTATATTCGTGTTTAAACAACTAAATCTGAAATTGAGCATTTTTATTTCCTGTCTGTCTCTCCTTTTGTAAATTTCAGCCATCTGTTAGAAAGCAACATAACGCAGGTTACAAACACAAGGTACTTTTCATTTGTGTTTGTGTTTCATTATTTATTATGATTGCTATGATTAATTTTTTATTATTGTCGTAAAACCTGCAAGCTGATTCTGTATCTGTGCATTAACTTCAGGCAAATGTGAGAACCTATTATCAGCAGTTTGAGGAGCAGCAAACCCAAAGTTTAATTGACCAAAGAATAAAAGAGCATCTTGGCCAAACTGCAGCATTCCAACAGGTTGGAGCTGCATACAATCAACATCTACTGGCACAGAGGCCCCGCTTTCCGCCACCAGTAATGCCCATTCCAGGAAATGCACAGTTACCCAATACACCTCTAATCCCTGGGATTAGGCCTCCTGTGTTGCCAAGACCTGTTCCTGGTGCTCCAGGTAGTGTGAAACACTGAATTTGCCTATATTGTTGCATGCAATTATTGCTGTTTAGTAAGATTGCGGTCATAAGTTTGTATGCATTCTAATTTTTTTTCTAAAGAGATGATCATAGTTATGATTATGTTATTGGTTATAAATTTTTCATACTCATGATTAACAATTTAGTCATTTCTTTCTATGGCATGTGTTAGTTATGTTACACGACTATGCATTTTTGTAGGTAAAAAATTGCTAAAATTGATTACTTAGCTATGCACTTGCTTCTTGTTCATATTTGTGTTTTTCTATTTTATATATGGTAATCCACTGCTTGCATTCTCAGGAATCACTATTTGTGTTGTATGCTCTATATCATATAGTGATATATCCTGTTGCAGCAAGAAATTGTGATATTTAACCTTCTCATTTTGTTAGTAGGTTATGTGTCTGCTCCAGTCATGCAGCCAATGGTAGCACCACCAGGTGCTCCACCATTACCTGGTCAAGTAAATGGCGTCCTAAGGCCTCCAGTGGTGATTCCCCCAGCAACTGCTGCTGGGAGTACTGCAGCACCTCCTCCTAGTGTTGCTCCATCCATGGTTCCACCTCCTGCTTATCAAGCAAATCCAGCAGCACCAACAAGTGGAGGCTTTGATAGCTTCAATAATGCACCACCTCCTGAGGCTAATCATTAGTATGATCGAATTGGTATGCTTTGCTTCTGTTTTTTTATGAGGGATCTGATAGCCCCTTTATAGTTTATTCTACTCAGAATCTTTTGATGATTAATGGTGTTTCTGACTATTTTCTAGGATAATGAAATCCAAAGGAACTTGAGTTTAGAAATGATTTTTAAGTGAAATTTATGGTACTAGAATTATTCAGAAAGAAGTGCGTTATTCTTATGGAACTAGAATTCCACTGAAGTATTATTTGAAATTTGGTGCAAGTGATGAAAAGGTTACTTTTTTCTTTTGCAAATTTTTTATGCGCCTCTATGTTAGTTAATATGTTCCCAAATTCTATATATTTGCTGAATATCTATTATAATCTGCTTATGTTACAGGCAAAAAGAAGAAAGCAAGAAGACTACCTCCACACTGAAGCTTTTGATAGTCTTATCATATGCTATGTTGTGTAACTGGCTGCATACCATGATTTTTGTGAACGGCAATTATTGTAAAACCATGTCTAGAATCAGCTTAAAGGGCCTGCTTTTGCCCTGAATTCAAATTTTTGTATCATTTGCTCGCATTTTCTGGTAGAAATATGATCGAAATATTCAGTGATTTGGTATTAGTTACAATGATGAAAATATATTTGTTGGCGTTTTGCACAACCAGAATTTAGTACCCCTGGTTTTGACTGCCTAGTAGTTCTCTTGGGTTTTAAATGGGTGATACTTCAGGTCTTTTGCCTTCTAACTTTAGGCTTTGGACCAGAAGTGATGAATAAACTGATATTACCTCGTTTTTTTTTTTCTCGGGTCTTTATCCCTTGCTAATGGATTTTGGATTAGTGCTAAATTATTACTCATTTCATTGCAGCTATACTGAAAAGTTAAGCTGGAAATCAGTCAAACAATCTATTAACAATCTTTGGCTGGCTTGATAAGCCGATATCATCACCTTTGGTGTAAATTATCTAATATATTCAATCCAGCTGAATGTATGTAATAATTCTGTTCAGAAACAATTGACTATATTTTTGTAAGCTTCCTTACAGTTATGTGCACACAGTAACTTCGAAGGAATACGAGCTGCATCAAACCGTTTCTGGTATTTACTGGTATTGTAGACAAGGGAATTCAGCGCGAATCATTTGCAAGGCAAATGATAAAATCTTGTCTCTCGGCCCTAATTTCTGCCGCACATTAAGCAGCTCAGCCCAATAAGCTTGAAAAATAACTTATGTAGGCATGTGAATGATTACAAAGAAACAAGAGGGTTAAGTAACTTGGCAAACATACTATGGTTTGAGCTGCCCTTTGTCTCCAAGATGCTGTCTCATACAATAGGCGTTTGCACTCTCAGGTATATCTTAATGGTAAGTGCATAACTTGGGGTTTGAATCCGTCTTTCCCCAGTGCACAGTACAAAAAAAAATCTACAGCACTTTCTGTGCCTAGCTGAAAATACAAGATAGACTGATCGAATCCAAGTTAGCCTTTGTATTAGATGTGAACTCTGAACATTAATGGGCTAGTATTTCGCAGTTTCCCATGACCTGAATGACAAAAGGGTTATATAATCAACCACTGACTTGGTGACAGAAATGCTCTCCAGCATCTTACAATGGAAAAAAGCTCTCCTATGCTCCCCTCCCCCACACTTTCAGGCAAAAAAGAATGATTACAGTAATCACATGAGTCAAGAAAATGACAATTTCACCATCTCTTCTTCACCTTTTACTGGAGCCATGATTTCTCTTCGCATAATTTGTGAAAAGCCGATGTCTGTCAATCAGTTAAAAGCAAACATCAGCGAAGCAGTGGAAACAAATTTTCAGAAAAACAAACACCTATTTGTCATAGATAATATCAAATACCCTGATTCAGCCTACCATTACCGGATTATAACTTGATTAAATAATGTCTTTAAACTATATATATATGTGTGTGTTTGTGTGTGTGTGTGTATGAAGAAGAATTTCTTTTACACCCTAATGGCTGATAGGATAAAATCAACCCTAACTTGCACCAAGATAGCAAGAAGTATGCATCCTATTTTTATACAGGCATTTGCGTTAAATGATTTGATCATCTTGCTAAGGTAGTTCTGACCTTCCATATTCTAAATTCTGGATAACTATCCCATTCAACAGAAGTTCTGAATTGTAAACTGTTGCTCCTGCAAGCAGGGTTAGATGCATATTATTTTTACAAACCTGACAAATGACATTTTCTAAAAAAAAAAAAAAAGAGAAGGAATTCCACTATATTATACCTTTATCAAGGAAAGGTAAGTAGGCTGCATGATCTTCTTCACATGAAAGAATTAATAAATCATTTAGAGTCTTCAGAGCAGAAATTTGACTTTTTTCCATTGCCTAAGGAGCATTTCCAAGGGATTAAGTGATTTCATTAAGGATGGATAGCATATGGAATACAACATGCAGGAAAAAGTAAAGAGAAAACAGAATCCTAGAAAGGTGCATATTGCTACTAGAAAAACCACTAGTCTAGGAATTACGTCTATAGGCAAACGTATATACCTAGCCATGAACGGCTTTGACCAAGCTAGTAATCATTTCTCTTTCAGGCTTTATGTTTGGAGTAATTAACACTCTTCGACCCTGTTAAGGGGCCAAATGTCAGCGAATAACAAGGTCCCAATGACATGACAACTGTGTAAAAACAATTTAAAGGAAGCTGAAAAAAAATTAAAAAAGAAAACATATGTTTTTGGCTAGAACATCAATAACTAGGTAATCACCTTTAAAAGAGGATGCTACCTTGCACGAGCCAGTGAAATAGGCATGTTAAAACCAATTTCTTTTTCTTTCTTGAAATCTCTGAGGATATAATTTTTCTCATCAATTAGACAGCTTGCTTGGCCACAGCTCTCAAGCCATAAATGAGTCACCACTGGTTTACCAAGAGCAATAGCTTCCAACATATTTCTTGTACGCACAAATTTGTTTGCTATGAAATGTGTGGCATCCATTGAACGTGTTGTAATGGAAATGCCAAACCGCGCCAATATCTGTTTGAAAAAGAGAATAAATATGTGAGTTGTAAGTGATCATGCCACTAATAAAAATATAGAAGAATAAAAAAAAGTACCTTTTTCTGTTGCTTGATGATATGATCATCCAAATGCTGGCTAAACAAAACCTGGACATATGCTATATCTCTTTGCTTTCTCAAATCTTTCCATGTAAAATCAGTTTTGGCTCTGGGATGCCTAATCTAACAAGCTCTTTTAGAAGAGATGATTTGGGAAGGTTTTTGTTAAATGGTTTCTTGTAACCTCCTTTTCCGTCAATTGTCATGAACCAAATAGACAGGGCATTAGCTCCATTTGAATGGCTTGGCAGTTTATGAACTGTTGTTTTCCCTTTAGGGCAGGTCCATGCATTCAACTTTAAAGAACTGGTTAAGTAAGATATCTTTGAACCACCTTGTTCTTGTGGGGTTAGTTTGTTGTTGCTTGCTACCTCGGGTATATTACAGTGCAATTTAGTATTTTTTTCTTCAGCATTCAACACTTGAGATAGCTTGGCAGTTGATGGACTCTTTCTTTTATATGTAATTATACCATCCTTCATGGTATCATTCATCCTTTTCCCTAGATTATGTGGCCCATCTTTAGTCTCCTCCAATTCACCTCCTTTCATCCAATGGCCAGTTTGGTGATTAAAAGCATCCTCTTGTATAAGTTGTTTGCAACACAATGTTGTACTTTTTCTACTAGCATTCAACACTCCTGATGGCTTACCGCCCAAACAACTCCTCCTTCTTTTGTATGTAACTATACCACCCTTCATATCATTCTTCCTTTGCCCTAGATAATCCAGTCCATCTTTAGCTGTTTCCAATGTACCTTCTGTCATCCAACTGCCATTTTGGCAAGCAATAAGCTCCCCTTGTATACATTGCTTGCCAGGCAAAATATTTTCAGATGGAATAGATGAAATCCCATGATTTTCACACTGTTCAGTGTTGTTTTTGGTCATATCTTTCTGTTCCTTTCTTTCATTGTTAGGTTGTTGAGATTTTCTGGTCCAGTGTGCATCTGGGTATGTACTGTTTATCTCATTTAACCTCCTAGTAGAGGATTGACTCTTTTTCCTTTTTGTTGTCATTGCCAATTCATCATCTAACTCCTGATAATTGGAATCCTTCCAAGAAGAACTTGAAGTTCCTTTTCTATAAGAACTCTTTCTTTTTCTTGATGTTCTTGCAGTGCCCTCTAAATTAAAGCAAGCACCCTTCTGAAGGGAAGGTTTTTTGGAATGAATTTTACTCTTTGTTATACCTGTTGAAGAGTCTAAACGCAAGTTTTGAGGACATTGAATAACATCACCAGCACTGGTATCTGTAGGGAGACTATATGATAAGGCTTCCATAGCTTCAGCTGCCATTTGAGTGCTAAAACCAATATCCCACAAATCTGGCGCATTTCTTTCAATGCTACCAATATCCATCTCCTGCACCAATTGGACTGTATGCAACTGTTTATTTAGGTTCTTGGTAGAGTTACTTTCAAAATTCCTTCCGGGTGCTTGTTCTATCTTGTTTATCTCCTTCAGACTGTTGACTGAGATCCTTGCATCTGAAAGAGGTGAACTTTTGACTTCCGTATGGAGGTTCATCGACTTGTCTTCACAGTTATTATCTGTGCTGCGACCTCCTTCACTGTCAACATGCCTAGCATTCTGATGCCTTAGTGCAGATCTTTGCCGGTGACAAAAGCTGCATCCATCCTCTTGCTAAAGAAATCAACCCCCCCACAATGATCACTATCAACCCATTCAAAGGTTCCAACTTTTCCAACTTGGGATCTATCTTTGATATGTTTAGCCAAACTTTGACAACCCTTCATGCTTGAGATAGGAGAAACCTTCTTCCTCACACCATTTGTAGGCTTAGTACCTGGGGACAAACCCACATTGTTAAGTGAAAGGTAATGATTGACGAAGTCAAGAGCATTTGCTTGGGATGACTCTCTAGGTTCCTCATTGCCAATGTAATTTAACACTGGGCACACTTGATCACATGCAAGCCTTTGAGGAAGATTTTCTCCTTCATCTATGGTTTCATCAACAATCAAGGGTTTTTTTTTTTTTTTTTTTTTTTTTTTTTTTTTTTTAAATTAGCCAATTTGCCCCAAGATGATCCAAAAAAATGCAAAAGGGAAAGTATACAAGCAAATAATAAATGATGCTAAATGCTTTTAGTACTAACCTGTACCACTAGCAGAGTCATCAGAAGCCTCTGCCAAGTCTTGCTGCCTCTTTTGTGATTCCATTCTTCCATCTGTTTTAACATTAGATAATCCATTGGCAGCACTAAAAAATTCAGCAGTACAATTATCTTCATCTTCACTGTCAAGGACAACTGCCTCCTCATCGTCAGTTATTTGATGGGGTTTCATATCCTCAATACAATTAGGATAATCAACTACTTGGGTCTCAAGATCAAGTGTCTTCAATTGGGTTTCATCAAAGGAACTATCAACAGCTACTATATCATCCAAGGGTACAGTATCTTGTAACAATTGATGATCATCTTCCAACGCATCCCTGTGTTCCCATTCTAATTTGGCAAGCACAAAAGATCCATATAAATATCAATAAATTATTTTTGTAATATCAAATTCCACAAATGAAATTATTAGACTAATTTTGCACAGGGCAAATATTTGTTCATTTTTACATAAAGAAACTTCAGGAGTAAAGATCAATACACACACACACACAAACACACACACACACACATATATATATATATATATATAAAGGGACCCTCCATAGATTTTTCACAATTAAAATGGAATATCTGTTTTGAATTTTCACGGGTTTATTTAAAACCAGAGAATACCCAACTTTTTATGATAATAAACATTATTAATTAGAATATAATCTTTATCAAAAAATTGACATATGCGATAATTCACTTATTTTTCTTCAAATGAAACACAAAAATAAAAAGACAAATTGATTCAAAAACAAAAATTACCTGATGTTGATTGAGATTGAAAGTGAAAGGCTTGGGTTTCAATTTTGCAACCATGATCGGCCATGGAATATTGGAGTTTCTTGGACTACCTATGAACCTTTTTACTTCATGAACTACAGGAAAACCAGCTTATAAGGTAGTAAAGTAAATCTCTATGCACAATGATCATGAGAGGGAAAAAGTAAAGTGAAATAGCGGTTCTATAAAAGGAAAGGTAGAGCTGTGGCATTTTAATGGATGTTTGGGAGGGAAATGAAAATTATATTTATTCCAATGAAAATTTAATTTAATTCCTTTTTATATTAAAATTAGTCTTTCAAAGCCTCAAAAGAAAAAAAAAAGTCTTTTGTACAAACAAACAAGGGCATTTGGTCTAGGGGTATGATTCTCGCTTAGGGTGCGAGAGGTCCCGAGTTTAATTCTCGGAATGCCCCTTTTCAAAATTTTCAGTTCTTTTTTTTTTTTTTTTTTTTAAACTAAAAGGAAGTTGTGGAAAGACGAAAATAACCCTAAATGAAAAAATAATTAAAACTGGGGGAATTCCGAGAATCGAACTCGGGACCTCTCGCACCCAAAGCGAGAATCATACCACTAGACCAAATGCCCGAATGGGGGAGGCGAGCTATTTAAATTTTAATTATAGAAAGTAAAAGTAGTTCCGTGTGGGCTGCTCAACGCGTAGTGTACGGTAACTAAATTTCTTTTCAATATCCAATATAATGGATTCTTAACCTGACAAAAACGTCCCTTCGCCAAAAATCCCAATCCCAAGGTAATTTCAAAATTGTTTGATTTCTCGTTATCATCCTTCACTGCCTCAGTGGGTTTTTTTTTTTCTTTCTTAATCTTTTATTCTTAATGCTAGAGAGTAGAGTCTTGCTTATATATAATTATTGAATTTAATTTTTCAAATCAATATTTTTCTCAAATCAATTAAACTATGGTAGTCATATTAATTCAAGCCATCAATTTTTTTTGCAAGGATCATGGTTCAAGTTTGATCCTATACTAGTGCTTAATTCTTGAATTAGAAAAGAGTTATTAACCTTAATTATGTTAAATTTTTATTAAGCAAGTTATATGTGTTATATTAAATTAATCAAACATATATTTGATTCTCAGAGCTAGTACTTAGAAGGTATATTCTAAATGTACAAGAGAAAAATATGTATAGTCCAAAAATATTAAAAAAGAAAAGAGTCATATAATAATTACCAATACCCTAATTGATTGAAAAAAAAAAAAATCTAACAATTACCATTATACAAATAGTGAAATTAACAGCATAAAAATTTTAAAAGCTGGCTATTAGGTAATCCATGATATCAAATTGAGAAGTTATATATATGTACAACTAAAAGACTAGTATTATACAGCAGAACATGAAAAGTAATATAAATTTCGTAAAATTAATTTTCTTATTGCTAATTAATTGCAGTATTTGTTGTGGTATGCATTTTTTCTTATTCATTAGTTTAAATTTGGGAAACTTTCTCAAATTCAAGAAACTCATCTAATAAAAAGTATTAGTTTACATTTTTATTTTCGTTAATTTGTTGTAATTTCTTTAATTACTTGTTCGTATTTCTATGGCAGGATTCAAGTACTATACCAATGACAAAAATGAAAGAAGACAATGGTCTGATCTTTCTCTAGAGCCTTTAGCAAAAACTGCAGGTAACTTAGGCATATTTTATCTTCTCAGCTTTCGCAGCATCTACAATGACAGTAAATTGTCTTCTCATACAGCTTTCAGCTGATATTGAATCTCAGAAAATCGCAAACTTTGGATTTTACTTTATGGAGAAACTTCTAAATGTCTTCACCTAACCGAAACCGAATTTTATCAAAACATGACAATCAACTAACTAGAATTAAACGGAACCACTTGCTTAGCATCAAATAAAGGCTGGCTTCTTATACTCCTTAAAAACTCAGTTATCTTCTTCTTTTGTCCATTATCTCATGAAAGAATAGACCTTCCTTATAACTTGAACTTGTCTCATAACTTTGGTGCTTCATTTTCATCTCCTCCAACTTCCAAAGACTGTTGTTTCAATCTTTTGCAAGAAAGAAACATCAGGTCATTTCGAACTCTACTTATTGGCCGCGGATTTAAGGAATGGAGAAATCTGAAGTGTGAAAATTCAATCGGAAAATACCTCAAGAAAATCAAATCAGCTACTTATTGTGATAAGGAATTCCATTTCTTGGATGATACAGATGGATTAGTCGCATTTTCTGTTGATAACTTGATGTGTACAAATTGTAAGATATAGTTGACCTTGATGAACATATTGAACCTTTAGCATTTGATACGAGAAGGAAATACTTTGATTCGAATGATATGATCAAAAGATTGGGCTTGGAAGGAGATGATGTTAATATTTCTGTTTTGCAGATTTTGCAGCAGGATTTGGTTGGTGTTAGCCATTCTAGGATAGTGGCTGTTCAGCCTTGAGTTTTGTTGCCTCCGTTTGTAATAAAAAAAATAAAAAATTGATGAAGTTATTTTTTCTGAAAGCATTAGTTATAATGCTGCTCAAGGATCCACACTCGATTCTTTTTCTGTTCCTAAAGATCATAGCTGGTAGCTATAGGGAGCTTTAATTAAATCTTTGCTTGTGTATTAATTTGATCTTTCCTTAAGATAACTTACATTATGTAATTAGCTTTTTAATTTCTTTAATTTCGAATGCTAATAGGTTAATATAATTACTGCAAAAATTTTCCTTGCATATGTCATTATTTCAAGTTGAATTTATTCATTCCACCCTAAGTTAAACATTCTTTTTATCATTAATGGTTTAATCCTTACATTAATAAGGTGAAGAGATATTGATTAATTGGACTCATAAATTTCATGGACAGTGACATCACATTCATGTGAGAGTAATACATATAAACATGCAAAGCAATTGAATTTCTGGTATTCATAAAACTAATGAAATATTAAGAATTTTGACATGTGTGCAGTGGGCCCTTTATATATGTATATATAGATAGATAGATAGATAGATAGCAGCAAATTTGAGTTGGTAGTTTAGATATGGAAGACTAGTATGACATAAATTCCACCGGTTAAGGAGTACCAGGTTGCTATAAATTCTCAAGTTGTTATTCTTTCATGCATTGTCATGATTTCTGTTGTTAAATCCAGAATGGATTGTTCAGCTGTGGAAAGGGTTTCTTCGCCAAAAATCCAAAGGTAATATCAAAAATTTTGATCTTTCATGTTCTTCGTTTTGCACTTCTAATTAATAATTAATTGCAGCAGTTTTCAATCTTTTCGTCTCTGATTATTATCGAGAGATTTTCTAATTTTAATTTTAAATTCTGATATATAGTTATTGATTTCAATTTTGTTCGCGCAAATGCTAGTTCTTGTTTTTATAATCCTAATTATGTTTTATATTACATATTTGGGCAATCAACAATTCAAGTTGAGCTATTAACATCATCACATTAAATTTTTAGAAAGCATTTGTTACTTGTTTGTAATTGTATGGCAGGGCTAACAATGAAACAAGGCAATGGTCTGATCTTCCTCGAGAGCTTTTAGAAAGAATTGCAAGTGGCTTAGGCATAATTGATCTTTACAGTTTTCGCAGTGTTTGTAAAGATTGGAAATTAGCTTCTAAAACAGCTTCAGCTGAGATTGAATCTTCACTACATCGCGAACCTTGGTTTCTACTCTACGGAGTAGAAACTTCAAAATGTCTTCTTCAGAATAATGAATCAGGCAAACAGTACAAAATCAATATCCCAGAATTGAACAATGGAGAACCTACTTGCATAGCATCAGAAAAAGGATGGCTTCTCCTGCTCGACGAAGAAAACTCGATTATTTACTTCTTTTGTCCATTCTCTCGTGCGAGAATCGACCTTCCTAAATTACCTCATAAATTAGAAGACGTATCTGATTATACTGCAGCATTTTCATCTCCTCCAACTTGTCAAGATTGTGTTGTTTCTTTCCTCTGCAAGAAACAAACGTTAGATTTGGAATTATACCTTATTAGTCGCGGAGATAAAGAATGGTCAAATCATAAACATGCACGGCAAATTTTCAGCACAATCAAATTTGCAGCATATTATAATGAGGAATTTCATTTCTTGGATGATAATGAAAAATTAATCAAGTTTTCTGTCAAGGACTTGAATTGGAAAACCTATAGCTTAGTTCCATCAGGCAGAAATGGTGTATATCTACCATATGGTGTGAGAAGGACGAAGGATATGAAGCAAAGGTTAGGATTGGAAGGAGATGATGATGTTTCCATTTCTATTTGTGGGACTGTATTTGCTGACAAGAAATTTGATAGGATCATCTTTCGAGAGATCATTAGTGCAACTGCAAATTCTTCACAAGAAGAAGAAGGTTCTCAAAGCCGTCGCCTTAAAGGGGTTTGGATCCATCCTCGATTCTTTTCTCTTCCACAGAATCAGAGTTGGTAGCTAGTTATAGATCAGTTAAATCTTAATTTCTTTTTTATTTACATTTGAATGCTGAAATTAATGGTAGAAGAGATATTGGCTTGGCATATATATATATATTCTAAGTATAAGAAAAATTTTCTATTAAGTAGTTAGGTTTTAATTTCTTTAACTTTTTGATGAGTTAATTAGATTTTTTTTTAATAAATACTTATTCAATTATTGAATAGATTACTTATTTGGTTTATATTGAAATTGAAATTTAAATGAAAATTGATGTCCTCCGCTCTACCAACTGAGCTAAGGTCGGCAAGTGACATGTGGAGCCTTCATTTTTATTATAACGTGTAAATACTCTCTCTCTTTTTTTTTTTTTTCACGAGTAACAAACAAGACTAATTAGTTGTTCTTAAAATGTGTTTGATATGCCATGACAAGATGTAATATAATGTAATTAAATTAATTTTTAATATATTTTATATTTAAAATTTATTTGATTATATTATATTACATTATACCAAACGCACTATTAGTGTCACCTTAAAATACTTAAATAATTCTTTAAAAACAATAAATAATCAATTATTGTATTATTATGGTTAAAATAGTATTAATTGGAATAGATTAAATAATTTAAGTGTCCATTAAATAAGAATAAATTACTATTTAATTCTTGAAATTTAAATTAATTAACTAATTAGTCACTGCTTTTTGAAAAACTAATTAATTAATCTTTTAGTTTTGGTTCCGTAAGATTATTTAGTCTTGCCATATAGTTTTTGTACCTTTTTTGTTATTTTATGGAAAATGACCAAAATATTCATGTATATATAATAAATATAATTTTAAGTTTATTATTTAAGAATAAAACATAAAAATTCAAATTAATAAAATTAAATAATAATTATATAATCATATAATAATAAATAATTTTATGATATTAAATTATTATTTACTTTTATTAATTTAAAGTTTTAATTTTAAAATAATAAAATTAAAATTATATTTATCATATATGAAAGGGCATTTTAGTTATTTTTCATAAATTTAACAAAAAAATATATAAATTAGACAAAAGGACTGAATGATCTGATGAAACTAAAATTGAAAGATTAATTAATTAATTTCTTAAAATATGAAAACTAATTAATTAATTAGATTAAATCTCAATAACTAACTAGTAATTTACTCATAAAAAAAATCTGGATTGGATAGTTTAAACAACTAGAATTTCTTTAATACTCTATCCATTCCAAAAAATTTATCATTTTAGAAAAAAAAATTTCAATTTATTTATTAGCTTAAGATTTTAAGAATACATTTATTATTTTTTTTAACTTTATTTTCTATTTATTCATTTACTAAATATTTAATAATTTTCTTAATCCATATTTATCCAAACTTTAATTATTACATTTAATGACCATATCAACCCTCACAGTTAGCAACTCTTTTCATATAATCCAATACAGGAAAGTTGCAAATTGCAAAGGTCTATCCTGTCCAAAGAACACATTTAATTGTTAAAAGCGGTACGAGATTGTCTTACCTGTACATCCTCCTTTTCAAGAGTTAACTGTACAAAAAGCTTTGGAATATCAGCAATATGTTAAACACTGGATTTAGGTAAGTCTTCTTTAGATCTTTACCTAAGATGGATTAAAGCCTCTGTTTTTACTTATTTATATCTAATATTTTGCAATACTGTTCTTCTTCTGCTACTGCGAGCTAGAGATAATATAGTCTACCTACTGCAGCTTCTTCTTTTACAAATAAGGAATAAATTTGACCAATAGAGTCCAACCTAATCCTGCAATTATTTGGTTGTTCTGTTGATGAGATTTGATCCTCTTGTCAAATGGCTAATTGGGTTTGATAAGATTTGATGCCCTGCAATTAATGTTCTAATAAATTATGTTGCCATTCTTGAAACAGAAATGCTTCCACTTCAAGAATTTCACTTGCTGCGATCTTCAATAAGGGATTTTCTACCCAGACTGGAAGGTGAGTATTTGAATTCAATTCATCTCTTCCATAATCATTTTTATTTGTATGGTTGTGGTTTTTATTTTTTTTTATTTTTTTGATACTATCATAAGATTATTACATTACAATCAAAGAAACAGCATAATAAATTGCGTTAGGGTTAAAAATGCTACATTCTGCTATTTATCTTTCCATTACAGTATTTTTATATGTTTAAATGATTATTGCCCTTCTGGATTTACCTGCAATTATATTATAATATATTTACATCGCAAGTAGTTGCTTTTAATACGCCAAAAGGCCTTTATTCTTTTAAAGTGATTAATTTAAGGCTATGTTTAGTTTATGGAATAGGTAAGGAATAAAATAGCTATATCATGTTGAATAGTTATTTCAAACTTTGGTTCAAATTTTAAACAAAAAATACTAATTCCATAGAATAACAATTTCACAATTTTTATGGAATACATATTCCACAAAAAAATCAAAGAATTGGTATTTTTTTATTCTTATGAAAGAAATATTGAGAAATTGTCCATATGTAATATATAATTCTTGATACGGGCCTTTTCCACGTAAAAGGAAATATTTTGTTGCAATGGAAGCATACGTGATGTGTATTATTCAAGAATCAAAGTTCATTTGCTGTAAATAAAAAAAAAGAAAGATATCAATGAATTTCCATGAAATGGTTTCACGGGATTCAGCTAATTGATGCGTATGTACTGTGTTATGCTGTGACATAGCAAGCTAGAAGGCAAAGTAGCACTGATAACTGGAGCAGCAAGAGGTATTGGGAAGGCAACTGCAACAAAATTCATCAACAATGGTGCAAAAGTTGTTATTGCTGATATTCAACACCAACTTGGGGAAGACATTGCAAAAGAACTTGGACCCAATGCAGCCTTCATTGCCTGTGATGTAACTAAAGAATCTGATATATCCAATGCTGTGGATTTTGCCACCTCTAAATTCAACCAACTGGATATCATTTACAACAATGCAGGGGTTGCCTGCAACAGTGCACCAAGTATTGTAGACCTTGACCTTGCAGTGTTTGATAAAGTCATGAATATCAATGTGAGAGGAGTAATTGCTGGGATCAAACATGCTTCACGGGTGATGATCCCGCGAAGAACTGGCTCCATTCTTTGCACAGCCAGTGTCACAGGAATCATGGGTGGTCTAGCACAGCACACATATTCCATATCCAAGTCTAGTGTTATAGGCATTGTTAAGTCTGCTGCAGCAGAACTATGCAAGTATGGGATCAGAGTTAATTGCATATCACCTTTTGCTATTCCAACTCCATTTGTCATTGAAGAATTGAGGAGGATCTATCATCTTGATGCTCAAAGACTTATTGAAATAATACATAATTCTGGTACATTAGTGGGGGAAAATTGTGAGCTAATTGATATAGCTAATGCTGCACTTTATCTTGCATCTGATGATGCTAAATATATTAGTGGGCATAATTTGGTGGTAGATGGAGGATTTACATCATTCAAGAGTCTGGAATTCCCTGCTCCAGATAAGGTATAGTACTAAACTTATTTTAAGAAGATTTTAGGAACATGTGTTAAGTGTAATGTTGATGGTTTTGAATATTTGTTAAATTATCTGTGCGCCTTATTTAGAATTCTCTGTATTTATATTGTTACTTGTTTTCATCATATTTGCAAGACTGTAACGCTAAAAATATCTCAATGGGAGATTTCTTCTATGAACATTATCAACATGAACTTTGTGAGCATGGAATAGATGCAACTTTTCATCTTTCCTGTTTTCCTTTTTTACTATGAAACTTAACAGGAAGTCTTCTATTTTGCATCTCCTACTTAAGAAATGGATGATTAAACATTTTCTCCTGTCTCAAATGTGAAGCATTAGTTCTGATTGGCAGATCAGAAAAATTCAGGGGAAGAAGGAAATTTTCTGCAATAGTAAGTCCAGAACCATGTGGCATCAGAATTTTTTTGAAAAACTTATTCTGAAATTAGAACTTCGGCGCATTGCTATAAACTTATAGCAGAAATACTTGTTTTAACCAAAAAGGTGGAGATTATTAGATTACAGGAGGCACATTAAGAACATGGCTGGCTTCCTTCTCAACAAACTTTGCTCAATATATTACAGAATTTAGTACAATAAATTTAAACCAGACTAGCCTGGAATTGAGATGGGAGGCAGGTGGGTATTACATCAATAGCATAACTCTAGAATTGCTCTAAGACTAGCTTGCGCATGAATGCCTCTGGAGCTGCAAGTGCAAGCAAGATAAAGATCAGAACACAATTTATTTTTAACGGCCATATTGAGAATTCTCCATTTTAAGGAAATTGAATAGTTGAAAAGATTGAAACCTAAGCCACCAGTGAACAGTCTGAATTGACCAAGGGCCTGCCTGATGAACATCTCAACACCGCTAACCACAATGGCACCAACCTCTTTAGCCTCTTTCAAGAGCCTTGTATTTCTTGGGGTGTAAACTGCATCGAAAACTAACTCATACGCTTTCAAGGCCTCCTAAATGCACATGGAAATGAATATAGATCAGTGTAAATTTTTCGTTACTCTCCTATAGAGAGAGATAGAGATATATAGAACCTTAGAAACAGGAGTTTGGTCCGTATTAGGTTCCATTCCAATAGCAGAAGCATTTGCAAGAATCATTCCATTTTTCGGACAGAATCTGTCTAGAATTTCATATTGTAGTGCTTCTCCTGAAACTGCATTTGCAAGAGCCTGTGCTCTCTCTTTACAAAGGAATAGCAACATTATTAAACTATAGAAGAAATGTGAATCATTTTATTTCCAAATAAAAAAGAAAAAGAAAAAACTTAGACTTTGGTTACCATAATTACGGTTAAAAACAATAACATGAGCCCCTCTACTTTTGGCACCAAAAGCAAGTGCTCTTCCTGCTCCTCCTGCTCCAACCAACACAAAAGTTTTCCCAGCAAGAGGTGAAGTGTCTGATGCTCCTCTGTGGGTAGCCATTCTCTCTGCTTTTCCACAGCAGTCATGAATGAGTTTATTCCATTTTTACTTTTACTGGGATCAAAACCTATTAACCAAATCACAAATGTCATGATCTAATGATCTCTTTCAGCTATTCAACTATCTGGCTTCTCAAAGATATTTATCCACCATTTATTACATACAAGAATATATTTGATCACATTACATTCTATTCTATTGCAGCCTACTAAACATAGCACACTAATATTGGTTTTATTTTCTCCTTTTCCTTTTTTAGGTTCAAAGAAAGTTATACCATATATCAACAATATACCTGTTAGTGCATCCTCTATTGCAGTAATAGAAGCCTCACAGTCTGTATTATAACCAACCAGTTTCCCATCAGTAGGTCTCCTTACGATAGTATTTACAGCTCCTATGCACTGACCAAAAAAGAATTGCAGAGCTTAGAATCTTATATGTGCAAAACTATAGGCAACCAAAAATAATATTGATCACTAATAAAGATTCATTAGTCAATAATTAGCTTAAGAAGAAATAGTAATTTTGATTTATAGAGTTTTCTTACCTTAGCCAGTGGATGGACTTCATCACAACACCTGACTGCTGCTTCTTTGTGTGGTATTCCAACGCTAAATTCATCAAACAAAAGGTAAAAGCCCATTCATTAGACAAAAACTAATTACAAAACTGTTGGTTATTACTGTTAAGTTTATTTTTCAAGTGAACTTTACATGCTGTAATCATTAAAGTCTCAAGTAGTTTCAATCTTTACACTAAACAGACTCGATAATTTTGAACACGAGCGTTTGTTATTATACCTGAAACCTGCAAAGTCAGTGCTTGTGTAGGTTCTAAAGAACTCTTTGATATCATCCACTTGCATAGGAACATAAATTCCGTTATAACCTGTATGTCTAAAGGCAGGATTATGCAGAATAGGACCTTTACTGTGGCCAACTGGATTTGAAATTAGCCCAAAAACTTTTGTTTCTGCATTTATATATTCAAGCTTATAAACATGCCTAAGACTAAACAGAGTTGGCATGCCAGGAATTGGCTTGTCTCCTAAAGATCCATAGACCAAAAACCCACCAAATTTTGGTCCCAAAAGCTGGCTTATAAGGCCTCTGCTGCCGACTGCAAGAGCAATCAATGGCACCTGCAAACAAATTGATGTTATAAGTACTTGTCAATGGAATTTTCTCTCTTAATTTTTGTCAAAACAGAGCAAGTACCTGGCAATGAGCAAGCATCTTAAAAATAGGTGCCAAATCTGTTATATAATCCACATTGATTACTAACTTAATCACATCTGCTCCAGTAGACTGCATATTAGCAATTAGATTACCAAGTTTCTCTGCTGAAGGCTTCCCACCATTAACATAGCTTGAAACAATTAATTTGCTGTTGGATCGATTGTATACATATTCAGCCATGTTAATATCAGAAGCCACCTGAATAAGAAAAAAAAAAAAAAAACATACCAACGAGCTTTGGCTTAATGGTACTGAAGTGCTCTGAGCAATTATGGCTTAATGGCTTAATCGTAAGATTGGAAATTTGAATTTCAGAACAATTATGTATGACCGAAGTGCTCTGAGGAAGCATAATAATTTATCATCAATGAAGTGTATGTATGATTATTCAAGTACCTCATAGTCCATTTCAACAAATTCAACATCTAAGTTCAGAGCAGATCTCAATACTTGTCTGCAAGTATTATTGCAGTCCCAATTGCTTGAGCTCTTTGATGAATTCAGCCTGCGAAACGACAAATCATCTTATGCTTCTAATCTTTGATTAATATTTGGTGGAAGATTTTAGTATTTTCAAGATTTTTAATGGATAAAGAAAAATACATATAAAAAGTAATGTGCCCTTCTAATGTAATGATCACTATTCTTATGACACGAGACTTCATAATAACTTTGTTACAATAAATCAATTCAATTATAATGATAAAATTTTTATGTGTTTGAAATAAATTTTAAAATGATAAAATAATTTTATTGTTTCAAAAAAGTGAAAAGGAAAAAACGTTAATTATTTTCTCATTTTACTGTAATGTAGAAAGACTTATATTAATTTAATTGGGGACATTTTATATTTTTAACTGTAATTTTATTAAATGAATTGATTTGTTACTAAACCTTTCCATTTTGTCATTTCTTTCAAAATTAATCTTTTTTTAACTCATAAATAAATAAATTTTATGAATTATATTTTTTTTATCATGAAAATTGACAAAATAGAATTCAATTAAATTGAAATTAGAATTTTCAAACAAGAAAATTTGAAATTAATATATGATTATATGATATATTGATAAATATGATTTACTCTTATTTGAGTTATAATTTAAAATTTAAACTAATTAATTATTATCTCTATTATAAAATATTTTTCATTTAAGATTTTGACATAAAAATTAAAAAAATTATTAAATTGTTATAATTTTATGATGAAAAAATAAATATATTTTTAAAATTTTTAAAAATAATAAAAAAATTAAAATAAAAAAATTATTTTTAAATGATAAATATTTTAGAACGAATGGAAGATCTTTTATTAAGGGAGTACAATTGTAATGCTCATATGCACTGCTACTCCATATTATCGATAAAAGTTATTATCATATGTATAATAAATATGATGCTTAAATAAGTTAGTTGCATCATTATTTTTCTGCCACGCAGTCAATAGTATAGGTTGGTCCATATAACTGATCAATATCAGCGTGGGCCTATTACTTATAAGGAAGTACACTGCCAGAGAAAATTGTTGCCTCAGACAGATATATGATTTTTTTTTTATATTATTATAAAATAAATTATTATTTTATAAATTAAATTCCGCCCTTACACAGCTTTAACATTATTTAATTAAAAAATTAATCAAAAAGAAAATAGATATTCAAATATTAAGTTATTAATATAATGATAGATGCTAGCTAGTTCCTCATCATCCAATTATTTTCCTGCCTGCCTGGAAAAACCCGGTCATAATTCATAGGGTTAGGTTATAATTCATAGGATTAGGGCCCCATATCTTTTTTAAAAAATAAATAAACAAAGACTTCTTTTTAATTTATCTAATAATTTTTATTATGCAAATATCATTCTCTCCCAAAAATTTGGAACTCGGCATGCTTGACTCACTGAGCCAACGACTTTATTTAGACGCCTTTGCCGCCGTCTTCAGAGACTCAGGGCACTCACCCCAATTCACCACACATCAGCAGACATCAAATTCCAAATTTTTGCAAATTCAATAAATAATATCTAAAGAATTAAAATTTTATTAAATTATTATAATTAAAAATAAAAAAATTAAAATATTTTTTTTATTTTAGATATAGAAATAATAATTAATATAGATATTTATTGGAGAAATGACAGGAGAATAAAGGTGAAAAAATTGATAAATGCCTTATGAAAAATATCAAAATGATAGATATTTTAAAATTAAAAATTTTAAGTTAATAAATATTCTTGAATGAAAAAAGTGTAATTATTAATTTTATTCTTTTTTCAATTTTATTTTTTATTTTTTAAAAATTAATTTAATATTTAATATTTTGTTTTTTAGAATTAGAATTTGTGATTTGATCCTTTGCTGTCTGCTACCTACGATTACTCAATTAGACTAATAACAAAAACATTTTCAAATTTTTTTTTTCCTCTTTCTCTCTCCCTTCTACCTATCATTCCCTCTTCTTCTCTAATTTCTTCCAGACATCTACCTCTAGTTTGGTGGAATTTTATTTATATCTGAACAAATATGATAAAAAAAATTATTTTATTTAAATTAATAATAAAATATTATTATTTTAAATTTTAATTGCAAAATATAATTGACATTAAATTTTATAATTACCATATAATCTATGGAAAAGAAATAATAAAATTAAAAAGGTAAGAAAATATTGATACATATTTTTATCACTGGGCCTCACTATGAATCAAACTTATAATAAAAAAAATATAAATGC
This sequence comes from Reutealis trisperma, assembly GCA_947687605.1. NCBI lineage: Eukaryota > Viridiplantae > Streptophyta > Magnoliopsida > Malpighiales > Euphorbiaceae > Reutealis > Reutealis trisperma. The sequence continues at coordinate 8,228,154 of CANTUT010000033.1, read as the reverse complement.
AATTTTTTATTTCACATACTTTTAATATTTAAATTTTTATCTTTTATAAAGCACACACTAATCACAAGATTACTATTAATTAATAACAACCCCTGTATGGTGGTAGATATTTGATGTAAACACTCATAACATTAGGTTAGCTGCATATCTCAATTGATAAAATTTTAAAATTGAGTCCCTATTCTCAACACATACACTCATAAAAATAAAAAAAAAACTATTATAGATACAATGCTTTTTATTTGGGAAGCTTAGGTAAAGGGATGAGGAGGTACCTGAAAGAAACAATAGCAGGGAGAGTTCTTAGTTTAATAAGTTTCTCAACCTGGGAAATGTGAGAGAAAAACATTGAATCAATGCAGAGCTCAACAACGTCTGCTCCCTCTGCTCTTGCTTTATCCATGCAACTTAGCATTTCTCCTGCTGTTTCACATTCTAATGGTGTGCACACCACCACATTGCTCTGTAATGCCATGAGACTAAGAGAGACAGGCAGAGAGTGAGAGAGAATTGCCTTTGTGATGGACTTATTAAAGTTGAGGGCTTCTTTTATAACAAAAAGACCAGTAGGTTTATAATTGAAAAGGGTGCTAAAATTACCCAACAGCTCAATCATAATGAAATTACCTTCATATTTAAAATGTTAGACCATCTCTAAAAAAAAATCTTTATATTCTCCAAAGTCTTTATAATAAATAGTCAATACAAGAAAAAAAAATTTCTAACCCAACCTAAAAATTGATAGTTGGCCCAATTTTTTATGGGCAGGAATATGAAGCAACATGCATAAATTAATCAAAAATAGATATGAATGCACACAGTGAGTCTAATTCCCTTATATAACCACTATAATAGATTATGATTTTTTACTTTGTAATTACGATACTACCCTATAATTAATCTATAAATAGTTTTCTAAACTCGTCGTGAATTTCTATCAGTTATTTCAATAAACACTCTATTTTATTCTAAATTTATGTGATTACCCCTATTTAAAATAGACAATTCTTTGCAATTTAAATATTCATTTTAGGATTAACGGCTCAACCTATACATGTGCCATTAATTGACGACTCTCCATAACCTATCTACCATACCCCAGCCTATATAAAAAACTCTTAAATAAAAGCTGATGATGTCAACCACCTACAATCCGGCAAATCAAGTTAATTTGCTTGCACGTATAACTAATTAAAAATTGACGGTGTTTTGATATCTATATATCATAAGTTAGATTGATTAATTGCATTGTTCTTAATTAATTCAATATTTTACATAACTGAAACAAAGGAATGCTAATAAAAACAATTTAAAGTTATTAATTATAATTAATCTGCTTCGGTTAATAACAAATAGACTAAATTATTTAAATATAAAATAAATGATCAATTCATCCATGTCATTGGGTACGTGACCCATTTTAAATTTATTTAATTTTCTAAGCTAACTCAGATAACCTATGAATTAATTTTTAATTTTTTCGATTAAATCAATAAGATCAATCTAAAATTTAGAACAATAATAAAGACAAAAAATGATTCAAAGATGAAAAATGATTTACATTTCTTCACGTTTTAATTTCATGCTTCTTAAAAAATAAAAAGTTGTCTTGTTGATTTCTTTTCAATCCGTGTAAAAGTAAAACTGAAAAGAAAATAGAATATAACAAAGAAAATAATAACATAAAAAATTGTTATTTGACCAATAGGACTTTTTGATGCAATAATCTATTGAAATTGTTTTTAAAATTGTGAAGTCTCAAATTAAAACTCCAACAGAAACCAATTTTATTAAGAAAATTTAATTAAACTTGCAAACTAACATATCAATGGTAATATATATATATATATTTTTTTTAACACGCTGGCAAAACATTGTCACTGTGTACGCACTTCAAAAATAATTTTTATTTGATTGATCTTACGGGAAACTGCTTCTCATCAGTATTGGGGTGAGTCAGCTGAAATTAATTTATGCCGACATTGAACAGCATTGGGGAAAAAGTACATTTTTCCTCTTAATTTGTTCATGATTTACGTAAGTAAATATAATGGAAAAACAATCCAAAAGAAATTAGAGGTTTGAATTTTTCTAGTTTGATCCATGGGGAAGCAATTTTCGGTTTGAATTACAAAAATTGCATAATTAAGTTAATAGAATTATTGTCTTATATTTCATTATTATTATTATTTTGAAATCAGTTTTATTTTATTCCATCAGTGAATTAATTTTTTTTTATTTATATAATTACTGTTTTATTTAATTATAGAAAATTGATTTTTAATTAGTATTTATTCTGAAAATTGAAAAAGAAAAAAAAAGGCTTATAATTATTATAAAAGGAAATATTGTCTAGAAATCACTTAAGGGTAGTTTTGTCTTTTTATTATTCGCACTAAGTGGACACCTACTATTTTACTGATTGCAGTGAAAGTTTCAATTCTTTTAACAATGAAACTAATAATTATAATTATATATTGAACATTATAAATAAAATTTCAAATATAATATAGATAAGAATCCAACCTAAAACCTCGACTTTGATTTTATGAGTAAACTAAAGTTGTTCGCAACTGTTTAATCAATAATTGATCCTAAAATATGTAGTAATATGAAATGTTTTAAAAATTATATTAGATCAATTGGTTTAATCGAATGAATAAAAATTCATTTGTCAATTCGATTTTATTCATTAAAAAGTAAATTTTTAGGTAAACCATTCTTTGACTTTTTTTTTATTTATAATGATCAATTTTAGCATATTTTTAGTCGATATTAATCAGTGTAACAATTAATAAAAATTAAATTAAAAAATTAAAAAAAATAAATTTTATATAATTAATTAGATTATCAATTTAATTGGTCGAACCAATTGAACTACAAATAATTAATCAAATCAATATGATCGCTAGTGAAATTTTTAAAACATATGTAATATATTATGTTTAAGTGGTATAGTAGTTAAATATTAAAGCACATTTTGTACATGTGCCACATGTAGGCTTTTTCTTGGGGCAAATAAAGAATAGGAAAATGAAATAAGTGAAGACAATTTAGAATCACATAATTAAGGACCCTACACCCAACCCCACCCCCCATATGCAATACAGTGACATGATGAGGGGACACGTTTGTCTTAGCCAACCACCTTATTTCTTCTCCTCCTCAAATAATTGTGGGACAAATCTTAATCTGAGACCCACACTTGGGGCCCATTCTTCAATACTTCATTCTCTCATGTTGCTTTGCTTGATATCACTTCACTTTTTTATTATACAGTACAATATAAAATATTTTATCATGATCGTGAAATATTTACCATTTGTTTATTTCGGCCGACAAAATATTTCAACAAAGCTCACAAATTTTTAAATGTAAATTTATACAAGTTGAAATTTAAATATTATATTAAATTTTAATTCTTCTATTTATTTTTATTTCAACTATAATTGTTAATTTTACTGCTCAATCTTTATAGTATTTTTTTTTTAAATTTTCTTACTAGCACATAAATAGACGAGATATAATTAAAAATCAGAATACCATATAATAATTCTTAAATTTAATTTAAAAAATTTAAATTTATAAACGATATGATCTAAATATTATATAATTAAGTTGTCATTTTTTTTTTTATTTCATAATAATGTAATTTTTTTTTTAACTCCACAATCAAATGGGATTTTATTGATTGTAATAGTAGTACATTGCAAATGCTATATTTTTAGTTTCTTTAATTTTAGTTTTACTGCTAGGCCATTGCTAAGGAACATCATCTATGGGACCATGCACTACTCAATTAACCCTAAATAATTAGAGCTGAATTAATTCGGACCTTTAAGCTCTTACATTTGTTTGGCCAAATTAAGCTCTTACTTTTTTTTTTTTCTTTTTTGGGCAAATAATTAAGCTCTTTGTCAGAGCATTTCACATAGATCATATACTAAAATATTAAATGATTAATATAAAACTAAACACTCTAACCTTAATAAATTAATTTTTAAAATTAATTTTTTCAAATTTATATTAAAAATTTTACACTCTTACTTTTTTTTTTTTTTTGCCAAATATTTAACACCCTTGCTTTGGGAATATAATTTTTTCTCTTTTAATAAAGGATCACATCAATAATTAATGAACGAGAATGATTAAATTTGACATTTAGTCATATATAATTCTACAAAATCCCTATACAAATGAAAAAATTGTGAATCTTTAATTTTTTTTTTCAATTATTGACATTAAAATAATGAAGACTATAGTTTATTTAAAAATTTAAATTTTATAGGAGTTCAATTGAATTAAATTTTATTTTATTAATTTTTATATTTAAAAAGTGAAATTAATAGAATTCAATTTTTTAATTTATAAAAAAGCTATTTTAAAAGAATTCAAATCACACCAAAATAAAATAATTTTACAATAATTAAATTCATTTATTGAACTCTACTATTAAAATTCTAAAATCTCCTCATTTAAATTAAATATGGCTCTTCATATATAAGAAAGTGAATGAGAGAATAATTATATATATTTTTAATTATTTCAATAATAAAAATCAAATGAATTTTATCATTTTAAAATTTATTCCAAACATAAAATGTATCATTAATGGAATTACATTCTATTAATAAAATTTAATTAAATTGAATTCTCACATATAATTTATTGCAAACGGTGTTAGAAAGTGACCATAAAATATAAGTCATATTCGTAGCATTAATAATTGAAATGAAATTATTAAATATGATCAAAATTTATAATCCAATCTCTAATTTGATTTATAATTTTCACATGTTGTCAGATTCATTATATTTTGATCACATGAAATAATTTCATAATAATTTGTGCAATGTTAGTTGAGGGTTTTTGAATAAAATTACTAAAAGACTTCACGATTATCGAACTAAGTTTTGATAATGATAACTTGAAACAAAATCAAAAGCAAAAGCAAAATGAAATTTTTTCTATAGATACAAATCAAAATTTTGTGATAAATTCGAAGAACACGTGTGAAATTAATTAACTTCAATCAGACTATATTATTATTTTTTAACATACATTGGAAAATATCAGATTATATAATGACGGATTACAATCATTCAAATGGAAATTAGGAGAGACTTTTGTGGTAGGAAAGCACATGTGCAACAGATTTATAGCAATAATGGAAATGGGAAGAGAAATTATAGATTGTACTAAATGAGACATAAGCACCACATATGATACAAAGGCTCATTAAATTAGGCCATGATTACTTGGAAAAAAGTTAGAGAGTAAGTGGAATATATGGACCCATACCATATGGAGTAACATAATTCAGGAAAGCAAAGATTTGAAAGGGACAACATTGCTCCTATCACATGTATATTTATTTGCAGATAGAAATCAATGTAAGTATGGTCGGAAATCGGAATATGATCGGGTCCCTCATCAACATGATAAAACAAACATTATTTGTTTATTGATTATTGATATAAACATTAATTTTCATTTTTTTGAAAAGGTTTTAATAATAATTAAATAGAGTTTGGGAATTATGTAACTAATAATGGCAAAGACACTATCAAATGATTTCCTTAAAAAAATTAGAGTTAAAATAATTTTGAAAGAAAATATATATCAATATATAGGTTAACAAAGAAGAAACATATCAACGTACATAGGTTAACGCAAATAATATGTAATTTTAGAAAAAAAACAATAATGATACAACAAAATTATTTTAAGAATATTTAAGTCTCATCAATGTTAAATTTCTCCTTTTTTTTAGTTCTAAGAGCATTTTCAACGGTGCTCTTTATTTTAAAAAATATATTTTATTTAATAAAAAATATTTGGTTACTAAAAAATAAAATTTTATTCAAAACCAATAAACTTTTATATTTTGCTATTCATTTTACTTTATCCTATAAATATTATTGACTTTAATTTTTTAATTTTTATTTTTGATTTTATCCAATAAAAAAAATAGTATTAAAATTAAAGCTCTATAAACGGTCAATTCAATTTAAAATCAAATCAAATCAAAAACTAAAAATGATTTTTATCAAACCAAACCGAACTTAATGTGAAAAAATCGAATTGAATCACATAGAAAAATTTGGTTTGATTCAATTCGATTGATCTTTTGGACTGATTTAGGATATTTTTTTTAGCTATTTCTCTCTCTCTCTTTTATTTTTATAAATTTGAGATGAAATTCAAATAAATTTTAATATATATATATAGATATATATATATATATATATATATATATATATATATATATATATATATATATATATATATATATATATATATATATATATATATATATATATATATGTGTGTGTGTGTGCGCGCGCACGCACGCGCGCACATTAAATTTGGTCGATTTGGTTTTAACTAAAATTTTTGAGTAAAAAATACATCGAATCGAAATTTAATTTGATTAAATTGCCAAAGGGATCCCCTAAGAACATCATTTGAGCCTTCGCTATATCTTTAGTTTACAGAGATTCCTCCCCCTATACTCCTTTTTACATTCCATCTATTAATCAATATTGGATCATCAAAAGACCATCTCGGGTATATATAAGACATGGGTCATACTCCATTTTTTAAAAATTTTCAAACCAGACCAAACTAAAGTTATTAAAAATTGAATTTGGTTTGGTTTCATTTTTTAGTTTCGGTTCGATTTTGTATACCCCTAACTAAAACTATACGTTATCCATTTCAAAATATTTGTCATTTCAAAAAAAATTTTAATTCAATTTATTTATCGTTTGAAAATTTTAATAAGATATATTTTATTTTTTTAATCTTACTCTTTATTTATTTTTCCACTAAAAATTTATATTATTTATTTTTATTTCTCTACTCAAAATAAAAAAGGATGAAAATTTAATATTTCTTTAAATAGAGTGTCAAAATTTTAAATAATAAATATTTTAAAACAAAGAAAATATATAATAAAATATATGAAAATTTATACTTCATTAATTAAAATCAAAATAAAAAGTAATATTTGGTTATATATTTGACTCTAAAATCAAATTAACTTTTTTATTTATTTTTAAAAGATAAAAAATTAATTAAAATTTTATTTTTTCATATAATTATTTATAATAGATAGTTTAATATATGGAAAGAGAGAGACAGATTGATGATGTTTTAGCTAACAACCTGTATTTTTTTATTTTATTTTAAAAAGGATTTTCAAACTTCACACATTTCAAAGAAATTCATCGGTCTTCGAAATAAATAAGACAAATTGATACACTTTCCCGAAAGTCCTGAATAGGGTCATTTACTAAATTAAGGTAAAAATATATTGTATTCCCATTCTAAAAAATAATGGTTAAAAAATTAATTTTATTTATAAATAAGTAATTATTTAATAATTTAATAAAAAAATAATAAAATGATTAATTTATTTTTTTATTTTTTAAATATAAAATATATTTTTTTAATTTATATTTCAATTAATAAAATTTTTTTTGATAATTTATAATAAAATTATTATTATTTTAAAAATAATAATTTTTTATTAATGATCACTTTTTTTATAATGGAAGGAGTATTTATTTATTTATTTTTTTAAGGATAATATATATATACATTTGTTAAGATAAGGTGTTTTGAAAAATGTTTTTTTTTTCTTGCCAAATTTTTGAAAAGTATTTATCAACATGGGATTTTTTTTTTTTTTTTGCTGACAAGGATACAAAAATAATTTTTTTTTTCTAAAGAAAAGAAAGTTGTCATTGAAAAAGCTTAAATCTCAACACAGTACAAGAAAACATTACATTTCTAAGATTAGCTCAACTTAAAGAGTGATAATCAGACTTAGGGTCCAAAAGAAAAAACCATACATGTACTCGAGTTTTTGACTCCGGACTTGAAGTCCAAGGAGATAACAAATACTTAGGTTTGTCACATAAACAGCCCACTCACCTCTACACTTAACAAATTATAATATAAAACAAAAATATTCTCACATATATACAATTATTGACTCTAATTCAAATAAAAAATAAAAGTATATCAATTATAAAACTATAAAAATTGTGTAATTTAATCTCTTCTTTCTTTTAATTTCACAAAATCAATCAAAGTATTTTTTACCTTTTAATATAATATCATTTGGTATCTAATACTTAGACATTGTATATATATACGCAAAATAATATTCTAGTTATATCTATTCTAAATCCAATCGGCAATATATCACAGCATTACGTGAACATATATCTCAACTACTTTAATTCTTTTTATTTATACATTGTACTAGTAATTTACGTAAAAATATATTTTATAACTTCAGTTAATTAAAAAAAAATATTCTATATAAGACATTTAGTTTGTACTTTTAGTAATTGAAGTTAATTTTAATTTTTCGACAAAAAAAAAAAATTTATTTTTCTATGCAAAAATGCTTATAATTTTTCTCTATGAAAGCACCCTCATTCATTCAGTAACTAAGAGATGGTTGTATTGGTTTTTGAGATGGTTGTTCAATTGGTCAACTTTTGCTGGTTCCGTGCTTCAATTCAAGTTGCTGGTTCTCTAGTTCTTGCCCCGACTTAGTGCAAGTCAAGTAAAACTTTATAAATTCATTATTTCACAATTATTAATTAATTTTATGAAATATTATATAATTGAATTCTTTTTTTAATTTCTTTTATGAAATATTCATTTTATCTGTAATTTGCAAATAGAACAAATTAAGTAATTAAACAAAAATCTAATTGATATTTGTACTTAATTCACCAAGAACATTGGATTGTTATTAGAGTTTTGAGAGTTATTTATTTATATGACAGAAAGAAAAAAAATTTAAGAGAAAATAAAGGGTATTTTAATTTTTTTATTGTATTGAAAGACCAAAATATTTGTGGGAATAAAAATATTAAGATGCAATCATTCAATTTCTCAAAACATGGAGATTTTCATTGTATTTATTTCAGTTAAATTGATATTCAATAATATCAAATTGAATGACTCAGTTACCAATAGAATATACCTCAATTGTTATTTTTTGAACTGAGGATATACCTCAATCAGATGTCAAATCAACAGTTATTTAATTGAAAATTTTAGTGGGCTTCAATAGTTTTTCAACTTAGTAATTTACTAGTAGTGAGCTAGTGGCCCAGCTCTTCTATCAAAGCTCAAGCAGACATTCACTAACGACCTATTAAGTTTCAACGTCTCAATTTTCATCTCATCACTAGAACAAAATCTCATTTGGTCTTTATAAAAAGGTAGTTTAAACTGATTAAAAAATTATGAACACTATATATTTGTGATATATTTGCCTTTGCTAATATGAAATTCCCCTGTACTAACCAAATGTGATTTGATTAGTCTTTTCATTTTGATAGGAAATTTATACTATGACCTGAACTTTTGGTAGAAAATTTTCCTTTTGGTAGAAAATTTTCCTTCGGCCAAAAGAAATAGAACAAAAACAACAAGTTTTATTCTATCTTACTCTGATTTTGCCCTAAATTTTAAAAAAAAAATTATAAATATTTATAATTTTTTTTTTCACAAACAAACAATTTATTATGGAATATTAAGCTTTCTTGCTCAAATATTAAATTAATTCAATAAATATATATATTTTTTTCAACTCAAAACTTCAGAAACCATGATACTCTATATCTGATACTGCTGCTGATTTATAAACATTAGTATTTCCAGGAGAAGCTAATGCCCTTCCAAGGTTGTTAACTCCTTAAAGAAGTAATGCAAATTGATGAAATGCAAATTGATGAAAAGCTATTTGCAGACAGAATGCTCAGGCAATAATGAATGAGGACATTGAGATGATATGACAATGTCCTAAGATACATTAAACATACTCCCCTGCTAAAAATCATCTTCATATCATATCTTGTTCTGCCATTGGAGAAGCCACCCAAATCCAAAACATGATTTTTGCAGCAATTAAGGTTCAGGATACTCAGCTCTAATCTGCTAAACCTTTTGTTCCCCCCTTTTGGTGCAAGGGTTGGAAGGGAAAGCACAGGCTTAAACTTTAACCACTACGCTAAGCTCTACCTCCACTGCAGGATAGGTACGTAACACAGTCTATTGGCAGTGCCTTTGATAAGCTTATGTTAATCATGCACAACTGCGCTATAGCAATAAGCAAGAATACTTTCGAATTGCAGTAGCTTATACTGCTAGTATTCAATAAATTTTCATAGATGTGCACTTATAGATGGCAAACCAAATAGCCTAGTTCATAGCAAAAAGTTTACAGAAAAATTGGCAATAAGGGATCCCCCATAGAATTCTTGAGGAATCAATACTGCACTGAAGAGAATAGGATCAGAATTAAATGCATGAATATTGTACAAACATAGAGTACCACTCAGAATCACAATTCCCCCGGTTTGTTGGTATATCTTCATTGGAAGCCGCATTGTACCTATTAACTGTGTAGCCTACTCCAAGCCATTTCTTTTTCCTCTTTCCTGTGCATTTTTTTTAATTTTTTAATTTTTATTTTTTAGAGTGTTGGGAACAAGGACTAGAAGCCAAGTCTATGGCCAAGTCGAAAGATGCATCTCAGAAATGGTTAGGCACTTATCATGGACAACATTCACTGTACTGAAAATTTCTTAGAAACTGTTCAGAGGGACTGCCCTCATGCAAAATTGGCTAGAAACTTAACAGTCTCTGGGGACTATCAAGTTTCAAGTTTCATGAAAACCTGATGAAGCCTGTTGGAATAGCATAAGTAGGAACCACTTTGGCAAACGGTGTTAGATATTAGACATTCTAGCAGTTATGGTTGCAGTTAGAGCAACTTTTCCAACTTTTTCAATTCACAAACTTTATGTGACAACAGGTTATTCATGAAGATGATGAAGAAACAGTGCTAAACAATGTGTTCTGAGACAATGATACTTGAGGCATGGGCTAGCTAAAGAGTTGTTTTTGAAACTTTTCTTCCCTTCAGATTGTTCATGAGAGGATTGATATGAATAAGTTTTACATGTTCACTCTGGGGGGAATGGGTAATCTAAGCAAAAGAGAACAATTACGTTATGCTAAAATTTAATATCCAGAAATAGGAGCACCTAGGCAGCAAACTCTAGACCATTAGGTCAAAGAGATTTCAATGCTACATTAGAGAACCACTCAACCTAAAAAGTCAAACCTATAGTCAAGGGTATAATAATTAATTGTGTCTCCAATACAATAAAGTTTCCATTACCCACCAAGGAATTATGGTGACACTAGTATCCTAAAAATCAAGCTTAGGTAACACCATAACCCAGTAACATTCAGAATTACCAATCACAACAACAAAATAAAGTGCTGAGATTCATCGGTGAAGACATCATTTTTCTTAAGCTTAAAAAATAAAGCAGGCGCCGTCTAATAATTTTGTATGTATAAATACATGCTTATCCATATAAACATGTTTAAATAAGCAACAAATTCAACAGTGATATAATTGTATGTGCGTGTTTGGTAGCATTAACTTTTAATTCCTCCTGTTCTTATTGACAGAGACAACTAGACGAGTTCCCAATGCTGAAATTAGATGCACTACACACATGACAGTAACAAAAATTGGCCTACAAAACAAAATAGTTAGGTAGTAACTCGGAAAGTTTTACCTTGAAGCTCTATCCGTCGAGCAATCAAATTCACAGCTGCATTTGCTGAGGAAAATGCCCCATGAAAACTTTCTTGATAGGAAATAGATTCCAACTCTCTAGCCATCTTCAGCAAAATCTCACCCAGGTCAGTCCGTTTCTCTACTAACGACTCATAATACGACTTTGCAGCAACTTTACTGATTTCTACATTAGTCTGCTCAGGGCAGTACTCATCATCCAGCCATCTGTGCAACGTCACCCTGAGCCACTCTGATTCCTGTAAAGCGCCATTGAAAGTGTTTGATTCACAAACAACAAGAGAAAACAAAATTTAAAAAGAAAAAAGAAAAAAAGGAAAGAAATCCATCGAATTTTACCTCGAGAGCCTTGGAAGGTAGCAACCAATGGTCCGGTACACGGAGATCTTCAACTTGGGCATCTGGGTCATCTTCTTGTTCGTTGCTGATTTGTGGGTTTGAAGGAGAGTGAGATCTAAAAATGGTGAGTGAAAATGGGGATTTTTTCGGAAGACGAATTGGCTTTGACTTAGGGAAATGAAAAGCAAGTGTAAGAATTGGAGAAGTGGAATTGATAATTGAGAAAGGAATTATGAGATTGTTAGGTTTTGGGGCGGATAATAATTGGTTCATCCTTTCCAAATTATTTTATTGGTCTTTGGCAGTGGCGGGAAAATGAATGGTCTCCCTAATTTTTAGGGAAAGATGATTTCAGTTTTCAGATTTGTCAGTTGGGATTCCGATATTTTCTGCTATCCTATACTGAATCAAAGATGATAAGTACGGCCATATAGGAACGACGTCGTTATGATTTTCTTGTACAGACAGCCACACCGTTTTCTTACATATAACTGCCATGTCTTTTTTTTTTTTTCTATTTTTCTGTTAATGTTGTCCCTCCCCTGTTTTTCTAATGTTTAAAACCTGATACGGTAAAACGGTTTTTTATTTCTACGAAATGAAAAATAAAAAACCAATAGAATCAATGTGGGCGTGAAAAACATATTCGTATATTTATACTGTACAAAATAATTAAATATAATCTAATTAAACTTTTAAAATATTAATTTTAATGTATAAATTAAAAAGATAACTACATTAAAAGGAGTTAAATTCTTAATGGTAAAGAGATTATTATTTATGAAACATGTGACATTAACAAACCAAAAAAAAAAAAAAAAACTTTAAAATTTCATCAAAGAAAAACCAAATTGCAATTGCAATAAACAGGTGAAAAGTTGACATTCAAATACATAAATATATCATATCATTATTTGAAGTGCATTCATATTTAGCTACACACCATACCACGCATGCATGACTGCGTTAGAATAAAATCCATTTAACACACATACACCTCTCTCTCATATGTATTTATGGAATTGCATGAAAGGGAAGCAGAAAAGACGGCAATGAGCAAGAATTATCACACAGACACTTGATTTGGTGAGCTTGGATTCAGCAAGCCAGCATCTTCATTTGGACGGATGAATATCCTTTGAACCGTATGCTGGAATTTCCTGCACATAAAACACAGTGTACCAAATTAATGCCCAGCTAAACCATTATAATTCCAAGTATCCAACACTGAAGCATATCCTTTTCAAGCTTTTTCTTTTTCTTTTCAGCTGTGAATGTGGTTTTAGTACTTAACTGCCATGGAAAAGCTCCAAGAAGCATAATGTCTCCTTCTTTATCAGTGTATGTTACCTCCCACCCACTGCTCCCATCTATCAAGCTTCCCCTGAAATCAAACATCTGATCAAGTCCACAAATGAGTTCATCGTGTCCATGAAATCGTGTGAGATCAACTGATCTTCCAGCGGCCCCATATTTGAGCACCTGAAATTTGTCTCAAAATTCAGAATCTGAAAACATTGAATCAAGAACAAAAAAATGATATGAGGCTGAATGCCTAGCCAGATAACTTAAAATGAGGTAAATATTATGTTAATTTAATGCAGTTAGTTGACTAATAATTTGGCCAAACCCAGCTAGAGCAGCTTTCTTGCAAAGGGGTTTCAAATCCATCAACACACTTGACGGTTCTTTTTCTTTTTTAAACAAATGCCACTTATTCCTAATTGAAGTACAATAGTACATAACATATTTGAAAATAGGTCTGCTGAGAGGTGTAACCTAAATATGTATTATATTTCATCAATAACAATGCTACTAACCATTTTGTATCATAAACATTTATAAATCCATTATCTATTTCATATATATTTCTTTAGCCAGTGTATATCCATGAAAAGCCCAAAGTCACAACTACAAAAAGAAAAACATATTACCTTTGTGCAATACAGATTGGTTGAAGAAGAACATTTCTTGTCCTGATTTTGAGAATTAATGCCAGATGTACTCTTGGATGGCTCTGAGACACTGGATTGGGAAATTGAGGGGACAGAATAAAGACTTTCATGGTCACTGTAAGTGGCAACTTGTGGTGAAGGGAGCTCCGGTGGACTTGTATCTAAAATGACTCCAAAAAGCTTGTACCTGTCACCACCATCTGGTGGTGCATGTGGAACTTCATTCACATCTTTCAGTTCTGAAGTTTTCCAGTCCTGAGACCTGGAATCATTAGAGTTTGCATTCAGAACTGACAAGTTTCTGCTTCTTACAGCCTTTTGGGGGATTCCATAAGAGCTGAGTGAAGGACAACAGCAATTAGGATAACCCAACCTTGTTATGTTTCCACCAGGAAATAATACTGTTCCACTGGGATATGGATAAAAAGGGCCATGCACTGAAAGGCACAACTGATTCCCTAATCCCAATGTTTTGTTGTTTGAATCAGAATTTTGAGTAACCAAATGTGGTAGCAGCAGTGGTACAACTGCACCCAATTTATTAACATCCGTGTCCCCATTTTCTTGACCTTGCAAGACCTCCAAGTGATTTTGGGTTGCATACTCAACCGGACCATGTAATAAACCTGATACAAAAAGATTCTTTATCAGCCAAAACAGAAAAAGATCTTTTATCAGCCTGAACAAAAATTGCATAAACAAACACAAATTATACTTCCAGTTGTCTATAAATTTGAAGAAAGGAGAAAGCTTCAAGAAAGAATATGGAACAAGAAAAATGATAAATAAGTACTAACCATCCTTGACCATGCTAGGAAATTCAGACGATGCATCCATAGGACATGCCTTCTTTGATGGGCGTAGAAAAGAAGTGTGCTTTCTTTTTATAGGTTCTATTGGCTCTATGTTCCAAGGTGAAACTCTTTCTGGGCGCACAAATCCATCAGATATAGAATCCCATTTTACCTGAACAAGATAAATTATTAAAATAAATCGAACAGAACCTATCAAAGAAACCAGAAAGTCTCTTCTATATCGTAAAGAGAGCTTTTTCACCTTGAGACTTCTCCATTCTGAATTGGGCCATCGAATCTGATCAATGTCTTCCTTGCCAACGACAGTGCCTTCAAATCTCTCAATCCTTTGGATAGAAGGACACATTTGGTTAACATACGCAAAAGTGAAAGAATGTTTAAGAACACCAATTTACATGCCATAGCTACTTATTTCCATCTTTCCTGTTATAGCATGTAAAAGTCACGGTAATATTTGACATTTGTTTCGGACAAGTTAATGCTATTCAGTATAGATTATTCAACAATTGGCAAATGCAGGAACTCAAAAAATGAATCAATTGTTTAAAAAAGTTCAATGTTTCACAAGGCTTTGGCTTTGCACCTCTGATCTGCACATTCTTCACCTTCAAACAGCATTCTGAACCTTGTCCCAACAGAATAGTCAATTTCAGCTGACTTCATGTATTGATCAAAAGGAATGATAAATTCGGTTGGGCTTGTCCTGCAAAAAGGCACATAATGGTTCTGACCTTAGAAATTAGTAATATAAGGCTGCCCAGTTTATGTGCTTGAAACCAGAGATATAACCTTTCCGTGAAAATATTTGACATTTCTGTTCAAATGACTCTAAGCTTACCAAGGAAGGTAGTAGACAGTAAACCTGGTCCCGGTATTAATGGCATGTATAGCAGTGGCCAATATACCATGTTGCATGCTATGGGCAGAGATGACATTTGTTGATGCGTTGTTCAGTAGTTTCATTGCACGGCGGACGCCAATGCGAAGTTCTCCATTTTCTCCTCTGGAAAACAATTATTCTTAGTCATATGACAAATAGAGGCCTTTACAAAACTGAAAACAGCAAATAATATGGATAGTGCAAATCAATAAATGTAATGTTTGGCAGATGCAGTTAAACAGATGCATGAAACAAAGTCATTCAAGATAATGTAGCAAACTTCACACTGTAAAATATATGTTATTAGTACACACATTCATGCATCCAAATGAGAGAGAGAGAGAGAGAGAACCTAAGAAAGATAAATGCATCCCCAGCAACAAGCTTTTTGGAGGTCACAAATGTGCTCCAACCAGTAGTAAGCAAATGCCTCTTCGGCTGACCTACATTTTTGCTCAATATAATCAGCAGTTTGATTATAATATTGACCTGAATTATGAAAATGGAGCCTGTAAATATTTATGGATGAAAGGTACTAGTTGATGAAATATGTAGATTCATGCACTCCTTCCGAAGGCAAGAAAGAGGTAGGCTTAAATGATAATCTCTCATAAGGTTGCTGCACTGCAGTTTATTCTTGTGACATTCACATGAAGCAAAATTGGTTATTGCCTCCATTATGAAAAGAGAACTAACACTTTGTAAAAAGAAAACTCCAAGTGGACTAGAAGCAAAGCATGAATCTTTTCATGAGCCAACTCAAACAAGAATTGAGAAATGTGTTTTGATTGCAAAATTCTGTGTGTTTGAATCTTTTTTTAGTCATTTCAGGTAAACTCCAAAAGTAGTAGGGCCATGTCCTCTTTCCAAGCAATATAAATACACCTCACTATTTAGTTTTGAACTATGCCCCTTACTATGAGAAAGAATGCAACAGCAAATTTAGTTCTTGTAACATTCTTGGAGTGGGATGTGAACGAAGACTATTTGGGTGTAATTGGAATTCAATATAAAGAGATTATTTTGATTGATTTGTAGTCTTTTTTCTTCATTTGGTAAAATATTCTCTGATAATCTTTGCTCATGGATATTGGCAAAAAGCCAAACCACACAATTTGTTGCATCTTTTCTACTCTCTATTTGTTGCCATACTCTCATTTTACACCCGCCCAATATGGATCCAGGTTAACAAAATCCATGAGAAGTATTTTCCACAAAACACTAGGGACACAAATGATAATTGCAAAATCAGAAACAACACCAGGATGGCGGACCCTGATGTTGAAATATGGCTTATACTTACAAAGATGGTGCTACATACTTCAAACCTCTAGGTAAGTGGATTATTTTTGAGATTTTGAAAATATTTTTTTGTACAATATCTAAGGAAGAAACCCAAGGGCTTGTAATTGACTACCGTAATTCTTCTTCGTCACAACCAAAGTGTAGGTGATTTTATGGATATAGACACATCATAGAACTAAGTAATGTCATGTCTTTTGTTTATTACTTTTCATTTATGTGTAGATTTTCCTAATATTTGGTGATCTTGATCCATTGTTTGCTAATTCATTTTCAAAGATAAGAACATTTGAGATGTTTACTTTAAAAGAATAAATCATGTCAAGAGAACATGATAATTGTGGTGGTATTCCATAAATTATTTGTATATACAAAATAGCTATGAATAACTATTGGAGGAAAAAAAGTACCCCGAAAAACATGTCGAAAGCACCATTCTGAACCATGTAAGTCCTTTGCTTGAAGTTTCTGTTCTGGAGGATCTTGAGACATATCCTGCACCAACTATAACATATTAACTTGTTCTTTATCCAGATATCTTCACAACATGCTTGACAAAGTACAATTGGTTTCACAAGAAAGATAGCCTAATACAGGAACTCCAAATGTCAAACTCTCACATAATGCAAAAAACTATATAATTACTTCTTAATGTTGCAGTTAAGTTGTGCAATAAAAGAGTTCAATGGATTTGCCAAACCCAATGATTTCATATAGTTAAGGGGTTTACAAGGAGAGAAGATACCTAACTCAACAATGTGATAATGTTCGTGCTATGATCATTGTGCTCTTGTCAATTAAATCACAATGAAATTACCAACCATGGGTGGAAGGCAGTCCTCGGCATGTCGTTTCAGAACAGAGAATCCACCATGTGTGCTTGTGTCAGATGATGTGAGTTTCTTGCTAAAGCATTGTGCGAAAATTTTACGAGAAAAATGCAGGGAATTTCCATCCTCCGCGGAGCTTAACTCATCTTGCTGCAAGGAACCAGTGCACTAAAAATGAATTGACACTACAAAAGAAATGAATAATTACCTAATCATCTACAGTAATAAGATCTTATTAAAAAAAAAAAAAGAAGATAAACCGCTGATTACAGCATTAAATAAATACACACACATGGAAAGTATAGTAGATCAATCAGCATCTCAATAGCTAACCTTTGCCTCTGGAAGCAAATCTATTTGGGCAAACACCTCATCTGTTCCAGCTTCAGCCTGCAAAACCACAATAAAAATATTAACAAAATAAAAAAGGATGACTTAATATCCAGAATTCAGAACCAAAGAACCCATCTGCGAGTCTAAACTCAAGCACATTATTGAAAGTGAATAAAACACACGATGTGCAAAGAACACAGAATACCTTTAATTGCACGTAAAGAACCTTGCAGAGGATCTTGGATGGTAAATTGTAGATAGGCATTTCCATCACACCATCTTGGTTCATGTAAGCCTCAACCTAGCAGATAAAAAAAAAAAAAAAAAAAAAAAAACACAAACAAATATGCTAAATTGTAGAAATGAAAACATTAATTAATCTACTAATTAATTTCAGATTATGCTAATATCATACGGATAGTCCAATATGCGAGAAAAAAAATTAGTCAAATAATAAGCAATATTAACGAATTCAATTTAATTGATTATATTTTAACTAGTTCAATTGATTTTGCATGGAATGAATATAGGCCTAACAGAATTCCATTGAATTTAGTTTTGTCCTGATTACATTAAAAGTGAATTTACTGCACATAGTTTTCCATATTATTTCTTTATCATTTTATAAGAAGATAAAAGTGCGAAGCATTTTATAAGAAGTGTTTTTCTTTTGACCTGAAACCCCCCTCATTTTTGTGCATGTGCTAAAATCTGAAAAACCTATCATCTTTTGGTTGGACTTGCAATTCTATTGCACCTCCTATGTTTTAAAACAAATTAATCGGGTTTCGAAACATTAGAATTGACCAAAATAGAAACAAATTCCCTAACCCCTGCTTTGACACACAAATGAATTGAACACACTAATGCAATATTTCTTTGAAATTCACATATGGTGATGAAAATGAGTTAAGGCAGTGATTGATTTGATTTCTATATACAAAGAAAATGGAATAGCTTCCATTTCCTTGACTTGAAATAAGCCAGAAGATAAAGGGATATAACAGAGCAAAATACAGGGGATAACAGAACAGAACCTGTTCCATGTGACCTTGTGGAAAGTAGACAACCTTCTCCCCAGCGCGGGGTACATAAACAAGGGGACCGGCACATGAGTGCCACAGCTCAGTGTAAATGTCATCTTTATCGCCTGAGACATGAAAGATAAAGATTTATTACAAAATACAAATCAAACAAGCAGCAAATAACCCATTTCCTAAAACAATTGAGAAGACATTAAAAAAAGATTGTTTCTTTAATTGGTAAGAGAGAGAAAAAGAGAACAACAGGACTGAAAATTTAAAGAAAACAAAATGGGCTTAAAATTTTAATTCGTAATTAAGGATTTTATACGAAGTCCAAAATTTTGAGGAAATTTAAAACATAAAATGGGTGGCAACTAGCAAATGCATAACAGCGATATCCTTTTTGATCAGTGAAAAGAAGAACAGAAAAACCGATAAACATTTAATCAAATGCAAACCCCTTATATTTCTGATTACAATAAGATAAAAATAAATGTATAAAAATTAAAAATAAATACATAAATACTTTTCGTGTGACTTCATAATCACCCTGAAAACGGTGTAATTTTTATAAGAGAGAGAAGGGAGTAGAAAAATAGCAAAATATAAGATTAAACAATTAAATAAAAATGGGGTATAGTGACCAGCCCTGCATGAGTCCATGTGCAGAAGAGAAGGCCACCACCACCAACCAAACAATTTCACACATCATAAAGCGAAAAAAGGGACATAATTTTTTTTTTTAATTAAAAAAAAAAAAAAAAGGAGAGGAAAGCGAGAAGACAACGTCACCATGGGGGTTGTTAGGAGGCGAGCCACGGTTGATACATTTTCTGGTGTTGACAGGAACCTCATTACTTGTCGACCCTTCTATTTCACGAACATAACCATTACCCTCACTGATCTTACCCTTACCCTTACCCTTACCCTTACCCATCTCTCTGTTTCTATGGAGCTAGATGAAGAAAATTAAACAAATAAACAAGCAGGGAAAAAAAAAAAGTAGGAAAATTTGAATAAGAAGAAGAAAAAGAGTAATTTATAGCCGGTATTAGAAGAAGACAAGAGGAGATGAAAAGAGAGAGAGAGAGACAGAGAGAGTAGTACTTGAAAATCAGGTGTCTTGAGTCCACTTAAAGAACGTGCAATGTGGCGCGACCTATCAAAAATTTCACCCACTTCCTCCACCACCGTGCCACGATTGTCCTCTCTCTCTCTATAACAAACTTTATTACCAAAATCAAAATGTAAATAAGAAGAATGTAACGTTTGCAATAATTTTAATTATTATTTATTGAAGTGCTGTGGGGGTATAAAGAGGAGGATCTTGAGGTGGGGTGGTGGTGCTTGTTTGTACAGCTGCTGCAGTTGTATTGAAGTGCTCTGGGGAAGGTGAGGTAACTGTTCGTACAGGTGTAGAGCGTGCTCTGTGTGTGTTTGTGTGTGAGTAAAGAGAGAGAGAAATGGGATTTCTGTTTCTGTATATAGCCATCGATTAGCGATATTTGCCAGTTTTCTTCACCGGTCTCTACTATGTGGGTATATTGCCTGCATTCTCTTCCTTCATCTTCTTTCTTCTCTTGGTTTTCTCTCCCTCCATTAATTAATTTTTATTTCTTTCCCTCTCCTTTAATTATTATTATTATTTTTTTTTTTGTTGGATCCGTAAACACCATCTTACTCTGCTGTTCTCAAATCCTAGCCGTTTATCATCACATCACATGCATATTATGATCAACATCAATAATCAGCTAGCCTTTAAGGCTCTGGCTATATCATCTTGATACTGTTTGTAGGTTACTGTGCGATCGCAATTCCAATTTTCTATAAACATAAATTTCATTTAATATAGGCCTCAAAATTAATTGAGATAATTATATAAATTTTTTATTTTCATATTTTGGACAACATTTTTTGGTAGATAATTATAAGTTCTTTCGACAAGTACTGCTAATAAAATTAATTAATTTAAATAAAATTGACATGCAATGTTTTTTAATCATATAAATAATTTATTATTAGCTTTATTTCTCCTATTAATATACTAGTTTTTATTTTCTCCCCTCGCATTATTTAATTTTCGTAGAAAAAAAAAATGGAGAAAAAGAGTTGTCCGCCTGCAGGCCCTGCATGAAGAGCAAACGTCAGTATATGTTGTCTTGTTTACCATCTAGATGAGATATATCACACCGGCAACGTAATCATTGGAGCTGAGCATAGCTGGCCGATCGAGCTTAAAATGGCCAATTAATGGTTTATTTCGCTGTTTATATTGCTTATCTATTCCTTTTTGTTTCCGCCTTTGATTATACCTCAAGTCTCAATCCATTGGCTTCGTCGCATCGTCCGCATGAAATTTTTAATTTTTAATTAATATTCTTAATTTGATTTGAGAGCGACTGGTTGCTGTTGTCCGTGGACAGACAGACATCATATTTGCAGAGAAACGACAAACGGCGAAAGCGAAGTGTCTTTATATCGCCGATGGATTTAAAAAATAATAATTCACCCTCCTGCCGCCGCCGGCCAAATCCCAGACTTTACTTCCGTCCGTCAGGATGTGTAATTTGGTGCCGCCCGACCATTTATAGGACAGAGCAGGTCTCGACAAGACAAAAGAGTTCAGCAAATGCCACGTGGTCTAAGAGATAAACTCGTGTCGATTAGGGGAGGATTCCTCTGGAAGAACGTCGCCAAGGCGACGAGAGACATGCAATGCACTCGTGTGTTTGAGTGCGTTACAAACTAACGCAACCATATGATTTAGAACGTTGGATTTAAAATTTATGAATTGTTTATTGATTATAAAAATATTAAATACTCTTCTCGTTTTGAGAAAACAGTTATTAAAAAAAAACAATATTTTTAAAATAATAATTATTTTATCATAATTTATCAAAAAAACTCTTATTAATTATAGTATAAATTAGAAAAATATCTCTTATATTTAGAAAATAAAAGAGTAAATTAATCATTTTACTATTTTTTTATTGGGTTGCTATATAACCACTTATTTATAAATAAAATTAATTTTTTTAATGGCCACTTTTTTATAATGGAGATAATATTTAATTAGAGTTTTTTAATATATTTATACATTATATATATATATATATAGATGATACAAATCATCCCAAAAATACCCACTTAAAACGAATTGTGGCTCACCCTTCTTTTATAAATATGGCTGAACCTTTTCCATAGAGACTCCAACTCCCAAGTCGCTTGGCGAACCCCAATCCATCATGGCGATTAATATGCACGTAGATATTTCTCCACTGCCACGAGCTTCATTCCTGAGATTATAAGAAACACATTCTCCACTCCCTCATGACTTGATTGACCCAATTTCAGAGACTTATTTACCAAGTCTCCCACTACAAATATCCTCAGACAATAGAGGTTAAGTACATTTTTCAAAGAGATAACATATATATTTTCTCTCTATCATATTACATATTAACTTAAGCATCCGAGTATTCGCCTAAGTAGACCGTCTGGATTTTCATCTCACTATCTTGTAGATTTGATTAATTCGGTCATCACTTAGTAGAGGTTCATAATCCATTTAACCTATACCAATAGGGATGGCAATGGAGTGGAGAATCCTTGTTCCCCGTAAATATTTGCCCGTATGGGGTGGGGATTCCCCTATTTCTCTCCCTATGAGGACGGGGGTGAGAGAAATTATTTCTCTATTAGTGGGGACAAGGCGGGAATGAGGAGTATATTCCCCACCCCGTGGGATCTCTATCTTCACTAGGACCCGATAATATAATTATATAATTACCCCTAATATAATTAGTAATAACTTACATAATTACCCCATAATATAATTAGTAATTATTAGAAAATTTTATTTAAGTATTCTCATATTTATGTGCATTAAATTTTTAATATTTTACTAAAAAAATTACAGAATATTTTTTAATATATTAAGAATATTTATATTTTAATTTTGTTTGGTTGATATTTTGTGGGATTGAATTTATTAATATTTTTAAATATATTTATTTTTATTTTTTGTTATTATTTATGAATTATATAAATATATATAAATTTAATAAGACAAAATTTAAATGGAACGAGTATGAAATCCCCATAGAGATGGGATGAAAATTAAATTGTCTCCATATGTGAGACGGGGACGAAGACGAGGATTTATAGCTAAGGTGGGAATGAAAATGGGGGATGGTTCTCTTGTTTCTGCCCTGCTCCGCCCCATTGTCATCCCTATACATACAGAGGCTAACACACATGAAGCCCAGTAGAAGATGAAGCCCCCACTGAATTTCAACAGCCAACTTAATTTTTTATATCTACTCATATTAAATGTAAGTCTAAATTTTAAAGTAAAGGCAAGTCAATTTTATTTTTTATTTTTTAATCCAGCCTTTGCTTCTTTCATTTGTCTCACTTCAAAATGTGATTAGATTATTAAAGTTTGTTTAGTTGAGTTATGTAGGTTTAAAGGTTCCTATTTTTTAAAAATGAAAAATTGCTAATTAACATTATAGAGAGTAGAATGACCAAATGAGTATTGATAGATAAATGTAACAAACTCTTATATATTAATATCTTTTTTCATTATTTGTAAATATTAGCCTAGGATAAATTGAGCTTTTAAGGTAGTAGTGATATCATCAGTTTTCACTTACTTCAAATATTGCGTCCGCCACTATACATATATATATATATATGTAGTTAATTAGATTTCTTTTTTTTTATGTCCACTGCTAGATTTTTTTTAGTTCCGCCATTGCAATCATGTGAATTAAACACGTGAGACATCTCAAGCCAAGCTTTTCTTTTACTACCAAAGTTCTGAACACAATTTTTTCTTTTTTTTTTTTAATATTTGTGGATAACTGTCGTAGTGGTATTCAATAATCACACCTACTGTATTATAAATGTTATTAATAATTATTGCGTCTCTTGTACTCCTGTTGGCTTGGGAACTACTCTAAATTTATATTTGATTTACGTAATAAAATATGAAAAATATAATAATAAATAATTATTTTAATTTTATAATTTAATTTAAAATATAAAATAATTATTTTATCTATATGAATGATTATAATATCTGTATAAATTAATTTTATTATTAATATTAAAATTAAATATAATTCTATTTAATTTTATTTAAAAAATAATTTAAATGAATAATAATTAAATTTTTATTTAACTTAAAATTTTAAAAAATAAACAATATTTTTCAAATTAATTTATCATTTTATTTACTTTTTTTTTAAAATTGATAAAGAGTTAAAATTTTAAAATAAACAATATTGTATATATATATATATATATATATATATATATGATAAAAACGAAAATAAAAAAATAATAGTGGTAAGTTTAGACTCTTTGCCTTTTTTTAAAAAATAAAAATGAAAATATTCTATTTGATAATGTAAATAACGCGAATTCTTTAATGCTATATAGATTACAAGGGAATAAGTTGGAATTTAAATACAATAGCTTTTTATCTTTTCTCATGTGAACAACTTAATTTGTAACCTATAATATGAGAGACGCAGTATTCACATGATTATTTGAATGGCAGTAGCTATAGGGAAAGGTGTTGGCCATTTTTCACTTGCATTCAGAATGGATCTCAATAGAAAATGAAAAATCTTCATCCACGACCAAACAGTATTTATAACACAATAAAATATTGGAAAGGGGAAGCTGAATTCAGGAAGTCCCCTTGGGATAACCCCAGCCATTAACATTCAAGGCCTGAAACTCTTGGTTTCACATTCGATTCCCAGTCCATGTGAATTATTTGAGGGTTTAATGCGTGTTGTGTTTGTGATTTTGCATCTGCAAATGTCTTTGGAGCTTGTCGAGGATATATATTAGAGTAGAAATAGGAAATTGTATAATAAGGAGAGTAGTGATTGCATATTGAACTGATTATTGTTTGATGTTCAAAATGGGCTTGTAGCCCAACAAATGAAGAATTTAAGCCCATCCAATATAACAAAATAAATAAAAAATAAATAAAAAAAAAAAAACATTTACATCATATAAAATATTTAATTTCAAAATATCATTGCTAATTATGAGAATATCTTTTATACACTCCGATGCAAGCAGTTGGATAAGCAAAACAATTGTGGCCGCGTTTACGTAGTCGGTCCATTTATAATATAATAATATATAATTTGAATGCTTTGGTAAGATTAATGAATTTATTTTATTATAATCTAAAATTATTTTATTTAATTTAAATCATGCTTATATAATATAATATTTATATTTTATCAATTTATATTTTTTCTTTTTCATAAATATATTATTTTATTCATATATTAATATATAATTTATTTTAAAATAAATGTGTAATTTGATTCTATTTAATTATTATGATTTTTTTTATACAATTAAATCGATAAAATTAAAATAATAAAAATTTAAATTGAAGTAAACATACTAAAAATTATAGATTTTATCAGATTTTCAATTTTAACTAAACAATGTTTGTAAAAAAAAAAAAAAACTCTTAGTTTATATGAATATTTTTGAGTTGCTTCTCAATTCAATTATATTAAATAGTATATGTTTACCAAAATTTTATATATGTTAAGTATATGTTTGATATTTACATCTATTTTAATATATAAAGATTGCAAATTTAACATTTCAAAATGATATTAATTTTTCTTTCTATTAGGATATTATTGTTGGTTGTAATTTGTAATTTGAATTTTTTTTAATTACAATTAAATCTTGCTTTAATTTAATGATTGATGTAGGAAAACATTTGTTTATACAGAGTTTATATTCAGTATTCATATACTCAATCAATGATTATTTAATTTAGGCACACCCTCGTAAGTAGCTTAATATTGTTAAAGATATATCATAGCACATTATTTTCACCAACAAAAGCAACATACACAATTTCGAGATATAGTATCATGACGGCAAATGGTAAATGTGTACCAAATTTCAATATATGCTTAGTATCACTAACTATTTTAATGTATAGAGATTGCAAATTTAAAAAAAAAAAAAATCAAATATCAATAAATAGTACATGTATACCAAAATTTGATTTATGTTAAGTATAGATTTGGTATATGCAACTACTCTATATGCAAATTTAAAAATAAAAGATCATAAACAAATAGTAAATGGTAAATGTATATCAAAATTTGGTTTATATAAAGTATATATTTGTTATTTGCAACTACTTCATATATATATATATATATATATATATTGCAAATTTGAAAAACAAAATAAAAATGTAAACTAACAGTAAAGATATATATATGCCAAAATAGGGTTTACGTTAACTATATGTTAGGTATATGTAACTACTTTATATATATATATATATATATATATATATATATATATATATATATATATATATATATATATTGCAGATTTGAAAAAAGAATAAATGGTATAAGTATACCAAAATTCGGTATATGTTAATGGTATCTACAATTATTTTATATATATACATATTTCAAATTTGAAAAAAATAAAAGGGTAAACTAATAGTAAATGGTATTCGTATACCAAAATTTAATATATATTAACCATATGTTTGGTATCTGCAACTGCTTTATATATATACAGTTTGTAAATTTGTAAAAGATAAAAAAAACAATAATAGTAAATGGTATATGTATACTAAAATTGGTATATGTTAAGTGTATATTTGGTATTTGCAACTACTTTACATATATGTAGTAAAAAAACGAAAAGATATAATAATAGTATATGGTATACGTATACTAAAATTTGGTATATATTAAGTATATGTTGGTATTTGCAGCCATATATATATATATATATATATATATATATATATAGTAAACTATATATGTATACCAAAATTTAGTATATGTTAAGTATATATTCAGTATTTGCAACTATTTTATATAAATATAATACTAGTTTATATTATACAAACACCAAAATTTTTTATACGTAAAATATATATTTGGTATATTAATATTCAAATAAATTTATTTATTTATTTAATCTCAAATAAAACTCAAAAAATTTTATTTAATCTCAAAATTAATGCTCAAGTATTGAACATATTTAATTAACCTCAAATTAATACTCAAATAAACTAAATAGTTTAAATTCAAGTCCAAATTAATACATTACTACTTAAATAATATATATATTTTTAAAATATATTTAAAATTATAAAATTAGATATTCAATCAAATTGATTGAATATTATAATTTTTGAATTGAGTTCAATTTGATATTCAAATTACTTGAGACTAAATAATAATGCCCAAAATTAAAAAGATAATAAAATAAAATAAAATGAATAAATCAAAAAATGAAGAGTGGAGAGAATTCTAAGGATTGAGGCGCCAATATGGGTATAATAATAATAATAATAATAATAAAAAGAGACAGTGAATTGAGTGAAAAAATAAAACGCTGAGTTTCACTCAAACAAATGGATAAATCGAAAGAGATTAAAGTAACAGTGAGAACCTAACTCCTCCACCTATCACCGCTCATGCCAATTCTATCACCTATTGCCAATAAATCAACCCTTCGCCTCCTTTCAAGACTTAATTTACTAAGAAAGTGGAAGTGAAAAAGGAAATTTAGAAGAATGAAGAGGGAGAGAGAAAGTGGAAAAACCAAACCCTTGCAGCATTAATGTAGCGGTATAACATAATTAATATGCACTAATATATTATTTTATATATATTTGCTATATTAATACTCAAATAAATAAATTTATTTATTTAATTGATCTCAAATAAATTTATTTAATCTCAAAATTAATACTCAAGTCTTAAACATATTTATTATTTATGCACAATATATATAGCACTAATATATTATTTGGTATATTAATATTCAAATAAATAAAATTATTTATTTATTTAATCTCAAATAAATTTATTTAATCTTAAAATTAATACTCAAGGCTTAAAAATATTTATTTAATCTCAATTTAATACTCAAATAAACTTATATAAATTAAATTCAAGTTGGAATTAATAAATTACTGCTTAAATAATAATAATAATAGTAAAATAATAATTTCTTTGATGTCCACCAAATATCCAATCCCAATCATGTCAGGAATATTTCCATAAACCTCATTTCTAGTCAAAATTAGACTTCTTAAATTTATAAAATTACAATAATGCCATCAAGATAGCCAATCAAAGTTGGATTTTCAATAAACTCTTGATACGAAAATGAAAAGGTGAATAAACTCTTCATAGAGCATCTATAGCTGTACACACATTAAGAGAAAGAAGAAAATCATGGAAAAGTAAATGAAACAAAAAATGACCCTACAAAAGAAATAACAAAGTCATTAAAATGTATAAACTTAAAACAAATGGTATAAAAGATATTTATAAGGAAATCATGGTCTATACTGTAATTTCCTAAAAAAAAAAATCCATTTTTATTAATTTTGCGGTTTTAAGAAATGATTAATTTTTGCCATTCATGAATATCTTCAACGGTGTTTCTTTTAAATGTAAAAAATATAAATTTTTAAGTCTATCAGACTTTTTAATTAAATAAAAAATTAATAAATAATAATATATAATATAATTAATAAATAGCATGTATAAAATAAATTTTAAAATTTTTCAATTAAATTTAGAATAAATGGTGATACTAATTATCTAGATATAAAAAATCAGATTTATTGCCTATTTTAAATTTAAATAATAAAAAATTTATATACTCCAAACTCTCTGATATAATTTTAAAAAATAATTTTTTATAATAAAAAATTAATAAAAAAATTTTCAAGAATATTTTATTATTTATACTCTTTATATTTAGAAATTAATTAAAATAATTTTTTTTATCTATATTAAAAAATATTCTTTATAATAAAAAATTATCATTGAAGATGGTCCTATTTTCTCATATTTGCCCTTGATAAAGAGTTTGCACCTCTAAGCAGCCAATACGAAGATGTAATAAGAAAAGCAAAAATCCCATTGGTTAAAAACGCCGGGGCGCCAAAACCTGTGACCTAATGCAATCCAATTTTACATTTCAAAAAAATAAAAATAAAAAAATCCAATCCAATTTTCACTAGTAGAGAGAAAGCAGGGGATAAGGAAACTGCGAAAACTGGAGCAACTCAAGTGAATGTGGACACACCAAGAACCACTTTAAACTGTATTTCTTTCAATTTCTACAAGTTCCTACATTATGGCCATAGCTGCCGCTACTTGCTGCTTCTCTGTTCTCACCTCCACCGTTAAATTCCGCTGCTACGCTTCTTCGCAACGCCATCTTTCCACGTCGCACCGATCCATTGGCTCAGTCACTTCTAAAGCTATCAATCACAATAGACGACCGTCAAAACGAGGCTTCTCATCTTCCATTGATAAAGCCAATAGAGATGTAAACCCTAATTGCTTTGTCATTATCATTTTTTAAATTTGAAATTAATTTAATTTAAATTTTTTTTTTGGTGCATTTAGAAAGAAGGCGCGTCGCAGAAGAAGTCGCCGCGGAAATCAAAAAATGAGAGGTACTATTCATATGGCGATGGAGAGATGGGAAAATCTCAGTCAATGGCTTTTAAGTCGTTTGGAAAGCAAAGAAAAGATAGGAAAGAGTTTCAGTTTGATTTGAAGGAGCATCAGGTATGATTCTGACTAATCAATTTTCAATAGAATTGCTTTGCTTATGTATTAACTAATTAATTATAATTTATAAGGTGTTTTTATCCATGTTTGTTTAGGCTGAACCAGGGAATCTTCAGGATGCTGCTTTTCTAAATGCGGTTGTGAAGGTAAATTAGAAACTAATTTTGAGTTTAGTTACTCTGTATAGAGTTTAAATCAATTATCTTAAGTAATCTGACTAGTTTAGAACTTTGTCTTGTACCTTCTTCCACTTCTGCAAGTTAAATTCTGTAAATACTTGATTTGTCTAGGTTTATTGCACTCATACTGCGCCTGATTATTCCCTTCCTTGGCAAAAACAAAGGCAATATACAAGCACTGGAAGGTGAATTTTTAATAATTTTTCTTTATTTAATCTTACACGCCAAATCTTCATAAGGTATTTTAGTTATATTTTTAGGTGTTTCAAAAGAATGTTTGAGTTTGTGTTGGCTCTTTGTCATTTTTATGTTTGATTGCTATTTGACATGTGGCTTACTTCATGCACTATTTGTTTAATTTCATTGTGTTCTATAAACTGATTGATTAATTAGCTTTTATATTTCTTGTGCAGCGCTTTTATGATTGGAGATGGAAAACTTTTGACAAATGCGCATTGTGTTGAATATGATACACAAGTAATCTACTCTCCCAAAACTTATATGAATATAATCAGCACAGATTATCAATATGCTTCTTCATATCATACTTGATTAGTTCCATCTGCCTATGTGTGAGGGTGAAGAGACATTTTATTGGTTGTTCCCTTGAGTCCCAATTTCATCAAGGCCTTATGTCAATTATCTGCATTTTGATCACTTTGTAATAAAAATATATACAAAGATTGGTTATTTTATCTTTTATGGTGCTGAAGGTTAAAGTGAAGAGAAGGGGAGATGATACCAAATATGTGGCTAAGGTATTTCTGCGTTCTCTAAATGTTGCAAGATCTTTAATGAGTTGCGATAGAATGTAGCAATCACATTCTATATTTATGGTTGAGCATCACATTGAAAATATTTATATGCAGTTTAATCCTCAAACCGTAAAGTGGAAGAAGTAATTACAAAAGGATGTGTATGGAGTATGATACACTAAGAGTAGTGCAAATAGATTTTATTGAAATTGGATGAAAATTCAAATATTGATGGGTTGTCTTGTGTCAGTTATTTGATTTTTTTTTGTTAAAAAAAAAAGATCTTTTATAACTAGAAGCAGTGCACAGAGCTTTTTTGGTATGATTCTCACAATAAATTTCTAGGTAGCTGTTGGAATAATTGTGAAATTAACATGGAGTTTCATTGTACTCATATCTGATTGATTTTTTTTTTTTTTGAAATCCACTATATATATTTCAAAGTGTACTATTGGTAGAATTATGCAGGCATCCTGTTCTTCTGGTAATAAAAGGCATAATCCTTTCGTTCTATTAGTGTCGCATATTTTCTCAAAGTTCTCATGCTTATGTACACAAATTCATTGTTAAGCAAAGAAAATGAACTAATGCAATTCAGAGATTATTGGTAAATGTGTACCACAAGCTAGTTGACCGACAATTCCATAAGTCTCAACAGAGGAGGAGTCACATTTTTTCTATTCTCTCTTCATTGATTCGTGGAATTATTGTAAATAATCAAACTTGATCTTGGCATACTTTAAGTTGCAATAGCTATGCGAATGATTCTGTGCTTCATTTATATTTGATAATATTCGTCTTTGAACTCTGGAATATCCTTGTAGTTTTTCATTTGTGTTTTGCATTTCACCCAGGCAAATCTAATAGGAAGATTTGAATTTACTGTTGAAGAGTAAGGATAGCTTACTCAAGCTGCTAAGTTTGAGATGTTTATCTCTATGGGATATTGGTAAGATTTTGCAACTTAATTTCCTATCAGTGATTTAATGTGCAGGTATTAGCTAGAGGTGTTGATTGTGATATAGCTTTACTTTCAGTAGAAAATGAGGAATTCTGGAAAGGATCTGAACCACTCCAACTTGGACGCTTGCCCCGTCTTCAGGTTTAAATTATGTCTTTCATGCTCTGTCATGCCATCATTTTGTGCTACTGCTTAATATTATCATTCTTTTCTTGATTATTAGAATTCAGAGAATTAAATACTTAACATGCATTTCATGATCTTGTGAAGTTAGAAAGGTGAAGCAACATGGATTATTTGATTCTATAAGCTTTACATATCCATTAAAACCAAACAGGCATCTAATATGACATGATGATAGGTATTATGAATTTAGTACCTAATCTAAACCTACATTGAATGCTTTGGGCTGATCAAATCCTGCCCCCCTTACTCATGGAAGGAAAGGAAATGAAAGGAAAACAAGCACATTTCTTGTTGTCATTACGGTGGCTCTTTCAAATAATATACTATGATTTATCACTTGCATTGAGTTTATGTGGTTTTGTAAGTTTTCAAAATGCAAAATGTATAACACATTCATCTGTAGTAATACGAAATTATTCTAATTTATTGGTTGGCTATTCATGTTCTGCTTCCTATGCATATCTTTCTGGAATCAAAAAACCACTCTTTATATTTCTTTATACGTGGCAGGATGCAGTAACTGTTGTGGGATATCCCCTCGGAGGGGACACTATTTCAGTGACAAAGGGAGTTGTATCACGCATAGAGGTTCGATCTATTCCTCAATGAAACCTATGACTGTTATTACAGTCATTACATGTCACTAGTTGTCAATTTGATATCTTCAGCAATTTCTTTGAGTACCATGTTTGAACAGATACAGTGTACCATGTTGTTTACCACATCAGGTTACATCATATGCTCATGGATCATCTGACTTATTGGGTATTCAAATTGATGCAGCAATAAATCCTGGTTAGTAGATATAATCCTTCTGCTAATCTGCATTTTATATATTTGCATTACGGATATTACTTATATTTTGCTGGCTTGCTATGACAATCTTCTCTCTCATAGCTTATTGAGGTTTTATTTTAATATTGATAGCCACTGCTTATACCTCTACATTTTAGGTAATAGTGGTGGTCCTGCATTCAATGACCAAGGGGAGTGCATTGGAGTGGCATTTCAGGTATGTTTTGTAGCATGTTATTGTAGTCAAAGTATCAGTATCTCGTTTGATTGTATTTGTAGGTAAGTCCTGGTTTGAAGAACAAACTGTCTCCAGTTCATACTTCCTGTAATAAATTGCATCATGCTTGGTAGCAAAAGTCTTCATAGTTTAATCAACTGAAATTTCTCCTTATCTTTTGCTGTTACATGCAAAATCTGTTACTGTTTTACCTGCAATTTCCCTTCGTTTATTATCTTTTCATGAGACACTTCTTTTAGGTTTACAGATCTGAAGAAGCTGAGAATATTGGATATGTGATTCCAACAACAGTTGTATCTCATTTTCTGAATGACTATGAGAGGAATGGGAAATACACTGGTGAGATACCCTCATTTCTTGTATGGTGAATTTTGCACATTTCTTTGATGAATATCCTTGCATTTAAAACTCACTGTGTGAATTAGATGTTACAAGTAACAAGGTTCTTGCCAATCTTAAGGACTGAGCATTTAAAAATTTCTTGTTCTGATTTTGATGGACTTAAGAGATGGAACCATTTGTTCTAAAATTCTCCATGTTAATCATCAGTGTTATCCACTTCCCCCTACTTTCTGGATTAATTGTTGTTACTAATTTTTTTTTATTCACTCGGTGGCATTTCATTGTTCCCATTTGGATGCAAACCTAACTTGGAGATCTATATTTCCTGCTTTATGGGATTGCAAAATTGCTCCATAAATTGTTTCCCCACCCAGTGGAAGCCCTACAATAAAACCCCTTTAACTAATAATAAAACAAAATTTCTTAAATAAATACTGATTGGACTCTATTTAATCTTCATCTTCCAGGCTTCCCTTGCCTTGGTGTATTGCTGCAAAAGTTGGAGAATCCAGCATTGCGCGCATGTTTAAAAGTACAGTCTAATGAGGTGTGTCTTTGGCATTTATGATTTATCAAATATCAAACTTATCTGTTGTAACAGCCTACAATAATTTGCTTTGAGGTTACGTGCATTGTTCATTTGATCTGTAATGTCTTTTATGGAGTGTTTTTAGTTGATCCATATTAAAACCTCAAGTTATATTAAACTTTCGTAGGTTGGGGGATGATTAGTTATGGTTGTTCTGTGCGTGGTTTGCTTGTTTGTGGAGTGAAGAATTTGGGAAAGGATGGAGTAGAACGATTGATAGCTATACACAAGATGTATTGGAGTGAGTGAAAGTAGTTGAGGTAGAAGGTGGAGTTATGATGTTGAGGCGGAAGTGAGGAGGAACACAAATTGTGAAATTTGTGATAACTGAATTTGTTGTAAAATTGCATGTTTTCCAATATGAGGGGGATTCACATCTCAAGTTTGACATTTGCAGATTTTCATCAAAATCGGACAAAAATGTATATTGCAACTGACTATGATTATTGGATGTTTATCTGTTTGTACAATCATACAAACAATTCCCTCATGTTCTATACAAGGAACGCAAAAAGAATTGATTTATTATGTGAAATGCATGCAGAGGACTTTCTATTGGAAATAGTGGTAAGAAATTTGCACTTTTTAAGGAGCAGTGAACAGATGTTCAGTGCTTGGGTGGACATGAAAATAGAGAAATCAATTCATAATTAACCTTTGCTTAAGTTTATTTGTGTTTTCTCTCTGTGAAGTATTTTATTTGTCCAAAATTTCATTTGCAGGCTTTATTTGACTTGTATTTCCTTTTATTCCCTCCTACAAATGATATCTCACTTAAGTTTGCAGTATCATTACTTCATTGCTGATAGCATTAATATGCTGAGCAGTTTCCTCATGAGGTTTGGCTCGTGCAGGGTGTGCTGGTACGGCGAGTTGAACCAACTTCTGATGCAAATAATGTCTTAAAGGAGGTAAGATGGTTTTTATAGCATCAAGAACTTGCTCTGGAGTTGCTTATGTACTGGTTTTGTTAAAGTCACCCTGAAGAAACCCTGAACTGTGGTAATAGTGTTTCTCAAGATTATAAACCTATCATATCTTTACATAAATTCAATCTTTTTATTAATGG
Source organism: Reutealis trisperma (assembly GCA_947687605.1). Classification (NCBI taxonomy): domain Eukaryota; kingdom Viridiplantae; phylum Streptophyta; class Magnoliopsida; order Malpighiales; family Euphorbiaceae; genus Reutealis; species Reutealis trisperma. The sequence continues at coordinate 8,193,280 of CANTUT010000033.1, read as the reverse complement.
ATGAAACACAAATAGGCAAGGAATTTCTGTTTTTTCTAATTCATATGAACTAATACATATATATACAGGTTAGTGAATTGGCTACTGGCATGTCGCCTACATTATCATTATGTGAAGTGAAAGTCTAGCATTTAATCTCTTCTTAGGCGAATGGATTTTCTCTCTATTACAATAGTACTTCCTCTTTCATTTTCTTTTAGTCAGAACTTTGATGCTGTTGTTATTTTCAGGGGGACGTGATTGTGAGCTTTGATGATGTTCATGTAGGGTGCGAAGGAACAGTGCCATTCCGATCAAATGAGCGCATTGCTTTCCGTTACCTTATTAGTCAAAAGTAAAGGGCTTTATTCTGTGTGCAAAAAAGATTATTCCAAGCTGCTTCCTTTCTTTTGCTTGATTGCTTTGCTGTTCATTTTATTGTCTGCAAAATTGTTATAATGCAGTTAATCTTGTTACCTTATATACGTTATCTCCTCCAGTGTTGTTATACTTTTGCATGACTTGATTAGAACATCAGAATCCTGATCAACCTATTTCCAATGTTAACTAGAAGGTAATACGTCTTGTTTGTGGCATTGTTGAATGCCATTACAGGAATTGGCTGTACTTCGACCATTAATCCATATTTGCCTTTTTTTTTGTAAAGTGCAATATTGATTGGATATGTGTGGTATATTGGAATCTATGTTGTTATTGTTTCTTTTTCCCAGGATTTATAACCTTGATATGCAAGTTGTGCTAACTATGATATTCAGGCTTGTTATGGACTTACTGTTCCTCACATATAAGGCTGCTTTTACACAGATTTGCTGGTGATGTGGCAGAGCTTGGTATCATCAGAGCAGGCTCTTCCAAGAAGGTTAAAGTAGTTTTGAATCCAAGGGTACATTTGGTATGCCATTAGAAACAACTTAGCCTCTTATGTGATGTATGAGTTATCAGTTTCTTTAATTTTTTTTTATGTTTAGATGCCTACTTATTTCAATTCTAATTTTTTCTCTTCTAGGTTCCCTATCATGTTGATGGAGGTCAGCCTTCTTATTTAATAATTGCTGGTTTGGTGTTCACCCCTCTCTCAGAGCCGTTAATAGAGTATGTGATGCTTCATGGTGCTTTGGCATTGTGCTTGAACCTTTTCATGTGTTGTAAGTAATATGCTATTGCTAATAATATGTTCTTTATTTTTTATTTCACTCCTCTTCTTTCCCAATTACAGTGAGGAGTGTGAAGACTCTATAGGGGTAAGTAGCAAAAAATAGGGGACATTTGAAACTTTTGTTTTCAATTTCTTTTTTCAATAATTTGATTTTTCTATCTTGTGCTCAGTTGAAATTACTAGCAAAAGCACGTTACTCTTTGGCAAGGTTCAAAGGGGAACAAATTGTTATCCTATCGCAGGTAAGCTTGAAATCTCATCTGTATGTAGTTTCTCCCATATACTTGATGCTAGCATCTCTTTTGCTTTGAATGCAGTTGATTTTTTTTATTGATTAGATCTTTCATTAAAGAAGTGTCATATCCTATTGCATAGACTAACTGTTCACCTTAGAAATTTATTTATTTATTTTTATGCTAATTCGTTATATGATTTAAAATCGTTTATTGATGTCATTTTTAATTTTCTATTCTATAGGTCTTAGCAAATGATGTCAACATTGGATATGAGGATATGAGCAATCAGCAGGCAAGTTATCTTTCCATTTCAATGCCTTCAGTTTGTATGCATATATTCAAGGATAAGAATCATTTCAGGTTTTGAAGTTCAATGGCACTCGAATAAAAAATATTCGTCACCTAGGGTACCTTGTCGATTGTAAGTGTACTGCCACTTTTCTGTGTTCTCTGTTATTCTTCCCCTCCCCCCACCAACTTTAGTTATCGAGTTTCTGCATTCTTGATCAGCTTGCAAGGACAGATATTTAGTTTTTGAGTTTGAAGACAATTATCTAGCTGTGTTGGAGAGGGAAGCAGCTAGTGGTGCATCGTCCCACATACTGAGAGATTACGGGATACCATCTGAACGATCTCCTGATCTGTTGGAGCCATATGTGGATTCACTGGAAGATAACCCAGTAATAGAGAAAGATTCACTCGGTGACAGCCCTGTTACAAATCTGGAAATTGGCTTTGAAGGACTCCTGTGGGCATAATTACCAAATCCTGAGATGTGAATTTGATTTCTCTCTCAGCACCCATAGATGGGAACATGGTGACAGGCTGACAGCCTGCTAATTCCTGTATCGATGGCAGTGTCATTCCATTGTTTAGCTTCTGCCGACATCTCAGGGATGTCATCACGGTTTTCCTTTCTTCATTTTTTTTTTAAATTTTAATTTTATTTTATTTGGGTGGTTGGGTTTTTCCCAAATAAAGTTAACCAATCTCCATTTATTGTGTTGGTTAGATAGGGCATAATTGTGTACAGTGGAGCTGCTGCAATCTACCTTAAATTATTTGATGTAATGATTAAATATTTAAATTATTTAATGATTATTTTAACACAAAATAAAGAGCATTAAACAGCATTCAATTTCAAATAAAGTACAAGCTAGCAAATGGGGGTATACATGAACAAAGCGACTCGTCTAAATTTTAAGAACATTGCTTAGAAATGATAAATGAGAACCAATGAGCCTTTGAGTCGTCTACAATTTAGCCGGAGCTAAATTTACAAAATAATAATAATAAATGGGAAACTGAAACTTAAATTGTACAAATAGTTCTTTGTAGCGCAACTTCATAGAAGTGACTTGATATCATCGGCAACGTTTTGTGCATCTGCGTTAGCACCATACAATCCTCTTCTTGAAAATCCAATGCAATATAAGCCATTTTTCCCTTTCCAGTGATTTGGGTAACTTGGTTTTGGAATACCATCCTCATTCAAAAGGTAATCATCTCCCTGCTCAAAACAACAATTAAATTATCAACTTATATGAAATTATGAATACGAATGTAACAAATCATTTGTCTTAATAATAATTGTTGATTTTTTTTTTCTTTTTTCAATTACCTTCAGCCATTTATTTGTTGATCTCTTGAAGCCAGTACAAAAAACGATTGAATTAAACGAGTGTGACTTGCCATTCTCAAACACCGCCTCATTGCCTCTTATACTTTCTAGTGCAGGCAAGACCTGTGTACGCACATAAACAAATTAAAGCTTTCAAATTGATGTGATTAAGAGAAATAAAAACTAAAAAAGTCTTCACATTATTATTAGAGAATCAACTTAATTGAAATTTTAACTTAATAAATGGCAGTCGTTTACTAATTGACTTTTAACAAGTTCAAATTGCTACTTCAAATAACGTAGTCAATAAGTCAATAATATATTACGTTGATAATATACTAAAAACTAAATATTAAATTTGCTAATTTGTTAGAAAATGTTAGCAAAGCCATTGCCAAGTCCGTCAAGAAAGCGAATTAATAAGAGGTGGTTACCAAAACGTACAAAAAAGCCAACAAATTCTTGTAATAATACACACTGGTACTATATTAAAATATAAGCTAATTGAGTTGAACTAATTATTTTTTAATTTTATTACTTACCTGAATCTCTCCAGACTTGATCTTGCCGTAGGTGCCAATGTCAAAGATAGGATACTTGCCGTAAGCAACTTTCATGAAAAAGGGACCCTGTTTTGCTCTAGTCATCCCATACTTGGTCAACTCTCCATATACAAGCTTGCTCAGCAACACCATCAATGAGTCCACCACGCCTAACGGAAAATACTTCAACATAACCATTCCCCAGTACACCATCTCTCTTGATAGAATATGAACCTGCAAGATTCCAAAATTATCCTCCAATTCCATTAGCATAATATAAAATATATGTGAGGGTTGTTATTAAAAAAATAATTTGGAATGTAGAATTTAAATGTTTTCAAATTTTTATTATGAGAGTTTAGTCTCTCTTCTTAATTTAATTTAATAATTTTTATCAAAAATGATAAAAAATCTCATCCTGTGATTGGATGAAGAATAATCTCAACACATCATGGCCTTGAGAATGGCCATGATACAGCAATTATACATAATTACAGCCTAAAATCATGGCCATGATACAGTTGACTAACAATAACAACTATAATACTAAATGAATACTAATTAAACCATTTATAATCAACAAGATCCAAAAAAAATAAAAATACTAATTGAACTTAATTCAAGTGTTTGATTATTTATCTCGTAGGAGTTTCAGGATTGAAATGTGATTACCGGACTACGAACAACAATGGACGTTTTGGCACCATGGTTGGCCAGGTCTAAAGCAATCTCCATTCCAGAATTACCAGACCCAACAACCAAAACATTCTTGTCTTTATAAGCGTTGCCATTTTTGAACTGGGTAGAATGAAGAAAATCACCATTAAAAGTATTCAATCCTTTAATCTGAGGTATGAAAGGATTAGCAGATTCTCCACTTGCCACAACCAAAAACCTGGCAGAGTATTCTTCAATATCACCAGAAATCAAGTTTTTGGCCTTAACAATCCATTTCTTGATATTTTCATTATAGAAGGCTAATTCAACACATCTTTGGTAAAAAGGAGAAATCTTGAAATGGGAAACATAGTGATCTAAGTATTGGGTAAAATCATGTTTGGGGAGATAAGATGGAAAAGAAGAAGGAAAAGGGAAGTGAGGAAGCTGACAGAATTGCTTCTTTAAGTGAAGGTGTACACGATCATATGCATATTTCTTCCAAAGAGAAGCAAAACAATCTTCTCTTTCGAGGAGAATGTGAGGGATTGAATGTAGGCTTAGACATGCTGAAGTTGCTAGACCAGAGGGGCCAGCTCCTATTATGATTGCAATTGGATCTTCCATTTTTCTTTTCGGACTGAATTGGAAGTAAGAGATGAGCCTGTGGAAGATGGCTTTTATGGGATTTTTTTTTTTTTTTTTTTAAAAGAAAGGAGAAAATATTAACTGATCCGACGTAATGTCGGTATTAAGTTTTGGGAAATTTTGTTGACATGTGGGTCTGGTTGTTTCTTTTTTTAATTAAAATAAAAGAAAATAGATTTTTTCAGACCTAATGAAGAAGGAAAGTTACGCCCATTTATATTTGAAGAAACATATAATTTTCTTATTATGGCCATCAAAATTTAGTAGGATTGGGTCTCACAAACTTGGATATAATTCATTGAAAAATAAAGAAGAATAGAATACGTGTCTATTAGCCATATTCTGTATACACACTTCTTATTTAGTGTATATATATATATATATATATAGAGTAAAAATAAGACATATTATATAAAATTACTTAATTAAACACCCCTTATCTTTAATAATCTATGTACATGATATTACTAATTTTATCATTTATAACATTTTATTTTATTTCTTAAAATAACTTTACTTTTAATTAAGCCTCCTTTGTCTTTAATAATTTCCATCACACGGAATTATTAATTCTATTATTTATAACATTTTATTTTATTTTTTAAAATAACTTTACTTTTTATTTTATTTATTAATTTAAAATAGAAATAGCTTAAACAAATTAGATTTGGCTTCCCTCTATTATATGCCCTTCATTTTTCCTTTCTCCCACCGATGTGGGATTTCTCATTTCCAGCAAATTTAATGATTCCAAAACTAATTTTGTAAGAATTCAAAGGACATAATATATTGAAAAGGAAAGTAAAAAAAAAAAAAAACTACGTAAAAATTATTTGGCCAAATTTAAATGGGGACTCACTTACCTAAAAAAAGGAAAGGAAATTAAGTAGGAAAGAATATAAGCCCTTTAACAAATACAGACTTCTTCCCTGAAAAAACATAAATAATTGAAACTTGACCTTAAAGGGGTCTATTGAAAAATGTAATTAAATTGGAAAGGAAGATGATGAAGACCAGAATATCTTAAAATTTTAAATAATCCACCATTGATATTTGAAACAAAATCAAATAAAACAATTTAAATTGGATAGTACAACGCCCTAAACTTTATATACTTTTTTTTTTTTTTATCACCCCTTAGTAAAAACTATTATATCTATCACATTTATGTATATTTAAGAGAATTTTTATCATATTTATATGAGAATTAAAATTTAGAATATTTTTATAATTGAAATTCTATGCCACTAAATTCAAATAAATACGATGCAACTTAAATTTTTAATTGGAGATATTATATTACTTTTGAACCACCTACTATTAAATCAGCTTTATTATTTTTAGGTGTGGATGCATATCTAACATTATTAGCTCATTACTATGCATGTTTCATAATGTCCTTAAATTATGAAGACAGAAATGTTGGTGTTGTTTCTTTTTTCTTACACAACAAGAGGAGGCCCATTCTTTCTTTCTTCTTTTTTCCCCCCCATATTCAATTTCACATTCAAGGAAAAAGGAAGAACTAAAGATATTCTAGGCTGTTATTACATATGATAATAACTTTCCATGAATTATTAGCTAGGCATGTTGCAAGCATAACACAATGTTGGTACCTGAATTGTACCCTATTCACCAAAATTTTCTCAATATGGACAAGACATTCAGGTTAAAAAAAAAAGAAAGTCTACCGTAAGCAATTAAAGTCTATTCAATTATTATATCTGCAAAGCATTCTCTCTCTCTCAGCTGAGTTTGGATTATCAAAGACATGTAAATAAAAAAGAAGCCGTTAAAATGAGTGTTAATATTAAAGATTTCACGAAGAAAATTCTGAAGAGAAGTATAATATTAGAGACTTAGGATTATTTACTTTTGATACATATCTCTATGACTATATATAGAAAGTGAGATATTTTCTTATTGGTTTTCTTATTTTTAGATTTAGACTGACTTGTTATTAAGCAAATATTATGATTTTATATTATTTGTAACGAGAAATTTTTAAGTAGACTAAATTTAACACGTCACTTATAAAATAAATTAATAAAAACATGACACATCAATTAATAATGTCAAATCACTTATAAACTAATCCAATAAAAATAAATCAAATCAATTAATCACATCACTTAATCTATTTAAAAATTTATCATTACAAATAATATAGAATGATAATATTTGCGTTATAATGGATCATTTTAAATCTAAAAATAAATATATAAATATATTTCTCTTCAAGTGACATCACAATCAAGTTGTAGTTAGTATTCAAAGATAATTTTGGAATTTATAAAAATAACATCTTTTAAACTTGATATCTTAAACCTTAAAATATATATATATATATATATATATATATATATATATATATATATATATATATATATATATATATATATATATATATATATATATATATATATATATATATTCGGTCATAATATATACTATAAAAGAAAGTTAATAAATTTAATGGCATGGTTTGCAATCCACCCTAAATTAATTAATTAAATATCTTCTTGATGTGTCTTTGTATAAATATAGACACGTGTACATAATTAAATTAAAGCAATAGCCATTTATATTATAAGTTTTGTTAAAATATTACATAATTACCTTTATTTTATCAGCCACAATTATATCATTTAGAATTATCTATAAAAAATAAATTAAATTTGAATTTTTGTAAACCTAATAATTATTTGCAAGTTTAATTAAGTACTTGTAGGGTTTGTGTTGTGATTATTGTAAAGTTTCACGTTGGCTGGAATTAAGCACTTAGTAATAATTAATTAATATGAGTAGGGTTGTGGTTGGGGGGATTAATTATTGATTTAGATTTGAAAGAGATGGTTGTATTAGTTATTAAAATTTATAGGGTATGTTTTGTAAGATGTAATAAAATGTAATAAAATTAATTTTTATTATAATTTTATATTATAAATTCATTTAATTATGTTATATTATATTTCATTAAAATTTACTAAATACACTCTTAAAATTCTTTTGAGAATTCACCATCACCAAAAATATTTGGAAAATATAAGTGAAAAACACCTCGATCTAAATAACTAAATTGTTCCTCACTCATCCTAAGGTATTGGCCTTATTTTTGATGGACAATTTCCCAATGGATCAAACGGACTGGATTAAGGATCTTACGAAGCAAAACAATTTCTTCGTACACTGAAATTTTACCATCAATTGATCGTGGGTTCATGGGTTGCACAAATTTTTATATATATTTTTTAATTTAATTTATACCATTTTTTAAATATTTTAACACATACAAATTACTATTATTACTATTTTTATTAGATTTAAATATTATCTTATGATAATTTTGAATTTTAATAAATAAAATACATGGGACAAGCTTATTATAAAAAAATATATGGGCCAAATAAAAAAAATATTAAATATTAAATATTCAAGTTGGGTTTTTTTTATTTTTTTTTATTTAAATAATTCAAGTTGGGTCAATATTATAAGTCCATGAACCAAAACTCAAGCAACGTTTGCTTGACTTGAAATTCTCAAGTTCACATTTGTACAGGAATATTCATTTTTATTGACATAATGAATACTAATGAATAATGATATCATTAGATTTTATAAAATAAACAATATACCTCGTCTGACAATAATATTGTCTTTATACTCTATATTAATAAAATAAAATCTTTTTTAATAAAAAATCATTTAAAAAATTTAAAATCATACAAAAAATTATATGATTTTATACGAATTCAATTCATTTGATAAAATTTAATATATTTTTTAATAAAAGTAAAATATAAAAAATAAATTTATTTACTTTTTAGTTATTTCAAATAATAAAATTCAAATTAATCATATTATATTAAAATTTATTTCAAACATATGAATTTTGTTATTAATATAATCAAATTTTATTAATAAAATTATTGAATTTTTTGAAATATTTTTTTCTTAAACAGAGTCCATAAATTATTGCTTTTTTTTTTTTTTTTAAAAATAAAATTAAATGAGGGTAAAATAAATAGCAATATTTGCTGATGTTGGCCCTTAACTCAAATTTTGGTTATAAGTTAAGGCATATGCATGAATGGAAGGGAAAAAAAATTGCTGGTTCCTCTATCAATGCAATGTCATATTCTACGAGTCAAACCATTTGTCAGTTCAATTTCAATGCCACAAGACACAAGGACATTACCTTCAGCCATATAAATATGAGTTGAAACCTCGTATCCTTCCTATCTCCATTTTCTTCGTAAATTAAAGTTTGTATGTGTGACCACTCACCAACACCACACTGCTTTCATAAAATTTCTCATTCTTTAATAACAGCAACGATATTGTCAGAATTAATAATGTTCATATCAAATAAATAAAAAATAATATAGTAACTTTCAGAATCACTAACCCTCATATTTACTTGAATAATATTACTAATATAATATAATTTTTTTTAATTCCATATCAACTTCATTAATTTAATTTATTTCAGCTCTACTCTAAAGTTATCAATTCTGAGGGTCAATCAATCAAATTTCCAAATAAATATATTGTTTGAAGGTTTAAAGTTGATGAAATATGTTTATAAGTAAATTTATAATTCTAGTTCTTCTTAAAAAAATATGATTAACTTTGATAATATTATCTTTCATACTTAAAATTGAATTTCAATTTGAATGAATATACATACCCACTAAACATATAAAATTTAGAGTTTTTATATTTGAATCCTCCCAATCCTTCTAACATCTTATTTGGATTGAAGTTTTTAAGAGTTTGTAAGGTTTTGAAACCTTACACTCTTATTTGGGAAGAATATGCTAATTAAGAAGTAAGATTTTTAGAGTTTTTAAAAATCTTTAAAACTCTTTAAATCTTAACCTAATAAATTGATGAGTTTAGGTTTCTCACAAATTAAAATTTATAACTTAAATATTAAATTCTTCTTTCTAATGCCTTCAAATTAAACAAAATATAATATATTATTTTTTTAAAATTTTTGTTTACCATTTATTTTTTTCAAATAAAGTAAAATTAAAATCTATATCTTATTTTTTAAAATTTGACATCCATTTATTTTATAAAATCTTACGTTACCTTACCATCATTTTTTCCAAACCAAGTGTAAGTGTCACAAATTGAGGTGCAAAGTCTAATCCAAATTGATAATCAACTGGATATAGAAGTTGTTGAAGAAAAAATAGAAAGATGAAATGCGTTCTAATGGATAGAGGTCTTTCCCTCTTTCTAGTTAGGGCGGTAGATCTGGATGATGATTGTAGTTCCAATTAGATCTTGACAATGTGCAAAGTCGTAGATATGAGGTGCACCACATTTTGCCTTTGTCTCTCTTTAACGAAAGAGTACTGCTTTGCCCCAAAAAAAAAAAAAACTTGATCACGTCGAAAACGGCACATAGCTCAGCTTGCACAGAGGTACAAGAACCCGCATTGAAGGCAAAACCAATGATCCAATTGCCATGCCAGCCTCGGATCACTCCACCTGCACTAGCCTCACCTGAATGATGCTTTAGAGCACCATCAGAATTAATTTTACACGTGGCAATCTCTAAGGAAGAGTTAACTATGCTTTGCACGTGGCTATTAATAATTACATATATATTTTTATTGTTAATTTTTCTGGCAAAAAAAAATTTTATTGTTAATTTCGTTTTATTTTTTATAATTTTTTTTATTTTTTATAATTTGCGTTAATTATTTTAAACCTCTTAAATTTCATATTGATATAAAAAAAAAAAATTTATATTCTTCATATTATAAAATATCACATTCTAATTTCTAATATAAATTTCATGAATGTGTGCAACCTTTAAATGTAAATTACATCTGGTGCTTGGAATGTGTAGATTTTTGTTTTCATCCTATTTATTTATTTTAATCCAATGAGTTACATAATTTCAAAAGATAATTTTTATTATTTTTTGTTGCCCATTCAATATAATTATTACTCAAATGTGATACATATTATGACAAAAACATATGCCAGTTAGCACTAATTAGAGCTGCACAAAAATTAACTATAAGTTGATTAAATTAACTTAATTCAGTTCAATCTAAACCAAAAATCATGGATTAGGTTATTCTATGGTTGATTATGATTTTAAAATTTTTATAAATTGAGTTTTTAATTTAAAAAATAAAAGTTCAGCTAAACTGAATTGAACTAATGGTATAGTAAAATTATATCTTTTTTTAGATATGTACTTTATTAATATGCAAATTATACTTTAAATTTTCTAGAAATTAAAAATATCTGCTAAATATATTTTGGAGATTTTTATACTATTATTTTGATCTTTACTAACTTCTTGGGTTATTTCATTTTAATTTTATTACTGTTATAATATAGAATTTAAAGTACACAACTTAGAAATTGCATTTTTTATAGTATTAGTAAAGTTGATTATTATATGATAATATTGTTTTATTTTAATATTTGTTATATTTTTATGATCACTTCAATTTTTTATTTATTATTTTTATCAAACCAACCAAATTCAAATAGTTTTTAGTTTGGATTTTTTTAATATTATTTAATTTGATTAAGAGTTGCAATTTTTAAAATTGAGTTTATTAGTTTAATTAAAAATATTTACTTTAAATCAATCAAATTGAACAATGAATACTCTTAGCACTAATCCAGTCCATGTTATGCCTGCAATAAATCAAGAATTGGTGAATTACATTTTTTTCCTAATTAGATTAAGTTATTTTACACGTCAACAAATAAAAAGAAAGCTTTTGTATGTTATAAATAAAATGGAAAAAAATATGAACGAAGAATATAGAGAAGAGAATAGTTTTTCTAGTTATTCCATTCAATAGTATTAGACCCTTTATATAGAGTATAGAAGAGAAAAAAATAGGAAGCTTTTGCAATAAGGAAAATACAAGAAATAAGAAGTTTTTCTAATAAGGAAAATACAATCAATACTAATATGAAAAGTAGAATATTCATGTATATGGAAATACATCAATCAAATCTTATAATATATCATAACACTCCCCCTTGATGTCTTTTACAAAGAATATGCCTCATTAAAACTTTACTAAGAAAAAAATCTGTGGGAAAAAAAATTCTTAGTGAAAGAAAAAGAATACGTTATTCTTGTAGGAATTTGCGTTATAACACTGTCTCGTTAAAAACCTTGCTAAGAAAACCCAATAGGACAAAACCTAGGCTAAGAGAAAAAGAGTACAGTGTACTAAAATCTCCCCCTCATTAAAATATGATTTCTATCAAATATCTCTTAATTGGCACATGTAATTTTGTTGACTAACTTTTCAAATATGGTTATAGGGAGTGCTTTTGTAAACAAATCTGTCAAGTTGTCAAACCGCATACTTAATAATATTTAAGTAATATCCACATATAATAATCTATTTATAGTACTCTCTTAAGATATTACTTGCGCTATGAATATGTCTTGTTAAGAACCTTGCTAGAAAACCTAGTGGGAAAAAACATAGGTAAGGAAAAGAATACATTTTATGCGCTATTTTATCATTGCACATATTTTCTCATTAAAACCTTTGTCCAAAAAAACCCTATGGAATAAAAACTTGACTAAGAAAAAAAAGTACAATTATATACTAATTCGCTCCCCTTTATGATGACAGATTTTAACACGGCATATACTAATTGATGAAACAATGCCGTTTAAATACCACATTAGATAAAAACTTAGTACATAAGTCTGTTAAATTGTCACTCAAGCGAATTTGGTGGATATATCTTCTGGAGCTTATGTATATACAAGAATTTGGGTGAACTTTATGTTTACTTCGTTATCCTTAATATAACTACTTTTAATTTGTGCAATACAAATTGCATTATTCTCGAAATATAATGGGAGTATTTTTTAGCGAGGTACTTTAGGACCATAAAACCTTTATAAAAATGCAGTACCACCATTAATGAATACATAACTAGTCTAAAATTTACCATCATGGAGACTAAGCAAATAACCAATATTCGTATGTAGACCAATTTCAAATATGAATTATAATATTAATAATACATTGAACATAACATTTTACACTACTCTAATATCTCTTTGTAGGTGCAGAGTTATACCTAACTAGGAATTTTTCTTGCAAATTGTCACGACCCACCTTTTGAGCCGCGATGGTCCTAGGGCATGGGTAGCCATAAGGGCACCAAAACCCGTAGAACCCATTCCACTCACAATCAATTAACATTCATTACATTGAACCATATCCCAAGACCGTAGCCTAATCACATTTACTTAATACCCATTACTTGCTATCATTTCCACTTATAATATCATTTACACATATAACTTGTAAAACCTTTAAAGTTTCCTTTCATGTCATTAACTCAACGTTCAATAGTTCATTTATAATCACAATAACAGTTATGATACGAATCATATTATACAAACATCCTTTAACATATTAATGCTAACCCATTAATAACCATTCATGTTACATATGGACCTTATAACTTTCAATAACCATGGAGCTCTACTTACAACACCGAAACTTATCAAAACAGTTTCCAAGCGAAGGATGGGCTTGGGACTTTTACTTTGCTAACTCATTGACTGTACCTGAAAAGTTTAAACCACTAAAATATGAGACAGAGCTCAGTGAGTACATAATAAAACTGTATAAAGTAAGCAAGTGATAGGTGGTTTAGTGATAATTTCTTATAGCAATGAAGTGAAACGAATCAAGAATCATTCTTATGGAATAGTTTTCCATATACAGTAATTATTGCATTTTTAGCAGAATATTTCCTTTATGGAAACGGTGTGTTTCCCACATTATCATTATCACTTGAGTGGCGGCTTACGCCTTGCTCACTCCCATTTCAGTCACACGTACAACTGATCGGGTCGCACGTACTGGGGGCCATAAACCCTTCCCAGCTAGGGTTCGGATACTCTTTACCCTATCCGAAAGTTCATTACCATTGTGCACAATGTCTGATGTATTGCCCCACATCAGAGGGGTATTCTGCTTGCCACGATATCATTAAAACATTTTTCCTTTCCATCCATGAAATACTTCAATGGATAATATATCAATAAATAATCAAAATTCCCATCATTAATCATATTAGGAAATGAAGCAATAAGGCTCATTTGGCCAAGTGCCATAAGGGATATTTAATTCAATAATTGGTAAAACATATCATGTATGCCAAAGAATTGCACTGCATTTTAATTAGGAAAGTGATCCAACATTTAGGCTTATACTTAAAGCATAAGAAATGTAATATTATAATGGATAATATATAATATCAATTGGGTTCTCATTATTAATCATATTATAAGATCAAACAATATAGACTCATTTGGCCAAGTGCCATAAAGAAATGTTTGGTTCACTTTGGCTCAATAATCAAGGAAGTATTATATCAACGGTTTAATATTCAATAAGCAGATTAAGCTTATCAAGAAATCAAGATTGTGGAATATCAATGAGCCATTCAACTTTTCAAGGCATAGAAACAATTCAACCATTAAGGTTGGAACAATAAAGGTTCAAGTATATGAAACAAGGCATATTATATTATTAAGTACTCACCGTGGACTCCTTTGCTCCTATGTACATTTGACTCTGATACGATTAGTGCTTCTCGCACTTTACCCAATATCCTTGTCCTTGTTATTAGACTCTACACATGCATTTCAATCATATATTAATCACTTCATCATTTATCACATTACTTAACTTAGCATAAGTCATTAACATTTCTATCTTATTCACAACTTAGCATTCTAAAATTAAGATATTCTAAACTTATACTTACTACTAAACTTAACATTTCTCTAATTATTTTCCAATAACTCACTTAAAAGAATGATTCTCCTTTCTTTCAATTTTTACATTTCAATCTTCATACTATTCAAGTAAAATCGATTAAGCAATTTCCATAAGTTCAAATTATCCACAATATCACAATCAAATGGTCCAACCCGGACCTTTAATATACTAATCCCATCCGCCCATTTTATTCCTTATTATCAAGCTAATGATCACTAATTCAATTCAATCAATACAATATCCACATCTCACTTCATTCTTCCAAATAATTCAATTCAATCAAATCAATTCAAATCTCAATATTTCACTTCAATCTTTCCATTTAATCACCAATAATACTCCATAATCATATAAATAACAATTAATTCAATTCATTTATCTCATTTAATCACTTAATTCCATTAAACTATCTACCTAAATTCTTACAAATAAAATCATAATTCACTATCTATACAAAATTGGAAATCGAGATTTATACCATATGGCTCGGTTTAATGAGCCAGAGCTTCTGTCCGAATTTGTCGATTTCAGAGGTCGCTGGAATTCGGTCGCCGGAAAATTCCAACGACGACCAAATCACGATCCGAGGATATCATCAGTTAGCTTGTGATGTGAGGAGTCCGAATATAACTTTCGTTTACTGTAGTCCGCTGGAAAACAGGTAGAAACGACGTCGGTAATCGTTGATGTCGCCGGATTCCGATCAATAAAAAGATTAACTAAAATTAGCAAACAATATACCAAATCGAAGCTGGAATCACAAGGGATTCAACCATACCAATTTTATTAAAAACGGAGATCAGAAAGTCATCGGAAAATGGCCTAGAAGTTTCGGCCGGCGAAACTTTGGAGGGAGCGTGCGCCGCCGTCCGGTGGCTGCAGGCGACGGGCCTCTACCGATCGACGGGGCGGCGGGCGTCCTTCCTCCTGGTGAGGCGCGTGTCGGTCGGCGGTGGCCGGAGGGCGGCGTTCTGGTGTGTAGTCCCTTGCGCCTCTCTCTCTCTCTCTCTCTCTCTCTCTCTCTGCCCTCTGCCCGTTCCTCTGTTTCTATTTCTTTCCCCAGTTCTATTTTTCTACTGCCCACTTTTGGGCTGCCGACTTTGGTTTCTTTTTTTTTTTTTTTTTTTAAATATACTAACTTTAATTATAATAACAATAATAATAATAATATTTATCATATAAATTCTAAAACAATAATTTTAACCAAAATATTAATTTTATTAATTTCATCATATTATCCATTAACTTTAATATAAAAATTATAATATATAACTTCAAATATTAATTACAAAATTTTCTATATTTTATAATAAAATTCCAATTTCTTTAATTTAAAATTTTATCAATTTAGTAAATAATAACTCAATAATTCATTTAATAAAATATTCTCTTAAAAATATTAACATAATAATATAATAAACCAATACCCTTTCAAATATCAATTTTAAATTTGAAATAATTTTCTACTATTTTAAATACTCATATAACAATATTTATAAATCATATGTCAAATATCAATATAAGTTTAGCTTATTAATATCAATATAATAATAATAAAAATATCAATATCAATATCACTATTCAAATGGAAGTTTATAACTTTAGATAATTTTGAATATCAATATAAATATAACAATAAAGGAAAATATTTTCATATAAAATTATTATTTTAAAACGTTTATATTCAAATCATTTGAATATTGAAAATATTCATTTTTTTTTTTGCTTGGCCACGCATTCTGATGTTAAATGGGTATCTTCACTCGTATACTGTGCATATGTCCTATATCGGGTTGGGATATTACATTCTTCCCCCCTTTATGAAATTCGTCCCCGAATTTCAATACACTTCATATAGGAAGTTACAACAACATCAGCAGATACTATCACTCCCGATACCTTATTGTTGTACATGAGACTATTCGTGTACACGAATTTATCAAAATTGATTACATCCTTCACTCATTGTCATGTCATTCATTTAGAATTTATCTCTTTTGATACTCTTATAATTCTTAAGACCTTACACAACACTGTATATAGACGCCGTAATATCATTGCTACTGTTAAGAGGCCTCGGGTATTACACAAATGCAATATCAGGCCTGATGCAATTTGCAAGATACAAGAGTGCCCTATATCACTTATATATGGTACTTCAAAACCATAGCTCTTTATTATCTTCTTTAGGTCTAAAAGAGTCTCTCTTCACTTCTAGTGAGCGGACCATTTATTAGTGTGCTTGAGGGAGAAGATTTATCAATGCAAAAATTGCTTAAATATCTTTTCCACATAAGTATACTGGTGTATTAGGACTTCTTAATAATCGGTCTATAGGCCGATACAAAATTTCATTTCCTTTAAATTTTTCATCTCAAATTCACTTTTCAAATAGGTACATAATTATTTGAGTTCATTAGGAGTCACATTGATATTTAAATCAACTTATCATATACCATTTTATGGTCTTTTATGAATACAAATGGATATAGTGTATTATTCACATATCTTTATTTCAATAAGAATTTACTTAAACAATCATACCATATGTCCATATAGCTTTAATCTATACATAGATTTTTGCAATTTGATGAAATATATGTCATATGTTCAATGTGTATTTATTTATGATATACTTAGTCCTTCTGGGACTCTTATTATTTTCATAAGGCGTACAATAAGTCTTTCATTAACTGTCATATTAATTAAGTATTGGAACATGATCATTTCCATAATAAGATAATTATTTTTCTCATAGTCAATGATAGAACGAGTCTAGCTCTATTTTAATTGCCTCATTCCATGATGATCAATCATGTTTATGCTAATATTTAGTTATACTTATAGATTCTGAATCCATATTTTCTCTTGTAACAACAAGAGCTACTGTTGAGGCAAATTTATCGTCGACGATAATTAAATTTCTATCAACTATTTCTTATATCGCAAAAATAATTGAGATCTCATAGTTTTCATTTATATGATCATCAACTCCAGAAGCTATATCTGAATGATCTAATTGTTCCGTTGTTTCAGTCTATGTCTCATAATTGGCTATAGCTCTTTGACTGAGATCTTTCTCTTCAGGAGATTTTATGAGTGACGCTGCTTTTATTTTTCATGGATTTTTGTCTTTAGTTTCAATTTACTATCCACGCTTCTGGCGTATAGTGAGATTGATTGATTTTCTATTTGCAATTGAAATCACAACCCTTGCTAGAGTATTAGCAGTTGTAATATGAGACTTTGTCACTCTTTTAACATCTATAAATGTATTTGGCAGTTAAGTTGTAATTTGTTGCAACTGTATTATTTTGTGAACTTATGGTTCACTCTAACTTGTACATGGACCAAAATTATTTAAAGGGTTTTCCTTTCAATAAATTTATCAGCATTCTTTAGCACTGCAAGTGTTTTTCCTCCCCTTAATGTCGAGAAATATGCCTCATCAAAATAAATTCTTAGTCTCTTTTGTGGACCCATTATCGCACATTGAGATAGTGATATTAATATATTCATGGCACAAAAAAAAATTTATGGTTCATATCCTTATACAAGTTTCAAGAGAGAGTATATATGATATACATAATGGCATTCATGCCAAACTTTCAAGATTTAATTATTGAACTATAAGTTCAATACTTGAATTGCAGGTTCAATGCAATATATTATGCATGTATACTAGGGATAAAACAGTAATGAAATAATTCATTATAATACACAACTTATAAAATTCTTATAAATTACTCATTCAAGGAGTTTACACAAAATCATCAATATTGAATTGAGTTGTGTCCTCTATATGAGCGGTTTCTCTTTCAGAATCTCATGATCTACCAAATGATTTATAGCATTCACTTCAGGGAATACAGTTGTACTAGTGGACATTATTTGATGATTTCTCGTTAGCAATTATTCTTTCAGAATTCTCATCATCTACCAAATGATTTATAGCATTCATTTCAGGGAATGCAGTTGTACTAGTGGGCATTGTTTGATGATTTCTTATTAACAATTATTCTTTGCAACCACTAGAAAAATAATATTTGTAAATTTTCACTTTTTATACTGCTACTACAAGAGTATGTAACTTTATTACCGTATAATTTCAGCTATGAAATAATTTTAAATATGGTTGAATTATATTCTCAAATAGACTTCAAGTCTTGTAGGTGTAGATTTAGCCAATCATACTGAGCTTATGGTAGTACCACATATTTCAAATGATTATATGTATCTTTAAAACTCTTATAGAAAATAATAAAAATCATTAATAGTGAGATATTCAACCTTTAAATTCTCATTTAAATGAGGTTTAAGTAGATAATAACTTTTGCTTTTGCTAGCATCTAAATGCATTTCATTATCAATAACTCACGTCAAAAATTATTCCCATTAAATTCAAGAGCATATAAAAATTATCAACCAAATTTTAATTCACTATACTTCACTTTATTTAAATAACTTAATTTGCATATATTTAAAATATATTTAAATAGACCAATCAAAAAATAAATTAATATTAATTTTAACAAATATTAAATTCATAATTTATCCTACCAAGGAAAGGTAAGCACTAATTATGTTTCTCTATACCAACATAAATCCAACAATATATGCAATCCGGAAATAAATTCATCAATTTACAAATTAACAAAATCATGTCACTTATATAATTTATATTTATCTCATCTCATATTTAAATTTTTAATTGCTTTCACATCTAATGCATATTGACATAAGTAAATTCAAAACATATATAACACACACAACTTTCTTATAGGCTATTCAACTAACATATATATATATATATATATATATATATATGAGACGTGAATTGTCCATAAAATAAATTTTGAGTTGAGATGCTAAGACAGAAAGATATGTAATAATATATATACTAGTAGAATTGATTTCAATTTAATGAATCAAGTAAACTTATTAATATGAATGCAAAATTACCCTTTCCCCACAAAGTAAGTCAATCAATCAATAAATGAATAATTTAGGGTTGGATTTTATGCAAAAAAAAAATTATAAGCCATGACTTTAAAACTATACATAAAATGTGTTGTTATAATTGATAACCAATTAAAAGTTACAATTTGGTTGGTTAATCAAATAAGCCATACCCATCATTCCAATACATATAAACAACAATGAAACACCAAAATAGAAAAATCAAAGCAAAAGGGTTTACCTTAATATTATGGCCATACACAGGTACTTTATTGATATCCAATTTATTCAATGGGTGTAGTTTAAATCAAATTTACTAGTTATTCAGGAACATAAAATATCAATTTTTCAGGGATGTCTATTTTATTTATTTCAATATCCGAATGAGTGACACCAGTATAAATAATTATTACTCATGATGTCAAGGGTCATCAATTAATATTGTCTAATATAAAATCATAATAAAATCAGTCTTTTAAAGACTTGTATACAATGCATTTAATTTTTCAGAAACATTTAATGATTCTTTAATGAATTTATATTTGTTTATTTTGATTAGTTTTTCAGGAACTATATAGAATATTAGTTTTTCAAGAACTGTAGAGAATATCAGTTTTTCAGCAATTGTAGAGAATACTAGTTTTTAAGGAACTATAATTATTATTAGTTCTTCAGGAACTCATAGTTTAGTTATTTATTTAATTAATTTTTCAGAAATTATAAATAATACTAGTTTTCAGGAACTAGAATTTAAAATATAATACTAGTTTTTCAGGAACTTATAACTTAATTATTTATTTAATTAGCTTTAAAAACTATAAATAATACTAGTTCTTCAGGAACTATTATTTAAAATATAATGCTAGTTCTTCAAGAACTATAATTTAATTGATTAATCATTAAATAGTATATCAAATCTTTATAAATCTAAAAAAATAATTTGAGATAAATGATTGTAAGAGAGAAGAAAAAAAATGATTTCTTCAAATTAATTAGCCCAATATGTTCAAATGATTTCTCAAAAAAAAAAAACGATTTAGTTTTTTTTTCTTAAAAAAAATGTATTTGATACATAAATATTAATAATAATAGTAATTAATTAGACAATAATTGTTTCCCATAAATCTTTTATTTTTTCAAATTTTTCGCCTTAGCTGGGTTGTAGCAAACCACAAGCTATCCAAAATTATGAACAATATTATAGAACGATTCATGCTAATAACGTGTTATAAATAAAATAGAAAAGAATATGAACAAAGAATATAGAAAAGAGAATAGTTTTTCTAGTTATTTCATTCAATAGTATTAGACCCTTTATATAGAGTACAGAAGAGAAAGAAATAGAAAGTTTTTCTAATAAGGAAAATACAAGAAATAGAAAATTTTTCTAATAAGAAAAATACAATCAATATTAATATGGAAACTAGAATATTCATGTATATGGAAAGATATCAATCAAATCTTATAATGTATCATAACATTGTATAAATTGGTAAATAGTACTAAAAATCACTAAATTTTAGTGTGTTAGTACTAAAAGAAATTTTTTTTACCAAAAAATACTTAAAGTTTCCAAATCTTTTCACATGAAAATCATTGGCTAAAATTCAGGTATAAGAGACTAATATGGCATTCCATATAACCATTCATCATGCTAGATAGGTTCCATGTCTATAATTTTTGCCACATCACTATGGCCTCACTTCTTTTAAAATTTTAACTAATTTTTTTAGATAGCTTCTATTAAATAAATAAATAATAAAAATAAAATAAAATTTTATGCCTAAACACATCAAATCAAACCCTTAATTGCAAGTTCTGATCTTGGAATCAAACAATGCAATTGTTGAGAACCCCTAAACAAGCCATCACTGTTTTCCTCACTCTCATTTCACCCCTCTCTATCCTTCACCATTTATAGCTCTCCTCTGACTCGCATTTCTCTGTCGCAATTATCAATCCCCTCTCTCTCACTCAGTCCAAAACACTAGCATAGATTCTCACCGATTTTCTCTTACACCCATCTATATCTTCTTTACTCTCACTCATTCTCACTCGGCAACACAAACCCCATTCTCCTTCTCGCTCACCCACCATCACCAATTCACACAATGAAAAGGACTGGAAAGAAATTGAATGAGAAATTATCACGGCTTAAACTCCTCCTCCTCGTCATCTAGCTTGCCATCGTCTTCACCGCTGCTATCATCATCATCATCAACAACAACATCATTAGTATTATTAAGTAATTTAAGAGGTCTCTAGCACTGTTCAAGTCTTTTTTTTAACCCAAACCCGATCCTTTTCTTCCTTCTTCCTGTGCTCCAAATCAACAAGAGGAGAGTGAGGATGACAATACTGTATTCGAAGAACTTGACACCCTGATTTCCATGCTTGATAAATTCAAAATTAGACGAAAAATCAGGGCTAATATGCTCCTTTTTTCTTTTTATTTTTTATATAAATCAAAACCCTAGAAATTAATTTCCTCTAATATTTTCTCGTGCTTTGGCAATGGATTTTGTTTAAAAACTATTAGTGATATGAAATTGATGTTTGTAGCATTTAGGCTTAAAGATTATGGAAGGGTTGATGTAAATATCAAGGTTGATATTGGTTTTTATTGTGATTATGAAGCTGAACTTTATATGAAAATGGAAAAAACAGTAGGGGATGTAAGTTTTTTGTCTTAGGGTCCTAGATTAAAAGGTTATGGCAAACTTAGTGGTGATTCTAATCCTAATAATAAAAATGTTAATATTGGAGAAAATGTAGATAACAATGTTGGTTTCTAGTGATTTTTTAGGTGGAGAATGAAAGGTTAAATGATGGTAAAGAGAATGAAGGGATGGTAAAAAAGACCATAAGATTTTGGATTTGGAAAAGCAATGAGGGCAATATGGGTATTACCTAATAATTTATTTTTTTAATTTTTAACAAAATTTAAAAAATTAAAAAGTAAAACTCATTTTCATGTGTCATACCAACGTGGCACTTTTTACCAACTGGCATGCTAACTTAGTAGTTCTATTTGATATAACATGCCACATTAGTTTTAAGTATAAATTCTCATTAATGATTTTCACGTGAAAAAATTTAAAAATTTAGAAACTTTTCAGTAATTTTCTTTTTAATGATTACATTAAAAAACACTAAAGTTTGGTAACGTTTAATGTTATTTACCCTAAATAAAAGGTTCTGATAAAAAGTCCAAAAGCACATTATTGTGTATTGACCTGTCGACACTAAAGTTTAAACATGGTCACGACCCTCACTTTACCCATTTTTCTCCTTATCCCCGCTGCTATTAACTTCTCATAACGTACAACAAAAATTTCAAACCTTTCCAAAATAATAATAATGACAATTATATTTTAAAATTTTCAAAATAAATTATTTTGTTCAAGTTTTTAAAATTTAGTTACAATTATACAAGTATTGATCAATATTACACCCATATACCAGTTAATTTTTCTAATTGTTCATTATTGAACTTAATTACTCTTTTCATTTTAAAATATCCACCATTTAAAAAAAATTATTTCAATTTATCTGTCATTTTAAAATTTCAAAAAAATATTTAATTTTTTTAACTTTACCTTTTATTTATTCATTTATTAAAAATTTATATTAATTATTTTTATTTCTCTATTAAAAAAAAAAGATGATATTTTAATATTTTTATTTTAAAATTATGATTATTTAATAATTTTTTTAATTTATATACTGAAATCTTATTAATTGGTTAATATTTAGAAATGGATGTAGTATATCATAATTTTCTGTTGACTTTAGTTGCAATTAAATGTATTTGATCCAATTTTATGTACTTTATACTGGGTATATCGAATTTTTTTTTTCTTGCTTTAGTCACTTGAAAGTAAACCTATTTGTAGATCAAATTATGATTCATAATTAATGAAGAAAATTTCAAAAATAACCTAAATACAGTAGCAAATAACATTTACTCTGTGTAAAATATTTTATTTCAAAAATGTCCTTCTTAACTAGAAAAATTTCTTTTATATGGTAAAATGAAGACTGGCGCCAAAGTTAACTTAGAATAGCTTGTGATTTGCATGCTGCCAGTTTTTTTTTTTTTTTTTTGGCTATTTTAGCGTACTTGCTTAAGTGGACATTTGACTTTTTTTTTTTTTTTTTTGCTTTAATAATATGTGCTACTGATTTTAAAATTGTGTATGGTTAAGCTAATTATATTAAAATTTATGTTAATTGGACTAAGATAGAATTTTATGAAAATTTTAATTCTTTTTTAATTTATATTTTTAAAAATATTTTAACATACGTAAATTTTAATCATTATTTTATTAACTTTAAATCTTATCTTAGTATAATTTTTAATATTAATATAAATAAAATATATGCTTAGTGGGTGCTACTCTACTATCTTTGCATTGCACAGGAGCTAAAAGATAGTGGAATAAATTTAGCAATCAAAAGAAAAGAAACTACTGTAAAAATAAAAATAAATAAATAAAAAACTCAAGTGCATCTCATTATGTAAAAAATTAAAGAATTTAAGTTAAGGTACTCATTCCCCAACAATAAAATCTTTTAGGGTATTTGTTATCTATCTCTTAGCTAGTATTTTTAAGAGTACAACTCGAGTTTAATCTTAAAATTAATTGGAGTTATCTATATGAATTATCTGTTTTCATTCTGAACGATTTCAAACAATTTTTCTTCGAATAGTTGTAGTACCTCTAGGTTAAATTGTACTTCTGTTTTTATGTTAGTTTAGATTAATACCTTCTTTTCTTCCTCTGCTCTATCTTAGACTTTTCTTATGAGGACTTCTTAATTTTTGGCCAAATTTCAAAAATAATCTAAAAAAATAAGCTAACAATAAATAATACACATATACTAAAATTTGGTATATGTTAAATATATGTTTAGTATTTGCAACTACTTGAATATATACAAATTGCAAATTTCAAAAAATTAAAAAACATAAAAGTAATAGTAAATGGTATACATATATGAAAATATACTATACGTTAAGTATATATTTGGTATTTGTAACTACTTTATATACATGAAGATTACAAATTTGAAAATTAAAAACATAAAATAACAGTAAATAATATACATATACTAAAATTAATTTGGTATAGTTAAGTATAGGTTTAGTTTCTGCAACTACATTGATATTTAAAAGTTATAAATTTCAAAAAATTAAAAAGATATATAAACTAACAATAAATGATATACGTATACCAAAATTTAATATACACTAAGTATATATATGGTTTTTGCAATATCGTATACATATACCAAAATTTGGTATATATTAAGTATATGTTTGGTATTTGCAACTACTTGAATATATACAAATTGTAAATTTAAAAAAATTAAACAAGTAAAATAACAATAAATTGTATATATATACCAAAATTTGGTATATGTTGAATATAGATTTGGTATCTACAGCTACGTTGATGTATTCAAATTACAAATTTCAAAAAATTAAAAAGATATATAAACTAATAACAAATGGCATACATATGCCAAAATCTGGTACACTTAATGTATATATTTGGTATACACAACTACTTTAATATATACAAGTTGCAAATTTCAAAAATTAAAAAGATAAATATAATAATAAATGATACGTATGCGAAAATATAGTTTACGTTAAATAAATGTTTAGTATCATGAACTATATATATATATATATATATATATATATATATATATATATTACTATTTGCTAAAATAATTTATCGTTGAAATTCGTGTTAATATGTAATATAATTGCTCCCTAATTTATTAATTAATATTTAAATATTTCAGCCATATGTATCAAAATAGTGGGGGCTTTTCTTAATAAAATTACTTACTATTGATTATTTTGGAAAGATAATTTATGTTTTAAAATTTTAAAAAGTGGTGTGAATCATTAGCCTTTTACATAGTATAAGTTCAAAAAATCAAATCTAAAATTCATTTGATATAAAAATAAATTTCATTGAAATTTTCAATTTTAAATTACATTTTTATAAATATATAATTTTAGTAATTTATATTTAAAATTTATTAATTGGAATAATATATGCTTTTATTAAATTTAAATAATAATTTAATCCAAACAACTAAAATAAAAAGAATAAAGATTAAATGTTATTTTATTGAAAAGATAAGGAATTAAAAAGTTAATTTGCTTATAAGATGAGAGTGCTAAAAAGTACTGTAAGAGTTAAAGAGTATTTTAAAAAATAATAATTATTTATTTCAATTTTAAAAAAAGAAATATGCAATTTAATTCAATTTAACCTTTTTTTTTTTTTAAAAAAAGGTGTATTTTAACCCTTTTGCAAATAAAAGATGCAATGCAAATTAGGTTAAGATGTTAAATAAATATGGAAATTAGAGGTCTAGCTTACAATTGCACACTAGAAAATGCTCCAGTTTTTTAGGGTAAATAGCCATTAGCCATTAGCCTATAATATAGAAAAAGGCCATAATGCAAAAGAGAGAAGAAAAAAAGCACTGAGAAGTAAGAAACATTAAAAAAAGATTACAAATGAATAGGCATCATATAAATGTCATTTGAGGACCCTAAAATTGTATATATATATAAAAAAAAAAAAAAAAAAAAAGACGCAGTGCAAATGAAAGAAATAAAGAAAAAAACATGTACAGTGTAATTTCCTCTTTAAAAATTGAATATCTTTTAAATTCAGATCCTCCACATGAATAAGTCTACTTTAAAAGCCAGTTGCAAGTAGGTCTTTAATTAACACTTCAATCATGAGCAAAACTGCTGCTTTCACTTCTGATTTCTGTATCATTTATTATTAGACCATTGATAAAACTCTAATATCAGCCTTTAAAAATGGGAACAGAAACATAGGTGAATGTCAGTGTCCTGAGTCGAAGAAAGTAATTCAGAGTTCTAGAAATAGAAATAACCTTTCGTTATCATGTAGATAAATAAATAAATACATAAAGCATTTTTTAGCAAAGCCTAAATAAACCAGACCTACTAACTGTGTTTGATTCCCATAATTTTGGGGGTCACAGTCACTAGAGAAAATTTGAATCCACAGTAAATCACGGACTAACATGCAACAGAAACGAATAAAGTAATAATTAGCAGCCATTGTTTGTTAAATGAGCTAGGAATTTTCTTCTAAACAATGGAATTTCACGGACCAGAAAAGGATAAAAGGCATAAAAACCACCATGTGACCCTGTTTACAATTTGTATATAAATCTTGTCCCCTAGCCCAAATGCAAAGCTGTATTCACAAATCATTTCCCAATGATCTTTTGCCACCTATCAATAAGGCCCCACCAAACCAGCACTTCTCATCACAGACTACCCTTTTAAGCTTTAATCATGAACCTCTATCCTCAAAGTTCTCTCATAGTAGCTAATATAAAATACTAACTCTCTCTCTCTTCCTCTGCACATTTATTGAAGTTCATCATCATAGGTGAATAGATTTCATAATCATTAATGGCTTCCTTTTGGTCATTCTTGGTAATGTTAATGGTTTTTATGGCATATTTTTCTTCACCAGTTTTAACAAGTCCAAAAGTACATATGCAATTATCTACTATATCAGCAGCACCAGCATTCTTGCCTGAAGCTCCCTTATCTTCTCCTCCTCCAATTTCAAGTTTATCACCTGACATTGAGCCTGTTTTTCCTACTACCGGAGTTGCAGTACCTTCTCCAGCTGAATCATCACTGCCCACTATTCCTTCAAGCCCAAGTCCTCCAAATCCAGATGTGATTGATCCAGCTCCAGGACCTGTTATGGCAATTTCACCATCTGGGTCTTTACCAGCTTCCTCTGCTTTTTCTTCAAATCAAGCTGTGAATTTTCTTGGTTTTCTGGTGGTGTTTTGTTTGCTTCTGCAGCTTTCTGCTTTGTGAGAGGTGAGGTACTGTTGGTGGCAGCTCCATTATTGTTGCTAGTGGTTCCACTTTCTCTCTTTTTTTTTTGTCCTTTTTGTTGATTTCTTTTTTGTGGTGTATATATTGTGGTATTAGGTGAGAATGAGTGTTTGCCATTGTTGAGTTTCTGATTAGATAATGCCTTTAAAAACAATAAATAAATAAAGTTGCAGTCTCAACTCTGAATTTAATTTCTTACGGTTCAGTATCTCTTCAAGGGATTTTTAAGATTACTTACAGCACAAAAATCTCCGTTAAACTTGTAAATACTCTGTTTCCATTTATGGAACTGCTTCCATGAGACATTGAGAAATACGACCGAGCTAGATTACCTGTAATTAAAGTCCCAGCACGATTACATACCTAGATATATTGAAATAGAATTAACAGTAATTAGAAATATGCTAAAGGTTAAACTACATTTACTTCCTAAATAGAGCTCAAAAAGACTAATCTAAATATTGGTTAACCCTATGATTTACACACATACTATTCTAGATATAAACTGTGTTTACAAACTACTTGTTGGCTACAAACTTTTACCTAAACAGCTACTAAACTTCCACAAGATTTTGAGGACACATTGAAAAGCTTCACCGAAAATATTTCCTTCAACTTGTCAAATTCAAAAAAACTCCTTTTCTTGGGGGAGTCTTTGGCTATGTACTTCCTCAGCTTCACATTCTCTAGCTTAAGCATTTCCACAGCTAAACTGAGCTGTCTTATAACCTCTTTCTTCTCTTCATCTTTCTGCAAAAGTTGATCCTTCTGAATCCTGTTTTCTTTTTCGAGTTTTTCAATTTCTTCCTGCAATTTCGTCACTTCATCATTGGATACTAAACCTGGGACTTCAATTACTCTGGTTTCCAATGTTTGTTCAGGTTCCTCAACTTCTCCCATTTCTTCATCAAGTTCAGAAGACTCTTCCTCCTCAGGATCATCAACCTCAGATTCAGCAGAGTCATCTGGATCATAGGTTTCAGAATCACTGTCATAGGATTGATCCATCCCACCCATTAACTTCTGGGTGTGACACTGTGTTGGAAATGGGGACCACAATGTTGTTATGAGGCGATTTCCAGAGTCAGACTTGAGTTGATCGTATCGCTCTGCTAACGACCGATGCATCCTGTAAAAATCTTCAACCATGCTAATTAGATCTGGCCTTTTCTTGTAATACATCTCTGCACGTTGAGCAAAGGAATCTGCATCTTCCTCTATCAGTTTGAGCATTGCCTTCATCTTCTTCTCTAGCTCTGACACGCCAAAAAAATAAAAAAGGTTTTGAATACCCCAAATTAATCATTTAATAAGATATAGGGTTAAAATCTTAGAGGTGCAAATCAATAATTTTTCAATAAAGAGAAAAATGCATAATCAAACCTTGAGTTCACAGTTGTAAGAATGGAATGAGATGCATTGCAGAACACCATGAGCAATCAATTTCAACCATTAAAATTAAGGATGCTTACAACGGCAAATTTCACCCTTTTTTGAACAACCACTACCACCAAAATATCAGGTACATTTAAAACTCATAACCACTTCAAGCCTTATGTCGCTAATAAAAAATTCACATTGAGCTTATGTAACTATCAACATTCCAGGTTGACTCAAGGAAAAAAAATTTATGTTTAGTCCGTGAAAAGAAATGAAAGAAAAAGATGCATTGATTAGTTCATCAAAGGGGTCCATGCAGGAAAAAGAACATTGAAGTTTAAAAAGAGCCCATGGCCCTACCAACTTTCTGTGTTCTTATAGAATCTACATTTTAACTCGAGAAAGGTTCCTTTACATTTAACTAAAATACCAATGGGTCCGGTGCATTATTAGGCTATAACAAGAGCCTTTAGAAACTTAAACAATGATAAAATGAACTCTCAGAGGCCATTCCTGAAGGTAAATATTTATATAGGAAAAAAAAAAAAAAACAATGGTTGGTGACACCAGTGCCTCTGCATCAAGGACCACACCATGATACTATACCAGGCCAGCATAATCACTCTCACTATGACGTTCACATATGGTCATCAAATCACAAGCAGGATTATAACTTTCGTAGTACTAAACTTTATTCTTTTTACAATTATATTTTAATAATTTACTTTTAAAAATAATTATTAGGACTTAATTGTAAAATTTCACTACAAAAGCTTGTTAGAATTTTAAGCATGTGTGGAATCCCACATTGGGAATATATGAAATTAAGGAGGGACATGTAAATAGAAATAACCCATAAACTCATTGTTTAAGATTTTGAATTGAAATGTGATGTCAACTCATGAATATATCTTTCATCAAGGCCAATTTGGATTTCTTCCAAATTATATGGGTTCCCCATCCCAATAAAGCTATTATCCTAATTCAATCATACATCACCCTCCAAAGTAGTGCCAAGGAGATAATATATGACCCATATCAGTTCTTCAGGTCAATATAAAGTACTTACGAAAAAAAAGAAAAAAGCTCTTCTTCTTTCTTTGCAAGGGTCTTTCTGTTGTATTCCAACAAAAAGAGACAAGGAAAACCACAGGAGGGGACTATCGTCCATGGTTATGCGATAGCAAGAACCGTCCTTGCTAGAACCTTCCTCTAACCCACATGTTTATCGAAGAACATACACACACAAAAGCCATCTTGGAATTGGTTCCTAAACTTTCTCTATAATAATGAATTCATGATTTTCATCACTGTTCTCTATCAAGGAGTCCACGAAGATCCAGCCAAATACTACTACTATTTTTAATCTAATATTTACTAGATAATCAAAACAAACCAAGATTAAATACATAGAAGTAATAAATCTCCCCCCAACAAGTGAACACCCAATCTATGCTAGTTAATCACTTGCAGTTACATTCAATCTCTCACAAGAACGACAGAGGAAAGAGAAAGAGAAAGAATTTAAAAAAAAAAAAAAAAAGGATTACATAAACAATTCAAAAAATTGGGATTTTTTCAGCATACACGCATACTCCAGAAGTGTCAAGAATCAATAGAAAGCGACCCATCCTTTCCAGAAAAATCAAATTCAAGACAAACCAAACACAATCACAAACCAAGAACAAGAACAAGAGCCACAGATATAAATAAAAGGTTAGAAAAAGGTATTTTCACCGCCAATAGTAGATTGTAGCCAGGGAGAGCGCCTTGAGCTATGGTGGCGGTGACTGTCAAACCACCACCAGTGTGACGTTTCCTTCTCTGCTATAATTTCCTTCATCTTTCTTGATTTTGATAACCCCTTTTCTTCTTCAACTAGTATACAACAACACCACACCACACCTCAATATCAATTTTGGTCTTATAGAAATTCGAATAAAGACAGCCAAAAATCCGCAGCAAACTAGACAAACGTTACCGCTAACCGCTTCTACTATAGTCATATTATTATAGAAAGACAAAAATAAATAAATAAATAAATAAAAAGACAATATTATTAATTATCATCCATAAAAGACGACAAGGGTAAAAAGCTAGGGATAGTTTAGTAATTACAAGCCAATAAAAACCACAGAGGGAAACTTCGATTTCAAAATGCCGAATCACCTGCCTCCTTTCCCAAAAATTCAAACAAGAGAAGAGACGGGAAATCCGGAGCAAATTAGGGAAAAAGAAGAAGCATAATGGAAGGTTAATTAATCCCAGAAATAAGCTAAAACACTGATAGAGAAGAGGAATTAATTAAGGTACCCGCGTTTCTTCAGACGGCAATGGAGTCTCTCTCCCTGTCTGTGTCTCTGAAGTTTGAAGCTGCTACTAGCTCAGTACATTTGGAATCTGCTACAGAAAAGCTTTGGCTATGAAAGAGTCGTTTTAAATTAAATAGAGTTTCTAGGACTTGAAATTTCCGATATTCTTTGTCTCTTTCTATTATTCAATTGTGTTTGTGGCCAATAGTAAATAGGCACGTGTACAAAAAAACAAAGTTGATTCCGGTGCTCTTGATTATATTATACAGACGAACTGTGGCCCCTTGGATTGCAAATCCGGCTCTCGATCTAACGGTCTAAACTGATTTAAAAAAGAAGGAATAGCTGTAGCTGTGCTAAGTGTACACATGTG
Source organism: Reutealis trisperma (assembly GCA_947687605.1). Classification (NCBI taxonomy): domain Eukaryota; kingdom Viridiplantae; phylum Streptophyta; class Magnoliopsida; order Malpighiales; family Euphorbiaceae; genus Reutealis; species Reutealis trisperma. Next base: position 8,161,651 of record CANTUT010000033.1, on the reverse strand, counting down.
GAGCGCAGTGGGAGCTGCAAAAGAGAGCGTGAGCAACGGTCGAAATATTGGTCAATCACTCGATCTCAATTTTTATGCAAATTTGGCAGTATTTCCATTAATTTTTATATAAATTACATATATATACATATTGCCATAAAATCTACTGATATTACTTTTAATTGGTTAATGACCAAAAACAATTTGAAATTAAATTATATCGCTTCACAATTATTATTTTTTAGACTTTTTTAAAATTATTATTTTTTTATTATATTCAATATTTAAAAAAAATTATTTTTTTTATCCCACTACTTCCTAAGACGGCCTATATATCTTAAGATAAAGATACAAAAATGAGAAATTTTGTTTCCAACCTCTAATTTTCTCTTTATACTTTTCATAAAATTTGATAAATTAAATTATTTATATACTCTAAATAAATTACCTTATTCGTCTTTGTAATTAACTTTTGTTCAACCCCTACTTAAATTTGCTTTTTTCATCGCAAAATATTTTCTTTCTAATTAGTCAATAAAGATAGAAGAGAGTTTAAAAATTAATAGCACAACCATTCATGAAGAAAAAAAGTATGTAAGAACACAATTTTTTTAACAATATATTTCTCTATAATGAAAATACTAAGATATCCACGTGTTGTAAAACAAGATAGACAATTAAATGTATAATTAGCCCAATCTTACTCGCTAATCTTGCTCGCTGCATTCAAGAAAGGACCAATAGCTGCATCTATAAATAGGTATAATTTAGATTCGCTTTTTGATACAAACAGAGATTAATGAGTTCTTGATCCAAGTATGTAACTTTAATCTTTGGCTTTGTTGCTGTGTTCTTGGTCTTGCTTTCCACTTATATTATAATATCAAATTTTCAATCTTTTTATTATTTTGGCATTTGAGATGTGAGATTCACGGTAAGTAGGTGAATTGATCGTTCACTTCATTTCTATTCTCTTGGCTTTGTTTCTAAGTTTGATTGCAACTAAAATTCGTAATCTTTGATTGTTTTTCGGGTCATTAAGGCTGTTGGATTGCTGATTAGTAGTAATTTAACATGTAAATGGGTGTAGTAATATAAAGGATAAGTGTAATTGAATGAATCATAGAAAATTTCGTTTATTTTATGGGTCATTCTATTTTTTGCAATTCACTGTTACTACTAGTTCTTCTCTCTCTTTGCAATTTCAAAACATCTATATTCCAGAGTCATGCTTTTTTATTGGGAAAAAGGGTAGAAAAGAAAAGAAGAAATTGTAAGAAAAAAAATTTTAAATAAAAAGAGATTATAAAAGCAAAAAAGAGTGTAAAGAAAATGAAATGTTAGAAATAGAATTTCCCTGCAAAAATACGTCTAATATTTATTCTAATGAGCAAATATGTACCTGAAGTGTTTTTTAGAATAAAACCTTACAAAATATATTTTTTCTGTCATTTAAGCCGCTCGTATAACTGAGATTAAACAGAAAAAAAAAAAAAAAAAAAAAAGTTTCCGTTGTCTTGCTGAGGTGGCAAGTCGATGAGGCCATCTCAAAAACCGCTTCTAAGCCAACCCAGATCAGTAATTTGAGCTTTGCTTGCTTCTTGTTTGTAATTTCTTAATTCAAGATTATTTCTATAAGTTTTTATAAATTATGCGTATTTCTTTTTTGTTCAGAGAAGGGCTTCAATTCGCATAACCAAGTGAGCGTGTTGATACAAGGCCGACACTGTGATAGCTTCGTGGTGCATCATGTTCTTCATATTTTTTCTGTAATTAGAGACAGACAACATAAATTCAGAGCCAAATAGAGATTATAAAGAGTCATCAAGAATAGCACTAGCAAGAAGCCTACGCTCAGCAGAGAACAAAGAAGGAGATCCACGTTTGGTTTTTTTTGTTAGGTACGAACTGGGTTTTAAAAATCCCATTTGGTACTGAAACTTTAGCAAATGGATCGGCGTGGACATATATGTTAAAGAGATGAGTATTTCCATGGAAGAATCGCTCCCATAAGGAATTGAAAGTGAGATCAAAGTTTGTTGAGAAAAGGAAGGGGATTTTGGAGGCAAGAGTTTTAGTTGATCAATGGGAAAGTTTTTCCCAGTGGGTTGAATAAGAGCTTTGTGAAACAGAGCGAGGTCATCAAATTCTTTGTGGAGAGAGGAGATTGGGGAAGGAGAGTATTTGAGGAGCAAATAGAAAGATGAGATAGAGAGAAGGATCCGTCTCTCCACGTTGGCTTTTTTTGCTGGGAATGAGAAGAACATAGCGTTGCTAGTTTTTTGCTGGGATTTTGAGTTTCCATTTCTCTTTTTAGCGACTTTAGGATCTTTGGTTTTAGATTTTTTCTCTCTTTTTCTCAAGCAATTTAGTTCTTTTTTACTTGTGGGAGGCCTATTATACTATAAGTTATGCAATAGACGATAGCCATCTCTAATACTGGTCATAATGGTTGAAATCTCATCTAATATGGAGAATAGGTATGAAACATAAGATTTCTTACTTTTTAAAATAAATATTGTTACAATTTAAATTAGGTATCAAGTGTCTCAAGTAATTTATTTATAGGTAAAACTCAATAGACTCTATATTTGCATTTATTTGAGTGAGACTGAATTTACAGTTTGTAATTTTATTATTATATTTATATTTATGTGTATTAGATAAAATTAAAAAGGGACACGTGGATGCATTAGCCATGATTTGTATTTTTTAATGGGGATTAATTGCCACATCATACGTGTCAAATGGTGTTCTGCATGTAAGAGATGGCGTTATTGACTTGCCACATCAGCAATTTAATCTTTAAAATAAAAATTCTTAGTCAGTGAGTTATAAAAAAAATTACGAGTCATTAGCCTAACCTTTAAAATTTTTGATATTTGATAACATATTTTTAAACATAAACTCGGCCCATGAACAGTTATTCTACTTCTAGCCACCACCATCAAACCGCATCAGATTAGTCAAACCACCTTATAATATTTTACATTCTCTATTAACAAGGAACAACCACAAATAGCTTTTTTTGAATCCATTTGTTATTATAGATCTTAATTAATGAATATTTGTAATAAAATCCCTCTTTCATTGCTGAAAGCTACATGACAACATTAACGTCAACATTTAAAACAATTCCTTATTTCACTTGGCTAGTACATTGACATTGAAGTAAGAAGTGTGCACATATGTATATATGTATATACAAAATCAAGTTGTTATCATAGGTATAAACCTGTTTGTAATAAAATTATCCAGTAAAAATCCCAGAACAAAAAGCCTTCTCTTTAGCTATTTACAAGGGATAAAGCCTTTACAACCTTTCTTATTCTATACATGTACTAGATTACGGTGTTTCCTTCTTGTTACCATTAGTGAAGAGCCCCTTCTTCTGTTGGTGAACCAGGAACATATGGGGTAAAACCTCTTCCACCAAACACAGGACGCATGAAAGCATCGTCAAATTTCCGCCAATAGTAATGGACAGTGTAGGTTGGAGTTGTCAGGAGCATACGTAGGCTTGTTGGACGAGTAATACTATCATTTATGTCTGATTCTTGATCTTTTCCATTAGTAATAAGAGGTAAAACAAGAGACTTTGAGACCAAGTCAGAATGTCCCCCATGGCTTGGGTGTTTCTTGGGCAACAACAGCCTTATAAGAGGCTTGGTTATTAATCCAAATACCTGAAAAGAACAAATAGTTAAAAATTAAAGCACATAGGACCAAAAAGAGCTGGCAATAAAATTTGTCTGTATCTCTCCGCAAAACTAACAGAGCCCAAGCTAAAAAATCTGTCAACATTTTTTTTTTCATGAGCATAGCTTCATGCACATGCTAAAAATATGATGAGGAAAATGATCTATTGACTGATGTATTTATAATATTCCAACTAGAAGTTCTAAACTACTTATCATCCCTTCTATTAGAAGTGATAAATTTTTCCCTTTTCATGCTTTGATTTTTAATTATAAACATAAATTCAACAGTATAAACACAGTCGGTTAACACTGCACAAGGAGCAAGACAGATACTGATTTGACACCTCTAGCGCTACTGTTAACACAATGATCAAACTGCTATATCACAGGGGTCCGCACAAAACTAGCATAGAACCTCAAGCATCCAAATAAATACCGAAATGATCAAACTGCTATGTTAGAAGTGGCTCAAATGTTGCTATAGACATGTTACAGTAGTGCAATTTGAAAATTTAAAAAAAAAATGTAACTACTAGTTGCTGCTGATATTTAGGATTGAGTTCTAGTTTGTTGGAGTATGTGGCAACATGTTGCTGTAATTTTGCTATTTCAGTTATCTTTTTATGTATCTAAGTCTATGTTAAACTCTGTTTTTCGTGTGTGAAATAAAATCACTTTTCCAGTCTCTTGTGTGTATCTAGTTTTGTTTAAACTACATGCTATTTTAAGCTAGGAGATTACCCTATATATGTAGCATATTTACTTTAAATTATATTGCCAAAAACTGGAGAATGTGATTTCCAATCAATATAAATAAGATGAATGCACTATTGTTGAGAAAAATAGCTACGATAAGCAAATGAGATCTCTTACCAAAGTACTAAAAAGAACAACAGTAATGGTGCTGGTTATCATGATTGCATTTCCTGGCACTTGAGTATGCCCTGACTTGGTAAACTGCATGGATGTTAAGAGTACAAAATTGAGTGCATGAGAATACAATACCAAATCAATTTTATTCCATTCCTATTCCCTATGTAGCATTTAATCCAAGTTTTGTATTACAAAATAAAGTGAAAATAATATTGTAATATGCAATAGAGGAAATACCACAGTATCTAGATGTAGAAACCCAGGAAAACCAAAGAAATGAAAAGAGGCAAAAAAGAATTCCCCTAGCTCCTAGCACTATGCTTGTTTAGATTCTTCAATTCATTTCAGGAGTAGAACCAAACTACAGCATGTCCCTAATATTAAAAGCAATGAAATGATTGGCTTGGTCAACTTTTAGACCAGTCATCCTATCATTGTTTGTAAAACTGCAAACACCCTAGACTTTTGGACCTGCCCAATATTACCTGATTATATGCAAGCGCCATAGATACAGCTCCTCGCATGAGCCCAGCCCACCATATCACAACCTGTTTAATTAACAACTCATTTGGTAATCACTCAGATGAAAAGCTTGAAATTGTGAGACAATGAATACTCACCTGATGCTTTAATCCAATTTTGTCACTCTGAGACTTCCTGGTCAAATTGGATACAAAGGACAAGGGAAATATAAAAGCAGCTCTTCCAACCAGAATTAGCCCAAGTAGTATTGAACTCACACCAGCAGACCTGCCAAGACTGAAAATCAAGTGCATAGTCAATACATGCTATTTGCAATCAGCAAATTGCAAATATCAATTTATTTGGCAGAAGACAATTCTATCCAGTAATATTGTTAAAACAAGGAGAGGAAAAAAAATGTACAACATATCGAAATAAGAGACTTGAAGGAGCTACCCTTACGCAGGCTCCAGGATTACCTCTTGCTCACAAATTTCCACTTCTCAATGTCCAGGGCATCCATTCCAACATAGAGGAAGATGAAAATTTCAGCAATAAATGACAATGTTGCGAAAGCATGTCTGCAGAAAAAAGTAAACAGCGGAATTTTTGTCACAGGCACCAAAAAGCCACGATGGGGAAGAACTTGAGAACATAAACCAAAGTCAACATCAATGTCCTAGGGAACTGCTTAAAAGCTTAATTACTTGGTGGTGACTCTTGAACTTTCAGTAACATTATGCCAAGTGTAATGCGACATCACAATCCCACAGAAGAACACAGTGAGAATAGCACTTAAATTGAACAGCTGGATGACAAATAAGTTGAAGAAAAAATATCATTAGATCAGGAATAATATTAAGATTAAACACATTTTTTATGAAAAATGATTGTGAGGATCTCAGAGGTTCTTAGCAAAGCAGTAGTAAACTTACTTCAGCCATAATATATGAAAGGTAAGCCATGAGAATCATCAGAGCAACTTCACGATCAGTAGAGTGCCTGAAATGATGCATAGCTCACTCAGTTTCCGGAGAAAGAGAGAGAGAGAGAGAGAGAGAGAGAGAGGGGGAGAAACTTATTGCAGTCTCCTTAACCATACCATATGATTGCCTAAAATATATAAAAAGAAAATTTATCCCACAATTTTATAGCAACTTCTTAATTCGTATGCAATAATCATAAATAGATTATAGGAATATATCATACTTGCATAAAATTTTCAAAATGAAACGATGTAGTAAACTCTGAAGATTAAGAATAAGGAGGGTTCCAAGGCAGTCAAGCCCCAGAAATAAAATTGAGGGTTGAACATCTATCTAAACCTAGAGATTGAATTCCTCTCTATATCTAAACAAAAAATTGAGGACAAAAAGATTGTTTCCCTTAACATACCTGCCAAAGTACAACTTCTTTATGATGTAAGCACTTACTAATCCAACCTGAGAGTACAAATAAAGAAAGTGTTATAAGATATTATACAGTTCTTAAATGTTTCTGCTTATGCAATTGATGTATTCCAGAACTTAATACAGAATAACAGTTATTATGATAAAATGGTTCGCTCCCCCCAAATTCCTGTTTGGTTTTGTTTCCCCATTCAGAACTAACTTTAAGTTAGAGGTTTGTGAACACATATTCAAGGCAATCTCTTATACCAAAAAGGGAGGTTAACTTCATATATGGGAGTTTATCGATAGGAAATTTGGTGGCTTTGACCAAGACAATACAAGAGGGTGAGAAAGTGTCCTTGGGGGTTTGTTAGAGATTGTGAAGAAGTTTACAGGACTGAACTTGGAATTCAAATTCAGTAGTTATTTATGATTGCAAAAAGCCATAAAGTTTGGCGTAAATGAGTATATTAGGCTTTTCCTATTTAGGTGATCTAGTCAGAGAAGAAAGTTAGAGCTCTGCATATTAAGATTACTAGAAACTTAAAGAGATCCATAAATAGGAGTTGCCGAGTTGGTGGTAGACTAGTAGTAAAAGTTGATGTAAGAGACTTAAAGATGTATTCTTCCACTTTTAGGAAATCTGGAGCAAAGAGACTTGGGATTCAGTTTGGATCTAAAACAAATGTAAGTATTCCCTGAAAGCCACATCCTTTTTATAGGCTAATAAGGTAGAACATAAGGGAGATAGACCTCCAAGAAAAACCTGAAATGGCTGAAGGGAAATTCAGAATATCAATCAATAAAAGCAAGATTAAGAGAATGCCGAAGAAAGGTACTAAAAATAAAACATTGAAACACTACAAACACCAAGCATAAACACAGAACAAAAGGAAGAGAGAGAAAGAGAGAGAGGAACTCACTGCCACCCCAAGCAATGTGCTCGTAGCAAACAAATACAAGAAATTGCCAAACAGCTGCACGGCAATGCTTGAGGTTATGTGGGAGAGGTCAAATCGCTGGATTGCATTGAAAAGCACAACAGATGTGGCATCATTTACCACCCCTTCCCCAAAGACTAGACTGTAAAGCAAAGGTGTTTCTTCCTGATTGAGCACCTGCCATACCAAATATAAAAACTCAGCAAAGTATGTTATGTTTCATCTCTAGAAAGAGAATCTTGAAAGTATTTATACCTGCAAGGTGCAAACAGAATCTGTGGCTGAAAATATTGCTCCCAGTGCTGAAAAAAAGAAGGGAAGGGAAAGTAAAATTAATAACAGTATAGCAAAAGAAATTATATAAAGCAACATAGTGTTTTAATGGCACTAAAAATATGGCTTCTAATTATGATAAGTGTCAAATCCAAACGGGAATGTATGATATAGATAAGCACTCCTAAAAGGGACATAAAGGAAGTAAACAGATATAATTCCCAAAATGATGAAGGAAAGGGAACAGAAAAAGAGTCTTCCCCCATTTGAATGGGTTCATGACAACATTCCATCTAGTTGTAATATTTCCAAGTTACAAAATCATACCCAGTAAATAAATGCTATACCACATAGAATAGAGTGAGAGAGAGTACCTAGATAATCCGCTGCATCCAAGAAGTCAATATTTAATTTGTTGAATAACTTCACTGAACCTGAAAAACAATTAGAAATTACATCTTACAACCATGACAAATAAAAAAAAATCTACTGTTTGTTTTCACAAGACTCCCTAATTTTTTTTTTTCATTTTTATTTTTTTTATTTTTTTTATTTTTTGTTAGTTATTGACATTTCTGAACAAATATATTTAGAAGGTATTCTTAGGTCTATCACTAAAGAAATTAAGCAAAGTTGTAGTCAGTCACATGAATACACATAATGATAACAAGTTAAATTAAGAGGTTTATGAAATACAGTGTGCCCAGAGATTTGTAACTTACCCACTGATATTATTATAAAGGATATTAAAGTCCCAGCAGCACCAAATAGCATGATTGTCATGAAGTTTCGAAAAAACTGCTTCTTTTTAACCTGGAACCTGTTACATGCAGGTATAAAACATCAAACTCATCCTATAAACAGTTGTATGAGTGATCCCACTTGAGCAATTATACAGCCCATATATGCATCCAAGCGTACTAAAAAAATAACCCAAGAAAATCTTGATTTTTAATTTTCTGAATTTTGACTTTAGTATAGGCAAGTTTCCTTCTGTATCTTTAATAAGATTAGAACCCAAGTGCCCAGCAAAGGCCAATGTCTTGCATAATAGGCAAAAGGAATAAAAAAGGTACTAAGAAGGCTCATCTGATTATAACTTCAGCATCATGCTTAAATTGATATTGAACACATTTAAATGAAAAACTAACTACTAGGAAAAGGAAAGAAAATAAACCTCCAGATATCAAGAATGATGCATCACATGGCCATGATATTTGCTAAATTGCAATGTGATAACAAATTGGGAAGACAGATAAAGAAGATAATTACTAATTACTATAATGTATCACTTACCCAGCATTGAATATGATAGGTGGAAGAACATATATAAAGAAAAGCTCTTCATTAAATAGAAAAAGGTGTGAACTTTTTCCTTCAGTGGTCAGCAGGATAATAACCCCAGTACATAGGCCCTGTAATGAAACAGCCAGATAATCATCTAATGCCCTTAATAAATTGACTTCAGTATCATAATTAAGAGCTAACAGTCTCAACCATAAATAAAGCAACTCACAATAAAAAGGGCAGTAATTGACTCATTCATCCATCGATTCTTCTCAAGAAGATGACCGATGAGAATGCAAGCACAAAGTAGAGCAATAAACAAAGTTATAGAATCAACACGGGCTTCATCTGGTCCTGATTTGAACCCCAATTTCATAACCACTGATAACAAATCAGACCCCATATCTTCAATTGACCAATAAGCTCACTGTTTTAAACATTTAAAAAAAAAATTGTAGTCAGGACTAATAATTAAAAGCTAAAATCTGAAAATTAAATTCATTGAAAAATAAAAATAACGAAAAACCCATCATCTTAAAACTAAAATAGTTTAAAACTTTCTTCATATAATTAAAAAAAAAAAAAAAACTTTTTTTAAAAATATTAAAAGTAAAGAAGAGAGAGAAAGCTTAAGAACTAAGACAAAGAGACGAAGCATAAGAGAAGTTCACCTTGAATTTGCAGCCAAGCATCTTAATTTGGTTTCAGATAAAACATAAATTGAATTTTGATTTTGCAGAGATAAGTTCAAAGGAGGGAATCAGGAGGAGACTCTGGAGAGTAGTTGCCAAGGCAAGACCGCGAAACTTATGACTTGTTAACAGGTTTTGGTTTCTACTACGTTGTGGTCTCGTCCTTGGAATCTAATCAAAGGTTGGCCGTCCGATCTTTAGATCAATTGATTTAGATCGTTTTCAGGTGGGGACGATGATATTCCTTCCTTTGCCTCCTTTTGTTTTTGTAGACTCCACGCGACTCAGCACTCCGAATTGTTTGGAAAAATTAAAATTTTCGAAAAGGACTTTTTTTTAGATCGGATCATTTTAAATCGTTTGACATTATTGGAAATATTTTAAATTTTTGTATTAATCTAAATTGAGATAATACTTAAATAACACCAATCTGAATTATATTGAAAATTTGAATATCTGATATCAATTTATTAATTAAAATATATTTTTTATATTTTTTATATAATTTATGTATATTAAAATAATAATAAAGAAGTAAATATTTATATTCTTGCATAGTAATAATATATATACACATATAATTTATTAATTATATGTGATTGAAAAATGAAAAGTTATGAATTGTTGAATATTAATGAATAAATAGATCTAAATTGATAAGTTATTATAATATACATAATTGCTAATTGATAAACAATAATATAATTATATATAATAATGTTAATTTATAAAATATAAAAATTATATTTATTAAGTATTTACGTATATAGTATATATTAATACTTAAGATGAATGTATATAATTAATAATTTATTATTACTAACTACTATTTAGTATTAGTAATAGACTTATTAGTTGCTAATAGTATATATTAATTTTATTCAAATACAATAAAATATTATGTGTATTTGTGGTTTCATAATTTACTAACTAATAACATTAATAGGTTAGCAGAAAATAGTATTTTACAATATTTTGTATAATTATTTAAAAATCTGACTTACACTAATTTATAAATACAAATTAACCGAATTGTCTCTAAAAAAAAATTTTGAAGTTTTGATAGAACATTTTTCAATATCCAAATTGTATTAATCCATACTCACCCTATTACTCACTCCACTATCCACCTTACAAACTAAATTTTTTTATTAATTTTAATTTATGATGTATTTATTAAATTTTTTTTTACTTTTTAATAATCAAATAAATTTTGAATAGATTGACCAAATGAAAACTTATAGATTATAAAATTAATTTCTTGTCACTTACCTTCTCTTTATTTGATGTTTAATTATAAATAACAAGAATAAGATAGAGGTTGTTAGGTTTATACTTAAACTCGAATTGAATTTGAATTTATATTTTAAATAAAAAATATAATGTAATATAAAAATTAAAAATTTATTTATTTTAAATTCATGTGAAATTCCATTACTAAATCCTAATACAATTTTAATCAAACTAGTCGGCCACCAAAGGACTTTGAATTCAAATCCTTAATAGGGAGAGAAATTTATGAGCAATGAAAAGTTAATCTAATTGTATAGTAATTTATTACTTATTTTGATAATACCGAAAAAAAAAATTTATTTCGCTCGAAATCTTGTTTGTTTTACTCAAAATTCTTGGAATTAGATATGAAAAGTTAATTTTTTAAGGATTAATAGATAAATTTACTTTGAATAATTTGTTTATTTTTTCAATTATACTTTTTTTTTTTTTGAACTTTATTCTGATTTAAAATTTTGGTTGTAAAAAAAATTATTGATTAAAAGACCAAATTGATCTTTAAATTTATTATATCAATTATCAATTTATTTTTTAAATGTCAATTAAGTCGATTAAATTCTTTAACTTTGTAATTTTGATTAACTGGGTTATTAATTTGATTATTAATAGTTTACTAAATTTATTATTAATCCAATTAATATTTGTCAAAATTTAGAAATGAAATTGATAATATTGATAATAAATTATAAGATCAATTTTATGTTTACCCTTCAAATTAATATGTAAATAATATTATTATTTTCAATTTAATTTTATAATAAAATTATAACTAATTTTCAAATTAAATAAAATTGTAAAAAAATAATAATAAAAACATAGTATAAAATTTAGAGTAATTTTATTTATTAAGAGATTTTATAAGAGCTTCTATCTTCGATTACTAAATATAGTAATCTTTTTAGTTTTCAAATTCCAAGTTAAAATCTCTTACATTGAAGAAATCGTGTGTATTTTACTGTTATGGTGTCGCATTCAATGAAAACAACCGGCAAATTAATTAAGTTCATGGATAATTCTAATTAATTAATTAACTAACTCTCTTATAGTAATTAAGTTTATTAATTACCAGTTTACCAAACTAAGTATTTGGATGCTTCCAAGAAACGCCATGGACATGCACTTTCTAACGATAACCAGCAAAATGCCGACTTGCAGTAATTGACATATCCACACTTTTCTCGTTCATGTTTGCTTCTGGCTTAGCTCTTATCGAACAATCACTTTCTTATTTCTAACTCAACAAAACAAATTTTCAACTTCTTTCCTGGAAATTTCTTTCTTCCTATCAGTTTATTTTACATGTGAGTAAAAGATTCAGCTGTTTAAATTATACTTGAATTTAAATTTACAAAATATTAAATTTTTTATATATTTCATATGTTTGATCTATAATTTTAATTTTTTTTTACAAATTAAAATTAAGTAATTTTTTACTATTATTTGAATATACATTTATTAATATAACTTAAGTTGTTACTTACAGGAATGTATTATGGCATGGAAGCTCTGGATTTTACATGTGTGCCACTATGAAATACCTTGAAGAATGGCATGATGTAAATCTTAATCAATTTTGGATGCCATTCAAACTTATAAATGAAAAATAACTAAAATTTCATTCTTTTACCATTTTTTTTTTTTTTTTGTTAAAGTTGATGATAGTTATATATGGGTATATGTATAAATTAAAAAAATCAATCAATATATTAATGATACAATTCATATCTTTTAGGTCTAACAAATTTAATAATATTGAGGTTTTAATATTAATTACTCTCATTTCAAAAAATATTAATTACTAATTAGATTCAATTTATAATATATATATTCAATTAGTAATTAGTCTTAATTCATAAATATTAATATTTGATAAAATTAAAATTTTAATTTTAATTTTGAAAAAGGACACTGCTTGGAAATTTGCATGATAATATGGATTACCTAACATATTTATGATGGGCCATTAACAATATATAGATAATTAGTAAGGAAAATGCACTATAAGCTTAAAGCCATTCATCATCAGTCCCAATCAGCCCTATAGAAAGTCTAGAGGGGGCATTTCAGCAAAAAGCAAGAGGCCATGGCCATGTGTGTTATGATCCATTTATTTATTTTCTCCGAGTAGTGTACTGATAGGGCCAATCTTTCAATAGTCTGTTATAAAACTAAAGGTTACATTTTTTTTTTTTTCAATATTTATGATTCGTTGAAAGATGGTTGAGATAATGATTAGTTGTTGAAGGTTGGTGTACATTGTAATAATGTGATAAATAGAATTTTATTTTTATACATTAAAAAAAAAAAGCTAATTGAATTAAAAGTCGCTACGAATAGATCATTTTAACAGGCAAAGGACAGAAGGTTATTGGAATAGATTTGGCCCATTTTTAACATAAAGCTTACTGAAAAAGATTTCAATCTACAAATTATTCGTTTCTCCTTATTTTTTAGAGTCACCTTTTTTTAGGTTGACAGAACCATTCTCTTCTCTCTCTTTTTTTTTTTTCAATTTTATTATTCAATAACAGTCAAATTTATTATTTTTAATGGATATAATTTTATTCTATATTTATTTTCATTTCAGTAGTTTATTATTTATTTTTTTTAACTCCCTTATGGTGAATTCTTCTTTTTCTTTTAATTTATTATCTGGTTGATAATTTAATCAGAATTACAAACCTTATTTTAGTATCGAATAACTTTGTTAGTTTCCATATCAAATTCACAAAAAAACTATCAACAAAGCTGAAAAATGATTATTATTTGTTGTCGAATATAATATAATATTTCAAGCTAAATTTATTGCTATAATTATCTATATTTATTATGTTTTAATATGAGTATTGATAAATTATAATATTATAAAATTTCATAATTTTGTATTGTTTCTTTTATCAATTAATAAAATATCTAAAAAAAATTTATATAACTTACTTCAAGTTACGGTGCAACTAAGATGGTATTTAATAATATTATTAACACTTAAAATTAAACTTTTTAACACCTAATCATTTTAAAGTTTATTTGGTAACTATGTTTTAAAAGTTTAAATTAAGTCAAAAATTTAAGTTAAAATTTTTAACTTAAAATTTATATTAAATATAATAAGTGATTAAGTTAAAATTTATTTTATATAGTAGTTCGAAATTATAAAACAACAACGCTTATAGTGTTGTGTCACGTGCTAATCAGAATCTAAAACAATAATACATTGCTTTTTAATTTTATAAAATTAATTATGTCAACGACATATATATATGTAAGCTTATAAGCAAATTTATGTAAAAGTCAATCACTATTTTTTTTTTAATTCTGCATGATAATATAATTATTTATTAATTAAATAATATTATTATTTAATTATATTTAATTTAAATAATAAATGACAAATTTAACTAGGATAAAGAAAAAATAAAATAATTATTATGTAATATATAATATATAATTAATTATATTTAATATCTAATTATAATCAAATTAAATAAGGAAATAATTATTATTATTATTATATAATTAATTATTATTATATAATGAATTCAATTAAGATAAAAAAATAAAAAAATAATTATTATTAATATATAATTAATTATATTTAATACCTAATTATATTTAATTTAAATAAGGAAATAAAGAATTCAATTATAATAAGAAAATAATAAAATAATTATTATTTAATATATAATTAATTATATTGTAAATTTATAATTATATAATTATTATAATTAAATAATTTAATCATCTACTTATCTGAATTTCATTTTTAATTTAAAATTATCTTATTTTAAAATTTTATTTATTGTAGAAAGAAAAATACCATAATAAATTTTACAATAAATTGATTGGCATTAAGGGAAAAGAATATTGTTTTCTTATAATATTAATTAAATAAGATCATATAAAAGATGAATTTAAAATTTTCATTGTGAAAAATATTCAAAATGTATTAATGATAGAAATATAAGTAACAAATATTCAAAATAAAGAAGAAGATAAAGAAGCTCCACTACTAAAAAAAAATTAAGATCGAAAAAGATTAAAAGTTTATAATTATATCATAATTGTTTCCTCTTATAGTAAAAAATATTTAGTTTTATGATAACAACAATAGTAGACAATTTATTTATTTAGATACAATTTTAATTTTCAAAAATAATAGTTATTTTGTTAGTTTATGACAATATAGTTCATTATATTTTCTTATATTTTGAAATTTAATATCAAAATTGCAAAGATATAAATTGTCACAATATAATAAATTAATATATTCATTAATTTATGTAGTTAAAATTAATAATCTATTATAAATATATTTATAACACTATATTAATTAGTAATGTATTTTTTCATAAACAAAGAAATGAGAAATTAGTAAACAATTTTAAAAGATCCTCATTAAACAAAATTATTTTATATTTTTTAATGAACAAATTCAATATAATAAAAATAATATTAATAATAAAAAAATTTCTTATTTCGCTTGGCTAAACAATACAACATCTCATTTCTTATTAAGAAAATAAAAAAATTAGCTATCTTTAGACTTGTTAAAGTACCATTAAACTTAATAACTGTTTTCTTTTGCATATTATGTTTATTACCAGCAAAATATTGATTTATAATTGATCTTTAGTTTTTTTTTTTTTACTTGCTAAGCAAATAAGAACTAGTCCAAAGTTCAAATTATTAATTTTTTGAAAGAATAAAACTATTAAAAATTTTAAATTATTTTATTATCAGATAAATTTCAATTTATTATGAATAAATTATAATGGATGTCTATAACTCATGACTTTTAGAATTCTATAACTCATCCCTTTATTATATTAGGTTACATATTTTTTATTGTAATTGATTTCTTAAGTTAACTGTATTGTAACTTATGTTAATCTTACCCTATAAATAGAGAGACTTTTAACATTGTTAGAGACACCAAAAAGCAATACAAAATTATTTTTCTTCTTCTTCTCCATTCTTGTGCTCTTTTACTTTATATATATTTTTATTTTTATAATACGTTATCAGCACGAAACTCTACATTTATTTATTTGAGCATATAAATTTAAGGTAATTATTATTCTAATTTTTCTTTATGCTTTTATGCATGTGTTATCCATATTGTTTATTTATAACTATTTTTCTCTCTCATCATATTATATATATCTTATTACAATAAATGATTTAAATATATATCATTTTTGGATTTGTTTGTTGCATAATATGTATTTTTTTTTTTATCATATTGTATAAGTTACAAGTACACATAAGCATATATATATGTATACCAAGTAACGCCAGTAGAAGCATATATATAAATTTGACCTTTATATTTATTGGTTTCTCCAATAAACAAAACTCCTACAATAAGTTATTATGGTCAATTGATTTTTCTTCACTCATGAACTCATTATAACATTAGTTTTATATTTGTTTATTATGACGTTACTGTTGGTCTCCATTTATCTTCTTGTTATTTGCATTTTCATTAGAATATCTTCATTTATCTTATACGTATAATTAATATTTTACAACATACTTTTCATTATTCATTTACATATATTTGCACTATATATATATACATATACTGCCATGTCTAAATATACATCTTGATTTAACTTTAAAAATTTATATTATTATTTTATTTCATTGTCAATATGATTTAAGTCTACTTTTTATCTAATTATTATTTTGTGTGATAGTTTCATCATGTCAAATCTCACAAAACTTGAGTTTGTGGCACTTGATATTACGAGAAAGAATTATCTATCATGGATATTAGATGCTGAAATTCACTTAGAAGCTATGGGTCTTAGAGATACTATCAAAGAAGAAAATGACGCTTCAATGCAAAATCGTGCAAAGGCAATGATTTTCCTTCGTCACCATCTTGATGAAGGGCTAAAAGTCGAATATCTTACTGTAAAAGATCCACTTGTTTTATGGAAAAATTTGAAAGAAAGATATGACCACCAAAAAATAGTAATTCTCCCAAAAGCTCGTTATGATTGGATGCATTTACGATTACAAGATTTTAAAACGGTGAGCGAATATAATTCTGCAATATTTAGAATTAGCTCTTAATTAAAATTGTGTGGAGAAAAAGTAACTGATGATGATATGTTAGAAAAAACTTTCTCTACTTTTCATGCCTCGAATGTGCTCCTGCAGCAGCAATATCGAGAAAAAGGCTTTAAAAAATATTCTGAATTAATTTCATGCCTTCTTGTGGCTAAACAAAATAATGAGCTATTGATGAAAAATCACGAAGCACGTCCTACTGGTTCTACTCCATTCCCTGAAGTGAATGTTGTAACATGTAATAATAATGAAAATGTAAAAGGACGTGGACGTGGACGTGGCCGTGGTCGAGGTCGTGGTTATGGCCGCGGTCGTGGTCGTAGTCGTAGTTATAGTCGTGGTCAACATAATTATCATGGTGGTTACAATAATAATTTCAATTCTAAAAATACAAATTACCACCAAAAGTGGGATAACAATGATGCAAAACATGACAATGTGAAAAGTGGACAAAGTAAATGTTATCGATGTGGAATGACTGGACATTGGTCACGTACTTGTCGTACGCCTAAACATTTTGTTGAGTTTTATCAAGCATCATTAAAGGAGAAGGGAAAAAATATAGAGACCAATTGTGTTTTTAAAAATAATGATCCTGTTGATATAACACATTTGGATATGGCTGATTTTTTTGAACCAGTTGAGAAGGAAAATTGATTAAGAAATATCAAGACATTATAAAAGTTTATTTTGTGTGCAAGCTTTTATTTATTTTATGTGTTTTTTTTTGTTTTACTTTATTGTATTTTTTTTTATTTTCTTAATGTAATGTTTTCCCCTATTAATTAATAATATTTCTAATATATTTCTGATATATTTTGTTTTGTTTTATTTCAATCAAGAAACAAATGAATACTTCTCCGCTTTTGATTGAATCCAAGACAAATGAAGAAGATATATGTATTGTGGATAGTGCAACCACACATACTATTCTTAAAAATGCAAAATATTTTTCTTCTTTGAAAATGGGTGAAGCAATTGTTACTACAATATATAGTAACACAAAAATAATTGAAGGCTCCGGAAGAGCCAATATATTATTACCAAGAGGAACATAATTTGTCATAGATAATGCATTATTTTCTCCAAAGTCTCATAAAAATTTATTAAGTTTTAAAGATATTCGCATCAATGGATATCATATTGAGACTATAAATGAGAGGAATCAAGAATATCTCAATGTTACAAACATTATTTTAGGTGAGAAATATGTATTAGAAAAATTTCCTGCACTTTCCTCTGGTTTGTACTACACAAAAATTAATACAATTGAAGCAAATCTTATAGTAAACCAGAAGTTTACATATCCAAATACTTTTATTATTTGGCATGACCGGTTAGGCCATCCTGGTTCAATAATAATGAGAAAAATTATTGAAAATTCACATGGGTATCCATTAAAGAACCAGAAGATTCTTCAAGGAAATGAATTTTTCTGCGCTGCATGTTCTCAAGGAAAATTAATTATAAGACCATCACTAGCTAAAATTGGAATTGAATCACCTACATTTCTAGAGCATATTCAAGGTGATATATGTGGACCTATTCATCCACCATATGGACCATTTAGATATTTTATGGTTTTAATCGATGCTTCTACTAGATGGTCACATGTATGTTTATTATCATCACGCAATTTAGCATTTCCGAGATTATTTGCTCAAATAATTCGATTACGAGCACAATTTCCAGATCATCCAATTAAGACAATTCGTCTTGATAATGTTGGTGAGTTTACATCCCAAACTTTTAATGATTTTTGTATGTCACTTGGGATAAAAGTTGAACATCCTGTAGCACATGTTCATACGTAAAATGGTTTAGCAGAATCACTTATTAAACGCCTTCAATTAATAGCTAGACCATTGCTTATGAGGACCAAACTCCCTACTTTAGTAAGGGGATATGCCATTTTACATGCAGCAGCACTTATACGTATTAGACCAACAAGCTACCATAAGTTCTCTCCGTTACAATTGGCTTTTGGTCAAGAGCCAAATATTTCTCATCTAAGAATTTTTGGATGTGCGGTATATGTTCCTATTGCTCCACTACAACGTACTACGATGGGTCCCCAAAGGAGATTAGGAATATATGTTGGATATGAATCTCCCTCAATAATTAAATATCTTGAGCCATTAACAGGAGATGTATTTATGGCGCGATTTGCAGATTGTCATTTTGATGAAGCCACATTCCCAGCATTAGGGGGAGAAAATAAAAAGGTGGAAAAGACAATAACATGGAATACTTCATCATTATCTCATTTAGACCCTAAAACAAAATATTGTGAACAAAAAGTTCAAAAGATAATCCATATGCAAAAATTAGCAAATCAACTATCAGATGCACTTGCTGATCCAAAATGAGTAACAAAATCTCATATACCAGCAGTCAATGTTCCAATTCGTATTGATGTTCCAGAAGGACAATCTATTAATGAATCTCAAACGTGCCTGAAGCGTGGAAGACTTATTGGTTCTAAGGATAAAAATTCTCGAAAAAGAAAAATTGTAAATAATAATGATAATTTTATTGAGAAGGTTGATACTAACATAAATAAACTTCCTGAAGAAGTACAATACCCAAAGATGGTAAAAATGAAGAGATCTTGATAAATTATGTTAGTTCTGAAAAAAGATGGGATAAAAATGAAATGGTTGTGGACTATAGTTTTGCATATAATGTAGCATTAGATATTATGAATGATAATATGGATCTTGAACCATAATCTATTCAAGAATGTCGAAATAGAGATGATTGGCCTAAATGGAAAGATGCAATACAAGCAGAATTGAATTCACTTGAAAAGCGTAAAGTTTTTGGACCAGTAGTCCAAACACCTGAAGGTGTGAAACCAGTAGGTTACAAATGGGTATTTGTGAGAAAAAGAAATGAGAAAAATGAAATCACAAGGTACAAAGCAAGACTTGTTGCACAAAGATTTTCGCAAAGATCTGGAATTGATTATGAGGAGACATACTCTCCTGTGGTGGATGCAATAACTTTTAGATATCTTATTAGTCTGGCAGTGCATGAGAGACTTGATATGCGCCTAATGGATGTAGTCACAGCTTACCTATATGGCTCACTTGATAATGATATCTATATGAAAATCCCTGAAGGATTTAAAATGCCAGAAAAATGCAATACAAGTTCTCGAGAAATATATTCAATTAAGTTACAAAGATCTTTGTATGGATTAAAACAATCTGGACGCATGTGGTATAATCGCCTTAGTGAATATTTGATAAAAGAAGGTTATAAAAATGATCCAATTTGTCCATGTGTTTTTATAAAAAATCTGGATCTGAATTTGCCATAATTGCTGTATATGTTGACGATTTAAATATTATTGGAACTCCTGAAGAACTTCCAAAAGCAGTAGGTAACTTGAAAAAAGAATTTGAGATGAAAGATCTTGGAAAGACAAAGTTCTGTCTTGGTTTACAAATTAAACATTTAGAAAAAAGAATTTTTATTCATCAGTCAAATTATACAGAAAAGGTTCTTAAACGATTTTATATGGACAAAGCATATTCATTGAGTAGTCCAATGGTTGTTCGATCACTTGATGTGAATAAGGACCCGTTCAGGCCTGGAGAAGATAATGAAGAAATTCTTAGTCCTGAAGTGCCATATCTTAGTGCAATAGGTACATTGATGTATCTTGCTAATAATACACGGCCTGACATTGCTTTTCCTATCAATTTGCTAACAAGATATAGTTCTTCACCAACTCGAAGACATTGGAATGGTATTAAGCACATATTGCGATATCTTCAAGGAACAATTGATTTGGGTTTATTATATACAAATGAATCTAGACCTCAATTTATTGGTTATGCAGATGCAGGATATTTGTTTGATCCATACAAAGCTCGATCTCAAACGGGTTATTTATTCACATATGGTAATACAGCTATATCTTAGCATTCTACAAATCAAACAATAGTTGCTACTTCATCAAATCATGCAGAGATAATAGCAGTTCATGAAGCAAGCCGAGAATGTGTTTGGTTAAGATCAATAACTCAACATATTCAAGAAATGTGTGGTCGATATTCATATAAAGAAATCCCAACAACAATTTATGAAGATAATGCAACTTGTATTGCTCAATTAAAAGAAGGATATATTAAAGGAGACAAAATAAAGCATATTTCACCAAAATTCTTCTTTACACATGATCTTCAAAAGAATGGCGAGATTAGTATTCAACAAATTCGTTCAAGTGATAATCTAGCAGATTTGTTCACTAAGGCATTACCTACTGCAACATTTAAGAAATTAGTTCACAATATTGAAATGCGTCGTCTCAAAGATCTTCAGTGATATTGCGAATAGGGAGAGTTTAGCACTGTACTCTTTTTTCCTTAACCAAAGGTTTTGTCCTATTGGGTTTTCCTGGTAAGGTTTTTAATGAGGCAGTGTACTATTCGCATGCAAAAATATTATACTCTTTTTCCTTTACTAGTTTTTTTTCCCATTGGGTTTTTACTAGTAACGTTTTAATGAGGCATATTCTTTGCAATGATAGACAACCAAGGGGTAGTATTATGAATAAATTATAACGGATGTCTATAACTCATGACTTTTAAAATTTTATAACTCATCTCTTTATTATATTAGGTTACATATTTTTTATTGTAATTGATTTTTTAAGTTAATTGTATTGTAACTTATGTTAATCTTACCCTATAAATAGAGAGACTTTTAGCATTGTTAGAGACACCAAAAAGCAATACAAAATTGTTTTTCTTCTTCTTCTCCATTCTTGTGCTCTTTTACTTTATATATATTTTTATTTTCATAATACAATTTATATTAAAGAGAATTTTTATTCAAAAAATAAAAAAGATAAAAACATGATATTTAAAAAAATAAATGTAGATAAATAAATAAATTAAATTTATAATATCTAATAAAAATATATAAAGAAATAAAATTTTAATATAAATTGAAAAAGATAAAAATTAAATTAAATTTTATATTTATTTTGAATCAAAAGATATATTTATTTTGAATTAAATAGTCAAATCATTATAAATTAAAAAAAATCATTTTTATTTATTATATTATTTGCTAACATTAAGACTTGCACTGATACACACAAGTATAAAATTCGAATATAACATAAAAGAATAATTTTTAAGCATATTATTACTAAGTTATTTGTCATATCACAAGTTGAAACTAAAAGTTAATTATCTTATTATATTGCTCATAAATCTAGATGTATATAATGTACTATATATGTAGAAATGACAATATGACAATATACAAGAAAATATGTCATATTGTCAATAATACTACTGTCATGGGCTAAATAAGAATATTATTTTCATTTAAAAAAAAAAAGCTAATTGTGTGTCTTTATATTGCAATGATTATTAATAAGATATATGGACAAACAATACCTAATGTAAATATATATTTATTATAAATATTTATACGTTGCAATTTCAAAGGACGTTTGAACATCTTCTACGAAAGTGTTGATAAAAAATGAAAAATTAAATAAAAAGAAAGTAATTTATACTAAAAATGTAATTTATAAAGAAATTATATTGTCTAACATATATTATAATTTCAAAAATAATATCACATGATATTTATTTAAATTATTTACATATTATATAGT
The DNA here is from genome assembly GCA_947687605.1 of Reutealis trisperma. NCBI lineage: Eukaryota > Viridiplantae > Streptophyta > Magnoliopsida > Malpighiales > Euphorbiaceae > Reutealis > Reutealis trisperma. The sequence continues at coordinate 8,139,037 of CANTUT010000033.1, read as the reverse complement.
ATTTATATTAATATTTAAAATATAAATATTTATAAATTAAATTATATTTTAAAACTAATAATAACGAATTATAATAAAAATTAACGTATTTTTTTGAAAAATATTAGTTATATTAGAGATATTTTATGTTTATATAGATTAACACTCTATCCGTCCCATAAAATATGTCTATTTTAATATTGACATAAATTAAAAAAATATAATTAATATAATTAAAAAAATAAATTTTACTTGTATTTATTTATATACTCTTCTATTAATATTAAATAATATATCAAAATAGTATGACTCATATTAAAGATCATTAAATAATGGGTATTAAAAAATTAATTATTTTATTTAAAAAAAAGTGAATTATAATTTGAAATAAGCGAAAAAAAAGAGATAGCTCTAGTGTTATCGAAACCCGGACCCGGGCGCCCTGATAAATGCAACTATTGGATAAGTAAAATGGGACGCATGGAGATAGAGGTCTCTTTGGCCTGACCCCTGACCCCACTACAGACATGCACATCACAGCGCATACCAAGCCCTAATTTCTCTCTCTTTCCACTTGACTCCTAGGTTTAAACGCAATGTCTTTCAATGTGTTAGGACTCTTATCCCATGTTCCGATTTTGCTTCCCTCCAGATCCCTTTCCACCGTCGTTTTGAGGTTTGCTTATCCCAATATCTCTACACTTCATTAACTTATTGGAATTTGTGGTTATTCACTTTGTGGATAATACTGATTTTTTATGCTTCAATGTGGTAATTGTCTGATTAAGGAACTGTAGATCTGAATCTGTGTTTCAGTTCTGTGCTAATATTGATTTTTACGTTTTTGGGGTTGAATTAGAGGGAATAGGTTGTTGCTTCCATCTAAAGTATGGATTTTTAGCTTTTTGAAGCTTATGGGTATTGTTGAACAGTGTTTATCAGCTTCCGTATTACGATAACGTGCAGATTTTTGTGGATAAAAATGTGGGAGTGATAAGAATTTTCAGAAGATCGGGTATTTCATGACAATTTTTGGAGTTTTCTGAAGTTCTTGATTGACTGTTGAGAGTTGAAAATTTAAGGGGGACAAATATGTCTTTCAAAAGCATACTTCAGGACATGAGGGGTGAGTTTGGGAGCATGTCTAGAAAAGGGTTCGATGTCAAATTTGGTTATGGGATGCGATCCAGGTCACAAAGGGTGGTTCAAGATAGCTCTTTTGTGCCTGTTGATGCATTTAAGCAGAGCTGTTGGGCTAACATGCCGCCTGAGCTTTTGAGGGATGTACTAACGAGAATTGAGGCATCTGAGAGTACTTGGCCAACTCGGAAGGATGTGGTTGCTTGTGCCGGTGTTTGTAGAAATTGGAGGGAGATTATGAAAGAAATGGTGAAATCTCTGGAAGTTTCAGGCAAATTGACGTTCCCAATTTCCTTGAAGCAGGTTTATATATCATCCCTCATTGTGCTTTTATTACAAGTTTATTTTCTGTTATTTATGTGTGTTGCATGTGTAGTGAAATCCAGACTTTTTGATCACAATTTCGAAAATTCTGTTGGTTAAACTGTTTCTCATCTCTTTATCTTTAGTATTTGACCATGTAGCGATAGTGATGGTATTTTATGGTCAATCGCTGAATCTTGGTTGTGTCATCGTGTGATGGGAAAAATTATAACCCATCTCCTGATGGAAATGTTGTAATCTTGCAGCATACTCTTATCAATTTTAATTTTAATCTAGTCCAATTACATCTTTATCTTTACTCTCTTGGCATTGTGACAATTTAGCACTCACAACTCAAGGGAAAGGTTCACTGAGTTTTGTTTTCCTATTTCTCCGAGGTTTACAATGAGTTTAGAATTTTGAACTTATTTTTTAGTTTTTCTTTTGCTTGTTTTCTGTGATGGAACTGACTTGCTGAACATGTCATAGCTGCCTCTGATATTTTACATTGTACAGAATATGGTGTACTTTCTCCTCCTTACCCTAGTCACCTAGTGATGTGTAGAAGCATTGTCTCCGAATATCCTTTTGTTGTGTATACCACACTGTGTGGCAGAAAGTTTAAATATTGTTGAAGGATGATGCCCATAAGGACAAATTAATGGCTTGTACAGATGGTGTCCAATTAACGGCAGAAAGTTTTCTCATACATTTATCTGTTTTGAACTGATATTCAAAGATTACTGCGTTCCTCTTTATGGTTGTGAAGTTTTTGGCTTTTCTTGGGTGTTCTTTGATGCCATGAGTAGGAACTACTTGGAGATATCTGTCTCTTGTTGTAAACCCTGTTAATGGAAATTTTAACTTCACTTATCTAAGGCATTTGCTCTTTCCCTTACAGCTAATGTCAAATTCCTTGGGTTATTTTGTTTTGCAGCCTGGTCCAAGGGACTCCCTTCTTCAATGCTACATTAAACGGAATCGTAGCAACCAAACATACTTTCTATATCTCAGCTTAAATCAAGGTGAATAACTAAATCTTTGTTTTTCCCCCCCTTTTATATGTCTCGATGAGTTTATCTGAATTCTGTTGCTCTCTATTCCTGGAGACAAGTGCTGCTGCACTCATTTAATGAGAATTTCTGGAGGGTTAGTTTCCCTCAACAATTTTGGAGATGAGTAGATTCCTCTTTTGATTTGTGGCTTCTCTTTAAGTTGCTAGTATTAAACTGTTTTACTTGTATGGTATATTGGCAGCTTCAAATGATGATGGCAAGTTTCTTCTTGCTGCGCGGAGGTGTAGGAGGCCAACTTGTACAGATTACATTATCTCCTTAAACTGTGATGATGTGTCTAGAGGGAGCAGCACTTACATTGGAAAGCTGAGGTACTGCCAGCTATTAGATGACAAAACTGATATTTTTTCTTGTTTTGTAAGTCTTAAGCTTATGATTCCATTTCCTTTACAACAGATCCAATTTTCTGGGAACCAAGTTCACAATTTATGATGCACAGCCTCCAAATTCTGGGGCAAAAGTTGCTAAATGTCGCTCCACCAGGATAGTTAACATGAAACAGGTTTCTCCTCGGGTGCCTGCTGGGAATTTTCCTGTGGCCCATGTCTCATACGAGCTGAATGTCTTGGGATCAAGGTAAGTTAGGTGCCTTTCAAATTTTTGGAAAAGACATCTATGCAACAAGGAAAACAAATACAAAAGCGTTGTGGCAAATAATTCTCCCCCTCCCTCTATGGAGGATGGGTATTGGTCTTGTATTCTTGTTGGTTATCATGTTACTTTTTTTCTGGGTTCTAATTTTGTGTGATATTTTGGAATCAGAGGTCCAAGGAGAATGCAATGCTCTATGGATGCCATCCCTGCCTCTTCTGTTGAGCCTGGAGGAGTGGCCCCCACCCAGACTGAATTTCTGCATAGCAATTTGGATTCCTTTCCGTCACTTCCCTTTTTCAGATCAAAATCCACCCGCACAGAGAATTTCCAATCTGGTCCTCTGCCCAGCTATAAAGATGGAATGCTGGTGTTAAGGAACAAGGCTCCCAGGTGGCATGAACAACTTCAGTGCTGGTGTCTAAACTTCAATGGACGGGTGACAGTTGCTTCAGTTAAGAACTTTCAGCTGGTTGCTTCTCCAGAGAATGGAGTTGGCAGGCAGGAGCATGAGAATGTTATACTCCAGTTTGGGAAAGTGGGGAAGGATGTGTTCACCATGGATTATCAGTATCCTATCTCAGCTTTCCAGGCATTTGCTATATGCCTTAGCAGCTTTGACACCAAGATCGCTTGTGAATGACAGACAAGCAGGTGTGAATCCAGTGGTTACTGAAAACTCCCCATTTTTGTAGTTGATGTTAACAAACCTTTCTGATCATATTGATGTTGCTGTTTGTGCTCTTCTGAACCCACTAAAATCTTTTTTTTTTTTTTTTTTTAAATTGTGCATGTATCTGAGGGTATTCTTGTTTGACGAACACTTTATCCAGTAATGCCATCTATTAATCAATTAACTTTCAACCTTATGTTTAACTGCTGTGATTTTACTTCCTTTTTTTTTTTTTCAAAAAAAAAAGGACAAGAATTTTCTGATGTCTTTTTGCCTACCATTGAACTATCATGTGGCCTTGAGCATTGTTTTTACCCTGACGAAAAAGTAGCAATTTTCTTTTCAAGTTGGTGTCCTCTCATTTCATGTATGCTATTATTGAAATTCCTGAATTTTTCTTGACAGGTATTCACATGGTGCAAGAAAAGTTGGTTGCAGAGGCAGTTGTAGGCATATAGCTCTATGGCATGGGGCATTCCACCAAAAAAAGCTTGTGGGTTGTTCAATCTCTTTATTTCTAATTGCCATGTGAAGATTTAGGATTTTCATTTTTTTTTTCTAAATTTTTTCCTGTACATATTAGCTGTTCGTATTATGAGCAAAATGTGCTCTGCTGTGTAGGCTGTGCTGTGGCTGACAGACATCATCTTTTGGTTCGTCGAGTGTTTTATACTTGACACCTTAGATGGGAGTTGTTTCATGAGTTTGCTTGTAATTTTCCTAATTGAAGGCTGCCGTTGTTTTGGCTGTTGTATTCCTGTCTACTGTGTAGCTTTGCAAAATGCTTCCCTTATTGAACCGTTAGAATTTTGCTAATTCTATTTGATTGCAGGAACAGAGTATACGTATTTATATCGGTGTTGGTTCTGTTGGTGCATGCTAGAATGTTACTGCATATATTAATGGAAAGGAAATTATTTTTCCCTCTTGTTCTTTCTGCTGTTGTGCTCAATGCACCAAAACCATATTTTTTGGGGTTGGGGCTGTTTGTTGGATTGGAAAACTCATATTTACATTTATGAGTGATAACATAAAGAATATACTGGGATAAGTTATGGATGGGGAGTTTAAGGAAAGAATGCTCGGAAGCTGAGTGGGCTGGGAAATGGTTATGAAAATGACTTTTTCCTCTTAACTTGAGATGATGATGAGGAAGATAGAACCTTTAGAATTAAAGCTTGAAGATCATATATTAGGGTTGGTTTGGACAGATGTGTATTAGAAATAAAGTTAAAAGTTTGTATTTTTTTAAAAATTATAAAATTATAAAAATAAACTAAAATTTTATTTATCCGTAATATCAAAAATCTATCTCTAAAAATTCTCTCTTCGTACCATCGTCGTCGTCGTCGTCATCATCATGCCAAAAGTCCCAAACAAAGGATTTTGCAGTGTGCTGTGGGATCAACAAAATTGAGTTAGACTAGTTAAAAAAAATTGAATTTAGACTATAAAGCTGGTAATTGGCTTTAAAATAACCAAGGAAAATTCAATAAATCCCATGTATCTATTTTATGTTACTTTTTAACTTGATTTTGTAGTTCTGACGAGAATGAATTTTGTGTCGAAGCTTAAATCATAGCGCAGTACAGCACGGTTGATAGAGTATCAGTAACCCATGTCGCCCATAGGATTGTTGAGCGGAGCTTCTTGCTTTTGATTTTTCAATTTTGATTTAATTTTTTTTTTCAGACTTCCATTGTTAATGAAATTTGGTTTTGTAAAATCAAATTCATGTACCTTAGAGTTAGTAACCAAAGTTCCATTTTTTGTATGCTTTGTTTTCCATATTTAAAAATTTCTTCAATTTTGGTTTACTTTATATGATTTGAATGGAATTAAATTAATAATTTAAATAAGTCTAATTTACATTTCTTTTTGAATTAGCATAATTAAAATTTTGGCTGGGATGGAAATTTTAAGTTTGATTGAGATGAAAAATTTAAGTGTAAATATAGATATTTTAGTTTTTTTTATAAGATTTTAAAGGTGAAAATGGATGGAAGTACTAAATAAGTTAAGATATCAAAATTGAAAAATTAATTAGTTAATTTTTCAAAAATAATTAAAAACGAATTAATTAATTAAATCAAATTTTAGAATAGTAATTTATCTATAATTATTTATCCAAATAGATGGACAAAAAAAGTTACATATGATGAAGAGAGAAGTATTAAATATATATTTTTTTTACTTTCTCTTGTTCTTTCTCTATTTTCATGATAACTAAACCAAATTTGTAAATAATATATATTTATAAAATTTAATGCAATTTATGTGATATCATAACAATGAAAAAGATAATATGCGGTAGTATCTTATGAAAAAAAACCATCAATTTGGCAATCATAATTCATGTGTACGTTTCCATTTCAGAAATAAACTTTTAAAGAATCTTGAAATCAATAGAGGAGCAAGGATTAATGTTTGGGTTGATTCAATGAGAGCCTCATCTCCTAACCATCTCAAATCAAATCTACACATTCTCTCACTCATTCAATGGGTTCACTTATCTAATACTATTATTTATTTTATTTAATTCATAAATAGAGGATGCGCTCGTTTTTGTCCAATAAAAAGCTTAAGTGGTCTTGCATAAAAGTTTTAATGTGTTAAAATTAATTAAAAAGTATCCCGATGATAGATTTGATATATTTAAAAAAGCCAAGGGGTCAAATTGGCTTTTAACCCAAAAATGAACTCATTCTCTCATTCTCTTGCCAAATGAAAAAAATAAAAGCAACGGAAACAGACTTCATTAAATTCCAGAAACATACATAGTGTGAAGGTTATACATTCATGCAGAGCAACATTATACTTTTCTTTTCATTCAAATATAAATTAATACAACAAATAAGATTCATTCATTATCATTTATCATTGGTTGCCAAAAGCTGAAATTAGTGGGTGAACTGACATCATAAGCATTCTGCAAATTTAGACCATGCTTTCGGCATACAATACGGAAAACAAACATTTTAAGAAGCTTCCATAATAAGAGAGAACAAGAAATCAAGGACATACTCTGTCTTCTACGGTGCTGCCTAAGTCTATAAAAGTGGAAACCGTCATTTCATTACTAAATGAGCAAACAAAGGATCTGAACCCAATCTGACCAAATCAAACCAAACCAAACCAGAGTATCAGAACCTTGGGCCACCTGGACCACCAGGTCCAGGAGGGGGTCCACCTGGACCACCAGGTCCAGGAGGACCAAAACCACGCGGTCCACCAAAGCAATCTTGTATCAACCAACAACAGCACAAGCAATACAACCTGCAAATACCAATCTACTTTACTCTTCTTTTCTTTTTTTTTTTTTTTTTTTTAAATTAATAAAAATTTATAATTGGAAAACACCCAAAAAAATAATAATAATAAAAGGCTTATTGGTTTAATTTTCTGTACATTCCTTCAAATTTTGTTTTCTTGTATAAACGGTTAATTGAAAAGCTTGCATTCAACTAAATGAAGAGAAATTGAAATATGAGAGAGAATGAGAAAACTACTTACAAAGAAGATACCATATTGCATAATCCATCAGCAAACCCTCCAAAAAAGCCACCAGGCCCTAGAAATCCACCGCCCCAAGGTCCTCCAGGTCCCGGACCCCAAGGTCCTCCAGGTCCTGGCCCCCACGGTCCACCACCAGGTCCTGGACCCCCCCATCCAGGTCCTCCTGGTCCACCGGGTCCAGGACCTCCAGGACCTCCAGGCCCTCCTCCTGGTCCTCCAAACATTGCAATTTGCTAACTTTGCGCGCTACCAAAATGAAATGGAATCCAAACAAAGAATTGTTAGCCTTGGAAAGAAAAGATTTTTCGAAAATTCAGATTCAGAGGAGAAAAAGGCTTCTCCAAAGATAATTTGACAAACTTAAGCAAACTAGTCCCGAAAGCATCTATCTAATAAGCAAAAAATTGTAACCAACATTTCCTTCCAATCTTTAAAATAAACTGTCATTCAAAAACCAGCAATGCTGTAACTACTCTTCTTCTTTCACCTACCAGCTACCATCCAAAACTAACACGCACTTTCAGCTACAATTCTTGCATTCCTGTGGGCTTAGCCCAATAAACAAAACATATCATTATTTAGGCCGTAGCCCTCACCTGCCAAGTGTAATGGGCTGTCCGTGTTTCTAAATCCTAATTCCTAAAGCAGCAAGCTTCCCAAAGGCCCTTCATTTTTTTTTTCAGACATTACTATTTAGTAGTATATATTTTACGGCTGAGCACGGTTTAGAAAAATCTTAAAATTTAAAAATTTCATACTTTAGAGATTTTTAAAAGTAAATATCTGGAACTGAACCGTAAGATAAAAATCTCTGTACCAAACTGCCCTCATTTTTCATGACGGTTTGAGATAAAAATTCAGATTTAATAGGACGGTTCGTTATAGAATGGAACAAAATAGATATTCAAAGATTTTCAATTTTTAAGTAATTAAAAATATATACTTTTTTCAACTTAAACCACTTCCATTAAAATTAAATAAATATATACAACAAAAATAAAAATCAAACTATATAGTGTATAATTAAAAAAATTTATCAACAATCCACCAAGCTAAAATAAAAATTAAACTATATGGTGCATAATTAAAGAAATTATAAAAATTAAACTATATAATGCATAATTAAAAAAAATTAATTACAATTCACAAGTTAAAGTAAAAATGAAATAGGCATGAAAAACTAAGAACATATATGTGAAATCAACAATTCACAGGGTTTATTGATAAGACATTCTATTTAATTTTAGGATATTGACCAATTCCTAAAATAAATAAGAAAAATATGAAATTGAAGTACATTAAATTAGTAGAAAACAAATTTTAATAGTTAATTAATGAATTTTATATGAATTTGATAGGTAGAATGTCAAATGCAACAAAACTTTTATGTGGTCAATTATTTAAAATAATAAATCATTTTAGTGAAGCAATAAATTAATTTTCTATATGTAATTTATCATTTCGAAACTCTAATAAAAGTTCAAATTATTATTTTACCTTATTTATTATTAAAATATAAAAATTAATTGATTGACAATCGATTATAATATATGATACTATAAATTTAATATCATTAGCAATGAAATTGTATAGCTTAATAATAAATTAATAATATGGTCTTAAATTATAAATTATGATATTACAAATTTAAATCTATTAAAAAAAGACTTGCATTAAATTTGTGGATAAATATGTATTATTTAATGATTGACTTAATTATGTTGATCAATTAAAGAAGGTGATGAAATTATCAATACCTTCAAAGTTGTATAATCAAATAAATATTGTTTAAGTTAAAAATTTTTCATATAATAAAATAATTAAATTATTTTCCTTTTAAATTTTAACTATTACATATTATTAATATTAGTATCATAAAAATTAAATTTTTTTTTCAAAATTTAGCTTATACTATATATATATACGTACACACACTTTAAATCGATTATAATTTCGGTTCTTTAGTTCTGAATGGTTCGGTACAGTTCTTTATATAGATAACTATTAATCTGCAAACCCATAAAAAAAAAATTTTATGACGATTTGAAAAAAGTCAAACGATTAATAAATATTTTTCATTAATATATATTTTTTATTCGAATTTTTGATACAGTTTGATATATTCGAATACTATGCTCAGTCCTAATATTTTTTTATACTAACAATAATATGAGAAAATTTTTATGAGCATAGTCCATCAAGTGACAATGATACAACACAAAAAAGGATGACAGAGGATATGTTACCATTGCGTTGCCGCATGCCCATACTGAAGAAAATGGGAATTAATACTATATCATATATGGACGATAAAATAACAATGATTTTTAGCGAAGTTACTTGCATGTATCAATAAATTAAAATTTAAAAATAATAGGTTGGATTAGCTTATAGGAAGTTAAATATCTAGTTCTACAGTTAAACTAAATTTAAAGGACCAAAGTACGAATATAAATTATTATTTTTTTAGATCTTAGAGAGAAAAATTAAATTTAACCCTAAAATATCCAAATTTGCATGTGGAAAAAGTGTATCAATAAAGAGAAATCTTAAAGAAAAATTTAATTTTTTGGAGGGAATTAAATTGGGAAAGAGAAGGGATGCATTGCATTTCATATGATAGAGAATGAGGTTCAAGTTGCAGGGAAAGTACCGCTAACAACTTAGATTGGTGGTAAAGAGCAAAATTTTTCAGAGGGAAATACAATGTTTTTGTTATAAAATAAAAAACAATTATGGAGAATAAAGAAAAGAGAGAATAAAAAGAGAATAAATTTTTGTGTCTTATTCTATTAACTATAGCACCTATTTATAGGTATAAAAAGTTACAGAGATATGATTAAATATAGAGTTTTATTTACATAAGAAAACTATCTATATAAATAGCAATAGACATCCAATCATATCATATTACTCAAATATTATCATCAATATTATCACAACACTCTCTCTTGGATGTATATTATAAATAATATGTCTCGTTAAAATTTTACTAAGAAAAAATCCGGTGAGAAAAAAAAATTAGTGAAGAAAAAATAGTACATTATTCTTATAGAGATTTATGACATAACACTGGCTCGTTAAAAACCTTGTCAGAAAAATCCAATGAGACAAAACCTAGACTAAGGAAAAAAGAATACAGTGCACTAAAATCTCTCCCTCATGAAAACATAATTTATATCAAATATCTTTTAGTAAGCGCATGCCAATTTTATTGACTAGCTTTTCAAATATAGTTATAGGGAGTGTCTTTGTAAATAAATCTGTCAAGTTATCAAACCGTATATTTAATGATGTTTAAATAATATCCACATACAATAATTTATTTATAGTACTCTCCAATGATATTACTTGCGTCATGAATATGTCTCATTAAAAATCTTGCTAGAAAACCTAGTGGAAAAAAACATAGTTAAGGAAAATAGTACATTTCATGTCCTATTTTGTCATTACACAAATTGTCTCATTAAAACCTTAGTCCAAGAAAATCCTGTGAGATAAAAACTTGATTAAGGAAAAAGAGTACAATTATATACTAATTTGCTCCTCTTAATGATGACAGATTTTAACACGGCATACACTAATCGTTGAAGCAATGCTGTTTAAATATCACACTAGGTAAAGACTTGATATATAAGTCTATTAGGTTGTCACTCAGGCGAATTTGGTGGATGTCTCTTCTAGAACTCATGTATAAATAATAATTTGGGTGAAATTTATATATTTACTTCATTATCCTTTATATACCTACCTTTAATTTATGTAATGCAAATTGCATTATTTTCAAAACACAATGGGAGTATTTTTAGTGAGATACTTCATGATCATAAAAAATTTTATAAAATTGCAATATCACCATAAGTGAATATATAGCCAATTATGAAGATTAAGCAAATAATCAATATTCTCATATAGACCAAATTCAAATCTGAATTAAAATATGATCATAATATTAATAGTACATTAAAAATAATTTTTTACATTACTTTAATATCTCTTAATAGGTGCAAAGCTTATATCTTGCTAGAAATTTTTTTTTTTACAAATGCAATATTAGGCCTAATGTAATTTGCAAGATACATGAATGCTCCTATAGCATTTATGTGGTACTTCAAGATCAAATAGCTCTTTGTTATCTTCTTTAGGTCTAAAAAAGTATCTTTTCACTTCAGGTGAGAGGACCACCATTAGTATGTTTAAGAAAAACATTTATCTATACAAATTTACTTAAATACCTTTTATACATAACTAGACTGACATATTAGGATTCCTTGATAATCGGTCTACAAGCTGATATAAAATTTCATTTCCTTTAAATTTTTCGTCTCGAACTCACTATTCAAATAGGTATATACTTTTTTGAGTTCATTAGGAGTCATACTGATATTTAACATATACTGTAATAATAATATTCACCATTCTTTGGCCTTTTATGAATACAAATTGACATAGTGTATTATTCACATATCTTTCTTTCAATAAGAATTTTCACAAATAATTATACCATATGTCCATATTACTTTAATCCATACATGCATTTTTGCGACTTGATGGAATATATGTCACATATTTAATATGTATTCATTTCTAATATCTTTAGTCTTTTTGAGACTTTTATATAAATATTGTTTTCATAAGGCATATATAAAGTATTTCTTTAACTACCATACTAATTAAGTATCGGAACATGATCATTTCCATAATAAGATAATTATTTTTCTCATAATTAATGATAAAATGAGTCTAGCTCTACTTTAATTGCTTATTTCCATGATGATCAATCATGTTAATATTCAATTATATTTATAGATTATGGATCCTGATTTTCTTTTGAAACAGCAAGAGTTACTGTTGAGGTAAATTAATCGTATCGTCGACGATAATTGAATTTCTATCAACTATTTCTCTTATATCACAAAAATAATTGAGATCTCATAATTTTTATTTATATGATCATTAACTCCATAAACCATATCTGGAGGATTTAATTGTTTCGTTGTCTCAATTTGTGTCTTATAATTGGCTATAACTCTTTGACTGAGATCTATCTCTTCAGGAGGTTTTATGAGTGATGCTGTTTTTTTTTTCCACGAATTTTTATCTTTAGTTCTAATTTACTATCCATACTTCTGGCGTGTAATGAGATTGATTGATTTTCTATTTGTAATTAGAATCACAACCCTTGCTGGGGTATTAGCAGCTGTAATATGAGACTTTGTCACTGTTTTAGCATCTATAAATGTATTTGGCAGTTAAGTTGCAATTTATTGCAACTGTGTTATTTTGTGAACTTCTGATTTACTCTAACTTGTACATAGATCAAAGTCACTTAAAGGTTTTTCCTTTTAATAAACTTCTCGACATTTTTCAATATTGCAGATACTTTTCCTCCCCTAATATCGAGAAATGTGCCTCATAAATTATTAGTCTCTTTTGTTGACCCATTTTTGCATATTAGGATAAAAATATTAATATATTCATGGGACAACTAAATATTTGCAACTCATATCCTTATACAAGTTTCAAATGAGAGCATGTATGATATATATAATAGCATTCATGTCAAATAATCAAGGTTTAATTATTGAACTACAAGTTCAATACTTGAACTGTAAGTTCAATGCAATATGTTGTGCATTTATACGGAGGATAAAATAATATTAAAATAACTCATTATAATGCACAACTTGTAAAATTCTTACAAATTACTCATTTAGGGAGTTTACATAAAATCACCAATATTAAATTATTTCCCTCATATAAGTAGTTACTTTTTCAGAGTTCTCATGCTCTACCAAATAATTTATAACATTTATTTCAGGAAATGCAGTTGTACTAGTGGCCATTATTTAATGATTTCTCATTAGCAATTATTCTTTGCAACTACTAAAAGATAAATAATATTTGTAAATATTCACTTTTTAAACTGCTGCTTCAGGAGCATGTAACTTTATTACCGCACATTTTCAGCTGTGAAGTAATTTTAAACATGATTAAATTATATTCTAAAATAAATTTCAAGTTTTATAGACGTAGATTTAACCAGTTATATTGAGATTATGGTAGTACCACATCTTTCAAGTAATCATATCTATCTTTAAAACTCTTATAAAGAATATAAAAATCAATGCGATATTCAATATTTAAATTATCACTTAAATGAGATTTAAGTATGATCATATATAACTTTTATCTTATTTTAATTTTAATCACAAATTAAAATCACGAGCTATAAAATTTTTTCATAAAAATTCATTTGGAGGTTATATTTCTTCATCTTAAACCACAAATTCACAAATTAAACAAGTCGACTTTTTAAAATCAGTTAAGTTATATACAATATGTGCCTTTTAATTTTGATAAGATCTATAATAACTTATATCTCATAAATTTATTTTAATAACTGTGATGAAATCATATCAATACAAAATCAATCATTAATAATTATGCTAAATAGGCACAAACCATAAGCAATATCAAACTTAAAAAAAATCAATTTTAGACTTTTTTTTTTTTTACAAAATTAGAGATATATAGCTCAAATAAATATATTTTTTATCCAATAATAAAATATTAATATTATTTCAGTATAAAGCAATTAAATCATAAAATAATTAAATTTTAAATATTTTTAACAAAATCATTACTGAAAGGCAATAAATCAAAGCCACAGTAAAATTTTATTTATTTATTTATTTATTTTTACTTTTTTTTTTATAATGACATAGAAAATTTTAGCAATTTAATAATCAAATATAACCTTTGAATATAATATATGATTAAAAAAATTTCAATTAAAATGCCACTAAGAAAACTAAAAGATAAATAATTAATTAAAACAAATTCAAAAATTTCAGTATTTAGTATCTATAATAAATAATTCTTACTCTTGATGTCGAGAGCCATAAATTAATATTGTCTAAGTAATATACTAAATAGGATCATAATAAAATCAGTCATTCAAAAACTTATAGACAATTTATTTAATTCTTAAAAAACGTAGAATATCAATTCTTTAACAAATTAGAATACTTAGTTCTTCAAGAACTGGAAAAAATATTAGTTTTTCAATAACTATAAATAATATTAGTTTTTCAGGAAATACTAGTTTTTTTAGGAACTAGAATTTGAAATATAGTGCTTAGTTTTTCAGGAACTAGAATTTAAAATATATTATTAGTTTTTCAGGAATTGTAAAGATTATTAGTTTTTCAAGAACTGCAATTATTATTAATTATTCAGGAATATAAAATAATTTTTAAATGAATTAGGATACTAGATATCAGGATACTTAGTTCTTTAGAAACTCAAGCCAAAATTCTTTTGGAATTTATACATTAGTTATTTATTTAATTAGTTTTTCAGAAACTATAAATAATATTAGTTTTTTCAGAAATTAGAATTTAAAATATAGTACTAATTTTTTAAGAACTAGAATTTACTTAATTAAAATTAAATAACATCAAATAACTTTTTCATAAAAATGATGATCAAATAATAATAATATAAAAGAAGAATCGAAAACATTCTTACAAAACAAAACAAAAAATTGTTTCTATAACATTTATTCTTTATTCGCTTTTTAGTATATGGTATTAAAATATAAAAAAAAAATTTATGTTAACATAATGTTTGTTAACATAATGGTTATTTTAAAAAAAAAATGATTTCATGTAATATGCTCGTTACTATAAAATATATGCAAATAATATATATATGCAAAAAAAAAAAAAATTTACATACGCTCGATTTTATGCCCACATCAAAAAGTATTAAAATATATATATTTAATTTAATTGACACAACAAAATAAATATATTTCAAATATATATATTTAATTTAATTGACATATGTCTTTTTGAGAACACATATAATTTATATGTCATTTGATATAAGAAGAAAAAAAAATACCTTGGGAGATAAAAATTGTTTATCATGAATCTTAAATTTTATTTTTTCAAAATTTTCGCCTTAACTGAGTTGTAGTAAATCACAAGCTATCCAAAATTATAAATAGTATTGTACAACAATTATAGAGAATAAAGAAAAGAGAGAATAGAAAGAGAATAAATTTCTGTGTCTTATTCTATTGACTATAACACCTATTTATAGGTGTAAAAAGTTACAGAGATAGGGTCAAATATACAGTCCTATTTACATTAAAAAAAACTATCTATAGAAATAGCGATAGATATATAATCATATCATACTATTCAAATATTATTATCAATATTATCACAACAGTTTTGAGTTTTTTCCTTTTATTAGAAGTATGACTCATTAAAATAAGTATAGTATTTCACAAAAAAAAAAAAATTTCTTTTTTAATATTAATCACTAATAATCATAATTTTTTATAAAAAAAAAAAATTTAATCAATCGATATCCAATATAAAATAATTTATAGGAAAGCAAAGATGATTTTGAATTGTAATCGATGGAAGAAGCAGAAAAAAAAAAAAAAAGAGAAGAAATTGTATGTAAAGCATGTGATTCCTGACTTCTTATGCGTACACCAAAAAGAGGCCATTAGATGCCAGCCCAGTAGCTTCTCAAAGAGTAAAAAAAAAGTTCATTACAATGCAGAGAAATGGGGACGTTCACATCGGACATCAGTGTCAGCCTCTCTTAAATGCCACATTAATACATTATTATAAGAAGGGCGAAAAAATTTGGTCCCCAACAACAAAATATTTGGACTTATTAATTGTTGTTGGCTGCTGCCCCGCCTCCATTAATGTCCAAAAACGAGCCTAATCAATCAAACTATGATAGCCGTAGATTACTAACAATTGAAAGAATTAACTGTTAAAAATTACTCCGTCCATAAAAAAAAAAGAAATATTTATTTATTTTAAAAATAAATATAGGTATTTATTTATTTTATTTTTATTAATATATATTTTTAAAATTAATAAAAAATATGATAATAAATTAATATAAATAAAAGTATAAATGAAAAATATAATAAAATTTATGTGTTGATAAATAATTAATAATATTTTTTTAAATTATGTAAAAAAGAAAGTGGATAATTTTTTTTAAGATAGAAATAATATAATTTTCAATATTTTAATTATATAATATTAAATCATCAAAGTGTTGCCAGATTCACTGTCCATAAATCAATTTTAAGCACTATGTTATTACATATTAATAGCATTGATGTTGAATCTATTAAGTAACCTTTTCTTTTACTTATTTTTATTTTCGATATTTAAAAGTAGAATGCTAATTCTTGATTATTCATTTAAACAGATAAAATTTTAATATATATATATATATATTATTTTTAAAAATGAAGAAAAAAATTATTTGTGAATTAAATTGCTTTATCGATCATTTAACGAATCAAAAGGAAGCAGATAACATAAGACGGTCCATGATAAAAACTGCTCAAATCATACAGATAGAATTGATTACTCACAGAGGTCAATTTTTTGATTATTTATTTATTTATTTATTTATTTTTTGGTGTGAGAGATCACCAACCAGTGGTCCCAAAAATCTCAATGGGGAGTTTGAGTTATTACCATTAGATACAGCAAATGAAAAAATTGATTTTACCCATTAACAAATATTATATATACATATACTAATAATTTGAAGATGCAACCAATATGCTAGCTGTTAGAACCACCAAAGTCTTGAGAATGCATTTATTAGGCCGTACTCTTGTATTTTGTTCCTTACTTCAAACAGAAAATGTGTCAATTCAAGCTATAACCTATATAGAACCAATCTTAGTGGCACAAGGTCGGAGATTTCTTATCTTAAATAAATACTTAAACTGCACACATTTAACAGTAAGTATATATTTTTCTAAGTAATAAGATTCATTATCGATTTTTTATTTCTTGCTCAAAAAAAAATTGAATATATAGCATTTTGATCAATAAAAAGAAAATTACTTTAAAATATTTGAAGAAATTTAAAAATAAAAACACATGTGTAAAAATATGGAATTACTTTTCCTAACATGTTGGACTAAAGAATTGCTAGCATGCAAGATTACTTTTGATAGAGAACCACAATTTGATTTTGTTTTTGTTTCTGTAGGTTAAGAAGAGGCCATCATAATTGCAGTTGTAGATAGACAAATGTCAAAAGGATGATAATTATTTCTGTTACTGCCAAGAACTACGCAAATCTTTTAAACTGAATTTAAGGGATTCCATCTTTTCATTTTTAGTCAAATTAAGAGAAATCGTCGAGTTTTCATTTATTTTTTATTGTTAGTTTGAATCATTGAAAAACATATCCAGGATTGATATCGTTTTATTTTCCATGAAAATTACAATTTTAACTTTTAAATCTCAAATGTGGGTTTTAATTTTACAAATTAAATTACAGGAAAATTATAGCTAAACTTTTAAGATGTAATTCTACCACATATATATAACTTTTACAGCATTATATGATATGGATATACACATCTTAATAATTTGAATAGATTATATTAGCCTTCAAATTAATTGCTCATGTACGTAGAAAGAGTTATATTAATAATATCTTTTTGCAATACTATGAGTTTAGAATTCAAATTTAGATAATGTTAGGAAAAATTAAAATTATAAGTGCAATAATAAAAAAGAGAAAAAATAACATAAATAATTTTTTTATATTGTTCAATTTTTTAATAGATTCACGTTTACAATTGCATAAGAAAATAATTTACTAAAGCATCATATTACAATTTTTGAAATAATTAAATTGCAAATTCTTTAACAATATCATTATAAAAAAAACTCTATTCATTTATTTTGTGGCACAACATTTTCAATAATTATTGCTACGATAATTATTTGAAAAAGCTAAAAAGACTTCTCATATAATGCGCATATTTATAATATTAAATGATTCCAGTAGATAATTGTTAAAAAAGAATTATTAAAAAGAAAAATATTCTTGAAAAATACAATGTCTTCAAGGATACAAAAATTTCCAGCAGATATTGACTCCTAATTCAATGAATATAAAATTAAAAATAGTTAGAATAGATTGGAGCATGCATTTGAGGCTGAACCTAAAATTGTCATATAGTGGACCAACTTCTTGCAAAGAAAGCCTTTTTAGAAAAGACTGGCCACAGAACATGATTATGCCCCTATTTTTTACAATAAATCAACAACGGAGACTGACATATATTAAGATATTTTCTCATCCATAATTTTTAGAGGGGGAAACGTGTTAATGAACCAACTCAAAGCTTATATTTACTCAACTTCCAGCTTGACCTAATGGCCGCCATTAAATCTTTTTGATAAAACATGCATGAGTTTGGTTGGATTATATAAGATGGATTTGTCTCTACCTTACATCGAGGACTTAATTATTCTAACTATTCCTTCACGTGACAAAAAAGCAAAAACAAAACAGAAATTCAATATGCTGTTGAAATTGAACAAACCTATTCATTTTTTCCATTTCTTCCCCATGTGTAAATTGTCAATCCACATTTAATGATCTTAATCAATTAACTGATATATATATATATATATATAGTATATATTAAAAAAATAAAAAAACTCTTTTATAGAGACGAATATGATTAACTGATGTGTTCAATTGAATGCAGCTAAGCAATGAGAGTGTTGCTTATCCCTACAAAAACTGCAATATGTCAAATCTGACAAATGCTTCTTCCCTATTACATGTGACTATGAAAGCGAATGTGAACAGATTTTAGGAGGTCTTGGATCCTACACTTTCAACAGTGATTAAGTCGGAAATGGGATGATTTCTTTTCTTTTTTCCCAAAAAAAAAAAAAAAGTACAAATTAAGAAGCCAACCCATCAACAGCTATCGTTGTTTCCTTATCTGCTTACCAACCAAGAAATATAATTAAGTCTTTGATTGAGATTATAATTTTTGCAACTAATATCTGACTTCATACTACAGTTTTCACTCGTTATATTAATTTAAACCTGTAAATTTTTAAAAAAGAATAAAATGAGTGATATCTTCTTTTATTTAATTATATAATTATCATATTTTTAGTTAAGAAAATGACAAATAATTAAACTCATCTATAATTTTTTTTTTTTTCATTAAGAGCCCGAAGTAGTTGTTTATTTATTTTGATGGATGTCATAATTAAGTATTTAATTTATAAACAGAAAGCACTTTATATTAGAAATTAAAAATATTGATTTTTTTATATGATAGAACAACCATTAAATTAGTGAACTATTACATAATAATCTCATTCTTCTTTAATAATTCTACAACAAATTAATGTTTAACAAAAATAAATAAATTCTTAATCGTTTTTAACATTATATAAATGCACAAGCAATGACCATCTTGGGCAAAAAAAAAAAGGTGGTGGCATAACTAGACTAATACTAATACCCATATTGCCACGTGGAGTTCCAATTCGGAGGAGGGAGAGGAGAAAGGATTAGGTGAAATAGCAACTTTTAGTTACGTGAATGTAATGAAACAGGATTAACAGAAGCAACCAAACAAAAAGCAATGGTCAACTGTATATATTATTACTATTAATAATAATAATAATATTATTATGAATGGATGGATTAATGAAGTTGGTGATGGTTAATTAGGCAAATAAAATTTGGACACGTAACTAATTTAGTATAATACAAAAAGAGTGAAAGAGGTTATTGTCGGTGATTATCTTATCAGAAGAGTGTGTACATGTTATAAACTTTTTAAATTTATTTTTTGAACTAATTTTTATGTAAGTCCATTAAAAATAGATTATTCACTTAAAAAATTATAATATTTATGGACGAGAAAAAATAATTTTATTTATAATTTAATTTTAATATTTGAATTTTAATAAAAGATAAAGAGTAATTAAATTCATTTGTGAATTTAGGCAATAATAATAATAATTATTATTATTTTCTTTTGTTTTGCTTATGGTTGTGCGATTGTTGATTTTTTTTTTTTTTGGACAAAATCCACAACTGTTGTTGTAAAAAGACATAAAGGTCACACCAGCTGAGAAAGGTAGTGTCAAATTGAGATGATTGGACAGTGCAGGCCGGCACTAGGTAGGGGGTGGGGGACACTGGGCAGGCAGACTTTGTTGCCGCCCAGCTCTCTCTCTCTCTCTCTCTCTCTATCTTCTAGTCAAGCTTGTTATTTTTGTTTCATGGCGGTCCCCCTGCAAATCGCAACGCTTGCCTATTAACTTCTGAGTTTTTTCTTGTTTCGGTTTCTTTGGCTTTTAATTCTGGCATATTTATTATTAGAGTGTGAACGCTAATAAGAACTGTATTGACGCATAATTCATTCAACCCATGCCCTAAAAACAATTATAGATTTCTTTTGTATTTTTTTATTTAATAGCAAGGTATATTAGTTGAAGCAATTTCCAAGAAGTTCACGAGGTATTTAGACAAACAGCAGTATAAGTATATCTTAAAAATATGTGATTTAAAAGAAAATGAATTAAAGATTTAAAGTCATCATATTTAGCAATATGAGACGTCATTTTTTTTTAGCAAAAATCAATTATTTGGGCCATTTCATCTTAATTTTTATTATTTAACTTTGATTTAGACGTTGTTTGTGGCGTTCATTTTATTTTTTTATTTATTTTTATTTGGAGTAATTTTATAATTTTATCATTTTTAACAGTTTTATCTATAAGATTTTAAGTCTTATTTAAACTCTTATTTCTGATCAGTTTAAAAAAAAAAATAATATATAATTCTTTGAAACTCTAAATTTCTCTTGTCTTACACTGCTTCAGTATATAATATTAGAAATAATTATCAGGATGAGGTGTTCTATAATTAGTAATTCTAAAAAGTGTTTATAAATTTGATTTTGATACAAATGAAATGAATATAGCATTTATTGGTTGAAAAATAAGAGATAAGATATATGCCTCCCATTAGTAGCTACTTTTAGGCTTTAGCGTAAAAAGGGTTTGGGCCTATGGCAATTGGCATCAAATGTTTCAAAAGTTACGTCTCTTTTTTATTTTTGATGATTACATAGATATAGAGATTATTAGTTATTATTATTAGTGATGATTTAGTGTCATTTCTCCCTTATCTGCATTCCTTCTTCATAAGTGAATATTCGTACTTATCTCGCAGGGCTTTGTTTTATGGACACAGATAATTAGTTTATATATATATATATATATATAAAACAATACAAATTTGAGAACAATACAAATTTGCTTTTGGACGATATAACAAACTAACTAGCTAGATATATAATTAAGCACATGGAGATAAGTTCATAGAATATTATTGACAAAAAACAGTCTCACTTGGTAGCATTTTGTGTTTTTATTACTTTTAATTAGATTTAAATCTACAGTATGAATATAGAATTTTCAAATATGAGTAAATCTTATCTGCACTTAGATTATCTCTAATCCATAACATTATGATAGTGTAATTACAGTTAATTCATTTCCAACCATTAACTCCATTTCTAACAAAAAAAAAAAAAAACAAAAAACTATACTCTCTTTTATCTCTCATTTTATATTTATTTTATTACTTTCATATTTATTTTATCATTTTACAAATTGTGCTAACGTTATTTTTTTTCCGAAATATTAAATTTTTGGTTTATGATATGTCTAATTTCTTTATTTTATGTTAGATATTTTGCATTTTGGTTACAAGTTTATTTTTAATATTATGTAGCATTAATCTATATTTGCATGAATATATGATGCTTAATTATGATATATGCATTTTGTACTAGTTATTATATATTTTTATTTTATATTTGAATTTTTTATTGAAATAATATCCTATTAAGCGAAAAAAAAATTACAAATATAGGATATAAATGAAAAATTTTCCCATTCCGTGGTGAATAAAACAAAAATTAAGTCTTTTTGGATAATTAAAAAATTGAAACGTGAAATGGCGCATGAACAATACCACGCCAAAATATAAAGAGGCTCCTAGTTGGCGTGGGAAATGAAGCGGATTGGGGCGAAACTTTTACTGCAAAATTGCACTCCAACTAAAAATATAGTAGGTGAGTACATACATCAATCGAATCAAATGTATATAAGAATCTATGAAATAAAAAAATATGAATATTTTTCAATCATTTAAAAAATAAATAAAAAAAATTATATTAAATAAAATATCACACTTCTTATTAATTTAATCTGAAATAATTTTATATAAATTTTTTCATCCAACAACAATTAGTTTCCTTAAATATTATTTAGAACTGTGAAATGTACGATAGAATTCGAGTTCCCTTCTACAAAGTATGAAAAGTAGCAAATGTTTTAATCTCATAGAGAACATGAAAAGATTAATGAGTGGAAAAAAAAGAACGCAGAAATAATTTTCCCAGGCTTTTCTTAACCAAAAGATAATTTTTTTTTTTTTAATAAATTACGGTAAATTTGTGCATCTGGACCTCATGACAATTTAGGTTTTAAACTTTCAATTGTTAAAGAGTACTGAATGCGGAAAAAGACAGCCAATTTAAGTTAAATTAAATCATCAAAGAAAGATCCATGTATGAATCGTTGGTCTGTTCTCTCGAGTCTAATTTTGTGAAGCAAATTACAATTTTTTTTTTTTTTGGACCAAAGTGAAGCAAATTACAAGTTAATTAAACGAGAGTTTTTGAAAATTTTGATCTTTTTTAAAATTCAAATTTGATTTATATATAAATAGATCTAATATGACACATATATTTGTTGGAAAAATTGAGATATATTTTGACAGGTCATGCACCCATAAGAATGATGTATTTAATTAAAACTTTTAAAGATATGTATAGATTTTTTTTGTTTTTTTAAAGTAAATGACCTTTACAGAATTCATGAATTTTTAAAAATTATTGCAAAATTTATAAATTTATGAATAACTTTTAAATATTTTATTTTAAAAAAATTTTATGGATACTGATAGACTTTTAAAGAAACTAATAGACTTTTAATGATTATTATTACATGTCAGACTAATCAATTTTTTAAAAATTTAATATTTTTCAAATTCATATATGATTCTTGAATAAATATCGTTTTAACTAATTCGTTATTTTAAGTGTTTTAATAGAATATTATTATCTTGATTAATCCATGTGTCACTATTCTTACTATCATCAAAATAATCATAATCATGTTCTTCACCCATTAATTTTCACCCTAAAAATTATAAGACATGTTTTATAATATAATCATCAAATATTTCTTATGAACGAATGTATAAATTGTATAAAATAAAATAAAAACAAATTATTTTTCGTTTGATTGTATGCAAGGACTGTGAATATAGTAAATTTATCATTGTTTTGATAGGTAACACGAGTAAATCTATGTTCTTATAATTTTAATTTTGGATGCAAACTACATTGATAAGAGAAGGTGAGCTAGCTCTTATGTTTATGTTACTTGTGATTGAAAAAAAAAATTATAGTTATATTGAAAAAAGTGAAATTAGATAATTTTTGAAATTTTATATATATATAACTATATAAAAATTTATTAAAAATCTATTATTTATATAAGTTAATAACTTTTTGAATAAATGTTTACTTTTATAAATTTTAGAAAAGTTGTAATCGAATACTCTTTAATTTATATAAACTTTTTTTTTAATTTTTAAAAAAAAAATTATTGAATATCGCTTCATTTTTATAGAATTTTTAAAAATTATTATTAAATATCCTATAATTTTTTAAGCCTATAAAAAAAATTTAATTCTCGTTATCCTATACACCGGTGGAAGTCTCTATTTCATATTGAAAGGAAATATTATTTCCAAAATCGAATTATTATTTTTTTAACTGAATTCCATTACTTTACTGAATTTGAGACTTATGTTTATATTTAACCAAAAATTAATGGTAGCCCATATTTTTTGTAGTTACTAAATACATATGAACCGCTGCATTTTAGTTCTCATGTTTTTTTTTTTTTTTTTTTTTTTAAGTAAATGACAGGGAATCAAATATAAATCTATTACCCAAGTTGTATATACACTTACCATTAGACTATATTTTGATGTATTTTTTTTTATAAGAAAAATACTCAACAAAAACATATTAGTCTATATAATAAGAGATGATTTTTCTCTTTAACGATAATTTTTCTTTTTAACATTTCTTATCAAATTAGTAACTATTTATAATTTAGAAAATTCAAACCCGAAATCATTCATTTTCCACATTCTTAATCGATATGAGAAAACTTATCAAATCATTAATTTTGAAGTTTAAGTATCCTATTTAATTATTTAAAGAAAAAATATATTTTCCTACATATTTTCTTTTAATTAGTATCTATTGTCATCTACATGCATAAAAAAGAAGATGAAATTTATATATCCTTCCTCCTTTTGAAACATATAATTTAATTATAAATGATAAATTTTGTTTGAATTCTATAATAAAAAATTACGTTTATCTTTTATATTAGCAATAAATTAAAATATGAAATCTTAAATAAATTTTATAAATGTGAAATTTATCTCTGAATTTAAACTTACTAATAATATTCACATTGCTTTCATGGGATATATATCTATATGATA
Source organism: Reutealis trisperma (assembly GCA_947687605.1). Lineage (NCBI taxonomy): Eukaryota > Viridiplantae > Streptophyta > Magnoliopsida > Malpighiales > Euphorbiaceae > Reutealis > Reutealis trisperma. The sequence goes on along the minus strand of CANTUT010000033.1, from coordinate 8,114,254 downwards.
TGGATAGAAAGGTATTGCATAATTGACCAAATCCAATTCAAATCGAAATCTTTTCTAAAGGCTCAATAAAACAAATAATGTCATTTTCTTCAGCGAATATCTAAGTTTATGTGTGATGTGACGAGCGAAGGTGGTAAAGCTCTATACCACCTTATACACATGGCATAATCAATTTGTATTACAAAACAAAAACAAATACACATAAGTGCAAAATCCGTGATCTTTTTTTTTTCAAATTAAGTGCATAATCCACAATAACAACTTTGTTTTTATTGAATATAAGTGCAAAATTTTAGTCTTATACGTCTATAATCAAAAGCAAATAAACGTTGCGTTAAGGGAAAAAATTGCTTTTATAAGGGAAGTAAGTAAAAAGATATTGGTTTAAAAAGTCATTCTTTTAGTGTTTTTTATGGTTACTTTATTTTAAAATAAAATAATCTATTTTGTTTAGGAGAAAAAATAATTTTTTTATGAAAAATTATAATTTTATTTATATTTTTTCATAAAATAAATTATTTTTTAGCAATTCTATTTAATTGCGAAAAAAGTGTTAATTTTATGAAAATATAATTTATTTTATACAAATTAACAATTTTATGAGAAAATAATTTTGTAATTATGAAAAAAGATATTCTTTAAAAAAAAAATCATAATTTTCTTATAAATGGTTATTACAACACAATCCTCATCATGCTCCAATTCCTTAATTTGGGAAGTGGGCTGCTATAATGTCGTAATAACGGTATTATATAGGCAAATACTTAAATTACTTTGTTTTAAAATCAAACACAAAATTTTATTTTTTATGACCAATAAAATAGTAACAGATAATAAAATTAAAATATTATAATTAAATTAATCTACTATTATATTTTACTAATTAAAAATAAAAATATTAAAATGATTGAGGTAGTATTTTAAAATTATACACCTACAAACTTTATAAAAAAAGTTTAATTTACAAAAAATATAAAAATATTGTTATTTTTCATAAGAAAGCCACTTTTTCATAATTTTAAAAGTATTTTTCTTTTCATAAATTATTGTTTTGTAAAAAGTAATTCAATATTTTTATAAAATTAAAAGTTTTTTTTTCGCAATTAAGAAGAATTACGAAATAATAGTTTAATTTATGAAAAAATATAAATAAAATTATGATTTTTCGTAAAAAAAATTATTTTTTTCACAAATAAAGTAGGTTGTTTTGTTTTTAAACAAATCACAAATAAAGTAAGTTATTTTGTTTTTAAACAAAATAACAAAAGAAAACACCGTTTAAAAAGTTATTCTTTTGATACTAATTTAATTTTTTCTTTTAATTAATTGTTTCCTAATCTTTTTTTTTTTCTTTTCTGAAAGTTCATTGATGAGTTTAGACTATGTAAGAAATGATATTTTTCTTCATAATTAAATCTTACTTTGTCTAATTAAATCAAGAAAGATAAAAATTTCGATATCCATGATTAACTAAGAGAGAGTTACTTGCTTGAGAATTTAGATAACATGATTCCTTTACTCTTGAGGTCTAATTAGCTCGATTTCAACTATAAAATAGGCTATTGAATCAAATATCGAGTAATTAAAGTGTTAGGGTTTGAGTTTTACACTAATAATCCCCTACCTGTCAAAATATATATTATTTCTTCTCTCTTTTATTTTGAATATCAATATAATTGGATTATCAAACTCTTTGAGGCGATTCTAATTTAATTTAAGTTACATGTAATAAACCATAATATAATATAATGTAATATAATCAAATATATTTATAATATAATATTTACATTAAATATACATTTAATTATATTTTATTATATTACATTACGACTTAATAAATATAATCTTACATATTAAACTAAGCACACTTAATACAATTATTTAAGACATAAATATTTCAAATTTCTAAAATGAGATCCTAACATGTCAAAGCTAGATTTTTTAATGATTGGGGAGATGCTTGCTTTCTAACAGCTCTCACCTAACTTTAGACTAAAGTCTCTCTATATATATATGCCTTCCAAAATACCAATAGTAGCAGCTTTAATCCCACTTACAAATTAATTTTAGGGTAAAAGCTACGAATAGTATTATAGTCAAATAATTACATAAATAAATTACCTTTCGCATTTAGCTGATTAATCTCCAAACACTTTAATAATTATCCCATCCAATTATAAAAATAAAAAAAGGGGTAAATTTTATCATTTATAATCAATCAATGATGCTTATATATATAAATATATAGATTGTAAGGATTCTCTTTATAGAGTGGGGGATCCATCTAATTAATTCAGTATTATTCAAGTGTCCTTCTCATTGTTTCTTATTCCTTTTCATGTTATGGTCAACAAAAGATGGCCAAAAAATCCCGTTTATTGCTCTTAAGTACCATCTTATTGGTTTGCTAGTAATTATTAGCAACAAATTTTAGTTTTGTATATAATTAAGGTACGCAAAAGGGAAAATAAAAGGGGGAATTAGAAACATACATGTCCCTGTCAACATCAGATACTGTATTGTTATTATTATTATTATTCCTGTTGTATGCTTAATTGGATGTAATCACACTTTGCATTAGTAAAATAAAATTATTGCCTAAAATATGATTAGTCATTAGTATATAATTAATTATTTACGAGTTGATGCGATAAGGGTTACGACTCTTCCCACAATTAAGAAAGTCATTATATGTAATTAATTAATCTAATCTAGATAACTTTCCATCACGTGCCGTACTTTTTATGATTTGCTCATTGCTGTACAAAAAAGTCTTTGGATTCATGGTTTACAAGAAAGAGAGAGAATTAATTTAGACTTCAAGGTGTCTCTAAATTAGTGCCCAATACACTTTCACCTAGTTAAAATGACAATAGCATTTATTCTTCAAAATGAAAGATTATTGATTTAAATTCTTTCCTTCGCAATTCAAACCAGGTAATCATTTTCTATCCGCTAAATAAGATTTCACATTTATATCGAATTTAAAGAATAGTTATCACTTATTGTATAGTTTATAGTTAATAAACATTATCTCTTATTATATAATTTATAATTAATAAGTCATCTCGTGAATAAAAAAATTAGTGCCGATGATTTTTTTTGTCTTTTTCTTTTTCTTTTCAAAAAACTTATTGAGATGTTTCTGCTAAAAAAAAATCTTTTTTAAGGATTAGAGATGAATCGAACTTGAATTTTTATTTGAATTTTATATATATTATTACATTGAGTATGTGATCACAAATATATATATATATATATATATATATATATATATTGTTAAATATTTATTTAAACTGATCATTTTATGCGAGTTAAGAATTTGCTTAAAAAATTTATATTCTACTAAACTATTACTGAAGAGGGTCATTTTCAATTATAATATAGCCACGGGAATCCATTTCATAAAATATCCACTTTCAAAACACCTTTATGAACAGAATTTTTTTTTATAAGAAAATAAATTTTAAACATTTTAAGTTTTTTAATTCCAAAGAATCATAACTTTAGTCCTCCAGATATATGGCCCGAACCCTATAATTTTGTGTTGGAATTCATTTTGAACATATATATATATATATATAGTAAAAAAAAAAAAAAAAAACTATTAAGATCCAATTCGCTATGTGTCTATATCATGTTATAAATTTATAAGCCTATCTTCTGTGATAAAATTATACTAAAAAAATATATGTTAAAAAAAAAGAAAATAAAGCTTTTATTTTTATTTTTATTGACAAGATGTGAGCTTATAGTAGCCATAAGAAAAAATTCCTGAAGATGCGGTCCAAGAGAATACCAAGGTACGAGGGAATATCAATATTTTCGGCTTTTGATTCCTAAAGGATGATGATAAAATTATTTATTGTTCTTTGTGGTCTAAATCAAAATTGATATTTTATTCTTTTGAAAATACAATGAGGAAACCTTGACATTAATTTTTAAGATGTGGAGTTATAGTCCAACCAAAAATAAATCAAATAGCGTCTAATCTATTAAAATATGATTCCTTTCAATTTAAAATTTTGAAATCATTTGTTTTATTTTAAAAAATTAATAATATTAAATTTTATTTGAAAAAATAATGATCGTTTAAACTCAATGAATATTTCAATAAAATTCATTTCAAATTCTATCAATTTTTATTTTACTATTTTATATTATCTTATACTTTTTTTTAATAACCTATTTTAAATAATAGATAATAAGTAAATAAATTATGGTTTCAAATATATATATATTATATTCATTAATTTTAACCTTTTACTTTATCTTTTAACTTGTCTAATTTATTGTACATGAAACATTATATCGCAGATTGCACAGTATAATAACATTATACATTTTTTTTTTATAAAGAAAATCATACAAGTTATTGCCATTGCTTAGTTTCATTAATTTATACCCGGTTTTGTGTATATATGGAAGTCTCAAAAGCGTGTGGTTGTTTTAAATAAAGATGTGACCCAACACAAGCACGAAACGACACTTCCTTCTCTCTCCTCCGACTCCCAAGTTTCTCATTCTCTGCCTTTTTTTTTTAATTTATTATTATTTTGCATATAAATACAAATCCAATTTTTACAATTACATATAATGAAGAATTATATTATGAACCACACAGTACATAGTCGATTCAAATAATTTGTGTGACTGGCTAACTGCTTTATGGCAAACATATAGGGAATTGCTTGGTACGATACGAGTAAATTAAAAAAGTATAAGAAATGAAAAATTGTATTTCCGTAATTGATATAAATTAACATTTATTCCATCTATTAAATAGAGTTAAATAAATGAGATAATATATTATTGTCTTTTTTATTATTAGGTCAAATAAAAAAATTAATTTCTAAGAAAATTATATACAAATCAAATATACAATTACTTTCCAATAAATTTACTTTTTAGGAAATAACTTCTCAAAAAGTATACTAAATAACATATAACTTTTTTTTTTTAAACTCAAACAGCCTATAGCTTAAGTGGTTTAAAATAATTTAATTTAATTTTTTTAACATTGAAAATTTTGATATATAGATTTTGTTTATTTAGTGGAAAATAACATAAAATATCCAAAGAAAACATTTTCTAAAAATATTTTTCAATAATAAATTTTCTATTGTTTGGTAATAGTAAGGGTAACATTTGGTTATGCCAGTTGGTCTAAGTGAGCTTGATTGACCCCAAATCCATTATTTCAAGGAATCTTGTTGTACTTAAATGAGTTCAATGAGCTCCGACTTCATGAGAAGCTCATGAAGATTTGATATGATGATATCCCTCTTTCACCATATGAAAAAAACTTGTTGAGAGACTTCTTCGATTATGACTATTAGGATATAAATTCTCCAGCCTCAAACTGATTCTCCAACAGCGAACAGTTCTCCCACTAATAAACTATTACATATTTGACTCTTACCCAACTGCTTACTTTATGTCAGTAATAGAGTAGTTTTTATCCTCACACGTGAGGTACAAAGGTATGATGGTTTAGCTATAGCCTTTCCTATCACAATAAAACATGTATGCAAGTTACATCATTCACCTACCAATCAAATATAAAGGGCCTAGATATTATTAACATAAGGTAGTTGATTCTATACGTTTTAACCATCTTTTTTTTCCCAAATTTTTCCCTGGTCTCCTAGAATTTATCTGTTTTCTTAATACAAAAAATTACATTGTTGCTACTAACTTAAGCATTGAAGAGTCCCGGCTAAGCTAAGGCTTAGCCCTTTGATGTTATTATCCTTATTTTACAAGCTGAATAAAGGTAAATTATTTAAAAACAAGCCTAAAACCATAAAGTCTAGCCTAATCTCTTTTTATATGTTCTTGCACAAATCAATTACAACATTAAAAGTTTTATAAAAAATATTAAAATTTTCAATTTATGAGACTACATACATATTTAAATTTATAATAATTTCATATTTTTAAAATTTTATTATTATGTATGATAAAAAATATATAAAAATCATAAATTTAATGGACGTTAATGATTGGCAATGATTATCGTTGATCGACTGCTAGCAGTGGTTATCAACGGTCAGTAGTGGCAGTATTGGTGATTGGTGAATTAATAAATTTATATTTATATATTTTTAATTATAATAAATTTATCAAAATTTGAAAAATAATTTTCCATTTTGAAAAGGGGAACTCATTTTCCTTAAAAAGCAAAATTTTTTATTAATTATATAGATATTTTCCATTCACTAATTTTTCAAATTGTTTCAAACCTGATAAAATATGAAAAACATTTTTCATAAAACAAATATATATATATATATATATATATATATATATATATATATATATATATATATATATATATATATATATATATATAGACACACGCGGTCAAGACAATCATTATCAATGGAGGCTTAAATATTAGAATTTTGGATTTATAATCCCCAATATAGGATTTTGCAGATCTTATTCTCACATTCAATCTATTTGATAAGGTTATTAGAAAGGAACAAAATTAATGAATTTTTTAATAAAAACGTAAATTAATGATATTTAGCATTATATTGTAGGGTTAGTGATATAATGGAATTTAATAATTTAGTCAATTATCAATTGTACTTTTTTCAATTTAATAAACTTTAATACTTGTATCAATTCTAACAATCATATGGAGACTAGGTTAGGTAAAGCCCCTCCAAATCTCTTTGTGCACTTGCACGTTAACCTTTTGATTTTTTAAAATATAATGATATATAATCTAGTAATGTTTGGATCCAATTATATTATTGTCCAGGCCAATGGAATGTATATTCAGCTGACCAAATAAAATTACCATCCCTACAAACATGCCATTAGTTATTATATCCATCTTTTTATTTTTCCTTTGTATATAAAAATACTTAATTTAAAAGTTTAATGATCTCAACTATATTGATTTCTAGCCCATTTTTTAAATTTATCATAATTTCTAAAATTTATCAAATTAATATATGACCTTTATGTTCTAAATAAAATTTATCACAATCTCATCAAATACGTAATTCATTTAGTATGATTTATACAAAAATATCATATTGTTGTTATTTTTTAGATATGTGAATTTTAATTAGTATTTTAAAACTTATTATGTGTTCATCGTTGGAGAGTTACTTACCACATCTACAAGCTATATAAGAGAAATTACATGCTTAATAGATTTATTGTAGATTTAATTCAAAACAAAAAGATCGAATACTACTTTGATATATTTTAAAGATTAAGAAATCGGTCAAAAGTTAATATAGGAGAGATTATTAAATTTAATTTAAATTAATAACCTTGTGGCTTGTAACCGGTCACAATCAATACTGTTATACCAAATCGATTCCTAGTCACATCTTCTTATTTTCCCTCATGATACAGATTAGGATTAAACTAATTACAAATATGGTTTTACGATGACAAGTTAAAATGTCAATGATAAAAAAAATAATAAAAAAAAAATTCCACTCTTGTTATAAGTTTATATATATAATTTTTTATTTCATCAATCAAATTCAAGTCCCGTGACTTAAATAATTTTTTTAAAAAAAATATTAATTTATTTTAATATATTTTTTATTTTCATTTTCATATGTTTTATACATTTTCCGCCCCCACTGTTAATTTTGATGGAGAGGCACAGAATGGGCTAAATTATTAATAGGGCACCATTATATTTTTTAGAAAAATATTTTTTTATATTTTTTGACATTCGAAACATTTTAAAAATTTAGTTAATGAAAAATGTTTTTATAGTCAACGAAAATTATGTCATTTTTAAGAAAAATAAATTTTTCTTTTTAAAATAAAAAATTATTTTTTAAATTTTGATAAACTTATTATGATAAAAAAAATATAAATAAAAAATTATTAATCAAGCAATTACCAACACTAAATACCATTGATCATCAATAACTACTATCAACTTTTGCCGACTATTAATAATTATCACTAGTTGCCGGTTGCTGCTCAATTTAGTATTTTTATTTTTATAAATTTAAATATATTTATAAATTTATAAATTAAAATTTTTAATTTTTTAACTAATTTTAATATGATAACCAAATAATAAAAAACTAATTATGTGAAAATATTTTTCTATTTTCCTCAAAAAATATTTTTTAAAACACAAATTATTTTTTGAGAAATAAATATAGTCTAAAAAGAATTGCAAGAAGAAAATAAGTTCACATAAGTATAGTTTAAAAAAAAAAAAGTTCACATAAATATAAATAAAAAATTATTTCTCAAAATATATTTCTTGATTGTGTTTTGATTGACATGATGGTCGCTGTTGTGCAGGCAGCAACCATCATGTGGGCGGACCACGGCTTGGGGCCCCCAATTTATTTATTTTTTAAATTATATATATATATATATATATAAAACCACCCCTATTTTTTTTATTAACAAAAATTTTACCATTACATATTTAAAAATAACATTTTGAATATTTTTCAATTAAAAATACTAAATTTTATAATTATAAGTGATTATATGACTTTATAAAAATTTTGTCAAATGATTTTCATACAATTTAGATGATTATAGGTAATTATGTAAATATAAATATTTAATTTATTATGAAGATAATTGTTAAAAATTAGTATAAAAATATAACTTAATTCAATATTTTTATACTAAATTAATAATTTTTATAAAAATTTCTAATTTTAATTGTTGACTTTTTTTTTTTTTTTTTTTTGCTATAAATGCAGTTGAAATATATGGATTCTTGAAAAGAGAAAGTAACCTCCTGGACTTTCCAAATCCCACGAAATATTAAATTTCATCATAACATGGAATATGACTTTCTCTTTAATTGTTTATTATATATTACAAAAATTATTAAAAAAAATTAGAACAAAATTTATTTATAGATAATTTTCAAAACTTGAAAGAGTGAAAATCTCTATTTTAATATGTTATGAAATACTATAGTTAAATTGTATTTTAATACTATTATTAGAACGAAATAATACATTTTTCAAGGGATATGTTATATATAATCTTTTTTTCCTATTTGAAATATTACCTACCTTTATATTTCATCATGCGTCCATTACATGTATAAAACTAGTGAACCTATAACACTTCTATAAATTTATAGATTTATAAACTTCGAATATATATACATATATTTATTACAAAAATACCTTTTATGTTAACAAGAAAATCTTTCCAATTTAATGATTGAAAAAAATTACCAAAACTATAACATTTTGTAAACTCTATAATGTAAATGAGAAATTATAATTATTTACTAGAAATTATTTTATGTAATTATTAATTATAAATATATGCATGCGATGTCACTTATTATATTTTTTGATGCTCTCATAATACATTTAATATGTCGTAATAAAATATAATATAATGTAATCAAATGAATTTATAATATAAATTTATATTAAAAATTTATTTAATTACATTATATTAAGTTCAATTATAATCTACTAAATGCACCGTCATTGCATAAGGGAGGTGTCATTAGGTGGTAGGATGATGGAGTCTATGGTAGTGGTGGTAGAAAAAAGAAAATTCTAAAACTTAAGGGTGTTTTTACCCAAATGGCTAAAAAAAATCTCAATATTACATTTTTATGTATTAATTAAATTTTTTAGAAAAATATGTTATTTGACCTTTTTTTTTTTACCACAATATATTTTTCAATAATTTTTTTTGTACATTTTTATGTTCTACAGCGAAATGATGTACTCGTAGAATATTATAAGTATATGATAGTATACTCGTAGTATATTTTGAGTATATGTTTAGTATAGATATGCTAAAATTATTTGTGCTCATTTTTAAAATTGATATTCTAATTCAAAATAGTATTCATTCAATATATTTGATATATATTTAGTATATTTTAGTTAAACTTGAACAAATTAAATTGTTGGTTTATTCATTATTTCAAAATTTATAAAAAATATTGCATTACATATGATTATAATAGCAGCAAATGGTATTCTCCTGATATATTTTAAGTATATAAAGGGTATTTGTTATTATTAAAAATGAAATTTCCCTCTATCGAATTATTCTAGAAATTATAGATGTGATTTATAATTTATTCCATAAATATGGCTTACTCACTATTGAAAAAAAAATATAAAAAGAAAAAATAATTACGTAAAAAAGAAAATTTGAAAAAAAATCGCATGACAATAAAATGGTAAACAATAATAAAATGATGCACAATCAACTCAAGATATAAATCAAATCAATGAATCATCAATCAAATATATAAGGAAAATAAATAAAAAATATACCCTGCAAAAAAAGAAAAGTTTGTTTATATGATATTTAAGCAGTTAAATTTCCATGGGATAATCGAACTAATTTAATTTTAAGAACAAGATTTATAATTTTTTTCTCCCTTTTATTTATTTTTCGATTTTCATCCATTGATTGATCAAAATCTAACTTGGCCATGTCCTTTTTAATAACATAATTTTTAATTAAGACATGGATCCGTAGAAGAAGCAAAATCATCTGTATCCAATATTCTTTTTCTTGGATTTTCATTTCTAATATAGAATCATTGATTTCAAAACCTCAAGAAGGAAAAACAAAAACCCGAACCACAAAATGTAGCATGTAAGTTAGCCACTTCAAGTTAGCACAAATCAATTGAGATTTAAGACAATGTCAAATCTTATTCATCTTCTTTCTCGACCATCATCAGTTGTGGGAACCTTTTCTTATCAACCTTTATGAGCTTCATGAACAACAAGCAACAGATGCATAATGAAAAGAGCTATAATCGCTTTCATAAGTGAAAGCGCGATAAATCAACCAATAACAAAGTTAGATCTAAAAAAAGTTATGATTTATAATGGAGAGTAGAGAAGAAATATTGTGAAGAAATTACAAGGAAATAAATGTAAAATCATTTGATTGAAAATAGAAGTCCAGCAAGAATGGGAATGTTTTAGATTTTCATGAAAAATCATCAAAATTTTTTGAAATCGCTATCCCTCGTAAAGAGATCATCAAATTCAAGTGAAAAATGTACCTAAGATCATAATTTTGTCATTGCAAGGTCATCAATTTTGTTCCAAGTAATCAAACTCCACCAAATGATAGTTTCTATAAACCTTGTCTTAATTATTTATCTTATCACTAGTATGTTTAATACATAAATAAATTTTAAATTTACAAAATTTCAAATTCAAATTTTAATTAAAAAAAAATTATTTTGACTATTTGCGCATATCCTTTAAAATCTTTAACGGCATCAATAAAAGAGAAAAAAGAAAAATAAATTATAAAAGATATAAAATTGAGCACACATTTTTAGGCACTCTCATCTTATTGAGAGACATCGCAAAGAGTAGTGATAATACTATTTGGGGTTGCAAGCAGAGCAAAGCAAGTGCCACCGTCTAATTAAGCTTCACTGCAGCTAACAACTTAATTAAGATATCAATTAATGCACAAATACTTCAATTAGCAACCAATTTTCTTTTTGATTTGTTCATATTGATTCTTTGAAGCACCACTTCACGTGTGGGCTGTTCAGTGTATAAAAATAAGTAATAAAAATGCAAGCAAAAGGCTTAATTCATTGTACACTGTATTAGTAATTACAAATGAATAAACAAAAACGAAGTCATATACTATAAATTACGATTTGTTATAAAATGGTAATTAATTCAGCACTAGTCGAGGCAAATACTATGATCAACATTCAACATTATAGCTCCTAGAATTCGATTTTCCCCTAAATAACAATAATAATAAAAATAAACCTGTAGTTTTTTTTTAATCATGATATATTATATATTAATATGATATTATAAGTCTCATTCAACACATACAGGATCTCAATACTAAAACTTGAACTTGAAATTTTTAAAAGTCTTATTAATTTATATATATTTTAAATAGTGATCTCACTAAAATTTTTAAAATAATGTCTCTGAAATTATTAAAATATCAAGTGATTAAATTCAAATATTTTTAAAGTCTTCAAATTTATGTATTTTAAATTACACTCTAACTAAAATATATATTATAGCCTCACTCTAATTATTAATATGTCGCTCAATTTTATTTTATTTTTAATTTTCAAGTATAAAATCTTAAATATTTAAGAATTTTTAAAAGTAATGTATTTTAAGTTTTCTTATTACTTGAATTTATATTATAATCTCATTCAAATGGTTAATATCCCCAAATTTTACTTTATTTTTAACTTTCAATTAAGTAATAACATATTTATTTAAGTTACATAAATTTGTAAAGTTATTTTAAGAATCCTTTAAAAAATAAAAGTATATTTTTAAAAAATCATTATTTTTGTTTTTTTATCAATTTTTTTAATTGAATGAGAAAAATATAATTTCTTTAAATAAAAAATATTATATTATGCATGGAACAAATTAATGTGAAAATTATTTGATTTGTAAATAAATTTATTTAAAAAATTAATTTATAAATGAATTCTTATATTCAATTCTTATATATCAAATATGAATTCATTTTAAATGTAAAATATTATTAATTTTTATAATTTGTTTAAAATTCTATCAATTTTAATAGAAATTAACTTAACTAATTAATAATATGAAATTCTAAATAAATTATTGTGCATAAAAAATAAATGTAAATTTGTAACTTATAAAATTTTTTCATATTAAAAAAAATTAGTATAATAATAATCTTTCTGAATAGATTTTCTAATTCCGCTATTAAAACAGACTAAATATCATTAGCACGCATATAGCCATTTCGTTTTTAAAAAAATAATAAGCAAATCGAATCCATCCCACTCGAGGGCAAGAGAGATTCCCGGAGAACCATGCGTGGGCTTAATAATCAAATCTCTTAATTAATTAGTTAAATTAAAATCTTAATCACCATTTCTATGTTCTAACCAATAAATAATCACCTTTACGTGCTCGACAACTCACTCTCTCATTACTTTATTTCATTTCTAAGTTTGTGTTTGTGTAGTAGCAAATTCATTAACACCTAAATTTCTGAGCTTAAAATATATAAACAATATTATTATTATATTATTTTTTAAATAATTAATAATAGTATAATTTCCTATGCTCAACTCAAAATAAAACAGTACAAGTAGAGACAAAGCTTTACGGTTGCCATCGATAGGGACGCTTGTAAATCTACGGCTCTGATCTTCCCTTTTATTGACTTCAAATCTTAACCGTTCATTTTTTTAAATACATCAGCTTTTTCGACATAACAAGGACAGCTCTATGGACTCCATGCTGAGACAGTGCCACCCCATAATACCATGTCCTTTTCATGCACTGACAACAGTGCCCTTCATTTTAATGGAAATAGGTGGATACTGTGTCAACAGATAAGGGCTATTTTCGTCATTTCAATTACTAAAAAGCACAGTATCAATAATTTTATGTGATGCTATGTACGGTGCACCTGAGGTAATTATAGGCACTCTTTTTTTTTTTACCGTTCACAGTAATCAAAAGGAAATTTTAATTGTCTTGGGTGAATGTGCAAAAAAATAAAAGAGAAAAAGAGAAACCTGTTTGCTATTACGAGCAGTCCGTACACTGTCAAAAAGTGTTCTCATCTGACGGTCTTGATTAAGATGCAACGTGCACTCGTTTTGTACTTTGATTTTTATTCATTATTTACAATAACATTTAATTTTTTATTTAATCACTATTGAGAATAGATCAGGACCGTTGGAACTGAATAAATAGTTACAATAGTACGGGTCAATGATAGTGTACTTAACTTAGAGGAGGGAGATCTTTAAGGCTGAATCCAAAGTGAAAGAGTCAAATATGATTGGACGGTCATGATGTCATCATAAAAAATAAAAATTTTACATCAGATCATTCCTCATTATTTTAACTTTTTATTATCTCTCTTATTGTGGTCCCCCCGATATCCGATCCCTCAGATCCAGCCGTGCAACGTGAATCATGAGATTCCCCCTCCACCATCCCTCTCTATACATCAACACACATTATTATTCCCCTCCTTCGCAAACCCAAACCCAAACACTTTTCCAAATTCTCATTAACGATAAATATAAAATTCAAAACGATAAATTGAAATTATCTCCACGTCTGCCAGTGGCTCCACGCTCTTACATACACCCGTTTTCTGCGGCTCCGCTTCATCGCCAACGGATAAGATCCCTTTCTCCCACCGCGCATCCAACGGTGTAGGTTTATGTAAATACACGTGTCGCAATCATGTTTAACAATCTTACTGTTTAACCATAGTTAAAATCTAACCTCAGCGGTCACACAACATAAAAACTCTCCTTATCCTCTGTTTTTATCTCTCTCCCTCTCTTTCTCTCTCTCCCTCTCTCTCTCTACAGCACCTATAAGCTCTTTTAGTTGCTGGCTTCTCAGATCTAAACAACAATAACAACCGGATTTTTCTCTCTCTAGAGCTGATATCTGTGAAGCTGAATCCGGCTGAAGAACAGAAGAAACGACATCGTTGGGGATTCATAGTAATTGGCATTAATGTTGAGAATGGCGAGGCCGTTCCCTGAAGAAGTGCTGGAGCACGTTTTCTCTTTCATACAGAACGACAAGGACCGGAACGCGATATCGATGGTTTGCAAGTCATGGTACGAGATAGAGCGGTGGTGCCGGAGGAGGATTTTCATTGGCAACTGTTACGCCGTCAGTCCACCAATGGTGATTAGGAGGTTTCCAGAAGTGAGATCGATTGAGCTCAAAGGAAAGCCTCACTTTGCTGACTTCAATCTCGTGCCTGAGGGTTGGGGTGGTTTTGTTTACCCGTGGATCGCTGCCATGGCCACTGCCTACCCTTGGCTTGAGGAGATCAGGTTGAAGAGAATGGTAGTTACGGATGAGACCTTGGAGCTGATTGCTAAGTCTTTTAAGAATTTTAAGGTGTTAGTGCTTTCTTCATGTGAGGGTTTCTCTACTGACGGACTTGCTGCCATTGCTGCCAATTGCAGGTTTTGGTTTTTGCGCTCTCTCTCTCTCTCTCTCTTTTCTTGCTTCCTTTTTAAAATTCCTGTTTGTTGGGTTTATCTATGGATGGTGAAGAAATGTGGGTTTGGGAGGGGAAGGGGGAGAGAGTTTTTTGATTTGTTTGGTTTTGTTGTGCTTAGGGAAGAGCGAGTTTGGGATAAACGAAGTGAAATGAAAGGTTAAATCTTTCTTCTTTTTCTTTGTTCTTTTGTTTGTGGATAGGGCAATTAAGTCAAAGTTGAATTAGCAACTTCATAGTGAAGGTAGCTATTAGAATTTTGTGGGTGTCAGATAACCAAACGTTGATAGTAGCAGACTTCAATTGCTTGGATTTTGCTACAGTAATTTTTAATATGTAAAGGAGGATTTTTTTTTTTCGCTCATCGGGAATTTTGTGATTAGTTTTAAATTGTGAACGCAGATTTGCTGCTTATGGTTGTATTGGTGTGTGATGATGATGAATGTGTGTCAAGATCTTTCTTTTGCTTTCTTTCTTTTTTTGTTGGACAGTTTCTGGTTTGGAAATTGAGATACCTGTCCCTTTTTCCCCTTTCATTTAGTACACCTTTATGTGTTTTAAGGTGAGAGGACAGGGCTGGGAACGGGGAACGATGAATGATGAACATGCCACTCTTTCTGAGGAATCTGAACTCAACAACAGTTTTTATTAATGCGATTTTCATACTTTTCCATGTTTTGTTTCTGAAGAAAAATTCAGTAGGCTTTACTGGCATGGGATTTAGTTTCTTGCTTTAGTTTTAGATTTGGAAATTGGAATACTGCAATGCGAAATTTTGTTTGGTTTTCTTCTGTTTTGGGTTTATTTCTGCTAGATCTGGTGTGTGCTTATTCTATGAATCACTAATAATTTGGAAAATCTAGTCAAGATTGCTTAGGTTGCTTTTTCATATGCTAAATTGTTTGTTGCGGGGTTGAGCTTGGTATGGGAATGTTTCTATGCTTGCTTCTGGTTAAATGTGGGTTTCTTTTGGATTCCTCAACTAGATCGTCTTTTCATTACTTTATGCTGCTGTTGCAAGTAAGATAGATTCTCTATATTTCTCCTTTTTTGATGTCTATTTATGTAGTTAATTAAGACTTGCTGTAATTCAAATTGTGATGTATATTATTTTTCTTCTAAATCGACATCTTTAACGTACTTTTCGTGTGTGAATTTTGGATCATTAGATTGAGAAATTTGTTCCTTAATGTGATAATTTTGTGTGATTTGATAGACCACACAAGCAAAGGGTGAGCTTCTTCTTTTGCAGGAAGCAGCATGTGTATAGAGGAAAGTTACTTTAATAAGGCAGTCTAGTCGTTTTCGATGATTGAAACAGTGGACCACAAATTTTATCACAAATATTGGTTTTTACCAGTTTTGTTCACTCGCTTTCAGGCTAAACTTAGTGGAACAAGAGTTATTGCAACTTTTGTGTTTGAATTTTAGAATATTCCAGTGTCTTGGACAGTTTTCTTATTGGTTAAGCAACTTGTCTGTAGGAATCTGAGGGAGCTGGATTTGCGGGAGAGTGAAGTGGATGATCCCAGCGGGCATTGGTTAAGCCACTTTCCGGACTCGTTCACATCTCTAGTCTCTCTTAACATTTCCTGCTTGGGGTCTGAGGTGAGTTTCCCGGCCCTGGAGCGCCTGGTGGGTCGGTGCCCCAATTTGAGGACTCTTAGGCTCAACCGTGCTGTGCCCCTTGACAAGCTTGCTAACATACTTTGCAGGGCACCCCAGCTGGTTGAGTTGGGCACAGGCGCCTACTCTGCTGAGCTGCGGCCTGATGTATTCTCTAGCTTATCTGGAGCTTTTACTGGGTGCAAGGAATTGAAAAGTTTATCTGGATTTTGGGATGTGGTTCCAGGTTATCTTCCAGCAATTTATCCTATCTGCTCTGGCCTAACATCATTGAACTTGAGCTATGCCACTATCCAAAGCTCTGATGTTATTAAGCTTGTTAGTCAATGTCAGAGTTTGCAGCGGTTGTGGGTAAGTTTTCCTTTCTAAATTCTAATGTTGGGTTTTGATTAGGATTTGATATGTTAGAGCATGATTTGTTTTGTTCTCGTTGATTGGTAGCATTAATCAAAACAGTAGCTTGGAAGTTTTAAATTCCCTTTAGAGAATTTTGTTGAAGCCAGTTTTTTTTATTTTATTTTTCCATTAATAATTGTGTGCTGGAACCTCATTCCTTGGCTGTTGTATAAATATTTTCAAGGTAACCAATTTGGATATTGGTTTTGGTTCTGAGTCTGGAATTTCTGTTTGTGCTTGTTCTTGATCTATTAGAGGACATGAATGCAGGTGCTGGATTACATTGAAGATATTGGACTTGAAGCTCTTGCAGAATTTTGCAAGGACCTGCGAGAATTGAGGGTTTTCCCATCTGACCCGTATGCTGTTGAACCAAATGTATCCTTGACAGAACGGGGTCTAGTCTCTGTTTCTGAGGGTTGCCCAAAACTCCATTCTGTACTGTACTTTTGCCGTCAAATGACTAATGATGCATTGGTAACAATAGCTAGGAACCGTCCAAACATGACTCGCTTTCGTCTTTGTATTATTGATCCACTATCCCCAGATTACGTAACCCTTCAGCCTCTAGATGATGGTTTTGGAGCCATTGTTGAGCACTGCAAGGATCTCCAACGCCTTTCCATGTCAGGTCGCCTCACTGATCGCGTGTTTGAGTACATTGGAAGTCATGCTAAAAAGCTAGAAATGCTGTCTGTAGCCTTCGCTGGAGACAGTGATTTGGGACTCCATCATGTGATGTCTGGATGTGAAAGCCTTCGCAAACTAGAGATTAGAGATTGCCCTTTTGGGGACAAGGCTCTTTTGGCCAATGCTGCAAAGCTGGAGACAATGCGATCCCTTTGGATATCTTCTTGCTCGGTGAGTTACGGAGCATGTAAGTTGCTAGGTCAGAAGATGCCTAGACTCAATGTTGAAGTTATTGATGAGGGGGGACCTCCAGATTCAAGGCCAGAAAGCTGTCCTGTAGAAAAGCTGTACATCTATAGGACCGTCGCTGGGCCTCGATTCGACATGCCTGGTTTTGTTTGGACAATGGATGAAGATTCTGCATTGAGGCTTTCTTGACGGGTGTCCATACTCTCCCTCTTCTACGTCAAATCCCTTGCCTTTGGTGAATAGATGAAGCAAGTACATGCTCCTCATGCTACTCATTGTTGCATATTTAATTTTTTTGTAGCTTGATATAGTTGCAGCCTGATTGGTCTGGAAACAAGGTGTGGAGGGTATACCGAGGCTTGAGAGCTCAATTGCCATCCATTTTACAGTTGGCTGAGCCATTGGTTACCGATTAGTGATCAATAAAGAGATTGAAATTGCAATTGTTGTAGTATGTATTAATCGGAGTTGTTATTTACTTTGAGATAGTCGCCATGTGTACTATTTTCAGACTACATATGGAATGCTTATGCATTTATTTCGTGATTTTTGGGATACAAATTATTTTGTGGACTGCTTAATGTCATTGTTTAGGCTCCTTGATGAATAAAGTCACAGATTCATGTGCATAAGAAGTTACATTTTACTGGCAACACCAAGGAATTTCTTCTACTATTACTTTGTATTTTTAATTGCAATGCAATGATGTGGTTGTATCTTTACAAACTTTGCTAAGGTCGTAGCCATAATTATTTTCCTGCTGAGCCATATGCCAGATTCCAGGTTTCTAATCATGAATTCAAATAGAAAAAAAGAAAAGGTGGGGTTTTTATTAAAGTTTCAGAAGATGCTTTTGCCTCTAAATCAATATTTCTGTGCCGTCATCAGGTGAAATCTGGAGGTTTATAACATAGGTTAACTTTTAGGATAGGGTGGGTTCTATTCATTTTTAACCTGGGAAATGTTAAACTTGTTTTTTTAAAAAAATATAAATAAATAAATGGAAGAGTAAGATCAACATCCATTAGTGCCCCTCTGTCTCTCTCTTCCCCTGTAGACCTCCATCTGGTTAATAACTACAGACTACAGTCGGTCAATATATATAACATGTATTGATTTACCAAGAGAACCTATTGAATTGACTTCTCTTCACCAAGATTAGCAGTACTTGATTTGAAGAGAATAAGGTTTTTACTATGACAGTTAAAAAATGAAAAAATAAAAGCTGAGTATTATGACCATATAAACACTGTAGAATAAAAGATCAAAGAAAAAAGAAAGAAGAGAAGGCGCCTCTCTCTCTCTCTCTCTCTCTCTCGGGTCTCTGGTATGGTAACTTTCACTTTATTAATATAATAATAATAATTATTATATTGGTGATAGAATTTATGAGCCTCGACTGTTGTGCCACGTGATAGATTCGGTGACATTGGTTAATGTCCACAACTTTTGCTTCTTTCACGCTCTCTCTTTCTTCCTTCTACCATCACCATTTCTCTCAACTCTCTCTCTCTCTCTCTCTCTTTTTCCTTAATTTTATTTTATATACATTAGAAGTTAGCCTACCCACACACTGAATAATGAATATACATAAAAATCTAATTCTTTGGTCAAAAAAATAAAAAATATACATAAAATCTAATTCATGTAATCAGTAAACCAAATCTGTACATATATGTACATAGATAATAACACATCACTCACAGACACCAATCATACTGGACCCTCCTTTTTTCATAAAACAATAAACCTTAATTTAAAAAAAAAAAAAATACTACAAATAAATAAAAGGAGGAGTAAATGGATACAATATAAAATGTCAGTGTCTGTTGTGCAATAGTAGGGCAAAGTAAAAGTTACCCAGTCCAACAAATTTTATTGGTTGATGATGGCCACACGTTTGATGTATTTATGATACATAATAATAATAATGTAAATTCTCTGTTACTATGATTGTTGCTGATTTCATTTCCTTTTTTACTGTCCATCATGAGGCACAGTAAGAGAATGAGACTATTCGATTGCTAGCACAGTAAATAGTAATGGTCCAGTAAAAAGACTACTACTAGTAGTAAGTGTATTGGAGGGTTTCATTAAGGGAATAAAATCAATGATTGTTAGATCGTGGCTTCTGGTTCTGGGCTACATGGAATAATGGTGTCAATCATTTTGTTACCTTCTACTTTTTCTCCATTCTTCCTATTTCTAATTATTTAATAAATAATGTTTTATGCCAAATTTGAACTTAAAAAGACTGATTTTTAAGCTCATCCAATCACATTGTCAACTAGGCTGGATCCTCCTAAATTGAAAGCTACTTAAATATGTTAGTACGCTGCTGTAAAATATAATATAATATATTTTTAATATAAAAATTCTAATTATTTTTTTAATATAATATATACGTTAAAGATGTATTTAATTATCTT
Source organism: Reutealis trisperma (assembly GCA_947687605.1). NCBI lineage: Eukaryota > Viridiplantae > Streptophyta > Magnoliopsida > Malpighiales > Euphorbiaceae > Reutealis > Reutealis trisperma. The sequence goes on along the minus strand of CANTUT010000033.1, from coordinate 8,093,936 downwards.
TCATTACATTTTATTGCGGTCAACTAATCGTAACTTTAGTGCATAACGGATTCAATTCTGGAACTTGATAAAAGGGAAGAATTATAGCTCTTCTGCCTCATCGTCATTATCTTTCTTAGTTTCTTGGGCCATTTAGAAACTTATGAAGTCCTGTTTCCCTTCGATGACTTGTCTGGCCATGAAATTAGAACCAATTTCTTGGCCCAATTCATGGTTATGATCCAACCCAAGCCCATTTTAGCATGCAAAGCGTTCCCGCACATGCCGTAGACTCAGGATTTCAATTTTGAGAGGTGAGCGCTTTTTTTTTTTTTACAAAATAAATTTAAATATTTTAGAGGAATTAAGGTAATTTACAAGTAAAATAATACATTCAAAATTTTTTGGACTCTAAAATATGTATTATAAAAAATTTTCAAAAGTTTGAGAGACTAAAATGAAAAATTATTCATAAATAGGATAAAAAATTTTCAAAATTATTATTTAATAAAAATTATTAATTTATTGAGATTTTAATATATATATATATATATATATATATATATATATGTGTGTGTGTGTGTGTGTATGTGTGTGTGTATGCGCACGCGTGCAAGAAAATTTATCTAAGTATATGTAGCTAAATTCTTTTTAATTTTGTATTTATGATGAGTTAATATAATTATTTATTAATTAAACAATATAGTTATCTAATTATAATTAATTTAAACAAGAAAAAACTGAATTCTATAAAAATAGAAAAGAATAAGATAATTATTATTTAATGTATAATTAATTATATTTAATTTAAATAAAAAAAATTCAATTATAATAAAATAAATAAAATAACTATTATTTGATATATAATTAATTATATTTAATTTAAATAAAAAATAATCAATTAAAATAAAATGATATAATTATTATTTAATTTACATTAAATTTAATTTGAATAAGAAAAAATTATTATAATTTTAAATATTTATTATTTAATTAGTATAATAATTAATAGGATATATATATATATATATATATATATATATATATATATATATATATATATATATATATATATATATATAAAAGAAAGTTCTAGGGGCGGTGACAAGATTATTTCATAAATTTAGAAAATATTTGTCTAGCTTACTAAAAATCTAGCGGTGACCTTTGCCTGCTCTCTGTCTGTCCATTATTGCTCTCATAGTCACATGTGTCATTTTCTTGTGGGTGAAGGAACTAAATCAATCTAATTCCAAGATATATTTTGAAAATGGATGGTATTAATGTTGTTAAATCAGCAATATGATATTTATACCTGACATTCAAAACGGTTGAAATTATTTGGTTGTTAGAATAAATTTGAGATTGATAATTTATTTCATAGTTATTAAATTTGAACAGGTTCAGTGAGTCGATCCGGTGATCCAGACACTAAATAGGTTCGGATTTTGTTATTAGATCGCATTTGCAATTAATTTATAAAAAATTATGTGATTTGGAAATTTGAATTTGTGACTCGGTATGATCCATTCAATTATCCAGTGGCCTAAAAATTTCGAATATTTTTCTTTTTTCACTATAGCTTAATTTTATTTGAATAAATTATTACGATATGCACTTTTATTTTCATTTCTAAATATTTCTTTAATTATTTTGCATTTTCATTTTATAAAATAAAAATTAGAAAATTTTCATTTTACTTTAATCTTTAATGTTAAATTAATTTTAATCCATGAAATTTAATAATTAAATTATATTTAATTCTTAAATTGATATATAATGAAATATTTCAACTTATTTACATATTTTAATGAAAATGTAATGATTAAAATTATTAAATTCTCAATTTCTCTTTTTTTTAGTCCATAATATGATTCATAGATGTAAAAATTTAAAGATGTATGAAATATTTAATGGACTTATTTATGCATTTTTTTATGTTTGTAAATTAAAATATCTAGTTTACTAATTTTTATTTTTGAGTGGAAGTTTATTTATTCCTAAGTTCTTTAATATTTTATATTTATTTTATTAAATAAAATTATAAATTATATATTTAATTAATTACATTGACTCACCAGTTTAACTATTGATCCAGTGATTAAATTAATGACCCATTGACCTAACTTATAAATTGGGTTGATGTTCAATTCGGATTTAATAACTATGTTTATTTACATGGTATGATATTTTTTTTATGTAAATATCCTAAATTTTGATTTTTAAATATTTAATGACAACTATAACTTTAGTGGCAGAACTCCATTTATACATTGATAATTTGTAAAAAAAAAAAAAAAAAAAAAAAACTTATATCTGATTAAGAAATTATAAATGGACAAAGTTAGGTAGAGTAGAATGATAAATTTAGATAAAATACAAAAATCCCACATCCATCCTCAGTTAATTAGTTTGACATGCACACTAATAGATTAATTAGTTTGAGTTGTTGACTAATAATTTAAAAAATAAATTTTTTTTTTTAATTTTAGAAGATTCAAATTGAAATTTATATAGTTTTAAAAAACATGAGAAGATGATTCTGACCATACATAATTAGCTTAAAAACAACATCCTTACTATTAAATCACGTATTGCTGATATTATTTTTATTTGTTTAATATAACTAATCAGTTAAAACTTTGTGAATGTGAGTTAGAGCTGCGATCATTGTAAAAAAAAATGGTATTCACTAACGAAAAATTTCGTTGATAATCATAAAAATTCTGTCAAGAAATATAGTTGTCGGGCGGATAGAAAACATCGGTGAATACCTAGTAAATTTTTATTTGACGAATTTTTTTTTTCTGTCGATAAAATAAATAATGAAAAAACGATTGGTAAACCATTTTGCTTTATGTTATTCAACTACTAATGGTAAATTCATAAATAATCCATAGTTATAGTATTAAAAATAATCATAAAAAATAAATATATTGATAACTAGTTTATAATTTTCATCAATAATTCTAATTTTAGTCAGTAAATAAAATTAATATTAAATTAAAAATAATATATCCATCTGGTATCTATTGGTATGTTTTGGATAGTAACTTTTTTAAGTAAATTGTAATTGTATTTTATATATATATATATATATATATATATATATATATATATATATATAATCTAAATGTTAAAAAATAACATAACTAATAAAAAATAGAATCTAAGCAAGATTTATTGCGTCATCGCCATCACCCTCTTGATCCTTTTGATTCAGCAGATAATCATAAGTATAATCAATATAAGAAGTGCAATAGCATTGTTTATAGAATATACTGACAAAGTTGGAACTGGAGGCATAGTAGTTTGATTTTAAATTTACTCTTAATTTTATTTTTGCTTTTAGTTTTTTTTTTTTTTACTCTTAATTTATGGCATGCTTGTCCTTTAAGTTTTTTTTTTTAATTTTTATTCTATTATTATTCTTAATTTTTTATTTCATTTTTCCTTATTTTTAATTTTTTTCTAAATGATTTTGAAAATTGTTTAGGTTGGTTTTTCCTTTACAATTATTTTTATAGTATGCTTGATTTTAATCAATCTTTTTTAATTTTAATTTTTATTCTATTTTTACTTTTATTTTTATTCCTTTTTATTTTTATTTCTCTTAATTCCGGATATTAACTAATTTAATTTTTTTGAAAGATAGAATGTCATATTTTGCTTGCTTTTAAATTTCGTAATTTGTATTTTTATTCTATTATTTCTCTTAATTTATTTATACTTTCATTTTTATTCTTATTTTATTTTCTTTTTCTTTATAATTTTGGCCACTAACTAACTTGCTTGCAAATTATCTATTTTCGATAAAATACATAGAAATACACAAAATCATGTTCCATAATATGCAAATACTCAAAGTACATGCATATACTAAAATACATGCAAAGTATACATATAAAAATTTCAAATTATACATGGCAATATAATATCTAAATTTTATACATAAATTTAATATACATACATCTTCCAGCGCAGAAATTCAAAAAATACCATGGAGAAATAAATCAAATAAAATTTAAAGTCAATTAAAAAATCAAAACTAACATATTATCAAATTAACAAAAACTACAGAAAATTAACAAGAAAAAGTCACATTCAGTTAATAAAAATACAAAAAATACAACAACAAATTCACAAAAATTAAAAAAATAAACAGAAGTTAACAAATTAACAAAATTTAACAAATTACACACAAAAATTATCACATTACAAATAACTAACAAAAATACATCAAACTAACAAATTAACACAATATACAAAATTAACAAATTAATAAATTAAACAAACATATATCAAAACGAAAATTAACAAATTACTCAAATTCAACATTCAATTACAATAAAATATAAAATATATATATATATATATAAACCTACTTGTGGAGGGGCCGGCAAAACTAAACAGAGAGGAGGAGCCAAGGAAGGAAACTAAAATCCTAAATAAATTTTAAAAAAATTAATTAAACTCAAAAAAAAAATTACCTAAGCAATGACCAGCGACAAGTGAATGGCAGCGACACGGGAGATGGGAACAAAGGGAGAAGAAATAGAGGGAGAAGAAGAAAAGAGAGAAGGGAGAAGAAGAAAAGAGACAGCCCAATTTATAACAAAAACTAGGATGATGCTGGTGTTTTGCACGGAGCTATTTAATATTTTTAAAATATTATTTTATTAAATTAATTATAAATTTTAATTTTATAATTAAAAAAATTATAAATATAAGTAAAATAATCAATAATCTCATTTGATAAAGTAAAAAAAAAATGATATATTAATTCTAATTAAATCACCTAAATGAAAATAATATTCTAATTTGAAATATGAAATAAACAAAATGAAATATGAGATGAATATTATACTATATAATATAATTTTTTTTTATCAATTTCACTAATATATTTAAAAAAATTAAGCAATATTAAAAAGAAAATTTACATAAATTTAAAAATAAATAAATATAACTAAACATCAAAATATTTAATTGAAAATTATTATTTTAATGATACATTTTGTAATAATATTTTAATTTTCTTTTAATATAAGTACACATTTTATTATTAATATTTTAATATTTGTAAAAGTATAAAATCATAATACACGCGCACACCCATGTAGATATATATATTTAATTATCATAATAATTTAAGTTACAAATTTCATTAAGTAATATTACTTGTTTTTGAGGCTTATTCTATATAGGACCAATAAAATATATACATATGGCAAATATGTGCCATATGGCTAAAACTAACAAATTCTAAACATGTTTTATATATATATGATTTTAGTAAAGTAATTTTTTTTAATTTTCATAATCTTAAATACATTGATTTAATATTTTATACATTAACTCAATTTATAATGATTATAATTGTATTTATTTTAGTTTTAATATTAATTTATTATAATAAAAATTAATTATTAGTAAATATTAATATTATTAATTAATTCATTTTTGAACGTGGACTAATAAATAGTAAACACATAGTAAATATATGCCACGTATCAAATTTTAAGATATTCTAAATCTGCTTTATATATATATATTAGATTTGCTGATAAAATTAGTAACGGACTACTACATGACATAAATAAATTATCTAAATTCTCACCCATTAACTTGCTAACTGATTACCGACGAGATTATTTATGTCACGTAGTAGTCCATCGACGATGAAGTTATTGTGTGTTAAATTTTCGCATTTGCCTTTAGTATTCTATCTGTCATTAAACGATCACTAAATTATCGGCTAATATTTGCACCAGTTCTTTCAGCCAGATATTTCTGACTGAAATATTTCATCAGCAGATGCCAACAACCTTCCTTTGGTGTTCAGTCAGCAAATTCATTGATTTTTTTTTTTCCCACACCTTTCTATTGGTGATTCATCGATTTGTTGTCTGTGGTAATTTTTGTCGCTATTTTGCCAATTTCTTGTAGTGACATGTACCGTACCTAAAGCTTAAACTCTACGCAGAAGGATTAAATGTTAAATAATTAATTAATAAAATGGTTGTGGTTTATGCTTAAATAAAGACTTTATATGAATGATACTGGGCGCGTTGATTTTTCAGAAGACCAAAACGAAAGAGAAGCTTCATTCTGCATGAATTTTCCAACATGGATTTGACTTCAACCAATAATAAAACCACCCGTAAATAAGAAGGAAAAAAAAATCAAACTAATATTTGTGGACTTGTGTTTGTTATCTTTAACCATTGCAGACAGACAACGCAAGAACAGAGCAGAAATGGGGAAAATCGTTTGCTCGGAGATAAGCGAAGCCGATGGTTTGGATCTGACCGGACTTCTGATGGCGTTGGTGATTGCTCTTGCTCTTATGGTCATCTGCAGCCGACCTCCTTCTCCTCGTCGAACTTTTGTCTTGCAGCGCGTCGCTTAATCAGATTCAGATCCCTCTTCTTCTGTTTCTTTTAAGTATACTTACTATAATACCTTGAATTCTAATACACACAACACTTCCTTCTCCTTCTTCTTCTTGTTTCTTTAATTGTTATCAATTTATCGCTGCTAGTAATATATACACTGATTTTGTTGCATAATAAATCGTTGTTATCATTTCATTATTTCGATTTATTTGTGGATGTTAAAAAACATTGATGAAGAGCTTGTTTTGTAACTGATTGGTAATTGATCTTTCTGACATTTTACTTGAAATCTGAAATTTCTATGTTCGGTAGTTCAATTGTATGGAGTTCAATATAATTAAATAAAATTCTTTTTATATATGAATTTTATATTTCAGAATTTATGAATATACTTGAGGAGCATTTAAATTAACTCAAGTTAATTCATTTTAAAATTGTATATTCATCTGAGAGTGTTCATTAACTTCCTCTAAGTTTATTCTTAAAAAAAAAAAAAAATCCTTTATCTTATGTTAAAATATTATGTTAATTTAAATAAATTATTATGATCATTTGAATTTTAAATAAAAAAATAAAAAAATATAACTTAACTTATTTTCAATTATCATTTAAGCAAATTTATAATCTAAACAATCAAACAATTATTATCATCATTATTACAATTTAGACAATTAGAACTATAATTATGAGTAGTATCCTAAATAAAATTAAAAATATTAAATTTCATAATTATTGTAATAAATAAAATTCATAATTAAATTATTTATTCATAAATTATAATACGCATATATATATATATATATATATATATATATATATATATATATATATATATATATATATATATATAAAAGAAAGATTTGGCAAGTGAATAAATATTATTTTTATATATATAAAGAATTTTTCTTTCAACTTCACAATAATAAAGTTAATTTTCCTTCTATTAATTTTTAAAATATATCACAAATATCAAATTGATATTTACCTTCAGTGAAAAATATATTCAAATATTATTATGGGTGATTAATTTCAAAAATTATAATTTAATTAATATTAATTTAATAATCATTGATCAAAGTGATACTCAATTAATATTTTTAAAAAATTTCTAAATATTTTTAATCTTTTTTAATATATTTTTTGAATTGTAGAAAAGTATATAACTTAAAATAACTAAAGCATTATATGGACTGAAATATTTAACCAATGAAACCGAAGAGTATGTTAAATCTTCCGCGCTGACTTGACTTGAAACACCCCCTAAAATTTTAAAAAAATAAATAAAAAAAATCTAACATTTTTCTTTATTTATTGTTGCTGCTCTTCCATTTCGGCAGAGAGGAGAGACGACGAAGAAGGGTGTTTGAGTACAAGGTGCTGTAAGATGGGGAAACTTGTTTGCTCCGAATTGTGTGATGGCAGTTCTGGCTTGAATGTGCAGGGACTTCTCATGGTGGTCATCATTGCTCTCACCATCTTTGCCACCTGTATTCCACCTCCACGGCCCCGTTTAGTGCTCCGTTATGTCGCCTGACGCTGTCTTGCAGTCTTTCTCAAACTCCGACGATGGACTTCGAGGGTGTTTACTTTGTAATATTGTGTGAATTTTTACATTGCAACTATCAATTTGGTTCTGTTATAATATAATATTTCTCTTATATCTCTTGCTACTTTCTTTTCCTCTCTCTCTCTCCCCCTCAAGTCTCAATAAATCTACCGATTAGTTTTGAGATTTCTATCTGCTGATAACAGAAATTATCTCGAAACACACACAAGTCAGATAAGAGAGCTGATCTTATGATTCATATAAACCACGCATGGCAAAACTTAATCAATATATCTGCAGCATCACATCAAAATTGGTGTCAAAACTCTCCCAACAGCAACTCAACTTGCCCATTTTAAGCAATGACACCGCAATTAACTTGAAACTGGAATAGTTGATCACTTTTTTTTTGTTAGCTACAAAACAAGTATTCTAATAGGGGCCTAGGCACAAATAAGAAACACGCTGGGTTCTGAATGGCTAACCAAATCTAATTCGAACCTTGAATGGTCTGCAAGAGATGCTCAATTCTATACTTCATAACAGGCTGACCATGCCTGGTCTTCTTGAACATCTTCTCTCTTTCAGCTTTTCTACGAGCTTCAGCCTTTCCTCTTTCTTCCTTTTTTGCTTTAATAATTGCCTCCCTCTCCGTTCTTGCCTTCTCTTTATCTTTGTGCTGCTTCTCATACAATTTTCTCAAACTGTGTGGACCGTTTTTCTTATTATTCTTTTTGATAATTTTACTGCCTTCTCCAGCTTCATTCTTGTCCTGCGATAACAATTGAAGCGGTTAATGACCAGTTCAAATCTTTCATGTGTGTAAACCTGATTGCATTTGGTTTTGAGCTTCTAAAACGCAGAACAAATGCTTGACTAAAATCAAAGAACAACCAAAGGAGATAAAGTAACTACGCATTTTACTTTGGAATCCCAGCCAAGTCAATGCATCTTTAACCATAAATCCAAATGCTTTGTCATAATATTTCAAGCAAACCATCATTACCCTGATTACAAACTAACAACCATAATTCAAGATAATTCAGGAGATTAATAAAAGATATTAGGAAAACAGAAGTGATATTTGGAAATAAACATGGGCAAGATAATGGTCCCATACCTCCAGTGGTGTAACAGCTGAGGAAAGATCATTCTGCTGATTTTGATACTTTTTCTTAAACTTGCTAACATACTTTGCATTCTTGTAGAACTCTCTTTGCTTCTCTGATGGCAAACATACAGATGATTTTCAATAAATATGGTATAAAACATACAAAATTAATTGAAAAACGAAAATTCCCCCATTTTGGTCCGTTCACATCCTTAAGAAAAAAAAGATCAGGCTTTATTAGACTCAAGCAAAGAAAAAGAAAGGAGAAAAGAGATAGTACACTTAATCTTCTTTCATTACAAAGAGCAGAATTGCTGGTCAATACAATATTCCATCATCTATATTCAGCAACATTTAATAAGACGTTCATCCCACACAGAAATTCATCCACGCGTACGTTAAAAATAAGTATAAAACTTTCATACTATCCCAATCATTCTTTAACATGCGTTCTGAATAATCGTGCAATCTATATATTGATCAGCTGGAAGATTCATCTATGCCAAAAATCATTAACGCACAGTATTTAAGCATTTTAAGTGTTACCCCTTCCTCCCTCCCGTAGAGCATATACATACAACAAATTTTATGCTGCGAGAAAATGGTGTAAAATTGTTTTTCCCCTAAAGTCTGAGCCGATATGCAGAACGAACTAGAATTGAAAGATTTCAACTAACCCAAAATCAATCATACATTTCACAGCCTCACAGCCTGAAAATATGATTAAAACAATCCATAGCAAATCATTTAAAAAAAAAAAGTTCAAACATTCTGTTGAATTAAAATTCAGAACAGATGCAAAAATTGAAACTTGCAGGCACTTTTCATGTTATGGAAAACAACCCACGAAATTTCGACCAAAATCCAACTTTGTATTTTCAATCCCCACCGAAGGAACCGCTATTTATTATTGGCCAAAAAAAAAAAACAAAAAAAAAAAGGTGAAAGAGGGGAAGAATGTCATACTTATTAGAGCTGGATTATAGTGATTGTTGGTGGATTTCGCATTAGTGAAGGCTTCAAGGGAAAGAGCGGACCCTCCTAATCTCATCATGTTCTTCTTCTTTTTCATGCTCATAGATTTTGAGCCGTTGATCTTATCCTTGCTTTCCTCATCCTTTTTTGAGTTACGATTCTTCATTTCTTCAACGAAGTTAACTTGATTTTCTGCAATTGATAGATCAAATAAGCGCGACTGATTCAATTTCAGAACCCTAATTTCGTCTACCAACGGAAGACAACGATGTGGCGGTGATCCTTACTGTTCAGATGCTTGCGGGAACACCATTGTGAGCTGCGCAACATTTATTTATTTATTTTTCACTTATCACTGGCCATTCAAAACGACAGGGTATTCGGGGTCAATCAATATGAGGTACAAAAGACAAATTCCTGCGCAGGCGACGGGTCGTTCGGGCACATTTTGGATGAAAAAATCAACCGCAATACTAAGAATATCGAGTTACAGCTTCATTTATTTGCAGTCTTAATAAAAAATACTTTTACTTTGTACTTGGTCCCTCAAACTTGTTAAAATTATATTTTCTCATAAAATTTTATCTAATTTGTAAAAGTATCCCTTCACATTTTTTCAAAATCTCATTTTTAATTATATTTCAAAAAAAATTACATTTAAACAATTTAATTTTTTTAAAAATTATATATATATATATATATATATATATATATATATATATATATATATATATATATATATATATATATATTTCATATTTTTCTTTTACAAGTATATATAAAGTTTTAAACTATTTAAGTTTTGTTTTTTTTAAAACCCTATATCATATTATAATCTCTATATAAATATTTTCATTTATAATAATTATGGTACTTAAAAAAATATATTTTAATGCAGCGTCTTGGGAGGATATCCATCTTATCCAAGAGTAGCAGTAGCGGCAAATTATACCATGAATCCATGTCCATATTGCAATATAAATCAGGTACATGTTACACGTACAGAAAATTAAGTAAAAATAAATGTCCATGATTTTTTTCGATTATGTTACGTGTTTTGCTACTTTTTTTTTTGTTTTTTTATTTTTTTATTATTTAATTTGTAAGATATCTAACATTCTAAAAAAATTATAAATAGACCATAAAATTTTTTAAATTAAAGGCTAATTATTTTTTTATTTGTTTCAATATTTAGAATTAAAAATATAATAATTATTTTTGTTTCTTCCATCTAATAATTATTATAATTTTTATCATTAATATTATAATTAAAAATATATTTTATCATTAATTGACAGTTCAAAAGTAATGTACATATAATTTAATAATAATATATATGCAGTTTAATACTAATGTATATTCAGTTCAATACTAATGTACATATAATACAGAATCAACATTGACATTGAATATTGTATGTATTTGTTTTTGAATTTATATGCATTAGTGTTGAAAAATAAAACTAATGTACATACAATTAAAAAGTATTGTAACTAAATTCTATCTAACAATCCAATATTGTACCTAGAGTTTATAACTAATATACATACAGTTAAATATTAATGTACATGCAGTTCAATATTAATGTATATACAGTTCAATACCAATGTACATGTATTTAAGTAATAATGTACCTATAATTTGAGAATCATGTACATGCAGCTAAATTATAATATATCTCTAGTATAAGATTAATGTGCATATATTAATTGTTATTAGAATATTTTTATTATTAATATTGTAATTGAAAATATATTTTATCATTAACTGACAGTTTAAAATTAATGTACATCAAATTCAATACCAATATACATGCATTTTAAGTAATAATGTACACGTAGTTTGAAAGTCATATACATGCAGTTAAATTACAATGTATCTATAGTATAAAACTAATATATATAGGCTAATTGTTATTATATTTTTTTTATTATTAGTATTGTAATTGAAGATATATATTTTATTTATAGTATAAATTACAATTCGAAAGTAATATATATGCAATTCAACATTAATCTAGTTACATTTTGAGCAATAATGTACCTATTAATTTTAATAAATATATAATAACTCAATTTATATATTTAATTATAAATTATAATTTTTGTATTTATTAGAATTATAATAATTATTAGATAGGAGAAACAAAAATAATTTAATTATAATAATTCAATTTTAAGTATTAAAATAAATAAAAAATAAAAAAATAATTAGTATTTTAAATTAAGAAAAAAAGAAAAACAATAAAAAAAAGCAAAAAAAATGAGAATAAAATATTAAAAAAATCTCATATTTTTATAATATAAAAAAAATCCCTATTAATTAAATAAATTAATTAAAAAATTATTTATATTTTTGACAAATACTTTATATATATATATTATGAATCCAATTTATAATATCTCATGGACACGTATTTATAAGCAGCGCCACGCATCCTTTGTGTGGATATTAATTTTTTTTTTGTTCTTTTCAATCTTATCTTTGGGCCCAGTTTTTAAAAGTTGGTATCCAGGTCCCATTAATTATGCTTAAATTTAATTAAACAGTCATAAACATATACTTCATCCATTCCACCTTCAAAAATACTATACAACTCAATATTTTTATCCCAATTTTTTATCCCTACTGATATAACATTATTACATTAAAAAATATTTTATATAATACACTTTAAAAAAAATTTAATAAATAAAATAAAGATACATAATAAAAATATTAGGTTGTATAATATTTTTCTTCTATTTTATATATTGTGTAAGAACGAAACATACATATCCAGATAACCATTAATAACTATAAACTTTATAAAAAATTCATAATAATTTATCTAATTACCTTTTTTTTAAAAATACTAAAAAAAGAATAAATTAGCTAAAATTAAAGATATTTAATAAATAAAGATAAATTTATAATTTTTTAATAAATATTATTTTAAATTTATAAAAGTGCCATTTAAAATTAAATATACATTTTTTTTTAAATGACACTTGAAATAAAATAAAGAGAATATTTTACAAGGACTTGGGTAGCATCGATGGAACATCAAATGTATCCCGATTTTGCCAATATATTAATTAATTTATAAAATTTTAAAATTACAAACAAAACCATATAGCTTCACATGAGTTATATAGATTTAACATAAAAGTGTGTCCATATATTCTTAATTTACTAATATATGTTGTTGTATTGATATCCAGAAATAGTGTTCAATTCAATGATTAAGACGAAATCTTTGGCAAAAAAAAAATGATTAAGATGAAATAATACAGTATAAGATTTTCATAATAACTGAAAATAGTATTATTCTCAAAAAGCTGTGAAACCTTGCAAGAACATAACATAATTAAAACTAAAAATCCAGATGAGATGCATGGATCTAAGCCCGTATTGAGGCCTCAATTAGCTTGATTGAGGAAAGAAACAACCCTTTTAAGCAATGCAACAGAATTATCACTAGTGGGTTTCACCAAATGAAAAACATGCTCCTCATCTTTAGTTTCCACTATCTCTATTTCTCCTTCCCATCCACTCTTTTTCAAACTTTCATAGTAAAGCCAACCCCTACATTTCAACCCATCCTTCTCAGCGACCGTAACAAGGATCTTGCCACACCCAATCTTACCCAAATTTGGATCAAGAGTTGGATTAATCAAAGGGTCATCAACCCCACTTGAATTTGGGTTAGCAAAATGCCAAAATTTCTCAGCCCATGATCTGAATTCCAAATTCTTAGACTCATCCCCAATTGGTTCTTTCCCCCAGAAATAAGGATGAGATAGAACAATACCCTTGATATCAATACCAATTAATTTCTCTACACCACATTTAATACCCATTTGATGGGCTATATTGGCACCAGCACTATCTCCTGCCAGAAAAACATTTCCAAAATCAGCATAAAGATTTAGCCAATTTTCCGGACCATTACCATTAAAATGAGAAGCAACCCATTTAAGACCGGCCCATGAATCATCATATGCAACAGGAAGATAATGTTCTGGAGCTTTTCGGTAATCAACTGAGACTGCTACAATATTAGCTTCTGCAACTAAAGTGTTGAGGTAGTTATGGAACACAGGAGAGGCGACGGTTTCGATACAAAAGGCGCCTCCGTGAAAGTAAACTAGTAAAGGGAGTTTTTGGTTTGGATGGGCGGATTTTGGAAGATAAAGTCTTGAATAAAGATTGTTTTCAGGTGAATAAATAACATCTTTGGATTGGACTTGGATTTGAGGATCAAGAGAAGGAGGGGCGATTTCGGTGCCGACGAGTCTCTCTATAGTGCCATCTTCATATACCCTTATAACTGGAGAGAGATCAATGGCAACCTTAGGCACCGATGAATCCATGGAAAGAATTTTCTCTTTCTATAATTTGAAGCAAATCAGACAATGGTTGTTTCTTTGTTCAATCAAAGCTGAAATAGAGGCTGCAGAAAAGGAAGTGAAGGGCAAGTCCGTCATTTACATGAATGATAGCTCTGACTCTGAGCAATTTATTTTCTGGAAAATAAATTAAATAACAATTTTCAAGTCCACTTCATTCCAAAAAAAAAAGCCTCCTATCATTTATATAGTTTTTATATACTTTTAGTATTATTTTTTCTATTAGATAAATTTAAAGATTTAAAAATTAAAATAATTAATATTTATAAGATAAATTAAAATTAAAAATAAAATATAAAAAATTTATTAAATTTAAATAAAATTTTTTATTTTTCATCAAATAAATATTTTAGATTAAATAAAATTTATTTTTGAAATAAAGAAAATTATTGTGGATATTCTAACAAAGCTGTTAAAGAGGTTAAAATTAGTTTGACTTTATGAAAATAAAAGAGGATGATGAATGGGGAGATTTTAGGATGCTCTAACATGTTATATACTCGTGGAATCAAATATTTAAATAAGCAAATAACTATATTAAAAAACTTTATTGAATTAAAATGGTAGAGGTAATTTAAATGAGTATAAATTAATCAAATAAATAAAATATTAGATCTAACTGATTAGATAATCAAGTTCAAATCATTATATACCCATATATTTTTATAATGTGAAATTAATTTTTAACACCCTTAAATAATAATTGAAATTTGACTTTGATGGAAAGTCCATTTTTATATTAATCACTTAATATGTTTATAATTAATGAATGTGAGATTATATTTGTAATATGATGAAATATTTTATTGTATTTGTGTTTATATATATTTATAGATTGAATAAATAAAAGGAATATAAACAATGAATAGTAATGATGCATTGGCTGAAAAAAAAAAAAAAGAATAGTAATGATGTAATCAACTAATTTCTTTTTTAAAATTTATCATTGTAAGTATAAACAATTATCTAGCAATTCTCTGTCTAGGAGAGCCAATTACAATGACACATTCATTTCCCCAGGGCCAAGACACATTTCCTTTTGATCTTTTTTTTTTTTTTTTTCAATATATTAGAGGTGGCAAATTTCATACGTACCAGTTTATCCATCTTAATTCACGCTTATTATATGGGTAAGGATAATAAATAAATATTATGTAAAAGCTAAATGAATAATAAAAGAAATACCCTCCTTTATATGGTTTTGATCATATTGAATATGATATCCACTAATAAACAATTTACACAGCAAAATATAAATATAAATTAAAAATTAAACTGAAGCATATTTTTTCAGTTATACTATTATTCATTAATATTATATTATTACAATATATTGTAATTGAGAAATGTTGTATTGTAATTGATTCTTAAAATGGTATTCAAAAATTATGACTTGCATGTTCTTTTATATGGGCAAGATATTAGGAAAACAGAAGTGATATTTGGAAATAAATATGGGCAAGATAATGGTCCCATACCTCCAGTGGTGTAACAGCTGAGGAAAGATCATTCTGCTGATTTTGATACTTTTTCTTAAACTTGCTAACATACTTTGCATTCTTGTAGAACTCTCTTTGCTTCTCTGATGGCAAACATACAGATAATTTTCAATAAATATGGTATAAAACATACAAAATTAATTGAAAACGAAAATTCCCCCATTTTGGTCCGTTCACATCCTTAAGAAAAAAAAAATCAGGCTTTATTAGACTCGAGCAAAGAAAAAGAAAGGAGAAAAGAGATAGTACACTTAATCTTCTTTCATTACAAAGAGCAGAATTACTGGTCAATACAATATTCCATCATCTGTATTCGGCAACATTTAATAAGACGTTCATCCCACACAAAGAAATTCATCCACGCGTACGTTAAAAATAAGTATAAAACTTTCATACTATCCCAATCATTCTTTAACATGCGTTCTGAATAATCGTGCAATCTATACATTGATCAGCTGGAAGATTCATCTACGCCAAAAATCATTAACGCACAGTCTTTAAGCATTTTAAGTGTTACCCCTTCCTTCCTCCCGTAGAGCATATACATACAACAAAATTTATGCTGCGAGAAAATGGTGTAAAATTGTTTTTCCCCTGAAGTCTGAGCCGATATGCAGAACGAACTAGAATTGAAAGATTTCAACTAACCCAAAATCAATCATACATTTCACAGCCTCACAGCCTGAAAATATTATTAAAACAATCCATAGCAAATCATTTAAAAAAAAAAAAGTTCAAACATTCTGTTGAATTAAAATTCAGAACAGATGCAAAAATTGAAACTTGGAGGCACTTTTCATGTTATGGAAAACAACCCATGAAATTTCGACCAAAATCCAACTTTATATTTTCAATCCCCACAGAAGGAACCGCTATTTATTATTGGCCAAAAAAAAAAAAAAAAGGTGAAAGAGGAGAAGAATGTCATACTTATTAGAGCTGGATTACAGTGATTGTTGGTGGATTTCGCATTAGTGAAGGCTTCAAGGGAAAGAGCGGACCCTCCTAATCTCATCATGTTCTTCTTCTTTTTCATGCTCATAGATTTTGAGCCGTTGATCTTATCCTTGCTTTCCTCATCCTTTTTTGAGTTACGATTCTTCATTTCTTCAACGAAGTTAACTTGATTTTCTGCAATTGATAGATCAAATAAGCGCGACTGATTCAATTTCAGAACCCTAATTTCGTTTACTAACGGAAGACAACGATGTGGCGGTGATCCTTACTGTTCAGATGCTTGCGGGAACACCGTTGTGAGTTGTGCACCATTTATTTATTTATTTTTCACTTATCACTGGCCATTCAAAACGACAGCGTATTCGGGGTCAATCAATAATATGAGCAATACTAAGAATATCGAGTTACTCCCAAACAGCAATATTTATTTGCAGTCTTAATAAAAAATACTTTTACTTTGTACTTGGTCCCTCAAACCTGTTAAAATTATATTTTCCCATAAAATTTTATGTAATTTGTAAAAGTATCCCTTCACATTTTTTCAAAATCTCATTTTTAATTATATTTCAAAAAAAAAATTGCATTTAAACAATATATTTTTTTAAAAATTTTATTATATATATATATATATATATATTTTCTTTGACAAGTATATATAAAATTTTAAACTATTTAAGTTTTGTTTTTCTTAAGCTCTATATCATATTATAATCTCTATATAAATATTTTCATGTATAATTATAGTACTTAAAAAAATATATTTTAATACAGCGCCTTGGGCGGATATCCGTCTTATCCAATAGTAGCAGCAGCACGACACATCCTTTGGGTGGATATTCATTATTTTTTTGTTCTTTTCAATCTTATCTTTGGGCCCAGTTTTTGAAAGTTGATTCCAGGTCCCATTAAGTATGGTTAAATTTAATTAAACGGTCATAAACATGTATTCTGTCAGTTTTACTTTAAATATTATCTAAAAATAAAGCACATATATTAAAATAATAAGAAATAATTATAAATTTTATAAAAAATTTATAATAATTTATTTAATTATTTTTATTCAAAAATACTAAAAAAAATAAATTAACTAAAATTAAAAATTTTAATAAATAAAGATAAATTTAAAATTTTTTAATTAATAATATTTTAAATTTATAAAATGATATTTAAAATGAAATATAAATTTTTTTTAAAATAATATTTGAAATGAAACGAAAAGAATATATTTACATAGACTTAAATAGCATCGATGGAACATCAAATGTATCCTAGTTTTGCCAATATATTAATTAATTTATAAAATTTTAAAATTACAAACAAAAGTATATAGCTTCACATGAATTATATAGATTTAACATAAAAGTGTGTCCATATATTCTTAATCTACTAATTTATGTTGTTGTATTGATATCCAGAAATAGTGTTCAATTCAATGATTAAGATGAAATCTTTGGCCAAAAAAATAAAAAAAATGATTAAGATGAAATAATACAGTATAAGATTTTCATAATAACTGAAAATAGTATTATTCTGAAAAAGCTGTGAAACCTTACAAGAACATAACATAATTAAAACTAAAAATCCAGATGAGATGCATGGATCTAAGCCCGTATTGAGGCCTTAATTAGCTTGATTGAGGAAAGAAACAACCCTTTTAAGCAATGCAACGGAATTATCACTAGTGGGTTTCACCAAATGAAAAACATGCTCCTCATCTTTAGTTTCCATTATCTCTATTTCTCCTTCCCATCCACTCTTTTTCAAACTTTCATAGTAAAGCCAACCCCTACTTTTCAACCCATCCTTCTCAGCAACCGTAACAAGGATCTTGCTACACCCAATCTTACCCAAATTTGGATCAAGAGTTGGATTAATCAAAGGGTCATCAACCCCACTTGAATTTGGGTTAGCAAAATGCCAAAATTTCTCAGCCCATGATCTGAATTCCAAATTCTTAGACTCATCCCCAATTGGTTCTTTCCCCCAGAAATAAGGATGAGATAGAACAATACCCTTGATATCAATACCAATTAATTTCTCTATACCACATTTAATACCCATTTGATGGGCTATATTGGCACCAGCACTATCTCCTGCCAGAAAAACATTTCCAAAATCAGCATAAAGATTTAGCCAATTTTCCGGACCATTACCATTAAAATGAGAAGCAACCCATTTAAGACCAGCCCATGAATCATCATATGCAACAGGAAGATAATGTTCTGGAGCTTTTCGGTAATCAACTGAGACTGCTACAATATTAGCTTCTGCAACTAAAGTGTTGAGGTAGTTATGGAACACAGGAGAGGCGACGGTTTCGATACAAAAGGCGCCTCCGTGAAAGTAAACTAGTAAAGGGAGTTTTTGGTTTGGATGGGCGGATTTTGGAAGATAAAGTCTTGAATAAAGATTGTTTTCAGGTGAATAGATAACATCTTTGGATTGGACTTGGATTTGAGGATCAAGAGAAGGAGGGGCGATTTCGGTGCCGACGAGTCTCTCTATAGTGCCATCTTCATATACCCTTATAACTGGAGAGAGATCAATGGCAACCTTAGGCACCGATGAATCCATGGAAAGAATTTTCTCTTTCTATAATTTGAAGTAAATCAGACAATGGTTGTTTCTTTTTTCAATCAAAGCTGAAATAGAGGCTGCAGAAAAGGAAGTGAAGGGCAAGTCCGTCATTTAAATGAATGATAGCTCTGACTCTGAGCAATTTTTTTTCTGCAAAATAAATTAAATAACCATTTTCAACAGTTCACTCCATTAAAAAAAATGATCCTACCAGCACGAGTAAGAGCATCATCGATATAGTTTTCATGTACTTTTAATATTATTTTTTTATTAAATAAATTTAAAGAATTAAAAATTAAAATAATTAATATTTATGAAAAATCGTAAAATAAAAAATAAAATATAGAAAATTTGTTAGATTTAAATAATTTTTTTTAATAAAATTTGATTTTTAAAATAAGGATAATTATTGTGGATGCTCTAGAAAAGCTCTTAAATGGGTTAAAAATAATTCAACTTTTTTAAAATAAAACAGGATGAAGAATAGGGAGATTTTAGGATGCTTTAATAGGTTATATACTCGCGGAATCAAATATTTAAATAAATAAATAATTATATTAAAAATTTTATTGAATTGAAATAGTAGAGATAATTTAAATGGATGTAAGTAAAATAAATGAATAAAAAGTTAGAACTAACCAATTAGATAGTCAAATTTAAATTATTATATATCTATGTGTTTTTGTTGTATTTTTACAATGTAAAATTAATTTTTAATACTTTCTCTCAAGTAGCAACTGAAATTTGATTTTGATGCACATAAATTTTTAATATAGATTTTATAGAATTAACTTTAATAACTAGTTATTAAAGTTTGAGAATTTATTTTTATATTAATCACTTAATATATTTATAATTAATGAATGTGGGATTATATTTGTAATATGATGAAATATTTTATTGTATTTGTGTTTATATATATTTATAGATTGGATAAATAAAAGGAATATAAACAATGAACAGTTATGATGCATTGGCCAAAAAAAAAAAGGAATAGTAATGATGTAATCAACTAGTTTCTTTTTTCAATTTTATCATTGAAAGTATAAACAATTATCCAGGAATTCTCCTTGTCTAGAAGAGCCAATTACACTGACACATTCATTTCCCAAGGGCCAAGACATATTTGCTTTTGATTTTTTTTTTTTTCAATATATTAGAAGTGGCAAATTTCATACGTCCACGCTTATTATATGGGTATGGATAATAAATAAATATTATATAAAAGCTAAATGAATAATATAAAAAAATACCCTCATTTATATGGTTTTGATCATATTGAATATGATATCCACTAATAAACAATTTACACAGCAAAATATAAATATAAATTAAAAATTAAATTGAAGCATATTTTTTCAGTTACACTATTATTCATTAATATTATATTATTACAATATATTGTAATTCAGAAATGTTGTATTGTAATTGATTCTTAAAATGGTATTCAAAACTTTAGACCATCCTCTATCTGTTTTCCAAATTCTTCAGTCATTTGTTTGATTTTTCCAAGTACTTCATTTATTTAATTGTATTCAAATTATTTTTATGAGCATTATATATTATATTGATATGCATGTGGTTTATTGTATAATCATTTATTTCTTTTTCCTTTATAGTGATAAAATGAGCAGTGATATAAAGAAAACACAATAATTCTCTACAATATAAATAAAATCGATGAAAAAGTAGCAAAATTTTTTTTGTATCAAATAGAAAATTACTTTTTGAATTAATTAGGTCTAACGTATCAAGACATAAAATTCTTAAATTTTTAGATGTCTTGATATAATTGATACTTTTGGATTAATTGTTCTACAATATCAAGACAAATAATCTTAATGTCTTAATATAATAGACAACTATTGTAACATATTTTTGTACATTGTAAATATTAAGAAAATATAATTATTATAAATATTTTTATACTATGTAAATTTTATAAAAATAACAAATCTAAATATTTTTCTACTATGTAAATATTATAAGAATAACAGTTAATATATGGGTATGACAAATAATGGTACTTGCTTTTTTTTTTTTTTTTGCCAAATATTTTGGTACTTGCTTTCCTCCCATGTTATGAATCAAATCAATTTTTTGATATCAATATAATAGAAATTTGAATTTTTTTAATACGCGAAACAAAAGAAAATTTTGGATTAAGTTATATTAAAATAAATTTTATTGATATATGATTAATATTTTTAACATATTCTATTTTAACATAAAGTCAAAAAATAAAAAAGATAAATTAACAGTAAACGATAACATATATATGCTAAATATATGTTTAGAATCTACAGCTATTTTATGTATATACAAATTGTATATTTGAAAAATTAAAAAGTTAAACTAACATTGTAAATGGTATACATATACCATAAATTAATATACTTTTAGTATATCTTTAGTATATACAACTATTTTATATTTATACAAATTGCAAAATCAAAGACAAAATAAAATAAATTTAATGGTATACATACACCATAAATTGGTATACTTTTTATATATTTTTGGTATTTACAACTGCTTTTTATTTATTCACATTGCATATATGAAAAACAAAAATAAAGTAAACATTGAAAAACAAAAAAACAGTAAACGTAAATATGATACATATACCATAAAGTGATATGATTTTTGTATATATTTGGTATTTGCAACTACTTTATAATCATACAAATTGAAACTATGAAAAAAATTAAAAAGATAAAGTGACAATAAATGGTATACGTATACCATAAATGGGTATAAATTTAATATATGTTTGGTATATTTGACTACTTTATATTTATACATATAGGAAATATGACAAAAATTGCAATATAAGGTAACAGTAAATGGTATATGAAAAACATAAATTGGTATACCTTAGGTATGTTTTTGGTATATGCAACTACTTTATATTTATACAAATTGCAAATATGAAAAAAATAAAGCAAAAGTAAATGGTATACATAGAATAAATTGGTAAAATTTTGATATATTTTTAATTTGTGCAACTACTTTATATTTATATAGATTGCAAATATGGAAAAGAAAATAAAGTAAAAGTGAACGGTATATGTATACCATAAATTGGTATACTTTTGGTATATTTTTGATATTTGCAACTACTTTATATTCGTACAAATTAGATATATAAAAAATTAAAATATAAAGTAACAGTAAATGGTATACATATATCATAAATTGCTATACATTTAGTGTATATTTGATATCTATAACTATTTTATATTTTTACATATTAATTTAATTAACAAATTAAAAAATTTAGTTAAATCAATTAACTAAGTGTGGTGTATAAAAAATAATTAATAGGTTTTTAAGAAAATAATTCATAAATGCATTTAGAAAGGAATAATATTAATATTAATAAATAATAATTTTATTTTATTTTAATAATAATGTAACAAAATAAAATTATTCAGCAAACGACAATTATTGCTAAAATAACAAAATTATTTTAGTTATTAAAATTTTAAATTCAATATTTGAATTGTTCATAAGTTAAGTCTTGAGTTTCAATATGTAAAAAAATTTATGAATTGGATAAGTTGGGCAATTGAAAATTTTAATATTATCCATTGAATAGCTAAATAATTCACTCTAGACAAAAATTCAAATAATTCATCTCAGCAAAGCCAAGAAATATATGTATAAAAATATTATTCATGGATTTCTAATTTATTTATAATCAATTTGATATTCCTCTAGAATGAAAAAATAAATAAATAAAACACGTGTATGTAATATAATATTATATATAATAAAAGTAATAAACTGGTGATGAATTTAAACTACATAGTTGACCTTTGTATCTATAAAAGTCTAGCAAAATTGTATTTGGATGAAATAAAATTTGATCATTTTAATTTCATCCTGCAATAGATAATGAAATTAGTCAATTTGGATGGTTAATTATTTGAAATGTTGCTGAATTTAAATTTGAGTTTCGAGCACAAAAATATTAAAAATAGAGATGACAAATTTCAAATGATTATTCAATTATTTTAGATGACTAGTTATTGAAATTATTTATTTTGTTAATTATTTTACTAGGAATTTAAAATTTTCTTTTATCTAAATATTTGTAGTGATAAAAACAATATAGACATAAGATAATATACATATTTTTTTTTATGAGGTTAAAACAATATAAAAACTAGAATGGTTTAATTAATGATACTAATAATAATTAATGAAAAGCAACAAAAAACTTAAGAGCCACAAAATGTGATATTTTTTGAACTAAAAGTAAAGGGGGAGTACAAAAATAAGTAGGAGAGAATAAAAATATAAAAAAAATAAAAACAAGAATAAAACTGTAATTAAAAATAAAAATATATATATACGGTGTAATTTCCTCTTTTTAATATCGCAGGGATACCCAAAACAGTGACTCACCAAGCTTTTGTTTTGTTTTTTTCTATTTTATTATTTTTTTTACTTTAGCTCTTGTTTTTTTCACCTTAACTTTTAAAAATGGGCTTACTTTCTAAATTTTTTATTTTTTAATTTAAACTTTTAAATGGATAATTATTATTATTATATACACGAAAATCAATATTTGAGTTACTGTTTATATAATAGTACTTCTTAAAAATCTTTAAAAAAAAGTAAAATAATATTAAAAGTATTTTCAATATTTATTAACAAAATAATTATTATTATAATTATTCGCTCCTTTCTCTTTTTACTGTGACAACACGGGCAGTAATCTGAAAAAATAAAATAATTCACTATAATATAAATAAAACAGATGAAAAATAATAAAAGTTCTTTTTGTGTTAATCAAAATATAACATCTATACATGTTTCAATATTTTGTATTTTTTATAATTATCTAATGTATTAAAACATAAGACTTTTAAATTTTTATATGTCTTAAATATAATAAATTGTCACGCCCCGAACTCGAGAGTACGTGATCGGCACTAGGACACGGGACATGCACGTGGCTACCAGTGCCCGAAGTAAACCTAACCCAAACCACAAGACAAAAAGCCCAAAATGCACAACTGAAAAGCCCAACTGAAAAGGGCTATGGGCCCAAATAAGATAAGCAAAACAAAAAAAAAAATTCACGACATAACACAATTATCAAATTGGCCCAGCATCCAATTATTCCATATATCTCAAAAGTATAGTAAATTACAAAAGGTTCTGCTTAACAACATATTCCAACTCTTAAGATACATATCTGAGTATTAAACAAAACACAAATATAAGACGTAATATTGCGGAGTGCTAGAGTTACAATTACAAATGTACATCTATTACATGTATTCTTAATATCCCAATAATACAAATCACTGCCGAAGAAAAATTGGCAGTCTACTCAATTACAATTCCTTCCCAGCTCATTTCCTGACCTGAAAGCAACAAAATGAACAGGAATGAGCGTTCGACTCAGTGAATGATACCAGCTAATATATTAAACTGGTATCCCACAGATAGAATCTAATGCCCATGATATGCACCGTGTCATAGAGACAGACAAATCATCCAATCAAGCAAGGATGGGGTATGGTCCGCAGTACCACACTAATATTCAGTACTCAATATGGGGAGCCGATTCTCCTACTCTGGCTCTCTGAATCCAAATAATATGTCTCTTATATCCAAGGGGTCCGGCCGTCACTGGTCTGTACCACGCAGCCCTGACCCGACTGACAGCAGCCCTGGCGATGAGCAGGCCTGGCCGACATCCATCAGTCAATAGCTCATCTTCTGAATCTTATCATAATCCATAACCATCCCATAATCCTAAGTGGTACTGTATCCTCCCGACCTCCACCCATCAATCACAACTATAACATGGCACATAATACAGAATATCAATTCATCACTCATAGTCAAATGTCACATGCTTATAGATGCAATAGTAATGCATAATATACGTATATATATACACACAACAATGCATATGAAATGGAAATAGAATAATATATTAGTGAGTATCACTCACCTAACTGTCGACGCTTCCGACCGGCTTTCCTCAGAAGAGTAGCCTTGGAACCAGGAAGACGCCAGACACCGACACCTCGCAACAGAGAACATGAACACAAAAAGGATTACACTCAACCCCAGAACAGACTTGAAAACCTAACAAATACTCTAAAACCACTAAACATAGATTAACTCAAATACCAACAGAAATACAAGGGTTTCGGGATTCAACTTCACAAATTTCGAACATACGGACGTCGAGAATCGTGTCAGAATGTCGAAACAGAAATACTGCACCTCCCCACGCGCCAGCACCACGCGCCACCGCCGGTGGTGGCGGATCTGGGGAAACTCCACACCAGCAGATTCACCTCGACCCCAGGAGCCCAAAAACAGTCACCACTCGCCGGCACTCACTCTCCAGCCACCGGAAAACGCCTCCAAAGCCACGGTTTGGTATTTTCCGATCTCCTCCTCCGGTGGTTCTCAGGGGGCAAGGTAGGTACCAAAGTGAAACTCTCATCTCCAGGAGTAAAACGGCACCAAGATCGCCGGATTCCGATGCCGGAATCGGCCGAAAAAATGGAGTTGAAGTTGCGGTGGCCGGCGGTACTTCTCTCATCGCGTACGCCGCCGTGCTGCCGCCGATCACCGAGCTGCCGCCTCCCTCGAGGTCGCCGGTCCTCCTTCTACCCAGCGGTGGTGGCGGTGCTTGCCACTGCCCGCCGGAACACGGCCCACTCTCTCTCTCTCTCTCTTGGCCTCTCCCTTTCTCTCTCCTCTCCCCTCTGCTTCTGTCCCGTTTTTGTTCTTCCTCAAAACGCACCGTTTGGCTTCTGGCCAAACTGACCAATCCCAGCCTCTTCTTCTTCTTTCTAATTTTCTTAACCCCCAGATTATGTTATATATATATATACTTAACCATATATAATATATACATATAATACTATATACATATATATATAAACATAATACTACATATATATATACAAAATAATAACACTAATAATAATAATGATAATAATCATAATAATACCAATAATAATAATAATAATAATAATAATAATAATAATAATAATTAACAATAATTCATAATTTTCATATTAATAATAATTTACAACATATACTCATGAATATATATCAATATCATTATTTACGATAATTATAGTAATTATACGAAAATCCAAATATCCGATAAAATACCATAATCAACTTATAATATAATTGATACCCTTATTAATACTCAAATATCAAATATAATCCGAAATACAATTATCCAAAAATCTATATTAACATTATCATAATAATATAATATTGTAATATTGTATCAAAATTGCTATTAATAATACGTATTCAAATAATATGAATATTTATAATTTAATAAAATATAATTCCAATCTTATTTTAATAAGGAAAACAATAAAATAAGATATTTCCGTACGAAAATAGAATTTTATAAAATAATTGAAAATTCGGGGTATTTCATAAATATTTTGAGATGAGTTATAAATTTAGATTAATGATTTATAATATTATGATAAATAATCTTAAAATATTTCAATATAATAAATAATTACTGTAAATATTTTTATACTATGTAAGAGTATCCCAACAACATACTTCTTACTTTATTTCTTATTATGTTATAAATAATTTAACTTCTTATTTTAACTTATTTTAAAAAATTTGTACACTCCAATAATACTCTATATTTTACTCTCTATTTTATTTTTTATTAATAAATTTACAATTCTTTTTTTTATACATAAATTTATAATTTTATTTCTTTTACACTACATAAAATTTTTATGGCTAAAACATATTTTTAAAAATACTGTAACAAATTAAAAATATTATAACAAATTATTATTGTTATTATTTGCTAAAAAAAAACAATCTTTTTAAAAGTATTATAAAAATTTATTGCTACAACATAAAATTTTTACTACTAAAAAATAATCTGATTTAAAATATTATGAAATAATATTTTAATAATAATATAGTAATTTAATAATAATAAATTTTTGATTAATAATAATATTTTAAAAATAAAATAAATAAAAAAGAAAAATTACAATATTATTATAGATTGCTAATCTCATTTTTCAAATTTAAAGAGAGAGAAATTAACTTTTAAAAAATTTAAATAAAGAAAATAAGAAATGAAGTTTGCTGAAAAATAAATAGTAAAATATGATTTTTAATTTTTAGAAAATGAGATATTTAGAGAGCGTTTCGGACAGAGCTGCTAATTCATATTTTATTTGTATAATAATATTGTGGTGAGATACTCAAATACATCTATTGAAATAAAATAAAATAAAACAGGGACCTACACTTTGGACGCTAGGTCACCAATTCAATGACGTGGCATACGGCCTGCCGTCGAAGTCAGACATGGCGATGCAACAACAACAACCTACTCCACATGACAAGCAATATTTTGACCTTGTAACTCACGCCACCATAAATATATATATGCTGATATAAATTTTTTTTTTTTCCAAGGCGCTGATATAAATTTTAGATGGATTAAATGAATGCATAAATGAGTAATTTAAAACCCATCTCACTTACACCGACCAAACCTATTTATTTGCCACCTCAACAAAATATGAAAAAAATTGATTGACTTTCCATCTACAAATTAAATAAAAATTTAAATTCACAATTTAGAGTCCTAAAATATATTAAAAATTTAAACACTAATAAAATCTATTACTCTCTTACACATTTTATAATAAAATAATTATAAATTCTAACTAAAAAAATAACTAAAAGCACAATGCACACCAAATTTCCCAGTTGAAAGCAAATCAATACAAATAAAATTTTGAAAAGCTAGATGAAAAAAAAAAAAAAAAAAAAAACAACTTATAGAGCCTAAAATAATGGCTACCAAAGATATCAAAATCAAACAAATAAAGAAGCAAAAAATGGTCTATGTCACAACTAATCAATTTATATAAATTGGACAACTATGTAATGTTACTCTAAATTATTTTTTTTTATAAAATTCAAGTTTTGTAAATTATAAACAAATTTCATTCAAATTAAAAATAATGACAAAGTATTTTTCGATCAAGGGTATTTTAGCTATTTTATATGTATTTATATGCCAAGTCCGAGTTATGGGATAGAGATGATGATTTAGCATGTAAATATGAATTCTAAATGTATTTGGATCATTTTGAGTATAATTTGTATTTTTGATATTCATAAGTAGTTTTTGCTGTAAAGAACATTTTAATATTTTCATTTGAGGTTAAGTTAAACGGAGTTTTGAGGGATACATGTAATGTATAATTTTATTTTGTGGTTTTATTGAAATAATTATAAAGGAATATGCCTAATTTTGAAAATATAGGAAATTATGATCTAAATGTGATTCATTAATTAATTTATGGGTTTTTTATTAAATTAAATAAATTTAATTAGGATTTTGATTTTCTTTTGAAAGTATTTAAGTGAATTTTAAGAGAATTAGCTGCTCAGTTGAGAGTAGAAAATAAAAAATAAAAAAATAAAAGAGTCAGAAAGAAAGAAGAGATTTCAAAAACAATTGGATTTTTTTTATGTTCAAGAGTCTTTTTGATCCGTTTTTTGAACCATTTCTTCGTGAAATTTGAAGATAAGTTACTTAGGACAATTTTAAAGTTTTAAATTTAATTAAATTGAGTTTTAATAATTTAAAGATTGAGTAATGGTTAAATTGGGAAGTTGAGTTAGCTTTAAAATTGTTTGTGGTTTTGTGCTTAATTAAAATTGTTAACTAATTTAGATTTGGAACAATTTAACTTTATGCTAGATTAAAATTTGAGTTGGTGATTTAAGAGATGAATTCTGCTAAGTTAGTTTCAGATATGTTTAATTTTGGTTTAAACTCTGCAGTGTAAACTCAACTCTTACCTTTTGTTCCTTTCCTCTTATGTTATTTATTTTTCCTGATGCAGAAACAATTTAGAAAATTATATATTGAAATTGCAAAACTTGCCATGAAACTTCTTGGTTTATAGCAGAAAATCTAAAGATGGATAAAAAGGGAATAAGGAGATGTTTGATGATTGGATTCAATTAATAAAGATGACATATTATCCTCCATGATTCGATTCTGTTTTTATAAATAGCAATTATTTAATAACTAATAGCTATCACTAAATAAAAATACACGGATTTTGAAACTTTTTTTTTTTAAAACCAAAATACAATATCCATTTCTTCTTAAACGACATGGCGCAGTCCATTTGAACGAAAAACAAACTACGCCAGGGATGTAAACTGACGTTCCACGCACAAAAAAAAAAAAAACTCCCTTTGAAGTATTCAACGAATGGAAACTTTCAAGATGTGTTGATTAGTTTTTGCTAATATAATACGAGTTAAAAGGGATTGTTATTTTTTTATATTTCGGCCATTGACATTATTTTTCCGGTACTCCTATGAACAAAATGACAATAATAAAAATAAATAATATACGTATAAATATTACCCTTCAATAAAAATAAATAAATGAATAAATTAGGATAAAAAATTAATTATAATTCTGTAAGATAACTTCGGAATGATTAAGAAATTTCTAAAATTACATACCATTCAAAAAAGGGCAAATACATTATAATATATATATATATTGTAATTATTTTGATCAAAATATTATACTAGACTATTTTTGGAATGGATTTAGGTACGAAAGATGAATAAACAACATTAAAAGGTTAAGCCTTTGGTTTAGTAAAAACCCTTAATGTTTAAGTTAGAAATTATGGAAATTAGAAATCTTGAGGAAGAAAATTCAATTCCTTCTTAGTTCTATAAACAGATATTAATGAGAAAGAGGGGATGAGAAATTGTAGAGTAAGTTTTCTTTAAATGGTGGTCAACATCTTCTTTTATACTTACTATGTTTCACTGTTATATTAAAATAGATGCACAACTGATAATATCTCAATGTAAAGATTAAGCAGTCTGACTTGATAAGATGGACATCTACTGTTAGCATGTCTAACACTATACATATATTTGGCTATTGTTATAGGAGGTACTGCCTTGAATGTGCTTAACCTTGATGTTCCTTATCTTACATAAGTGACAGTTATTATGGTTGTTCACTTAATGACCTTTAGGTAAGTCAAGTTAATGTGTCTAGATAGAATGTAAAGTCTTAGCTTGACATAAGAATAGACAAACTAATTGGTGTTTAAGCCTTCGAGGACAACATTCGAAGGCAAGAACAAGACATAACGATGATATGGCACTAATTGGAGTTTAAGCCTTCAAGTAGCTCAATGATGATATGGCACTCTATCTTTGGACCACATGGCAATAAGGTGGTCTTTGTATAAGATAGGATAGATGTATTTGGGTGCGGTTGAGTATTAGTACTCTGGACATGTGTAATGTTATGATTAAAGGAGTAGATATCTAGTGTGGATGATATATCGGTACACTGATATGTGGCAAAATTTGGTAGCTTGTTTAGAATTGAACTTGAAAAATAAAATTTTAAGAGCAACCGAATTAACATAGTATGTGGGGAATGTGTCACATTTAAAGAAGGAGTTCTTGAAAATGGTTGGCTGCTTTTTCGCTAATGATGATGATTCCATTATTATTTTGGCGATATGGTGTCCATTTCCAATAAAAAATGAGTTTGGATCTTTGTTGGATGTTGAGATTTTTGTGTTTCCATTTAACTTGAAATTTGTATGGAGTATATAGGGGTTGGTGACCAGAATTTTATGGCCACATCTATTATTTTTGGCCGAAAAATAAAGAGAGTAACACAACTTTTTGTGCGGTTCCTACATATGGCAACATTTCAATTGGAACTTGATCAAAATATTGGATTGGATTATTCTTGGAATGGATCTGGGTTGCAAGATGAACAAACAACATTAAAGGGCTAAGTCTTTACCTTGGCAAAGATTCTCCAATGCTTAAATTAGAAGTTATGAAAATTAGAAATATTGAGGAAGAATATTAAATTCCTTTATGGTTCTAAAAAGGGATTTTAGTGAGAGAGAGGGGATGAGAAGTTATAGAGTAAGCTCTTTTTGAATGGTGGTCAACCTTTTTCTTTATACTAACTTGGTTTCACTGTTTGGGTTAAAGTAGATGCACATGTGACAATATCTCAAAGTGAGAATTAAGCAATTTACCTTGATGGGATATGCAATCTCTCCAATGTAAGTCTGCCTCACATCATACATGTATTTGGCCATTGTTATAGAAAGGCATCATCCTAAACATGCTTAATGACTTTTAGCATGACAAAGGCCTTGATGGAAGGTAGTGTCTTAGCATGACATGAGGGTGAACGAACTATTTGACGTTCAAGCCTTGAGAGAATAACCTTTGAAGACTAGGATGAAAACGAGTCTTGAAAGCGAGCTAATGTCTTGCCAAATGAGTCTTGAACTTGAACATATCAATCCATTAACTAAATACAGATTACAAATTATAAACAAGTAGTCTCTTAAATGGGTTTGCTCTATTTTAAGCCTAATAAGATAACATATTTTTATCCCTTATCATGTTACATATATAAAGGTATAGATTAAGGGATCAAAACAGGGGCATAGCCACCTTATATTGAGTGGGGTCACTTGAATCTACTCAAATTTTTAAAATTTTTACTAATTTATATATGTATTTTAAGTAGTAATCAATTAAAAATTTTAAAGTGGCCCCTCTAAAATTATTAAAATGTCAAGTGATCCAATTCAAATATCTTTAAACTCCTAAATTTTTGTTTTTTAAGTTATACTCCTACTAAAATATATTTAATGGCCTCACTCCAATTAATATATTACTCAGTTTTATTTGATTTTGAATTTTCGAGTATAAAGTCTTAAATTTTTAAGAATTCTTAAAAGTATATGTATTTTAGGCTTTTTCTTAATTAAGTTTATATTGTAACCTCATTCAAATTGTTAGTATCCTGTAATTTTATTTTGTTTTTAACCTTCTAAGTAAGGACATATTTATTTAAGTGATATAATAAATTTGTAAATTTTCTTTTAAGAATCCTTTAATAAATAAAAGTATATTTTTACAATTTTTAATTTTGTTTTCTATCTATTTCTTGAATTGAACGAGAACAATATAATTTTTTAAATAAAAATATTATATTGCATATGAAACAAATTTATATGAAAATCATTTGATTTGTAAATAAATTCTCATATTCAATTGTTATATATATAAAATATGAATTATTTTAAATTTAAAATATTATTAATTTATGAAATTCTATTAATTTTGATAGAAATTAATTTAAAAACAACTAAATTTATAAAATTAATGATGTGAAATTTTAAAATAAATTATTGTTTATAAAAAATAAATATACTTTTATAACTTATAAAATTTATCCATACTAAAAAAAAATATACTATAATTAACAAGGACTTCACTGAATAAATTTTCTTACTCCATCACATGATGAACAAATTTTTTTTACAGAATGTGACACTCCCTTATGCTAAAGAACAGCTCTAATTAGTAATAGTGGCCATTCATTGATGTATCAGAATCCTACGCCTACATGGTTATGATATGCTTTGCCATGTCAAAACTATATTGGGAATCAGTGACTGTATATCTACTAAGCTATCATATATATATATATATATATTATAATATTAATATTTTTTGTATTACATTAATTACCTTATAATAATTTTGTTTTATTTGGGTAAGTAATAGAAACTTGTTTGTTTTGGACTTTATAAATAACAGAAAATCTGCATTTCTTTTATTATTTTATTTTTCTTTGAAAAGAAAAGCGAGAAGGAATAAACTTCAAAAATAATTAAAACGAGTATAGAAAAGCTCAATGAATTCTTTTATGACGTGGAAATTTTTATTTTTAGCAAGTAATTTGATATACACATAACAAATAATTCCACAAGATTATTAAAGACAAAATAACCAGTTATATATGCTAACATCATTAATATTAATCTCAACGATTTTCTCCTCGATCCTT
Organism: Reutealis trisperma; assembly: GCA_947687605.1. Taxonomy (NCBI): domain Eukaryota; kingdom Viridiplantae; phylum Streptophyta; class Magnoliopsida; order Malpighiales; family Euphorbiaceae; genus Reutealis; species Reutealis trisperma. Next base: position 8,060,555 of record CANTUT010000033.1, on the reverse strand, counting down.
TCCCATTATAACTACTTGTAAAATAAAAACTAAATGAAATCAATTCTGATCTCCATCCCAGTAGATTGTATATAAAAGCTTGAAAAATACATTCGCCTTTACAACTAATTAAAATAAAGACTTGCAAGAAATTAGAATACTACAGGCATTACAACTTTTGAGTTGGCAAATTGCAGGATGAGAAAAACTGTTGAAAAAAAAAACCTAATAAGAGGAATTGGATTTATTTTTATATAGGGAATGCTTAAAATTAATTAAATAATTATATCATTGATAAGCAATCCACGAAATTTAAACCTATAGAAAAATTTTATATAGTAACATGATAAACTCGTACAATCATATAGTAAAGCTACAAAAGTGTGCCCAATTTAACCTCTCTAGAGCAGCTTTGTAAGCAATCTTTGGGTGTACTCATGCTCATTATGTATATATAATTTTGTATGCAAATTACTCATGCTCATTATGTGACTAATTAATAAATTAAGCAGTCAGTCACACGATATTAAGTTCACTTGATTCCTCTCCTGCTTTGGTCATATTATTGGCTATCTTTTCCACTGCTTCCGGTTGATTAGAGTTGTTATCATTGTTCATTTGAGTGCCGATTTCTAGCTCTTGTAATTTGGTTTCCGGCAATATTTCATTCTTTCTCTTCTTGTAAACAAAGTACAGTATCATCTGAGCTATTCCGAATATGAATCCAAGCACATTTGGCGTCTGGGTTAACATAAACAAATTAATTATAAGGTTATCTGGTTTAAGTAGAGAATTAATTAAGAGTCATTATTGACTATTAGTAACTCACAGCGATATAATAGTCCTCCACGGCAAGGCCATATCCCAACCAGCAGGTAGCACACAGAGTCAAGAAAAATGATAGCGAGAAAGGCATGTATTCTACGCTCTTTGTTTTTATTACACGGCTCTGATCAAAATTAAAAGAGATTTAAATATAATTATTAAAACAATTTTTACTCAGTGCAGCAGTACTAATAATTAACGTTATTCATACCATGATACTAAGAGGAGAAACAAAGACACACACGGAGAAGACAGCACAAATCCATCCAACAATTTTCACTCTCCGAGTACCATGTGAGAGTTGAGATGTCATTACAACCATCAATAAGTAAGTTACTAAATTGAACAGTACAATTATCTTCAGTGTATAAATCTGGCGAATGAGGTAATATGTAGTGTTAGTTTCAAATGAATACTGCAGTCGTCTTCTTCAATACATGCATTTAATCAACGAAACAAAATATATATACATACCCTGGAGCTCTTGGTTGCATATATGATGTAGATAATGAGGTAGATAGATTCAATGACGCATCCAATGGAGTTGATGGTAATGAGCATAAATCCATCCACCTTAATAGTCCCATAGTAAAGCGTTAGCATTGCACTAAAGAGTGCTACTGAATATGGTATGGATTGAAATCCTTGTGTTGATTTTTTCTTGAAAATTCTGTAAAATGTTGGCCTGACAGACAATGCAAAATAAAAAATTATATATAATTAATCAGCTAATTATATAAGATCATCACATATCACATATATCTTAAACAACATACGTATGTATATATAAATTAAGACACTGAGTTTATTACTTACAATGGAGACAAGTATACGAGGAAGGATATCACATTACCTAAATCAAATGTGAAACATAAACGAAAAATGAAATCATTAAACAATAATTAAGTTTGATTAAGACAAAGATTAGAGACTAGAGAGAGAAGAAAGTACCAAGAAGACCAAAGATAAGAACTAAACGAGGATCATTGAGTGCCATTGTGAATATAACAAGAAAAGGAGCTTAATTAATTAATGATATGAATGAATGAAAGAAATTGAGTGCAACAGCAAGCAAATAAGAATCCTTATATAAGGGTGTAAAGTAGAAATAGCTGAATAGGTGATGACTTGGCAACTGAATTTTAGACAATTTTCTAATAAGCAAAAGAGCAAACCGTTCCCGGATATTTTGTGAGCTAAATACATTTTTACATATTTTGTACGTTTTTTCACTTCTCACAAAATTCTATGCCTTTTCTTTCCCTTTCTTTCTTTCTACTCATCTATTACTGGCAGCTTAATATTCACTGACTAAGCTAATATTTGATAAAATTAAAAATTAAATATTGAAAATTTAAATAGCATTTCATATAATTGAAAATTAAAAAATAAGAAACTAAATTTTGAACTTTAAACGTTGAATATAATAAATACCAAAATTTTTAAAATGTTTGAATAACTATTATTACTGAATATTATTAAACTTTTTATTAGACATAATTAATCAAGTGATATTGATATTTAAATTTTTAATTATTAAATATAGTTTTGAAATTAAAAAAATAAAACATCATAAATAAATAAAAATTTAGAAGCAACAATCATATTAGAATAACATTTCTCATAATTTTTAAAAAAAATATTATTAAGCTTTAATTATGTATAAATTAAATGAGTATCAAAAAAATTAAACAACTAAATTCAACACTCATACATATATTAACCAACTGATGATTTGTAAATTATTCTCGCAAATTAATAACCATAAATATTTGATCTAATTGCCTTTGTACTTGTTCTTGCTTAAGTCTTCGAAATATCAACTATTTTTTATCAAATTGTTCAAAAAAATCACTTTAATAAAAAATTTTGAAAACTCTGAGGATTTAAGCACTAAAAGGTATAATTAAATATAAGTATTCAAAGGTATAATTAAAGTAATAAGGCTAATTTATACCAGTATTAAGGGTATAAACACTGGATAAGTATTTATTAAATTATTCCGTTTATACCATTTAGTATTAGCCTAATTGATACCGTTCATTTCTAAGGGTATAAAATTTATTTTAATAAAAAAATTTAAAAAACTTAACACCTGGATGTGTTTAGTAGAAATTTTAAATTAAATTTTTTAACTTACTAGATTTAATTTAATTAAAAATCTTAAATGATAATCATTTTATATTATTAAACTATTTTAAAACTAATAAGCACTAAAAATATTAAATTAAGTAATAGATTAAATTATCATACACCATTTTATTTTTAAGTGCAGAATAATATAAGGTATATAAATTTAAATTGTAAAATTATTTAAAAACTTATTGTTTTCAGTATATATTTTAAATTTTAAATTTTAAGTAATTTTTAATTTAATTAAAATTTTTCGTATGTGTACTCCCAAATAATTTAAAATAAAAATACAGAAAATTTTAATTTTAAATAATACTGAGCGGTTCTACTACGCCAAAGCTTTTCAGAGATGGGCCGAGCTAGGCCCATTTCTTTTGACGATTGACAGTTGCTATTTAACTACTACTTGACGTGTGTAATGTTATTGTAAAGAAGAAGACGGTAGCGTTGCTTTCTAAGAATTTTTGTATTTTAAGAAAAAGGGTATTTTCCCGTCCAAGAATAATTGAATTAGAAAGAGAATCCAAAATGATTTCATTGACTAATTTATGACTTCATTAACTGGTTTTTATTAAATTTTATTTTTTTTGCCAAATGATTTTTATTAAGTTTGCTATTGTACAAAGTAAAATAATTAGACATTTGTACTCTCACCCTTTAGGAAAACAAAAAAAAAAAAAAAGACCTTTTTTTTTTAATTTATATTAAATTATAGACCCTTTTTTTCTTTTAAAGAATAATTAATTTATTAATATATCCTTACTTAATATACATTTCATCATCAATGTCTATTTTTCTCAATAAATCATTACTAAATTATTATTAATGATTAATTAATTTTTATCAATAAATCATTAATTAATTTTATGGGATTATTAACTAAAATATTAAATTAAATGATTGAGTTATTAGCATGTTAATCAGCAATAAAATTCTAATTTTTTTTTATCAAAATAATGTAATTTTATTGGTTTTAAGATTTGGCATACAAAAAAATTAAACAATAGTTATTTTCAATATAAATTATTTATTAATATAAGTGAAGGCATATTTATGGAAAAAATTAAATAAAAAGAATAATTTTAACTAAATTAACTCCTTTTTTTAATTTTTATGAAAATAAAAATGGACTATAATATGTAAACAAGAAAGTATGTCTAAATTTTGTTTTATAAAGTAAATGTACCAATTAAAATGAAGAGACTCAAATAAAGAATAATAATAATAATAATAACTTGGGAAAAAATAAAGAATAATAATAAAACTTTCTTATAGTTGATCTTTAAAGATATGATTATGTGATTTAAAAAAAAAGTTTATAATTTACTTTAATTGAGAGTATTTTAAAATGCCAAAACATTATGAATTTTGTTGTAGAAATTAAAATAAAAAAAAAAGTCATTACTCACCCTGTTAATTTTATATTTTTATTTTCAAAATAAAAAAAATAAAAAGATAAATAAATTAGGTCCTCTCTCCTAAATTTTATTTATAACCTGTGATATTCCTTGAAATCAAATTGCAAACCTATATTTCATTTATAATTTTAGTGTTATATATATTAATCTAAAAAATAAAGAAAAGAAAATTTCAATTGAATGTGAAAGTGGATGTGGATGTGGATGCGAATGATGCATGTAGGTGGGCCAAGCAAAGCCCAGAGATCGGCTTGTGGTTACATGTGTAAAGCAGCTTATCGCCTTGAGCCATTTGCTGACGTGAAGCAAATGATTGACACAGAAAAAAAACAAAATTAAGGCTATAATCAAAATCAACACTCTAATTTCTCCGTTAAACGTCTGGTAAGGGCTGCAGTTTGCACGTGAGGCACCTCTTTAGTTGACCCCACTAGCCGTTACTTTTGAACGTTTTCTTCTCCTACGAGGGCTCTCTTGTCCCGCCAATCATAGGAGCAACTTGGTCATTTTATTTTTTACTTTCGAAGTTTATTATTTTTTTCATTTAGCCCTAAATAAACCTTACTCCTTAGTATGATAAGACGATATTACTTTAAAAATAAACGTCATAATTCGAGTCTTATCTATATTAATTTTTTTTAATATTAGAAAGAAAAATCACGGTAAATGTATTTAGTGATGTGTTACTATGCATTGCTTGAATTGAATTGAGTTTAAATCTTTCAATTCAAACAAGTTGCAGTAATAATAGGACAAAAAAAAAACACATATGGGTTGAATGTGGACTAAATATTATTTTTGGCAATATGTAATTATAATATTCGGTGGCAGTCGAAGGTAATTAATTAGAGTTGGTTTTGGTGTTGTACTTGGAAATCATTTATCATATATATATATATTTTTTAAGTTGTTTTTGTTGGGAAGCAATTAAAAATTTATTTTTGAAATTTTATTGTAAAAAATTTCCAAAATAAGAAAAGCTACATTGAAATTGTGTCGCTGTATATAACTTACGATATTGATTTTACATGAGAATTCAATACATCAATTATTGATTATATTTACCCTTAGTTTTTATCAATTACTATATATCTTCTATAGCATATTATATTGGTTATATGCAAAGGTAAATCTAGCACAAATAATGAGGTAATTACTTCTGTTGGCCATTGAAAATTCTGATGTATATGATGATATGATCCCATTAAAATTATTAAATTTGTCTCCACTAAATAATAATAATTGTCTTATAACTCATTTAATTTTTAAATTATTTATTTATTCTAATTAATTTGAGTTAAAATGTAAATTATTATTTTTTATCTTGTTAGTATATTAATAAATTTAGACAAAAAAAAAATAAAATTAATAACTAAATTTAATGTGTTTATTCATCTTTAACCATAAAAATTTTCAAACATATTATTTTTTATCAAAATTTTGAATATTATTAGTATATATTTATATATTATATTTTAATCAATGTATGTAGTTTCATCATCAGATGTCACTCGGCACAAAAAAATTGGAAAATGATATAAGCAAACGACCCTTTTATGGCTTTTCCAAAATTGAGATTAGTCTTTCTGTTAAGGGAACACTCTCTTTGCACATTTCTTTTCTTTTGTTGTGTGCATAACATTTTCTTCTGTTTTTTCTACTTTCTTTTCTTTTTTTCTAATTTTAATCCATGCACATGGCTACTGCAATATGAAATAGTAGTTCTTATTTCACGCAAGTAAATAGTGGGAGAAACCATAGTTTATAGTAAGTTAAAACTATATAAATAAATTAAAATGGAAGTTGGAAGGAATATTTGGAAAGAGTCTAATTACTATAATATATATATTTATATAGATATACACACACACTAAGAGTACGAAAACACGTGACTTTTCTTCCTTCCCATCTATATTCTTATATATTTTTGCCTGTCTCTTTTTTTTTTTTTTTTTTCGTCTTCTTTCCATTTTTTCTTGTATTTCCAAAACACGTTTTTTTTTTTTGTTTTTTATTCTTCTTTCCTTTTTTTATTTAATTTATTTTTTCAGAATTATTTAATTTGTTATTATCTAAAATAGATACGATTTAATTAAAAATATTTATTTGTTTCTATAAAATTATTAATTTAAATATTTATTTTTATTGAATTTGATAATTTGACAAAACTAATAGAATTATGGAATATCATTTTATATTTATTTAGATAAATTATCTAATGTATCAAATAAAATTTATTTTCTATAAATTTACATAAAATTAATATATATATATATATATATATATATATATGAAATTTTAAATATATTACTGCTTATTATAATGAACATGTCATTTCTTTACAATAAATATCTAAATATACTGAAAAAAATATGTGTGTTTTATATAATAAATCTGCAAATCATCGAATTCTATTTACATAAGATGATACTATAAGTTTATTACTATTTCTTACAATGAATATTAAATTTCATCAAATAAACATCTAACTATTATCCAATGAATATGAATGTTAAATGTAATGAATCTGAAACTCAAATTCTATTATTAAAAATAAATTATATTATAACTTAAAAATAAATTATATTTTACATTTAAAGATGAAATTCTATTCTTAAAAATAAATTATATTATAACTTGACTTATTAAATATTTTATAATAATTATTTTAATTATAGTGATTTAAATATATCTAATTAAAATTTAAATATATCTAATTAAAATTATAACAATTATTAAATGGAAGAAAAAAAATAATTTATATATTTAATTAATTATTCAATTCCAATTATTGAAACAAATAAAAGAATAAAGAAATAATCACCACTAAATTTAAAAAATTTTGTGATTTATTTATAGTTTTTTTGAATGTTGAAAACCCTTAAAAAAATCAAATAATGAAAAAAAATGAAATAACAAATGAATTCATATTTTATAAGTAATGAACATAAATTTTATAAGTAATAAACATAGACTTTATAAGTAATGAATATATATTTTATATTTAAAAATGAAATTTCATTCTTAAAAATAAATTATTTTATGACTTGAGTTATTAAATATTTTATAATAATTATTTTAATTATAATGATTTAAATATATCTAATTAAAATTACAATAATTATTAGATGGGAGAAATAAAAATAATTTATATATTTAATTAATTGATTTAATTCTAAATATTTAAACAAATAAAATGAAAAAAAATTAGCGCTTAATTTAAAAAATAAAAAAAAATTAATTATTAATATAATTTTTTTAGAGAAATAAAATAAAATAAATATAATTTTAATTGCAAAATATTATAAACAGAAAAAAAAATAATAACTAAGAAAGAAAAAGAAACAAAGAAAAAAGAAAAAAAAAACTTGGGAATCAAACATGCACAAATCAATTTACAAGCTAATTCATTAACCAACTGCACTATTAATCTTTAATGTATTTTTTTAACGTATTTAATATTTAATCTATTTTCTATTATTATAATGCAATATGATTCGGGATTCAAAATATAATTTGCCTTTTTCAGCCTAACAACCCAGCTGAAAGCCTAAAACCTTTCCACGAAACTTGCAGGGAGATGATGTTAACATAGCAACATAACTTTGACTCATAATTAAATGGTTTAATTAATGTTCTGATGGAAAAAAAAATTGGTTTAATTAATGGTAAAAAAAAATTCCAATCTTTTAATAATTTTTCATTTTTGTTAGATATTATACTTATATATCAATATTCTAATTTCAATATTTAATGTGAATTAATGTGTTTCCGCAGGAGTAAGGTCTATGCCCATGGATCCAAAACAATACCACGTTGATTCCTTACCAAAAGACTGCAAAATTTAATTGGTCTTCGCAAAAAATTTCATGGTATTTTGATGCCTGTGGGAAGGCCCAAGTGAGACTGGTCATTGTAATAAGGCCTTGGAATGCCCAGCCCACCAAACACTATAGCTTTATGGGGAATTCTATATCAAATTCCCAGTTCTCTCTTTATTCTGTATTTCTTTTTATAATCCCTCTTTATTTAAAATTTTATTCTAAAAACACTTTCTTTTTCTTTTTTACCTTTTTAATTTTTACAATCTCTTTTTCCCAATAAAAAAAAATTAAATCCCTTTATAATTATTCAATCCCTTTTCACTTTGTAATATTTTTATTTCACTTTTACCATATTGTAATCTCCTATTCAATTATTTCGGTAGCTATACTTTTGTTTTCATTTTCCTCTAATACTAATTAATTAAAATATCAAATTTTAATTAATATTTTTCAAATCATATTTTGATTTAATTTTCTCTTAAATTATAAGCTTTTTAATAGTTTCATATTTGTCAAGTCTAAATCTGCCTATAATCTCTATCTTTTATATATATATATATTGTCGAAAAAATTATGCTCTTTTATTTTTATTTTTTTTATTGATGATTGTGCTATTAATCTTCAATATCTCATATGTCTCTATGAAAAAAATTTTAGAGATGCAAAAAGTAACTTATTGAAAAAGAAGAAGTTGTGAATTTAGAGATAAAGGAGATTGTACATAAATTATAAAGGTGAAAAAGATAATTTATTTAGAGTATATAATTAATTTAACTTATTAAATTTTTTCAAAAAATGTAAAGGGAAAATGAGAGTTGAAAATAGAACTTCGCTGGCTTCATATCTTCATATATTTATGTGTAAGGGACGATCTCAAGTATGTATTGATTAATTAATGAAGAGTCTGCTACTAATAAAAAGTTTTCCTTCATATTACAATTATAAATAATTTAAAAGTCTATTTTTTTTAACAAAATAGTTATTAGTTTTTTTTTTTTTTTGAATTCTCATTGTTAATTTTTCCCCTTAACTGTGTAGTTCTTTAATTAAAATGTATATAAATATTCTAAAAATATATTGAAATGTATATAGGACTATGACAAATTAAAATTTTGCAATTTATTTATTTTTTTTATAAAAAATTCCTTGAAAAACTAATGAAATCATGCTTGTACAATCCTTTAAATTTTATAAATTCAACGTTGATTATTTGATTAATTAAAATTTTCACTCAAAAACTATTCCGTCGAAGTTACAGTCTCATATTTTTTTAGGCAACTTGACTAATTCCTCATATATTCTAAGAAAATGTTCTAAATCAAAATTATTATAATAAATTATTTTAGCTTGATTCACATTATTTGTAAAAAGCTAGGTAGCATAGCTGCCTCTTATCATTTACAACAACTCAAAAGCCACCTATACTTCTATGATGGGTTTAAGAGCTACCCATTCTGGCCATGGATATGTTTGGCCGGAAATAAGGGGCTTTGTGTGTTTATTCCATACCCTTAGTGGTGGAATGGTTTGACGTCTCAGAAGAACACGTCAAAGTGGGAATCTAATCCTTCATCCTTGAAAATCTCAGTTGCAGGCATCTTCCCTTTAAAGTTATTAGCAGTTTGCTCTCCAAGTAAGCGGCAGCGGTAGGGTTGGATGTTTGGGCAGACGAACTCAATGGAGGGGATGATGATAAAGGAAATTTCTGTAATCTTCTTGGCACGCGGGTCATGTATTTTTTAGGCTTAAAGCCTACTGATCAAAACTTTTTAATGGGTCAGTATTTCTTAGACCTTAGGTCCTATTTTAGTCTCTCGATTTGGATTATATCCACAATTATAATTCATTGTTGTACTTTTCTATCTTTAAGTCCTATGGCTCACTCAAACAAACTTCTAATTTCCTTCTTTCTCCTTATTAAATTAATTATTAATTTATTTTTAGGGTATCAATGTAATTATCATTCGATTTTTACGTTTTTAATAAGTTATGGATTAATTTCATATCATTTTTATATAAAGTAAAAAATTATTTTGAACTAAAAAACGAAAATCGTAATTCATATACATATAAAAAAAAAAAAAGTTTATAATCTTTGTTATCATTTGACCATGCCTACTGTTAATCGTAGTATTATAAATTTATATACTTATAAATTTTATAAAAAAAAAAATTTAATTTATAGAAAAAATAAGAAAATTGTGATTTTTGGTTAGAAGGTTATTTTTTCATAATTACAAAATTATTTTCACTAATTTGAGAACTTTTTTGTAAAGTTATTGTTTTGCACCAAATAATGCATATTTTTATAAAATTAAAAATTTTCACAGCTAAAAAGAATTATGAAAAAAATTTTTATTTAAGAAAAAAATAAAAATATTGTGATTTCTTGTAAGAGAACCTTTTTTTCTTAGAGAGTGTATTTAATTAAGACTTTTAAATACTTTGATAGATTTTAAAAGTAATAGGGTATTCAATCCTAACTTTTAAAAACTCTTTAAAAATTAGAATGTATTCAATAATGACTTTTATAAACTTAAAAAATATCTATAAAAGTTAAGGGGTATTTAATTAGGACTTTTAAATAATTAATAAAAATAAACCCATATTTAAAAAGTCATAGATTTTTATAGACAATAGAACTTTGTGAACTTTGAATGATTTTTTGTATGTTGATATAAATAGGAAATCTAAAAAATTATCTTTCACACTACCTCAAGAATTGAACAAATTTTTTCATAACATAAAAGTTGTTTCTTATTGATTGAAAAGAGAAGAAAAAAAGAAAAGCAACAATCTAGTATTTCTTTTTTTTTATTTTACTATTGTACAATTCTATTGATTATCTTGAACAATTATAAAAAATTATGTTTTTCTTTTTCTTTTTATCTGAGATGAATTGAATTATTTACTTATATTATTATTTTTTTTAATTGTGATATTCATAATAGATTTTTTTTTTGTTATTGGATCACTATTTTCTATTGTTTAATTATAAAAAGCATTTATTTATATATATATATATATATATATATATATATATATATATATATATATGTATATGTAATATTTCGGAGTGTATTCAATTAGGACTTTTAATAATAATTTAACAATGGTCTATTCAGATCTCGACGAACGAATTCCAATTTTAACAAAAATTACAATGCAAATCCTGTTTTTGAATAGGCCGTTAGAGCTAAACATCTAACGCGTCAAATCCTCATGGCTAGTAATATATTTGTTGAATTCCAGCTTCACATTCATTAGTAATACTGACATTCCAAGGTTTTTGACACTTTTAATTTTTAATCCCAACTACCCAATAGCCATGTGACATGTTCAAATTTATGAATTGTTGAATTGTCACTTGTGGGAATGGAAATGAATTGATGAGTGGAGATTGACCAATATCACAAGCATCATTTCGGAGGAGATAATATATTTCTGATGAAGTGATATGGAAATTACCAAAGCCTATCAAAAAAAATAAAAAAAAAGCTCGTTCAAAGTCCAGTTGGTTTTTTTTTTTTTTTTTTAAAAAAAGAATATATAACTTGTTTAATGTATATTTTGTGTATGTGAATTTTGGTATATGATTCATTTGTATTAATAAATATTCTATTGATTTTCGAAAGTCCAATGGATAATATAATGCTATAATATAACTTGTTTGTTTATTATAATGCTTATTATATGGAGTTAATTTACGAAGAAAAAATCAAATTTTCACAGTTTTTAAATTTAATTTGGTACTTGAAATTTTCAGTTGTTTATTTTGGGTGTAAAAGAAAAATTTATTAACTGAAACAACTCTTCAATATTTTTTTATTTGAAATTAATAAAACAAATATCTTAATTATTTTAAAGAAAATTAATTAAAGACATCCGCTTTTAATAATTATTTTAAAAATTTTATTCTTATTATATGACAAAAATTAATGTATTAGGTCAAAATATACATATTAAAATTAATAAAAATTGTCCAATATCAATAAAAGTCATAAAAAGTCTTTCAAAATAAAATCTATAAAAATCATTAACAAATTTATAAACTTTATAAAAGTCTTTCAAAATAAAGTCTATAAAAATCATTAAACTTTATAAAAGTCATTAAAAATATATAAACTTTACAAAAGTCATTAATTTAAAAAAGTTTATAAATGTCTTTAAAAATCCTAATTGGATACACCCCCTTAATTACAAAATTATTTTTATTTTTCATTAATTTAGAAATATTTTTGTAAAATTATTGTTTTGTACAAAATAAATTATATTTTTGTAAAAATAAATTTTTTTCGTAGTTAAGAAGAACTATAAAAGAATAACTTAATTTACAAAAAATATAAAAAGAATGTGATTTTTCAGAGTTATTTTTTTCGTAATAAAAAAATTATTTTTTTATTAATTAACTATTTTACTTTTCGGTAACTTGTTGATTACACCAAAATAGCTAAAATTTCATAAAATCATGATTTTTTTCAAACCTAATAAAATTATGAAAACTTTTTTTAATATATGAAAAAGTATAAAGACAATGACATTTTTGCAAGATATCAATTTCTTTCATTATTACGAAAAATTTTGTTATTTTTTCGTTAATTTGACTACTTATTTATAACTTGTAAATTTACATAATATAACCTGAAATTTGTAAAATTAAAATTTTTTCGTAACTAATACAAATTGAAGAAAATTCTCGTAGTATACGATAAAGTATAAAGAATTGTAATTTTTGAAAGATATCATTTTTTTTTTTTTTGCAATTATGGAAAAAGTTATTATTATTATTTTGTTAATTTAGTTATTTCATTTGTAATTTACTGATTTACATAAAACGAGTTACAATTTTCATAAAATTATAATTTTTGGCAACCTATTTATATAAAGTTGTTGATTTATGCAAAATGAGTAATTTTTTATAAAATGATAATTTTATTCATAACTACGAAAATTAATTTTTTCTTAATGAAATTTTACCAATTTTGTTAATGTAAGGTATACATTGAAATTGTTCTTATTTTATGTATGAAAAATTAATCATCAATATTAAATTTGTATATTGTATTTAAATTTATAAAATCTATTTATTTCTATTTGGCATCATTTTTTATAGAATAATCTTCATACTCAAATTCAAGTTAAGTCAAATGACACTACATTAAAGTAAAGAAATTTAATTTTTGAACCGGAACATGAATAACTTTTAATAAATTTACTTAAATTTTAATAGTTTATGAAAATTAATTATGAAAAATAATTAATTAATTTTTTTTTAAGCTCGACCAAGCTATATAAAAATTTTAATAGAGTATAATAGATAAAAACTTGATCATTCAATTAACCTAGTCGAGTTTCAACTTCACTTAATTAAAGTTAATTTATATTTAATATTTTGTAAGTCGAGTTTAAGTAATTTACAATTAGACTTTAAAGTTAGTAAAATTTGATGTAGTTTAATGTTATCACACCTATTATAGTTCAAGATAATTTGAGTCATTGGCATTAATATTTTCTATATTCTATTTTAATTTTTTCAATTTTTAAATGACAAATAAAAATTAAAATCATATTTACTGTTGCATTTTTTAATTTTTAATTTTCTACTTATAATTTATTATCTAACATTTTTTTTATTCGATAAATATACGTATATTTATTACTTTTCAATACGCATATTCATCATCTCATGATTCACTAAAAACATAATTTTTTAATTAAATTTTAAAATTTTATATATGTATATTATTTTAACAAAATAATTTTTTATTTTGAATTCATTTGTGTGTCTTTGCTTTTTAATTTACTTATTCATTGGCATTTAATTTACAGGAGATAAAATTAGAAATTAGTAGGGTTAATTTGATAATGTTTATATTTTAGTGAATCATAAGATCTTGTACTGAATAAAATATAATATTTATAATTATAAAAAAATTTGATTAAATTTTTTTGAAAACCATTATTTATTATTATTTTTTTTTTTGGGCAAGGTTATTTGAAATTTTGTTTTTAGAGATTACTGGTTGAATGGCTAACCAAACTGTATAAACAAAATATAAAAATTAAAGGTAAACATTACAGTCTACTGCATTTTAATTATCAATAAAACAAAGTAAATTTACTTAAATTTCTAACATAAAAACTATAGAAGACACTACTAAACGAAGTTCAAAAAACAGGTTAAAAAAAAAAACCATTAATACTAAACACATCTGATTTATCCTTTAATGGACCTGTAGTATTCAACTTCATTGGGCTCATCAAAAGGCCCATCTTTAATGTAGTTTATGTCTATTTTGGGCCTACTACCAATTGATAGGTGTGACTAATGATGTCGATGACTTTATACTGTTTGTTATGAAGGATAATATGAGCCAAGGAAGATTTGTAATTTTTTTATTTTTTGGCCAAATAAGGAAGATTTGTAATTGGGTGATCGACTTTGCACAGCCACGGCAACATAGCCATCAACTTGTTAACCTGCATATCATTATATTTACTATTATATTAAAAAATATTTTATATAATACATTTTTTTTTATAAAAAAAAAAATCAAATAAGATGATGCAATATCAACTAGATTAAAAAATCAATACGAAAGTGTTAAATTATATAACATTTTCCTTATTCACTGAACCGACTGTGCACAGTAGACTAAGTTTTCCGCTGGACTGGCACTATATATAAGACGGGTCCACTGTGCACGCCCAAGAGTAACGACAACAAGTGATCGAGTTCAGTATCTCCTCTTATATTAAATATAACTGTAAAATAATTCCATGAAACCCCAAGGACATAATACTGTTTCAATTTAGAAATCAAACTAACAATCTAAATCCGAGACAAAGCGGACAATTTGATGCTTTTTAATACGCAATAATGCTCTGCTTTATACACAAATTCTCAATTTCCTGATACAAAGAAGGAAGGAAAGTAAGCCTAGCTATTTTTAATTTTTCTGAAGGCTACAGACCATATAGTTTCAAAAACTACTATAATACACATTTAAGTATAATAAAAAATTATTAGATAGATTATTAACATTTTGCAGAGTGCACATATCATTCTAAGGTCATGGCTGCAAGGTAGAATCTCAGGCATCCATCCTACCAAAATGTCCAGCGATTCTTGTGCTGTATCCTTTCTCAATAAACCCGAAGCTTAAGAAATCTGCAGTTTCAACAGATGACAATATTAATGCATATCAGACATGAAAAGATTATGCTGTATTGCTAATTTGCTACCATCAAAACATTAACTTATACCAAAAATGAAAAAGCAAAAAAAGCAGTATATATATCAAAAAAGCAGTGTTAGCTTACCATTATTTTAGCGATCTATCTTAGCAAAGCGTCCTTTAATTCTTATTCTGCTTTCTGCCCGAGCCTTGCGTGATTCATACCTAATATGTTTATCATACCTATTGTTTTTGACAAAAATAGTGTTTAGTTTACCAGTTCAAAGAAGACAGCACAACTACTAATGGACTTTAGATATCATGGTCATAGTCTTAAGTATCTTGGAAATGTAACGTTTCAGAGCAGGTGCAGTGTGAATTAGAAACACATATTTGAACAAATCATACTTTTAGTAGTGAAAAATATTGTGCACTACCTTCTTGTTTTCTTCTTCTCCTTGTACCGTGAGAGTGCACAGTCCCTCTCGTGGCTGTTTAAATCATGTGAACCAACTTTTGGGAGAGCTGATATCATTCTAGTAGAGACAGGTAATTGTGGTTCTGCTTCATGACTGCCATTGGCATGACTCAAACTGCTACCAATATCGGGCTGCTGCTTGTCAGGAACAACAAAACTTTCCTCCAAGTCACTTCTCAGTACTGCAGAAGGATGAGAAACTTGATTTCCACCCTCACCAGTATCATTAAGCCAGTGAAATATATTTTCCTGCACAAAGGGAAAATAGATTGCCTACATTTACCTTTCATTTAAAGAATGTATCACACTAAAGTATGGCAGCTAAATTAAAGTACTCGAGTCCAGCCAATCTCATTAATTAGTTAATTATCGGGTTCAAGGGTTTGCCATGCTACTTAATTTTACAAACATATGATGGTACTAGCCCAGTCATCCACTCATAAAAAAAATAAAAAAAAAATTCTTGGCCCATGGTATCAATTGCCTGAAGTTCAAGTCACAGTAAAATTAAGCAGGTCAGAAACTTTACCTCATAAGCTGGGAATGAACTTGGCAGTGCATCAGGCTCACACACTATATGAATGTCTTCTGGTTGTTTGTTTTGTCCAGCAGCCAATGTCTGGAACCCATTAAAAGGTTCAGTGTCTGGATTTTCCAACCTTGCTAGTTCACGAAGCTGACGAAGTATTTCTTCCTTGTGTTGCCCACAAACAGCATTTCGATTCTGATTTAAGATAGCACATTTGAGAAACAAGCTTTGTACATTTTGCACATGCCTACTTTCAAGTCGCAGCCATAGACACACAGCAATTTTCAAACCATACAGAAACTAAATAAATGTCCGTCGAATGAAGAAAAAAGCAATAAAAAGACCTCAAAGAGAACCACAATCTGCACATCTGATTCAACACTATAATAACGACAGAACAAATGCACTAAAAAATCTTACTGTGACTCATATTCCAACATTGTTTTTGATATTTACTGTATTAAACATGGACTAACTGTTATTTTAAAAAGTATACTCAAAATTATATTTCACATTCACCTGAATCACAAAATTCCTTGTATACCAATTAACATAATGGTTCAAGGATCTGCATTTCATTTCCTGCCCCGAGCACAAGCCACTAACTTTTCTTTTGTTGCCAACAAAACAAGTACGATTTATTAGTGAATTCAACAAAGGGAAGCCAGCAACTATACGGCTTTGTCACCAATTAGAGGCAAAGAACAATGCCGAAAACAAAGTATAGGCAGAGTTGGAACCCTTATTGGTTAAATAATACTATAAAAATAAGCTTAATACAACAAATTAGTCTCACTGATTAAGTTACAAAACAATATTTTAAGAAGCATAAGACAAAATAAAGGGCATAATTTTAACTTTAAAACCCAAAAACACGAACAAATGCAGAAGGGAACTTGCCTTGGGCAGAGGCGGGACTTCTAAGGCCTGGAAATTTTGGTCCGAATCACTCAAACCTATCAAATAATCAATGCTAACATTAGCAGGACTCTCCCAAACTAAAAAATCCGAATACCCATCTCCAAAGCCGGATCCATCAAGCCCAGACCCGACTAATCTAGTATTCTCTTCCTTAAAAAAAAGAGCTTTCTTATCACCAAGATCTTCAAATCCCAAAATACTAACCAACTCACTCAGTGAACGACACCCACTAAACCCTTCAATTGGCCTCCGATTATGGACGGACGACGAAGAAAGATTGTGCCTTTCCCAGTCACAGTTTTGGCAGAGAACAGAGTGCTCTGTTTCGCAGAAGATTGAAGCAGGGGAAGAATCGCAAGCGTCACAAAGCAGAGACCGAGTATGCTTGCAGAAAAGCTGATTAGTTGAGTGAACTTCACGGTCACATGAAATACAAAGCTTGGCCGAGTCAGCTCTGCAGTAAAGAAGAGCTGTGGTGTCGTTACAGTAATCACATAGTCGTTTCTCTGGTTGTGGTTGTTGATGGATTTTCATGGTATGCTGGTCATGTGGGGGGGGTGTAAGAGAATCACCCATTCGGGGCTGTTAATATTTTACCCTCTAATCTAAATTATCTAATCCCTCCCTCAAATTGTGTTGAATTTGTTCGTTTTCTTTAAAACAGAGGAAAATAGCCTGGAAACGGCGCTAGATTATTCTAACAAATGGATAAATACACAGAAAGAGGACAGAAAAGAATGTGAGAAAATCTTATCATTTCTTGCTGTGCAAGAAGTATCTTCAAAGGCATTTATTGATTTTTTTTTTTTCCCCTTCTTTGGATTTGAAAGAATTGACATGGTCATGCCGTCATGGTCTTTGGTTTTTATTTTCTTGGCTTTTTTCTTTTATGTACTTTTTGCTTGTTATTTTCTTTTATTTTTTCGTCCTCTGTTTCTTGAAGAATTCAATTAGTCGAGGGTTTTGTATCAAAATCAATCATTAAATGAAATGGGACCAGGGTGGTAAAGAAGAACATTATAGAGAATACGAAGACCAAATGGTTGTTGAGTTTTGTACTGCTTTCGTTGAAGTGTCCTTGTTCATCCCATAACAAAGGTTGTTGAAATTTTTGTCCTTTTACAAGTATCCTATTCCATGGCAGCCTCTCTTCCATTTTTATTAAAATCAAAGATTAGTTTAGCTCCCAGAATTTCTCTCCCTTTTAAATAAATAATCACCAAGTGTTTCTTAATTGTAAGACTAACTCGGTGAATAAGTAGCGGTTGCCCCTAAACTTATTGGATTAATTTATAAATTAATTCAAGAATACTCTTAACCATCTAAATAAATAAATTCATTCTGGCTACCAGTTCAGTTAAAATTTATTTTTATTATTTGCAATAATAAATTTAAATTATAGAATTTAAATGAATTTCGTACAATTTATATTTATGATTAATTTAATATTGAAATTAATGAATTACCATCTTTTACAAAATCTTCAAAAAAAGAAAGAAAATTAAGAGGGTGCGAAAGGAAGAAATCGAAACACTTGTAATTTGTAACTTTAATTGTTAAAAATTTTATGAAATCATTATTTTTATATGATAGAATTTATGATGTCGTCGTAAAAAGTCGATGTAATTACATAACGATTGCTTCCTTATTCTCCATATTTCTTCTCAGATACTAAAAAAAAAACGAAAACAAAATAAACCTTGCATTAAATAATTTCATAATATAAATTGGTGAAAATTGAGTGAGTTTCATTATGAGGTTCGCCTAAGCCTTGATATTTTATGTTGGTAACAGCGAAAGCAGCGGCAGGGGAGATGAATGAAAAAGGTTATTTATCAAGATTTTGCTTTCAGCAACTTTTCTTACCAATCAAGATATTTTTGTGCATGTGCCACGTGGGGACTAACTTTACTAATGAAGTTGCTGGAAACTGTCTCGCCGCTTATACGACAAAAATTAACGTCGCTTTTTAAAATTATCAAATTATGATTTTTCCGTGGTGAAATGAATATTATGGGACATATTATACTCTTATCTAAAATAAATCCCTATGCATTACTATTCATATACCATATTCAATAGGTTTTTTATTCCATCTCCAAACATAATATGAAATTCGAGTATAATTCTATCAATTCAATGTAACTCATTCTCTAAATTAAACGTTGTTTTAATTTCGAGAATGATTCAAATCGCTTGATGTCTATTTATATAATTTATTTTTTTCACTATTAAAGTAATGTGATTTTTTCTTTCTCTAAATATTTTAATTTTTTTAATTAATCACTTTTTAATAACTTAAATATCATAATAGTCCTATATATATCGTCTGAACCTCTCTCTTACAGGCTCTTTGGATCACCAACCCATATACTAAAGATCGAGTTTCAACTCGAGTGTATGATTGAATCTTTATCATTAAATATGAAATAAGTGGTTGAGTTTTTTTAAAAATTTAAATTTAAATTTTTTTAGAATTGATAATTATAGTGTAAAAATAAGTCTCGGCTGTTTATTTTGTATTTGAACATGACCTATTATATTCATCCCAATATGAAAATATTTTAATAAAAAATTATAATAATTTTAAGATGTATGAATATATTTTTTTTAAATCTCTGTATGTATTTATTTGTATATAAATTTAAAAAAAAAAACACTAATCTATTTTTCTTTTTCTTTTCTTTTGTTCATTTGAGAGGGTGTTGTAAAATAAATATTCGACTGTTCAGCTTTGTCTAATTCTGAATTACCAGTAACAGTGGCAGATGCTTTTTATTTATTTATTTATTTTTCACCACTATGTGACTAAGATGAGTATCAAAAATGTCAACAAGTCTCGTGACTCTCATCCAAAGTTAACCTATATCATATTAATAATGAGGATCAATTATTAATTTTGCTGTTTTCATGTGAGAACTTAGTTTCTAGAATCTCAGTTGAGAATATTAAAAAGAAAATAAAAAAAAATACGTGAAAGATTAAAATTTTTGAAAATACGTGTAAAATTATAATAATATTCTTATTAAAATTTTATATAAAATTAGTACTATTAAGTGTTCTATCAATTTCATGTAATTAATTTTCTTAAAAAAAATTGATGTAATTAATGCACACCTAAATTTAGAGGCGTTTCTTTAGCAAAAAAAAAATTAGAGGCGTTTGGTACATTACGGTTTTTTTTTTTTAATTTTAAAAAATAAGTATTAGAAAATATTTTTAAAAAATATTATTTTTTATTTCTTTCATATTTATAAAGAAATATTTTAAAAATAGAAAACAGAAAAACAAAACCAATAAATTCTAGTTTTCAAAATTTTATTTTTATTTTTGAAAAACAAAAAAACTATAAGATTTAATGCAATGTAATTAAATATATTTTTAATGTAATACTTATACTAAAAACGCTTTTAATTACATTATGAATATATTTAGATTAAGAGAATATGAAATAAATGAAATGTTTAGAACACAGAAAATATGCAATGTAGAAAATGTTAAAATATTTCATTTGGTATGAAAATAAAAATTCATAAATTTATGATGATAGTTTTGAAAAAAAAAAAATATTATATACACAAAAATGCAACTCTTCTGTAGAATTTTAAATTTCATATTTTTAAGAGATTATATAATGTATAGATTTTAAACAATCCATAAATTATTCATCAAGAAAATTGATATCAAACAAAAAAATTTAGCACGGTCATTGA
Organism: Reutealis trisperma; assembly: GCA_947687605.1. Lineage (NCBI taxonomy): Eukaryota > Viridiplantae > Streptophyta > Magnoliopsida > Malpighiales > Euphorbiaceae > Reutealis > Reutealis trisperma. The sequence continues at coordinate 8,039,557 of CANTUT010000033.1, read as the reverse complement.
ATTTTACACATTTCTTCAATAACACTTCCTCAATCCAAAAGCCCCTATGTTACATTCTATTACATTTTTACCCAAATGTGCATGAAGAGATTCATGCTCAAATTCTCTCCCTCTATACTTAAAAAAAAAAATAAAAATACTATGTGATTGATGTCCCCCCGCAAACTTATTCATAGATATTTTGTGTTGCTCATTTCCGTTATATTTCTTTTATTATTTTTTCACTCGCCATGTATATATAATTAATAAAATTGATCTGTATACATTCTTTATATTAAGATTTAAAGTGGTTACTTTGTTAAAAATTTAAGTAAACATATTTTATTTTATTTTACTAAAAAATAGATCTCTTGCAAAAAATTATAATTCTCTTATTTTTTTTTTAAATTAAAATATTTTTTTCATAATTCTTTTTAATTGCCAATAAATATTTAATTTTATAAAAATATTACTTATTTTTATAAAACAATAATTTTATTAAAAATTTTCTAAATTAACTAAAAAAAATAATTTTATAATTACAAAAAAAATGATTCTCTTAAGAAAAATTATAATTTTTTTTATATTTTTCATAAATTAAACTATTTTTTAGTAAAGTTTATGGAAAATAAAATATTATACTTTGTTTTAAAATAAAGCAACTTAAGAATTTACCATCTTATATAATAATAACAAATAGGATAATGGAAATGAGCAACACAAAATCAAAATAATGCAGAAAAAAAAAGTAAGGATAAAAACTACATCTTCCATACTAAATAAATAAAAACTTTATTTATCATTTAACAACTGCACTACTATATTCACTACGGGTGCGTTTGGAATTACTATTAGAAGTTAAAAAAGTATTTTTAAAATTTTTTGGATTTAATTAATTGATTTTTATTATTGTTTATAAATTCCTTTTTCAAACATATTTATGGAAAAAATATCAATTTATCTATTTCTACTTAAAAATAATTTTAAAAAAAAGTACAAAAAAACTTATTGAAAAATGCTTTTAGAAAACTCAATTCCAACTGGCCTTACATCAGCTCTCAACATCAACATTGATGAAGCCACAAATTTTGTTAATAGGAAATTCCACCAATTGTCACTTTTTTAACTTTTTTCTTCTTCAAAAATACTCCATTGTTTTTAATGTTATACAAAAATGTTCTTCTTTTTTTAGGTTTTCAAAAATATCCCTTATATATATATATACTTATGATGTACATATAATATACATTTGATGCAATATTTTTTTATAAAAATAATATATTTTGTTTTTAGCATACATCTGATATATAAAAATATACTAATGCTATACAAATATATGATGTTATATTTTTCTATAAAAACAATATGTTTTTAATATACATTTGATATAATAAAGATATATTAATGATATACAAACATCTGATATAATTTTTTATATAGAAACAATATACATCTGATATACAAAAAATATACATTTGATATACAAAAAATATACATATGATATACCAAATTTCTTAAAAACTTTGTTCATTGCCTTTGACTGGGCTAACTGACAATGATGTTCGATGGGTTGGGTTTTCATATTAAAAGACGCTCTCAGTTTCAAAAATCTGTAAATATCATCAAAATACTCTAATTCAATAGGATTGACGCTGAAAAAGTTTATAATATTGATTTTGCAGCGAACTTTATTTTCCTTCTACTGGCGATGAAACTAAGCGTTATTGGTTTTGAAATAAAGTTTGAGTTTCAAGCAGTTGACTGTAACTAATGTCGCTCCTATTAGTAGACAGAGTTGGCTGAAAAAAGAAAGAGAAGTTTTGGCCGAAACTTTTATCCTCAAACATCAACATACAAATATCAAATACTAAAAATAATATCACCAATAGATTTTTTGGGTCCAAAAACCTTAGGAATAAGTATTTATTCTGTTTAATGATCATCGAAATAAATCTTTAGAGTTGCGCTAGAATTTTCTCTCTCTTATGTTAATATTAATAAAAAATTAGGTATTTTTTAAAATGAAAATTTTAAAAAATACATTTGTGATATAGGAATGCATATATGAAAATATTTTTTTAGGATACTTGTGTAGAAAGCCTTTTGTTAAAGATAAACAAAATTTCGCACATTAAAAATTTATAATCATTTTAAAGTAAAAATATATTACAATCTAATTTATTCAAAAAATATTAGAATAAATTGTGAAAAGTACAATCATATTTTCAGATAAATTTATAAAATTAGTTTTCACCTAAATAAATTTTAAAATAAATTAATTAACACAATAATATAAATTTTATCAAATATATTGAGAGAAATTAAGTCACTTGATTATTCTCATAAGCGTAAAAAAGAATTATTTTGTAGTTTTATCCATTTTAATTTTATAAAGTGGGAGAATAGTAAAGAAAAAACTAAAAAGGAAGTATTGTGAAAATTAAGAGAATTTTAGTCAAATTACTCTTGGAGTTGTAATCGTGTTGTGAGAGAATTTTTTGTCTTTTTTGAACTTTTTGTAATATCATTTAAAATCAATGATATTAAATTGTTTTTTAAAAAAAAAATCAATGCTATTAAATCAACCACACTTTTTTGTCTTTTTCAATAAATTTTGCAATTTAATGTATAATAAAAGGTAAGGTTGTCAAATTTTTATTAATAAGAAAATTGAAAATGTAATTTTATCTATTTAAAATAATATTATTCAATAATTTTTACAAAATAAAAGGTGAGCAATTGCCTATCATCTCTTCAATGTGGCTTCACCACTGAGCAAGAGGCATTGCCAACCGAAATAGAATTAAAACAGCGCAATAATAAACTTTTTTTTTTTTAATCATTGTTTTTTATTTTTCTAGACTACTAGGTATAATATGAGAATATAAGAAAAATTTTTCCAAAGTGAAAGCCTATGCACTATTACAAGAGCAATGTACGAAGCATTGTAAGAAGCATCCAACATGTATTGTAGATTAGTTTAAACCTCCCTCAGTGATTGTCAGGTGTTGAAATCCTTCTTGTGTTGTATGATCCGCAGTTACTGCATTTCAGCCCAACTATGTGAAATGCAGTTTTGCTGGTTTCATTGCAATCGTTGCATAGGATTGGAACCTACATAATATCCATGAGACTCAATAGTGCTAATTTTAAGTAATTTGCTTGTGTTGTAATCAATGGAAGATTTATTATATATGTATGTGAGAATATTTTTTGATCATAATGTATGTAAGCATAATTATGTAAATAGAGTCGAAATTTTGTGCATGTCTGAACCAGTCATGATAGAAGAATGAGATATAATCAAGGAACATTTGTAAAGCCCAAGACAAGTTCCATCATTCCAAGAAAGAGGAATAATCGTGAATATGAGATGTAGACCTCAAGTCCATGGCAAGGTACTGAAGTAATGAATCTAACTGCACCCTAAGAAATGTTTTTTACATAATATTAGTTGCAGGGTACAAATATTATTAACCTAAGAAAGCTTCTGAAGGAAATTTTAGGGGAAATATTAGGTACCATCAGTTTGGAAACTTGACCTCCATAATCAAGAATGTAACTTTTCAGGCTTGTAATGCACATTCTAATTTTCTGTCAAAAGCTAAGCCTAAATCACTATTTCAGGGTTCATCGATGGATAAACTTTGGATAGGCATCATGCTCTTCAGAATAAATTGAAAAAGGTTCCACTCTACAGGTTAGTGAAGACTAAGCCAAATAGCATATAGCATCGTATCTTCAAAAGTGGGAATGCCATAAATGAAAAGTGGGAATGCTATAAATGAACTTTTTTTGGTCATTGGTACCTTGGTTCACAATAATCAGAGGAACTTCTACACCAGGTGAAACACAAACAAGAAAATTGTGCATGTGTGAACAGTAGAGGAGTGGTCATTGCATGTTTATAGAAACTGAACAAGAAAAGGAAATATCAATGAGAAGCTACCTCATAACGGTATTCCTCAGGCATTTGAATAGCTTCAATCTATCAAAAAGAAACCTCACAATGTTATTGCAGAATCAGTACCTTTTTTTAGGAGAAAAGCAAAAAGAACAATGAAAAAATTGAGTAATAATTATAAGCAAGAACAACTATAAATTAACATCATAACTCACACAACACCTTTTTTAATTGGCAACACCTATAAACTACAGAAAAAAGCAGTGTCTTTGCAACAAATAGCCACACACCAAAAGCATGATTGATATTCATGTTTATCACTCATAAAAAAATCTCCCCAGAGTAGTTATAAGCTTGGGTAAAAGGAATTCACTACAGGATTAAATTTTCACTAGTTTGTTTCAGTAGTGCTCAAAATTGGTCAATAAGAACTCAAGCTTAGCTGCTCAGATTTAACATCTCCAACAGAACAGATAATTTGTGGTCTTATGACCAAAAAAAGGTAGTCAAATAAGCTTTATAATTCCAATCGTTGCTCCACATTTAAGAAATAAAGCCATTGGCATCCATTATCTATTTTACTGCATTTACTTAACTGCACCAAATTAACTCAAGAAATAAATTACATACATGCAGTCTATTTGAAAAACATAAAAAAATGTGCATATGAAGTTAACAGCCTGTGTTCAAAAATACCAACTCTTCTAAAATCACAGTATCAGGGTGCCACCAAGTGAAGCACCACTTAAGGACTTTTTGGCTTGACATATAGCAATTATGCACAGGAAACTAAGAAATATAAACACCACATAAACTAATAGTTTGTTACTAAATACCTTAAATCCTAAAACACCTGCAAATTTAAACCAGGTAAATAACTAACACGTTATTAATGGCTTGAAACAAATTTATACTCTAATTCCAAATTTACACTAAATTCTAACGCTTAAGAGGGGAAATTTTTTCATACCTCCTGATCTAACATTCTCCAGTAATTTGACATCTTCAGCACAGTCTTGGAGCAAATCGGACAACGATACCTGTATAATGTATTCAACACATCGTATTCAACATATAGCCTGTCCACTTGTTAAAGTTAACTGAAGCAAATAATTATAACAAGTTTACTGATTTTGTTTGGCCATCTGTTCAAAGCAATCCATGTGCATGGTGTGTCCACACTTCATAACTGTTGCGCCTTTAACCGAGTCAAAAAGATACTGTTGGCACAACTTAAGGTTATTATATCATAGAATTCTGCTATAAACTTCAACAATTATGACCAATGGCAAACCTCATAACAGACTGGGCATGAATTCTTCATGGAGTTTTCAAGGCATGAATGATTGTTTTGCAGTTCCACTACATAGCAAGAACCTAATATACTTAAAATCATTAGAGAAGGGAAAACAATCTCTGAAGCTCCACAAAATAATACATATACTTCCAAAGACCATATAGAGGCATGTCCCATGTATTCAATCGTTGATTTAGAAAATTTGATGCATTGCTGAAGGACAGAGCACAGAAAAATAATACAATAATACAATATATAACTGCATTGTCAGTATTATTGGTAGGTATCTCTGTGAAAGAAGTCCACAAGCTGGATAACAACTTGAACAGTTGAAAAACTCATCATGGATTGTATCAATGACACAATATCCTTCTTTATGATGTGATCAGCTGTTCAATTTATATGTTAGCAAGTTGGTTATATCTAGTAATTAAAGCTATTCCTTACAACCTGTCAAACTCCAATCTGCTGTACTTCAGTTTACATACATCCATTATGGCGATAAGTTCTGATAAAAACTTTCAGGAAAGGAATCAAGTCATGAATTTTATCTCATATAACCAGTATTCCCTCTCCCACTGGCCATGAATTCACATAAAACCACTTAAGAAAAAAAAAAAAAAAAAACCAGAGTCTACATAGATGTAGCTAAAACACTAGGCCACTGATCCATGAGATGTGTGATCTTAACTCCATGAAGTATGCTATAAGAAATCTACGTAGCCAATTTCACAATATCCAATTCCATTACATGGGATGAATGATAATATAATTACTTGTCACATCCCTATCTCTTATCAGAATTGTCCACCCAATATGTACAACTTAATTATCAGAAATGAAACAAAGTTATTTCAGTGTTAAAATGTAGAATAGCTTAGAAGCCTTGAAAAATGAGATCATTAAACTCTTAGAATACAAGTCCATAACAAGCAGAGAAAAATAGCATGCTTCAACATTAAATGAAGTTGGAGGACATATTACCCCCATAAACAAACGAAGAAAGCAATAAATCATTAAATAAAAGTACCAGCAAGATAGATCATTACATACCACACTTCTTGCAGTGGAAAAATTTGTCTCTGCCCCCAACTCTGAATACCACAATTCAGAACAAATTAAAAATTCAAGAAACACAAAAATGCGGCCTAACAAATAAAAGTAGATAAAAAAGTAAATGATTCTGCAGCTAACCTACAAATCCCGCACCCTTCACAATGAAATTGCCCTTTAGTTATCTGAAATGAATTGTAAAGAATCAAGTAGCATTAAAATTAAATCACAACATTCCCAATATTCAAAAACTTAACTCCAGTTCACCTAAATGATTGATTAGTCAAAATTTTCTCACATCATCATCATAAAATTTGCATAAGTCACAAAAGTATTCACCCATCTTGACTCCACAGTTTGTGCAAACTTGAGCAACCTGAAAACACAGCACACATATAAAAATAGCAAAATAAGATAATAATGTCTCTCCTTTTGCCTTGCAGGCAGGGGTTTCCAAACGGTCGGTTCGGTTCAAAACTGAACCGAACCAAAAAACCGAATTTATGTTTTATAATAACCTAACTGAAACCGAATTTTATATAAAATTGAACGGAATTGATCAGAAAAGTTCAGTTCAGTTTGGTTAATTAGTTTGGACTTTTTTATTTTATATATATTTATTATTTATAGAATAATTATATATACACAATATTTATCAATAATATATATATATATATATATATATATAAATTATTATATATATATATTACATTATTATATATACATAATAATATATTATTTTATATTATATATAAAATATAAAATATTGTTTATATATGTATAATATTTACATAAATATATTAAATTTTGATTGGTTCGGTGTAAACCAAATTTTTTTTTTTGGCTAAAACCAAATCGAACCGAAATTTCATTTGGTTCTCCATTTAAAAACTGAACTGAACCAGTTGGTTTAGTTTAATTTTTCGGTTTCAGTTCGGTTTTGCTCACCCCTACTTGCAGGTGCATGAACGGTAAGTAAATTGAACCTGCTGCTCGGTGTTGCAGAGTGAGCAAATGACCTGTAAAACCAATTATTTAACCCAAATTAAAGTAGCCATGAAAATAGACCTAATATAAGCTTTGCATATCATATACTAACAAACAGAACTCATAGAAATTGAACATACTTGTTTAATATCTTGCCTAACAATTTCATGTCGATCCTTAGGGTTGCTCAAGGCGCTCTAAACGCACAAAAAATGAATAAAAATAGGATCAGAGAAGCTATTCTCAAAGGCGCAAGTGTATATATACATATATATATATAAATAAATTATTGGTTGGTGCACAAAAAGTAAATTTATACGGTGGCTTCGTCGTGACAGTGGCGACAGCAAAAGATTTTCTGGCAACATGGGGCTCGGATTTTACATCTTCTGCGATAATGTTCGCATCTATAACACCAAGAAGAAGAAGAAGAAGGAAAATCAAGAATTCATAAATCAAAATCCAAGCAAGACCGATAAAATTCAAAACAATATTAATAGGACATGTGAGTTGAAATGATAAGGCTACCCATATTCAAACTTTCCAACATCTTCTCCTTTTTGAGAAAAGCGGCCTTCTTCTTCCTCGGCCATTTTTTTTTTGCCAACTATCCTCGGCCAGTCGTTTCAAGCTTTTGGTGTAAGAGCCGAAGAAGAAGGGTTACAAAATAGTATTTGGCTTCTTATTTTCTTAATAAAAAAAAATTCACATGGAGTAAATTACTATTTAAGTCATTAATTTTTACTAAATTCACACTAAAATCTTTTTATTCTGATAAAATATCCACCATCCTTATATTCGTATTCTATATGTTTTTTTAAGTCATTTCATCCACTTTTTTTTTTTTTTTTTTACAAATTCCATTAAAAAATTAAAAATAAAAAGAAAATAAATTTAAAGAATAAAATACCCTTCTCTGCTGCTTACCCTCCCTCTTTCTGTTCCTCGGCGGCTTCTATCCCACAAACTCATCCTTCTCAATCAATTTCACCCACTCACAGCACAAACACTCTTTCACTCAGCCCTCTTTCTGTCCCTTGACTAGTTTTCTTTCTCTATCCTTAACCCACACAAACATATTACCAATCTTTCTCTGTCCATTCGTTCTCTGCCCATTCATTCTCAATCTTTCATTAACCCATCTGACCTAACAGACCAATTCACAATCGTGAGTTTGAGCTTCATTGCCATTGCCAGCACCACTCTCTCTTTCAAGCCAAAATCTCGTGCCATCACCGTCTCGTTGTTCCTTTGTGCCTTATATTTTACCTGTGATAATCAGAATCAGTTGGTTTTGAATCATTTTCTAGTGCTTAGTATGAGTTTTTAGTTGATTTGTTAAAACTTTTTTTTTTCTGTTGCCTTGATCGATCGTGATTAATTTTGGGTTCGTGGTCCATCTTTAGTGTTTTTAGTGTTCGTGATTAATTCTCTCTCTCTTTTCATGAGTTGGTGGTCCATCTTCTTGATTCTAACTTTGTGGGTATGGAGGAGCTGGGTTGGCTTGCGGGCTGGGAGGTGGGAACCATATTGGCGATGATGGTTTTAGGGCAGGTGGGTTTAATGGCATGGGCTTTGGTCAAGGTAGTGGTCTAAATCAGGCGGTAGTGGAGGTGATAATGGCTTTGGACATAGATATGGTTTGGCTGGGTACAGAGGCGAAAGTGGATTTGGCTTAGACATAAGATGATATAGAGATTATGATTGCTTGACTAGAGAAGATGACTACTTGAACATTTTTTTTTTTTTTAAATTTCCTTGTATTAAATATAAAATTGACAACAAATAAAAATCACAAAATAGGTAGAAAATTAATTTGAACAATTCAAATTAAATTGATTTGAATTTTGATTGAAGTTGTTCATGGGTTTTATTTCATGACAGCATATGGAAAATTTAAAAGTAATTGAATGTTATTTTAGCCTTTTTACATACATTCAACAGTAAAATTAGATGAAATGATTAAATAGTAGACAGAAACAAAATACAACAATGAAATAGTCAGTTTTTTAAAATAAAAACACTTTAATTTATTCTGAAAAAAAAAAACACTTTAATTTAATTTTAATCAAAACCGAGCAAGGATGGCAACTGGATGGAGATACCATCCCTCTTGCCTATCCTCGTTTTAGCATGGAATTTTCATCCCATCTCTATCTCACACATGAACAATTTAATTTCCATTTCATCTCTGCAAGAATCCCAGTCTTCATGAGACCTTTGTTCTCCCCTTGATTTTTTTTTTTGTCTTATCACATTTCAATATGCTTTTAGATAGTAGAATCAAATGTGTAATAAATTAAAATTTAAACTTTAATTAGGTTTAAGTTCACAATAAAAATATTTTATTATTTTTAAATTAAAACTTATTAATATATATCATGTAATTAGAGTTATTTTGACTATTAGTATTACTTATATATTTTTCATATTTATAAAATTTATAAATAATAGCTGAAAAATTATTTTTATTTAGAAAATGTTAATAGATTTAGACACACCAAGTGAGAATAAATGAATAAATCTAATTTAAAATTATTTAGAATTATCATGATACGAGAGAATTACAAAGAGTAAGTGATAAAATTAGAACTCTAATACTTTGTATATATGTTAAGTATAATTATATAAATATAATATCAAATCTCTATGAAGAGACAGAGATTATCCTGTCTCACAGAGATAAAAATCAAAAAATTTTCATCTCGTTCAGGTGAATTTCTATAGGGAATAGAAATTTCATGTCCCATTACCATTCCTAAAATCAAGGGATTAAATAGTAATTTATTCAATTATATATATATATATATATATATATATATATATTCCTTGCCAATTGCATCGATATACCTTGTGTGAACTCAAGCAACCTACAAAACATAAAACCAAAAACGTAAGTGTTTTACTTTAAGCTCAATACAAAATAATAACAATGTATTCTTAGTAAGAGTTTTATCTCTTACATTTTCTACCCCCTAGTATGCAAAAAGAACCCAAAACAGTTCATAAATACTAATTGCATCGGTATTCCTTGCGTGAATTTCTCGTCACAAGCAACCAAAAAAACATCAAAAAAAAAAATCATCATTTTCTACTCCTCAATCATCAAAAATAATAATAATATATTAATGATTGAGTATATTCTTTATAGAGGTCAGCTTTCTATTCCCTAGCTCATCTTTATTTTAATTTTATTTTTGAAAATAAATTACGAGATGAATAAACTACGAATGGTGAAAGATCATTGAAAACCAAAACAAAAATTACACACTTTTTTTATATTACGTATTGGTGGGCTCTCTCCTGCAAACTTGAAATTAAGAAATTTTTTCCCTTATATTATGTCAAAGTTTCTTGGACCAGCTCTTTTAGAAACTTGAAATATGTGTTTTTAATTATATGAGCTTCTTTATTGGTTCAGTCTCTTTTATAGTAAGTGATATTTTTCAAAATTATGTAATTAAAGATGCAGTTACTGTTTACTGAAAACACGTTATAGTCAAAATTAAAGTTATAGTTACTCTACCATTGGAAGTTCCGACAACGTGAAATGATTTGAGTACAGATTCACGCCCCCTCGCTAATATGCCAGGTACTGTTTAATAACATCATTAACTTCTAAAAGCAACCCAAGCAGCTTCAATGTGAGTCTGTGAAAGAGCAGAAATATGAATTAGAACAAGAAAGCAAGAAATAAATGTATGGAAAAATAAAGACAATTAATTAATATAAGAATTTGTTCAATACTTCAAAGTCACACAAAGAAAGTGGTCTGTATCTGAAAAAAAAAAAAAAAAAAAGCCAAAGAAGTACAAAGTAATCAAGTTATTATTTTATTCTTGAGGGGAAAAACCAACTTATTTAAAACAAATAAGTTGATAAAAACACCCCTTCCTAAACTAAAAAAAACTAGATCATGGACAAGAAAATCAAGTTTCTGGCCAGAAATAAAAACAAAACTAAAACAAGAAGCATAAAAACAGACCAAAAAAAGATACAAGCAGAAATGCAGCTCTAAGATTTATTTACTTAATAGAATCCAATTATACTTATTCATAAATATAAATTTCAGTACAACATCTCATATGACCAAAATAATCTTAGAATAGGAAATTTTATATGTATGAGTAAACATACCTAAGATTCTGAAAGTCTCCTCTAGCAATTAAGATGAGAAGTAGAGCTTGTATATTCTACAAGTCTTTGTAAGCTAGTTGTATTTTATAGTATAAGTACATAAAATTTTAAAATTAGTTAGAAAACTAATGTAAAAATAAGAATTCATAAGAAATGAAATAAAAAAGGCTAAAAACTAGCTTGTCAATATAAACAAAACGCTAAAATAATCTTATTAATAAATTGTCATTAATAAGTTAGCTTTGTTGAATAATATGGAAAATAAAATGGCTATTCTGAACTTTATTTCAAATCATAAATGTGAAATAGCTGATTCTAAGAACTATTATTATGCATTATGAGGAGATGCTTATCCTTGCAGTAGAACATGATAACAATGGTAAGCTCACAAATAGAAGCGCATCAAGGGCCAGAATTTTCGCAGGTAACAAGTTCCAACCATGTTTCTAGAAATTTATTTCCAAAAGAATAAAACAAAAGCTGCTATCGCACTACATAGAATATAGATCCCATAATTCACCTGGATAGCTCCCAGTTACCATTGCACGACTTTAAAAACTACAGACACACATAGAAGAAAAGGGCTTAGAGGGGGCAGAGCAATACTGTGATGCAGGATTCAAGTTGAAAGTGATGCTCTGAATTATCAAAGCTAAAAAAGTAGAAAAATAAAGACTGAGAGTTCAGCTAAGAAAACAAAATGCCCAAAGAAGCTGGAAATAAGAACAAAGTAAATATTATTGTACTTCATAGTCAATATTCAAAATGATGCATGTTAGGAACCCAAAATATTGAGAATTGTGTTATAAGATGAACAGAACAATAAAAGAGAACTCAGATTAATGCCCTGTTGAATAATAAAACATCAGCAAATACAAGGGCCATAATTTTAAGTCATAATACAAAAGATGACCGTGTCCATGGCAAATTTTGATTTCTTTTAACCCTCTTCCAAGTAAAAATAATCTAACAAAACTTACTCAAAATAAGAAGAAATACCACTTAAGCAGCAAGATCATAAATCTAGAACAATTTCAACATTCCCGAATTTAAGCAACTCCTAAATTATATACAACCTTCCAGCTATGTTATTATCCATAGATAACTAGAGATAAAAATCAGCTCATAGCATTGGTAGTAAAGAAATAGCAGAAAAATAATTTACAGATATTCTCATTTAATTAAAAAAATTAATTCATCAAAGTTCAACTCAGGTATTGCATAAATAGGAATTTCTCAAATGATGAATATAATAATATAAATTATTAACAAGTTATAGTATGCAAACAGTATTGAATCTTATAAACTAAATAAATAGCAACACTATATTACCTGCTTCAGTGTCGATGATTCCCCATTCTGCAACCGTGGCCTTTCCTGTAAATTGGGACTTACCTCTCTGGACTTACAACCTTTAGGCCATATTATCAACAAACATGGCACAAAAAAAAAAAAAAAAAAAAAAAACAAAGACATCAGTGTTATATTCAAACAAAAAAGAAAAATCTAACATCAAAAAACAAGTAATTTTATTCAAAGCAAGAAAAACATAATTTTCTACTTTGATTAGGTCAAATCAACATTAGTATAGATCGAAATCCCTCTAATAGTTGGCCCAAAGTGTTTAATTTCAGGATATATGAAAACAACATCACTGAATTAGGAAAAGGGTAAATACAAGCCACAGACTAATAAAATCAAAAATGGAAAAAGGAAAAATTGAAATACACATCAAAAAATTTTAACAAGTAAAATCATTTTTTAGGAAGACTGAAATTTAGTGCCCCATTAGTTAGCAAAAACAAAGGAATGGAAGTAGAAAAGAAAACAGTTACCAAGAAAATATGGAGCAATCGATTAGCCTTACTCTTTAATTGACCAAAACCCTGATGCTCCCAACATTCTCACAGGCAAATACGAAGCAATTGACCCACCACTTGAAATAAAATCCATTCAAAGTAAAGCTTTAACTAGAAATCAAAGCCATAACATACGACATTTTCCTTTGATTTGCAAAAGAGAAAAGAAAAACGAGAAACAAAGAGAAAGGAAGACAATGACTCGTAGAGAGTTAGGTTTTGATTTGGAAAGAGAGAGCAGAAAGAAATAAAATGGAACTTAGGCTGCTTTTAGTTAATGGTACGGTGAATAATTATTTTATATGAAATAATTATTTTAAATTCTGATTTAAATTTTATATAAGAATAATAATTTTATGTAATAGTAATTATAAAATAGATATTTTATAAAAAATTAAAAATTAGTATTTTTTAAATTATGAAATAGAGTATTTTTATTTTTATTATTAAAAAATATTAGTAGACTCAAATTCACAATTATCATTTTATTTTTTTATTTTTAGACTTTTATTTTTATTTTTTATTTTTTAAGTCAAATAAAAATTTTATTTATTATGTATTTAAATTATTTCTTAAATAAAATTTGATAAAATTATATTTAATTTATTATTAATAGTGAAATTAATTTATAATTATATTATGGTCATAAATGTAAATAGAATAATTATTTTATACTATGAGTCAAATTATGAAATTGAAATAATTATTTTATTATACTTTATTTTATTTTTTAAAAATAATTATTTTATTTTTTGTATATTTTATTCTGCGAACCAAATCTGATGCGTGCCCTAGTGTTTGTTTTAGAAATATTAAGACCTTCTTTTTTAAGCAATAAAAATAAAATAAAGGAATTTAAAAAAAATAAAATAAAATAAAGGAATTTTTGTTTTAGCTTTGACGGTAAAATCTAGCGCCTAATAACGAACAATAATGAGGGGCTTGCCAAATCAATTATGATCAAATAAAATTCCCATCACATTAATCTTCAATGATGAAATTTCAAAACCCTCGCAGTAGATATAACGCTTTAAAGTTGTATTTAGTAGGCAAAACAAGACAATTAAAAATTAAATAAGATAAAATATTACAAGATAAAATAAAATAAAATTTTATCTTATTTAGTATTTGGAGGACTAAATATATTATAAAGATGACAATAATACCTCTATAAAAAAATATTTAAATTTTTAATAAAAAAATAGTCTAATAAATATTTAAAAATGTTAAAAATCAAAATATTTTAATGTATTAAATATTTATCTATACTATTTAATGAACAAAAACATTAAATTATAAAAATATCAAATATTTATTATCAAACATAATATTTTTAAATAAAATATAGATAATTGTAAGAAATTATAAATAAAATAAAAAAATTGATTAATACTCATTAAATATAAAATTAAAAATGAAATATACATATTTATTCTATTATTTGGTTTAAGATATTTTAGAAAAATGAATTTTGCAAGCCTATTAAAAAAATATTTTCATTTTATATTTAATAGTTGAGCATTACAAAGAGTTATTTAGAAGGAAAAAAATTATTCATTCTACATAACTATAATAAAAAAAATTCATAAAAAAATATTAAAAAGGAAATAAAACTAAAAAAATAAGTTAAACAATAAAACTAAAAAAAATAAGTTTGTATTTATATAAAAATAGTTTTGAAAATAGACTACTAAATTTTAATTTCCTGTGAGGGAAAAGCTTATCCTTCCTATATGAGGAGAACTCAAATTGTGTAGTGGGACTAGATAAAATTTAGCTTTTATTCAATTATTGTAATACTAAAAATTTGCCAAATACTAGATAGATGTATTAATACTATCATATCCAATCTTTAAGTGCCAACCAAACACAACCTAAGTGACAAATTTTTTATACCCTCATTAGTTTTTTGTCACTATAAATTACTTTTCTTGTAATGTGAATGAATAGATCTAATTTAAAATTATTTAGAATTGTTATAATGTGAGAGAATTACAAAGAGCAAGTGATAAAATTAGAACCATAATACTTTGTATATATGTTAAGTATAATTATATAAATATAATATCAAGTCTATATGGAGAGACAGGGATCACTCCGTCTCATAGAGATAAAAATAAAAAAATTTTCATCTTGTTCAAGTAAATCCCTATAAAAAATAGAAATTTCAGGTCCAATTATCATTCATAAAATCAAAGGATTAAATAACATTTTATCCAAAAATATATATATACATTAGATTTTTCTTAACATACTTCACATGTTGATTCCTATTATGACTCACTGTAGTTAATTTGAGATATAAATGATTTTTTTAAACTTTCACTTTTTTTCTTGTTAAAGATTTAATGACTAATTTTTCGTTACTTAAATATAAAATTATATACTTTTATAAATAAAGTTTTAAATTAAAATGATATAAAACTTCTCAAATAAATATCATGAGATCAAAATCTTATTAGTCAATTTTTAAGATTATCATGAAGCAATATTTATATAACTTTATTATTAAATTCACTTTAATTGTTAATTTTAAGTTAAGTTAAATTTTAATGTGAAAATCTAAAAATTTAATGAAAATGTAATTATACATAATAAATATTATCTAAATTGTATATTCGTGCATACATAATATAATTAAACTGATAACATAAAATAATTTTAAATTTTATATAAATATATTAATGTATTTTAAAAAGCAATACATATACAATATTGAAAGAAAATGATCATTTTTTTTAATTTTAAATGATATTTTTATATTTAAAAATATGTTAAAAAAAAGAAAGTAAATGAATTGATAGATGCATTTGATCACAATTTTATAATTTATCTGTTTTAGTCAAATATCATCCATTGCATAATTTCATATATAAAATATTTTAGAAAATTTGCATGCATACATAAATATTTTTCAATAAAATATTATTTCAAAATTAGTTTTACTTTTTAGTTTTATTTCATACAAATTTTTTAAGAAAATAATTAGTTTAAAAAAATAAATTTTATCTTTTTATTCTAAGTCATTTAATAGGTACTCCTATTAAATAAAATAATTATTAATAATCTATATTATCTATTTAATTAAATACTTTTAAACTCTTACACAGACAAACTTATATATCAAATTATTATCTTGTAAACTAATGATTTCTTTTAAAATTTTCCATGAATTTTTATTTCAAAATACTAAGATTATAATAAAGTTTGGTATTACTTATTCATAATTTTAACAATTTTGCTTTATTAAAAAATAAAAAAAAATAAAATAGAAGAAAAAGAAAAAGAAAAGAAAAAAAAATTCTCCTCTTGTTAATTTCCAAGAATAATAAATATATTTTATTAGTCAATTAAAATTTTAAAAATTAGTCCATTACAAGTCGTTAGAATTTGTTGAAGATATAAATACTTATTTTAAACTTTTGTTTTTTTCCTTATGAAAAATTTAATGACCAATTAATTAAACTCTCAATTTTATTATCAAATGTCAAAATTTATATTTATAATTGTATATTCTTTTAAAAAAAATTTATTTGTGATTTTATATATATTTAAATTTACTTAAAATTTTCATTATTAAAGAAATTCAAGATGCACCAAAATTGAAAGTCAATTGAAAATCATTTATAATATAATGAATATTTTCAATTCTCAATTTTCAATGAAAAGAATATTTTTTTTTAAAATAAAATATCTTTAAAGGTAATAACTTAATAATTAAAATATATTACTAACTTTTTTTAAAAAATAAAATATCATTAAAGGTAAAACATCAATGAGAATAAAACTAATGAAAATAAAAGTTTATGCATTAGATTGATTAAGACAATAGTTGTGTATGTTTATATAAAGCAAAAGTTAATATAATATTAGTAGGAGAAGGAATATAATTCACTTAAGAAAATAGAGTTCTATTAGAATTAATAATTTTAATATCCAAAACTAATTAGTAACATTAACAAAATATGAAAGAAAATTAAAATTTGAGTATTTAAACAACATAAATAAGTAACTAATCTTAAAAAATAAAATTAGATTCCTTCAAAAAAATAAAATTAGATTTATAATAGTATAATTTATTTACCTAAATGAAATAAAATTAGATTTATAATTTATTACATAAAGTTCTATTATATATTAAATTTATTTTAATCTTAAAAAATAAAATAATTTTAATAAGTAAAAAGTACAATAAAATACTATGTGGTTAGGTGTTTTTTCACTTAAAGGGTTGTGGTATTTTTTATAATATTTAAAGATCCGTGGTTTGATTCTACTTGTAATTTGGTATCGTACTCGACAATAATGCTCAAAATATATGATATAATGTTAAAATAATATGACTTTTTAATAGTAAAATTATTTATTAGTAGTATAGCATTCAACTAACTAAAATAAATTCACAATAAATAAAAATAAGATGTATTTTTAATTTTATTATGACTAAAAATAAATAATTTTTAAAATAAATTTATAATATCTTTAAACGTATCTAAATAGTTATATTGATGGAAAATCACATGTAAAACATTTGTATTATTGAGAGGGAGTGTTATTTTCAAATTTTATTACAAAATAATGACAATATTTATTGATAGGATATTAAATTATTAGAAAACGAAATCACATATCTCTAAATGTATAAAAAAATTTATAAGCCTTTAAGTGAAAATGTATCTAACCACAAAATAGTTTTTAGTACTTATTATTTTTAATAAATAATAGTGAAAGATCATATTATCTTTAAATAAATATATAATGAGTAAAAGTATGATAAAGAGTATATAAATAAATGTGTTTTTTCTCTATTACGTACCATATATTTATATATAGTATACCGTATATTTGTATATAATATAGATATAGATATAGCTGAGGATTGCGGAGGCAAAAGGGTCATAGATCCCGCAAAGTCAAACAAAAAATATAAAGATTGCAGTATGCATTTGATAGGCACATGGATAAATTGTGAGCGTCCGAGTGATGATATATATACTAGTGTTACATATTTAGCCTAGCTGTCCAACAAAGCTAATAATCACTTTGATTAAAAAAAAAAAGGAAGCCAATAGTCATCAATTGTATTTGCACAGGTTTCTTCTACTCTTCAATTTGAATTTTTTTTTTAAAATTAATTAATTAATTTTACTTCAATTTATAATTTATGTTAGTATTTAGAGATTGTAAACTTATAAGATACCTTATTAGATGTTTTAAAATTTTCAAAATTATCTTTATACATGATGTGATTTTGACGACATATGATCTTCTAACTGCAGTATATAAATAGGTAAAAACATGTGATAATTGATACGCCTATTAACTCTATTTCCTTTGAAGTTTTAATATTTTAATTTTTATATATAAAATTGAATGCCCCATTGCCCTAATAAGTGAAAATTATAGAATCTTCTTTTTCTTCTTCTTCCTCCTCTATTGATTTCAAGTTTTTATTTAACATGTAAATTTTTAAGCTAATTGCTTGGCCTGCCAAAAATTGAAGTCAAGCTCTGTCAATGTATATGGCTTAGAGTAAAGAGAATGAATGTATGAATTTTATCACAAATTAAATTCAGATGGATGTTAAATAATAATATAATTAATAAAAAATTGAGTTTATTAACTATATATGTGCGTGTGTTTATTATTAAATTTTGAATTTATAAAAAAAATATTTAATTATTTTATAATATTTTTTAAAGATTAATTTACATAGTATTAGTTATATGTATTATGAATAAAAATGTGTTATTTATTATACTACTATGTAGAAAAAAAATTAAAATACAATATCTTATAAAAAAAATAATAAACTTTTTAGTATTTATTAATTTAAAATATATAGAGAGAATGCATGCGTTTTTTTTTTTTTTCATATATACATATATATCCATTGACCTTTTTATTTATTTATTTATTTTTTCCGTTCTACTAAACAAACAGCCAACAAAATCAAGTCCCAGTATAATAGGGTTTTCCTCCTTTAAAATTTTAATCCCATTCCAACCCTAAGCACGAAAAACACACGCTGCGCTGCCTCTCCCAAACAGAACGCTGATTCCCTCCCCACTCACATCTCTGTTTATGAACGGCATCAGCAACCCATTAGGAGGAGGAGGAGAAGAGGGAAAAGCATGATTACTTAGCTCTAAACAATGCAAGGAACTACAAAATCAAAAAATCCCCCCAAAGTTCCAATTGGGTTCAGGTTTTTCCCCGAGGATGAAGAGCTAATCACCCAATATCTCTACAAAAAAGCTATTGGAAAAACTCTGCCATGTGACAATGCAGTGAAAGAGAATGATATTTATGGTAAAGAACCATGGGAGATTTGCGACATGTATGGTGGAGCTCAATTAGAAAAAGATGAAGAACTCTATTTCTTTACTAAGTTAAAGAAGAGAAGTTTTAATGATTCAATATTTGGTCGCAAGATTGGATACAATGGAGGGTCATGGATACGAGAGGACATACCTAAGTATGTCCAAGATTTAAAGACTTCAAAGAAAATAGCAATAAAAAGGAGATTTCGATATAAGAATAATGGATCTAGTCATGACGGGTGTTGGATCATGCATGAGTTTAGTCTTGATCAATCTTTTCTTCCCAATTCATATGTAAGTTTGTTTCTTCAGCCCTCTCACTTGTTTTCTCATAAGATGCATTAACATAGTTATTTTTTGTTCAGTAATTGATATGCATGTGTAATTATGCTGATTGATATGAAATAATTGTTCATTAAAATTTCTCTAATTCTCTTTTTATGTAGGCGAGTGATTATGTACTGTGTAAAATTCAAAAGAAAGAGTCAAGTCCCCAAAAGAAGAGAGAGTTTGAGAAGCCAAATCTTGAAGTTATTGATAATGAACAACATATCGAATTCAAACGGTTGAAGGTCCAAGACATTGTAATTGCTCTAGAGGCTACTTCCAAGAAAACAACTAAATCAACCCGTCGACAGCGAGACACTTGTTCTCTAGTGAAATCTGCTACACAAAGGTCATTGAGAGTTAGATTGAGTTCTTCTAATAAGGTGGGAGGCGAGTATGTCAATGTCAATTCTGAGAATGATCAAACCAGATATAGTGATTGGGCTAACAACTTTGCAATGGAGCTATTAGAGGATCAACCAACACATTCAGTGAAGGAGATCGAAATGGAAATGTTGGCCAATAAGTATTATGTGGACAAATGGTTAGACTGGGAGATGCTATCTTAGTAGTCAGATACACATATTTGTAGAGAAATGCACGCTGTTTTTGGTGCCGAAATAGGTTAGTATTACTGTTTTCGGAAGGCTTTTGTTTTAAACAAGAACAATAGGTCTTTTGTTAATGCGGGTTGAAAGTCTAAGCTACTGATAAACACATTATATATAGATAGCAATATAACAAGAAGTTCACTAATTTTGGGGAGTATTCACTAAATATTACAATTGGATAGTTTTAGCATCCCTTAATTTCAATTTTACACATCATTAGAATAGCAAATTAATTAATTAAACCTTCTTTTTATTTTTTTATTCTTTGTGTAATAAAAGTTGTTAATCAAACGGAAACAAAAAAAGAACCTCTGTGTCCGGACTAGCATACGATATATGAGCGAGTCCGTATTAAACCTTACTTTCAGTTTATCATAGTTTTCAGTTCATCAGTCTGGTCAGCACAGTCTAGTTTATGTGTGCCTATATGCGTCCCTCTCACAAGCTGAAGCTCAAATACGCACACTCAAACCCCACATCTGCAGTTAAAAAGGAAAAAAAGGAGCAAGTTGTCCAAGTAGGCCAAAAAACACACTTTTTTAGCTTAAAAAACAAGGAAAATGTGTAACTGTGTATCTCATGGAGTTTACCGCCCCTCCTTCCGTGAGAGCATGCTGTTAGCACTTTTTATTTTAAAAAATATATTTTATTTAATAAAAGGAGTATTTTATTGATAAAAAGTAAAAAATTTTATTTAAATTCAATGTACTTTATATTTTACTTTTTATTTTATTTCATCCTATAAGTATTAATTATTTATATTGCATTAATTAAAATTAGAAATAAAAAGTTATATTTGGCTCTATAAACGTGAAGAGTTAAATAAACTTTCTTCTTTATTTTTTAAAAATAAAAAGTATATTGAAACTTTATTTTTTAAATCAATTAGAGTTTAACATATATGAAAAGTGTATTAGGAATGCTTTAAGTCCGTTAACACTATATATATATATATATATATTAATTGAGTTAATTAATTAGTGTATACTCACTTATTAATACTTTTATTATCTTTCAATTAGTTATAATATATTTTTTCAAACAATTTTTATTCAATTTTTAAAATTTTCACTTTTTATGTAATTAAGAATAAATAATTAACTTAAGATATATTAAAATTTATATTTATTAATTTTAGGTCACATTTTGTATGCTTTTTATATTTTTTAAAAATATTTTAACATATGATAAAATTATTTTAAAATAATTTTTATCACCTGACATAATTCACACCTTTGTTTACATATATTTATTTTTAGCATTTAATATTCAAATTGTTTTCATCTCTAGAGTTTAATATTCAAATTTTTTTAACGTACAAAAATAAGAATTATGTCATTTGTTAAAATATTTTTAAAATAAATTTTTATCTCAATTAGTTGCCACTTGAATATCAACACCTGTCAAGCTGTCATTTATTTTTTTTGCTGGAATTTAAAAAAATAAAAATAAAAAATCAGGTGATCACTCTCTCTCCAATTGCTTCATCTCGTAACTCGTTCGTTCTCCCTTATTTTATCGGAGGCCAATGACTTCAAGGTCTGTTTGGCTTTTCCAGGTATATAATCTTCTTTGTCTACTACTAGAGTTTCCATAGCACCCATCACAAAAATATCCAATAAATGCGCACAAAAATTAAAAAATTATTCCAGGAAAAAACTGATTTGGAATAAAGAAAAGCCAAAAAACAAATTAACAGGGCCATTCAACTTCGTTTTCTCTTTTAAGAGATCGATATAATCTGTAGAGAAAAGTAAATTTGAGAACTGCACAAAGAGAATAGGACTGGAAGTAGAAATAATGTTTATGTCCTTTCATCATCGGAGATTTTTTTTTTTTTTGTTTTCTTTGAAAGATTAGAAAATTTTGCGAAGATAAAGAGTAGACAGGACACACTAATTATTTTTTTAATTTCCAGCAAATAGAAATAACAAGTATTAATATTCAAGTGATTTGCCATTCTAACTTGGAATTATAATTGGATCCATATAATTACCGCAAAACCAGGTGGACGTTTCTTAGTAGCCCAAACAAAGCTTCACACGTGAGCATAAGCTTATTCTACTGAATGGTCCAAATTGCTGCGTGGCGATAGATGATTGGACAGAAATGAGATGCTACGGCATGTGCTTGATTGTTTCATCGCGAAGGCGTAGAAGACACCAGAAAAAGGCAGTTGATAATCCAACGGTCCAGATTTGGCGTAAAATCTAAAACTATCCGCATTGAGATCCTGTTCATTTTAATGAGAATATTTTATTTAATAAAAAGTATTTAATTAATAAAAAATAAAAAATTTATTTAAATTTAATAAATTTTTTATATTTTTATATTATTTTATAAGTATTAATTATTTTAATTAATTATTTATTTATTTAATAGAAAAAATAATATTAAAATGATTTTAAATAAAGTGAATAAAAATTTATATTGTATTGATTAAAATTATAATAAAAAGTAATATTTAGCTCTCTAAATGTAGAAAGCAAAGCCAACTTTTTTTTTATTTTTAAAAGATAAAAAATTTATTAAAATTTTATTTTTTGAAATAATTTTTTATAATAAAAAATTTAATATATATAAAGAATGTATTAGGGTTAGTATTGTTGGTGTTTTGTTTTTTGTATGGATGAATGTGGTCGAACCTGGATCTGAATGAATTACATAGTGGAGAGATACAATTATATGTGAACAATAGAGGAGTGAAATCGTTGGGAAAAAATAATTTCAGAAATTAAAAAAAAAAATTGTGGAGTTTACGAAGCAAAACAAAATACCTAACTGTTTCTGGAATGTGTAGAATTGATACAATATTTGAGTTAGTGTGCGATTTATTTAAAAAATTCGACTTAAACTCGATTAAATTTTAATTTTAATGTTTAAATTTCACTTGGATAAATACTCAAATTATTATTAAAATTAAATAATATACTTATGTACATTAAACTAAAATTTGAATGATTTTTATATAACTCGGTCTCGAATTAATAAATTACCATTTAAGATCTATATATTTTTGTGACTATCTCATATTTGAATGAAAATCAATGAATTGTATGGATTAAGTAACATTAATTAGTTGAAATTTTTTTGATAATCAATAATTAATGTTGATACTGAAAGTTTAGAATTAATAGTTAACTGATTTTCAAAGCCAAGTTATGGTGCAAGCAACAAGTCAATTCAAATCATGCCAACTAGTGGGGTTGGTTCAGGCGCCGCGTACTTTTTAGTGGTTGTATCATCTTTGTTTGGACTCATGATTGTTTTGTTGATAGTTGTAATTGAAGATGATTCTGAAAGACTGCTGTTGAGCTAAAGATATTTGCGTTTTTTGAGCAAATGTGTATTTCCAGCCATTAGAGCTGTGTTTGATTCTTGAAACTTAAAGTCCATGTGTAAAAATCCAAATATGGATAGTTATTGTTGGAATATTTGTCCTAGTTGTAATGTTCTGATTGTTGAGTCTCTCTTTTATGCATTAAATATTGTACCAACTTAGGCATCTCGCCTTTTTTATTGTTAGTCATTTTCTTCTTTGGACAAAAAAAAAAAAAGGCCAATTTCTCTTGGTAAAAACAAAATTTCCCACAAAATAAATTTCTATTGATAACGACAATATATAAGTCAATAACCCCACGGTCCTACACAAAAGATCTAGTTCTATTGATCTGGGATACAGAATTCTGTGATTTTGAAGGGCATGTTTCAGATCTAGTGTTGACCTTGCTTTTGTGATGCTTTGCTTTTGCCATAGCCCATGGCAAAAGCTTTTCAACTCAAAACCAGTATCATGTGAGTGTCCACTTGTGGTCTCGTAGCCCCAACTTTGGCCATACCAGTAAAGCAAAAGGGGACAATATTGCTTCACATAAAATAGTGACATGCATGATGTGAGATATGGGTTGCAAGCAACTAAAGCTTTGTATTATATTTAGATTTTTACAAGTCCTAGTTAGCTTACTGTGCTTTATTTAGAACTTTAATTTTTGAACTAATAATAACTTACTTTATCTCCTTATCAAGAATTTGAATTTTTAATCTAATTAATGAATTAGAAAATAAATATTCCATCTTATATTATGTTGACCCACTAGTCATTAAAATGGATCAATTTTGGATGAATCAACCTTCGAATAATTGAATTTCCCACGACTAATATATGGCATTTGATAAATTTAATTTTAAAATAACATTTCAAAATTCAATAGTTAATTGTTTAAAATTAAATTGAAAAGTTGAAAGCTGAAGTTTTTAATAATTAATGTTTCACCCTTAATTACGAGTTACTAACAACTGATTGCTAGATGTTAACAATTATTCCCTCCCATTTAAAATATTTATCGATATAGAAATTTTTTTGAGCCGTTTTAAGATTTTAAAAAAGTATTTATTATTTTTTTTTGACATTATCCTCTTTTGCTTTCTTACTAAATATTTATATTAATTATTTTTATTTTTTTATATCAAAAAAGAAAAAAAAAAGATACTTTAATTTTTTTACTTTAAAATTATGATAATTTAATAACTTTTAATTCATGTATCAAAATGTTAAAATCACATATATTTTCAAAGAGAAGTAAAAATTATAGAGAAAATTATATCAAATACATTTTTTAACATTTTTTCAAAGTACACCTAGCATAGCCTAGCTATAAATGTGTATTCCCCTGAACGATAAATTCAGAATCGATTCTATCCACTTTAATGCTAAATTTTTTTTTTCCAAAAATATCCTTTTGTGTTTTAAAAAATGTCTTTTTTTTTTATTTTATATAGTTATAATATACTTTTGATATATTTATGATGTATATTTGAAAGTTAGGTATTTTTGAAATAGAAAATTTAATAAAATTAAAAAAAAAAAAGAAAAAATTATATGTTAGAGTATTTTTTTTTTTTGGGCATTTGTGCGGAATTCAGCAAAGCACACGTGTACGGTAGATAAAATTTCTTTTCCATTTGGGGATTGGACTCTTTTTTTTTTTCTCCTTGCATGTGCATGGGAGAGAATAATTATCCATGCTAAGGAATGGGATTATATTTTATATCACTCACTTTTTTCCCCCTTATTTCAGTGGATTGATTAGAATCCATTTCCAAGAAAAGGAAGAACCACTAGGATGAAATTTCCAAGGTTATTGTAGCAGTGGATATAGAATATGTGAAACTCTAAGCTAATTAATTAAGAGTTGTTTATAATACTTTTCAAAAAAGTATAATTTTAAAATGCAAAAATGAAGATTATAAATTTTAAGAAACAATGAAAGCTAGAAAGAATATTTGCATACTGGTTGGAAAAAATTGTAAGAAGTCTAATCAATGTGCACTGATATCCAAATCCAATTGTATTCTAATGTCTGTTCATAATACATATGTAACACATGGCATGGTAGAGATTAATTGCCATTCATAATTATAATTATCCTCTGTAAGTAAAAGAATAACACAGTCCTCTGTTTCAAAAGTTTTGATTACTGTTAGCATAGGATTTATTATTAACTATGTAAGGAGAAAACTTTAGCAATTTTTGATTCTCCTAGTCAGGACTCCACCTCAAAGATTTTGTGCCTTTTTCTTCTTGCTTGCTTTACTGAAAAATTGTATCTTTGTGCCATTGAAGAATCTTCTCGCCATATTTTTGTAGGATTTTTCATTTAGTTTTTCTATCAGCATCAATAAAACATTGAAATATCTATGATGTTTATGGCCATTCAAGTTGGTTCAGTGTTGAAAGAAGAAAAATACCAAATCTCCTCCGTGAATCACATAAATAATGTGAGTGGGACTAGAAAGGGTTGGTAACTTGGTGTGTTGGGGGGGCCTCCTTCTATTCCAAAATCTAAGTGCTTGTAGTTCTCAATCTGTCCAAATCAGTCATCTAGTGTTTGCAGCAGGGTACAAGCTGTCTTTCCATCTTGCCATGTGCACATCACTTGATAAAATATGAAGTATCAATGCTTTAGTTTTGAATGCATATTTATGCCAGATGCGTACTTTTCTGATAGTATCACACGCTTGATATACATATCATGCGCTAATTTTTTAAAAATAATTATGTTAATATTTCTCTATTCCTAATATCAGTATCGTGTCCCATACCTCATAAGTTAGGAGATCTTTTGGCCGTGATAACAATTTTCAATTTCTCTCTCTCTCTCCCTTAACAATGAGAATAAAATCATCTAACTGGAAACAAATAATTAGAAGAAACTTGTCATTTTTCATTGATGTATCAGGGCATAAGTGGTGGTTGGAAATGTGGGGTTTTCCTGATAATGTTCAATAATATGTGAATTTGGTTCTCAGCACATAGTTTTTGCCATGTGTAACTGACAAGGGAGAAGGATTTTTATCTGGATATCTATAAACAATGAGAAAGAAACGTAGTGAAGACGCTATGTGGTTTAAATAGCTACAATCTTTTATTTGTCTAATGCGTCGACCTTGCCACAAGGCTTGCTTCAAGTTTCTTGGGCAGAGTAGTAAATACGATCACAGAAGAAAAAGAGCAAAAAGGCAAGGAATGTAATACCTTTCTTTATCTAAGATAAAAGCAGAAGAATCAAATAGCAGTATATAAACAAGAAAAATTAAGAATCTTGCTTTCAAACTTTCTGCATGCATATGGTGGAATACAATAGGAAGTTCAAAAGTTAAAGACCTCAAAGTTCATTCCCATCCAACATTATTCTCTCCTTTTCGTTTAATTTTTGTTTGTTAATTTAAAATTTTCTTGCAGAAAATTCTTAATGGTTATAATTATTTGACCATGGATTGGCAAAAACATGACACCGCCAATTTTGCTCCTAAAGAATTGAATTAAAGTTGTTGCATTGTTATTATTATTATTTTGGTAAATCTTGATTCTTGCCTTCAAATGTGGTAGACAAGAAATTAAAATGGTGAAATGTTCAAGTTCTGTATTATATTGAACAATTAAAGAGAAAGAAAGCATATAAAGCTAATAATTTACTTCATTAATTAACAAAAGGGAACTTATTACACACTAGCTAATTAATAATGGTGAAAAGCTAATTACGAAACACTTAAAACAGAAATTAAACAGCTACACAAACTAGTAAATTACTAGTACAAAGCACACTACTTAGCTAGACTACTAAATCAAGCCAATTTGTTTTTTTTTTTTTTATTACTTGATAGTGAATTAACAGTAATATAAAAATTTAAGATAAAGTTTGATATGGCTTGAGCATTTGAATAAGATTGCCACTTAGGTGAAGAGACATAATTTCATTGGTAGATCCCATGAGCTTTCCACCGATGAAAACAGCTGGTACAGGAGCAGTACACCCCATCCTCATAAGAGCTCTTTCCATTTCCCTGCCTTCAGGGTCTTGGTCAATCTCATAAACCAGAGGTTCAACCCCAATTCCTTGAAATAATATTTTGACTGCATAACACATACAACATGAGCTCTTGGTGAATATCACTACTCCTTTCTCTGAAGCCAGTGCCATCAACTTTTCCATTTTCACAAATTTTCTTTTCTCGATTAGGAAATAATAATTGTCTCCTTAATTTCACCAAAATTTTTCCCTTGAATAGTTTTTTCAGAACCACAAGACCATCAGATCGAATTCTGCTCGAATTCGATCCAATGGTGCTGTAAAGATGGAAAGGAAGTGAAAGGCAAGTAATGGGATGGCAAGAGAGGAGAAAAAGAGGGAAAAAGAAAAGAAAAAAAAAATGGAATTTTAAAGCTCAAGGTTGTTTTGAACTTATGCCCTAATGCTAGACTATTTATAGGGACAATATATGGAGTATTGAGAGTCTCTCTTTATTTGAACAAGAACATTCGAAAGTAGAGTAACTTTACTACTACTTAGATGCTCAAGTTGTTTCAGTCGGAATTTGCAAGTCTTTAAACTCACTTAAGTTAAAAATCAAGACAAGAAGAGATTTAAAAATAGGTTATAACCCAAGATATATATTAAAAGAAAGAAAAATAATCCTTCTAATTGTTGTTCTTTTGCATTGACACACTTTATATATAAATCCTACCTATTTCTAAAATTAGCAATTGTTATTAATTAATCGTTACAAACTTAAACATTTTATAATTAAAAGTAAATACTATTTTTAGGAATTACTTGTTATATTTAACAAAAGTTGATCACCATAAGTTTCTTTTACGGATAGTGACATAATGTGCTTCCACAGGCTGAACAACTTGCAAACAGTAATTTTTTATTCGAATTATAATTAATTTATTAATCTCATTATTGACCTTTTATATTAATTAATAACCATTAATTTGATATTAATTATGACTATATCAATTAAACCAATGTTTTCTATGACAAGGTATACCACAAAAAGCTAGAAAATATTTTTTTAATTAAGTAGAAAATATTTCCTAATTAAATTTTTAATATAATTTCTTAATTTAATATACTTTTTCATAATTGTTTCATAACTTTCATAATATATAATTAAATATTAAATAATATATCATAATATTACATATAATATTATTATATCATTTCATAACTATATATATATGTGTGTGTATATATGTACATATATGTGTATATATATATATATATATATATATACACACACACACATATATATATATATACACACACGTGTATATATACATATATATATATAGTATAGGTAGTCAATTATTCTCAAAAAAAAAAAAAAGCATAGGTAGTCAATTTTTAGCAGATTCTGAAAATCACCAATTCTTTGAATCTTTATATTGAATGATAGAGAGAATGAGATGGCCTTGGCTTTCGGTGGCTATGATTCTTCCATTGTGTTGCGCCCACCAACTTGGGCAGGATTATTATTCTTTTTCTAGCTTTAGCTCACAAGCATATATGATTTTATGTGAGAGTGAGCCTGTATATTCTATATTAGCAGTACTGCTGCACACACTGCAACCACTGCTCTCTCTCACACATGTGGACTATCGAACAACGAAAATCCCCACACATGCATATTAAAGAATCACATGCAAAATCTCGCATTGCTGATTAAGAACAAGATCATCAAGTCTTTAGGATATTGTAAATTTAATAATCATCATCTAGGGGTATGTCCTATATGTATATTGTCTTTATTTATTATGTGCATGTATGTATAATTTAAGTAATGTTGTATCGTATGTTTGCGTCCATGTCAAGTTCTTATTAGCTTATGCATTTGCAAAAGGCACATGGCAAAAAGTTTTTGGCATTTTGGATATGGAAGAATACATACACTAGGCATAAAAAATTCCAGCATCACCTTTTTTTTCTTTCCCTTAATTAATTATAGATGCAAATCTCTTAATTAGTACTATTAAAAATGCTCACTAGAAGCTTTTTAAACAAACCATAAAGTAATCTTTGTTTAAAACTCTAAAAGATTAATTAGAAGAAAAATAATTAAGGAGAAAAGAGAAAGGCATTTATTCTATCCCCCACAACCATTCCTATGATGATGAGTTGATGTTATGCTAATTAACTGTTGCAATTTTCACATCATCGTGATATGTAATATATATATATAGTATATCATCACTTTATTAGGAACAGGATAAAATTTCTGTTGGGATATCTTTTTTTTTTTGAAAAAAAAAAAAAAAAACTACTCGTCACCAAGTGAAGCATTGTGGGAAAACAAAAGCTTTATCCTATACACTTTGGTTTAATTTAGCAATTTGTCTGCCAGATATTCTTCAGGAAAAATTAATTCACCCTGGATTCAGCTTGATCAGCATGAATGAAAGATATAATTAAGATTTGAGTATATATTTTAAGTTAATGCATGTCTAATCTTTAGACATTATGTAGACGTACAAGATTAGTTAGGAGCTGCTGCAATAAATTAAGAATACACATACTATTTATCATAAGAACTTAATTAGACTATTTTGATATATATAGAGAGAGAGAGAGAGAATTACATTTTTGCACACAATGTAGTCAGGAAACCAAAAAAAAAAAAAAAAAAAGAAAAAAAAAATAGCAAAGCCCTTAATACAACATTGCTCTCAACATAGTATTAGAGCTCTCTCTCTCTCTCTGTCTACATATATATATATATTATATGTATTATTACTACAAAATACATAATAAAACTGAAGTAGTACTATTAATTATTATATGTTATATGTAGTTGTTACATTATTAATTACTAGAACCAGATAGCCTTAGCGTCTATAAGCATTTGCTTCAAAGATCCATCCAAATGAAGGGATAAGACATCTTTAGCAGAGCCAACATATTTGCCACCAATGAACACTGCTGGAACAGAAGGATTGCATCCTAAGCCTCTTAAAGCCCATTCCATTTCTCTACCATTGACGTCGCGGTCAAGCTCATGAATTGCAGGGCTTGCACCAAGTTCATAAAAAAGTGTCTTGATGCTATGGCACATACAACATGAACTCTTGGTGAATATCACTGCGGCCCTTGTTGATGCCAAGTCTCTCACTCTGTCCATTATTCAATTTCTCAAAAACAAATAATAATAATAAAAAATTTGTATGCTTCAAATTCACTAACAAATGAAACTTCTGTTTCTATAAAATAAAAGAAAAGAAGAAAGAAGAAAGAAAGCTGGGTAAGATATAAAAACTACTAGTCGAGTAAAGGAAAAGCTGTGTGTGTGTTGGAGCTACGATAAACTTTGAGATTCATTAGGCCTTATTTATAAGAGGTGGTGAGGGTGGTGGGGATTGCATTGCTAATTAATCCTTTAAGGAAATTAAAACAAAATGGATAGATAAAAATTTTTTGAAAAAAAAAGGAGAAAGTTCCTTTAGATATTTGTTTGGATAAGAAAAATGCCACTCATGATTTGTACGATAGTGACTCTTTGTGCTATGAACAAGTTGCATTATTATATATAAAACATAATAATAATAATAATGATCATTCAATTTCAAATCTATCTATTTGCAATTTCCGTACAAGTTAATTAATTAATGAATAGTATTTGGAATAAGAACAATTAATTGATTAAGTACTAATTAATTAATTATCATAAGGAGAAGATGCATATATGTTTGTAATTAACTTTCGGCCTCCGTTGGTGGCATCTATATATATATATATATATATATATAGGAAGATTAAATAAAGATAATGATTTCTTAATCTGGGATGCAATAGATGGACAAGAATATATATAATTGACACTTTTTCTTTATATCAAAACGATTATCTTCCCAGCATGAAGAATTTTAAATAACATTATTATATGTAAATGGAATGTCAAAGGCCTGGAATTAAGTTCAATCAATTAATTATTAGTCTCTAGACCGCTCTATTCATTTGCCTGCGTATAACACCTTCATCTTGATAATTTCAGGTTTTTTTCTTTTTTTAAAAAAATTATTTATTACTTATGACCAATTAAACTATAGCACTAATAAGAATATGTAGATGCATATATATATATATATGACGTATAGTCCTACACAGTTTGATGAATATTTTGCAGGTCGTACGTGGTCAACTGTCATTTTAGCATCTGTTAGTTGATAGGGAGTACACGATAGAGTTTATCCAATCTTTTCTTTCTGTATTAATTGGTCCCCGTTGTCGTACTCATGGCATACAAATTCGTCAAAATGGATAGTTTTTCTAGTAAACCCTCAACAGAAATTTCGTGTATAAACATCTTTCGAACAAATAACCCTAATTAATGTCTGTATATATATAAATATAATTTTTATTTATTAAAATCTTAAATTCGATGTTGCTAGAGATATATATGCTATAGATGTCCAATAGAAAAACTCATCAATAACTAAAAGGACAGTCCAAAAATCTGAGGAACATTCCTTGTCTGGTTGTTGCGTTATATATAAAGAGACGTGTGTTGTGAAAGTCAAGAAAATAGCGAAATATAAATTAATTCTTTTTTATTTTTTCTTTTTCTGAATTATGATATCATTAATATACAGGAAAGTATCAAAACTTCGATTATATTCTGACATTTTCTTGTCAAGTTAAAAGGTAATAACTTCTTTATGATCTCTGTGGATAATGTGTATGACCTTAGAAGAAGGCAAAGGCCAATACTAGAGAGACGATTGGAGGAATAAAAGACAAGATTATGAATCGAATCATAATATCGTGTGATGATAAGTGCATGTTCACGCTTGTTCTGCCTCATCTTAAAAGAAATTAATAAAGAATCATAATATTTCTGTACAAGTCTAGAGAATATGCAGTATTCCTTGTTCTGCATGCACATGTCGGCCAACTTCGGTAGAGATAGTGATGACACGTAAAAAAATGTGTACCCCTTTTTGCATGATGAACGTGTACATGCACCATTTGGCATTTGTTCATCCACTTGCATTTCTCAAAACTTTTTTAATATATTAATTTAAAATTAATAATAAATTTATTAAAATTTCTATTTAAATTATACTCATGCATTTCAAGAATTTTGTTAAATTTATTAAAAATAAAATTTAAGTTGAAGTTAACCTCAAATAAAATATTATATATGGATTCAATTATAGGGCGCTTGTGTATTGTGGGCTTTGAGGATTCAAGCTAGCTACATATAATTAAATGAACTGTAATTTGTGCTAAACATATACATATATAAAGTGATATCATGACTTTGCCAATTTTTTTTCTGGAATTTACCAACATTGATTAAGCTTTATGGTGGATTTGACTTTTTCTGTTGGTTTGTTATTTAGTTAATAATTTAATATGAATGGCAAATTTTAATTTTGTCATCGAATTTATAGAAAGACTATTAGAAAAGTTGAACAATAATTATTTTTACCATCAAGTACAATCTAGTTTTTCAAGCCAAATTTGTTTTGATATATATTTTTTAAGAATTATAATATTGTAAGGGTTTATGATTAATTTTTTAGTTAATAATAAATATTTAATTTTTTTAAAAAAAATAGGTACTTACACTCGTTAATAGCATGTGGATGACACCACTAAATTTATACTTACAACTTATAAGTTGTAAACTAGTTTCTGTATAAATAGTTTATCTTTGATAGCATCAGAAAGATAAAAAATTTATCTATAATATCATTTTATTGCTGAATAAAAAAAGAGAGAAAAAGAAAATTAGTTAATTTTATATGTTGATGGTACTATCAATGACGAGTTTAGACTATAAATATTTATTTATTTTTTAATATTTTTATGTGTAAAATTATAAAAATATATATTTAGACTATAAATAATTAAAATTGCCTCCCAAAAATAATAAAATCCTATTAAAAAATTAAATGTGTCTTACAAAATTTGTTCGACCATCTCAATAAAATGATTCTAAGTTCATCCTTTGATGCTGACAAATATATATGATAATATTATTAAAAAAATTTATTACTAAAATTTCATACATTAGATGTATTAAACGTGTTGAGTTGTCTTTTATTGTAGATTGGCTAGTCGAGTCTGGGACACTATAAGATAGTCAAGATTATCAGTCAAGATGTCTTCCTTTGACTTTTAATTTTAAGGTATCAATTATGCTAGCAGAATGTCTAGTTTTTCGGATTTATTCAGATGGTGGAAGTTGATAGATTCGCAAGCCGCCATTGATGTGGGAATAGCGCCAGACTATTATATCCTTGGCTATCATTTTCCCAAGGGACAACTAATTAAATTAATGATAAAATTCTTTTCAATTTTGATTTAATCCGAGTTAAAAACTTGAATGGATAGGTGATATAACTATCTTGAATTTTGATTTAAAAGAAATTTGTAAAAAGACCAAGAGATTATATAATTATAAAAATGTAAATTTTAAAAATTAGCTATTGAGTTTGAAATACTTAATTATATATAATTTTATTTAAAATATTATATTTAATTAATGTCATATCTATTTCTACATTAATTTTTTTTTTATTCTTAGCACTCATCCCTTAAATGTTAACAAAGTTTAAGTTGACACTTAACAATTATATGGTAACTACTATTCATATCAACTTAGAACATAACTCACAATTTTTCATTTCTTTTTCGTTAATTCTTCTCTCAATCATCATTTTTTTTAATTTGATTCTCTTAAATCAAATATGCTATGATATTATATAAAAATTAAGAATTTATATAATTATAGAAATATTAATCTCAAAAACTAGCTAATGAAATTAGAAAATCTTATTATATATAATCTCATTCAATAACTTATTTTTAA
The DNA here is from genome assembly GCA_947687605.1 of Reutealis trisperma. Lineage (NCBI taxonomy): Eukaryota > Viridiplantae > Streptophyta > Magnoliopsida > Malpighiales > Euphorbiaceae > Reutealis > Reutealis trisperma. Next base: position 8,004,923 of record CANTUT010000033.1, on the reverse strand, counting down.
TCAATGTGAAATCGATCACTATATCAATTTATTCCTTTAATTCTTTTTCATTCTTAAAAAAATTACATTTTTATATAATATTTTCTTATCTAATGATTGATTTATACAGTGAAACACGATACTCCTCATTTCGTAATAATTATCTATTATATACATCGAGTGACAATATTTATCTTACAATAATATAAGAAATCCGGACTTCAATCTTTAATTATTTCTTTACACTATAAATTTTCTAAACATTAAATAAAATTTCCAAATAATTTTTTACCATTCTTAGAATAACTGTTAGCATTGTATGTCGTAAAGTCTTGTACATTCTCAAAAATTGAAAACACAGGTGATAGTTGATTCTGATATAAATATCTAAAAATATTCATAATTATAAAATTATTGTCTAGACATCATTATTTGTACATGACCATCACCTCTATTATTTTAAATAATCAGTATGATATAATTATAGAAATTGTGAATCACCTACGATTTGATATGTAATATCAAAATAAATATACGAATATTCATTAGATGAGTAGTTGAACTATAATATTATACGACGAATACATAAAGTTTTACTGCTAATCAATAATTTGTCATATAGGTAATAATTATGCATATAACCCTTTAACTTAAGGCAACATAGTCATCTCATGCGCAGATAGTTAATATTTATTACTACTTATATATTAATGCTAACTATGCATTGGTATATGGCATGTGATCGTATTATTTAGTTATATGTGGAAATAGGTGATCTCTAAGATGGTAAACTTAAGTAAATAAAGAAGAGATCTTATACTATTTGGTTATTTTTAATATACATTGGTTAAGGTAATCAAGATTAGCTGAAAAAAGGTTTATAGTAAAAATCAAGTTTATTGACAATTAGAACCGTAATAAGGACATATAGTCAAAATACATTAGGGTTTGACTAAACTATGATCCTCATCAAAATTTGAATTTTGTAATAGAGGGATTCTAATGCATAGTAATTATAATCAATGGTATATGTAATGTTTAAATAATCAAATATAAATATTTCATTTCTAATTAGATAGTTGCAATATACTATATTAAATATCACCCGTGATTTATGTAAGCACTAATATGTAAGCATGGTTAGCACTAATATGCAAACAGTAATAAATTATAACCATCTATGCATGAGACAACCAAGTTGCCTCAAGTTAAAGGGGTATATGGCACATGATCACATTAACTAGTTATGTGTGGAAATAGGTGATCACCAAGATAGGAAACTTGAGTAAACAAAGAAGAGATTTTATGCTATTTGGTTAGTTTTGATATATGTGAGGCATCGCCCGAGCACCGGCCCGATCCGCTAGAGAGAACCGGGATATTTTTTCGGGTTTAGACTCACGATGGAACCCTCGGGTTCGGATTTGATTGATTTTAAAAAATGATTTTTGGGAGTCGCTACCCTCATTTATTTTTAAATGGAAAAATTAAGGAAAAACCCATTTGACTCCAATTCATCAATTTTCAATTTAATTTGCCCATGGATAAAATCACTAGCCTCGAATCAGATTGAGCTCGGGTACTAGGTTTTTAGTTTTAAATAATCAAAATTTGGCTCTTAAGTTTAATTTGACTTGAAAATTGGATTTCATGAATGACATTTATAAGATGATTTTAAAGAAAATACATGAATATGGCAAAATATGAATGAATGGTGAAAATAAAATATTCACAAATTAATTGAAAAAAGAAAAAAGAGGGAAAAAAGATTGATTGGGATTTGGATTTGAGGTTTAGATTTAGATTCCAAACGTGCCTACGTATCCCATTGAACGATGATCAAAATCTACGTAGTTCATTCCACTGTTAAATGGAGAGGTTTAAGAGTTGATCAAATTGATTTTGGTTTGGATGTGTAGTGAGGAAAAAGGCTGATATCTTGACTTTTGGTGGGCGAAGGGTTTTATCGGACCGAAATTCTATTTTATCGGAACCGGGTGATTGAATTGATTGGAAGATTAATTAATTAATTAAAAAGATTAATTACCTAATTAATATGATGAAAAAGGATAGAAGGATTAATTAATTAATTTGGATGAAAAGTGGATTAAGAAAAATGATTAATTTGATTTTTGAAAAAAGAATGATCTTTGAAAAAAGAATGATTAATTAAAAAAATTTAGATAATTAAAAAAATTAATTAACTTGGTTAGGGTGAGATAATTAATTAATTAAAAAGATTAATTAATTAATTAGAGAGTGATTGGAGGGAGAAGAAGAGAGGAATTTGAGGATAACAATCTACTCAAATTCAATAGGTATGGAGAAATAAGGGAATGGGGAGCCTATTTATAGGCAAATGGGGTTGTGGTTAGTTTAGGTAATGAAAATATGAAAAGACTATGAGGGGTAGGGCTAGAAATGGCTGAAAATTGGACTGAAATGGGTAAAATGGTCATTTTTTGCTCAAGTGGGGCCCACAGGGACCAGAGCCCGTAGAGCCTGGTGCGGCGCCGCACCAGGCATTTGCGGCGCATTACAAAAAGGGCATGCAGCACCGCACAGCTCTGACGCGGCGCCGCATGCCACGTGGCGTTGGCACATTTTTCGAGGCAGCTTTTTTTTTTTTTTTTAGAAATTGGTTGTTGGTATGGAGTTTGAGAAATTTGGATGCTGGTGGCAATGCTGGTAGCGGAACCACCGTAATAGCTCCGCGCAACGTGTTAAACTCAGCAAGTATTAAGATTGTGGTTGGATGATGAGGGTGTAAAATTAAGGGTTCACAGTTGCCCCCTCATCAAAATTGGCTTTGAATAAAAGGTGATTCTGATGATAGTGAACGTTGGAAAGAGGTGCTATGTCAAACTCTGGGCTTATGTGTCATTATCAGGTCCTTTAGAAGGGAGCCCTCTAGGACAAATGAGATTTTATCAATGACTATCGGTCCAGCCTTGATGTTGGATACAAGCATGGTCTTGGTGAATTTCAATTAAGGCTATCTGTTCGGTCCTAATGTTAAAGGACAAAGAAGGTTTGCTGAATTTCAATCAAAGCTATCTGTCCGACCTTAATGTTGGAGATAAAAAAGGTTTGGTGAATTTCAATCAAGGCTATATGTTCGGCCTTAATGCTGAAGATGAAGAATGTTTGAGGCAAATCTCACTCAAGGCTATCTGTCTGGCCTTAATATTGGAGATAAAGAAGGTTTGGGGCGAATTTCAATCAAAGCTATCTGTTCGACCTTAATCCTGGAGATAGAGAAGGTTTGGTGAATTTCAATTAAGGCTGTCTGTCTGGCCTTAATATTGGAGGACAAAGAAGGTTTGGAGTAAATTTCAATCAAGGCTATCTGTCTTGCCTTAATGTTTGAGATAATGAAAGTTTAGTGAATTTCAATCAAGGCTATTTGTCCGGCCTTAATGTTGGAGGACAAAGAAGGTTTGGTGAATTTCAATCAAGGCTATCTATCTGGTCTTAATGTTGGAGATAAAGAAGATATGAAGTGAATCTCAATCAAAGTTATCTGTCCGACCTTAATATTAGAGATAAAGATGATCTGAAGCGAATCTCATCTAAGGCTATCTGTTCAGCCTTAATGTTGGAGATAAAGATTATCTGAAGTGAATCTTAATTAAGGCTATCTGTCCAGCCTTAATGTTGGAGATAAAAATGATTTGAGATAAATCTCAATCAAGGCTATCTGTTTGACCTTAATGCTGGAGGTAAAGATGATTTTGGGTAAATCTCAATCAAGACTATCTATCCAGCCTTAATTTTGGAGGTAAAGAAGATTTGGGTAAATCTCAATCAAGGCTATCTGTTTGGCCTTAATGTTGGGAGGTAAAGATGATTTTGGATAAGATAATTTAGTGAAAAGAAAGCCTCGATCTATAGCGAGTCGGCTTGCGAGATTCTAAGGAAGAGTCTCAGCTTATGACGAGTTGACTCAAGATTTTGGTTGTGCCAAAAAAACTTGGGTTTCTGAATGTGAGGGGTTAGGCCTTTCAGAAGGCCCAAAGAAACTTTGCCAAAAGTAAAAGGACTCTGGAAGTCACACTTCATTGATTAGATATGAAAAGGTATCTTTTAGCCTCAAAGAGACACTGGTTAGTCTTAGAAGGTGTCAGTCAGCCTGGAGGAAGTATTGGTTAGCTTTAGGAGATGTCGGTGAGGCTATTGGCTCAGCTTATGCATGATGGTGCATGATTGCATAGATGTTAGTGTACAGATGATGCATACATGTTTCAGACCTTCTACTTGACTTCTATGCCAAGCATGATTTGTGGTGATGCTTGTATTGAATGATTGCATAGATGCATGGGGGTGGATTCACTCAGTTGCTTTATGAATGCAATACATTTATGGACTGAGAAACTCGACAAGGTTGAGGAACTCAACTTGGGTTGGTATGAGATGGTTGCCATGGTGGTATTATGAAGAGTTCAAGGGGTTGCTTCAGATTTTAGAATCTGGTGGCTCATGGTTTCTGTTTTAGTGCTGCTGAGGAGGAGCTGTACTTATTCTAAGGAGATAGGGAATATGGCTTGGCTACGACTCAAAGGCAACTCTAGTGGTGCCAAAGTTCAAAGTCCGACATTTTTTTTCCTGAATTTTTCAGGAGTTTTTGACTTGCCTCAGGATGTTGCAAGTCAGATGATGGTTGGTGATGGTCAAGTGAATTTTACCACTATGATTGAAAAGTTCCATGATTCCAGTGACCAGGGAGATATGAGGAGTGCAGAGGCTCAATATGAGAGCCTTGATTTTCTATTTGAATGTTAGTTACGAGTCTGTTGATTGGGGTGATGCCACAGTGGTAGATAAAACAGAGGTATTTTATGGCTAGAGCTGTGTTGGCAAAGATACTGATGAGTTTCAATTGCTTTGTTAAGGATTTAGAGAGATGAACTGTCTTGCTAGTTATTCCCTGGTGATAAAAATTTGTTTATTCTTACCCTTTCTGCTGTGGGTGCTTTGTGCATGTCTGTTTCAGATTTTAGGTTATCTCGAAAGCGTGGTTGATGGATCATTTTCAGGTGTTAGCCCCTGCTTTTCAGTTTGCTCATTCTTTATTGATGCTCGATCAAATATCAGATAGAATGATTGCTTACAACTTGCCCCTGGAAGACACATTTTTAGCACTATCAATTGTAGAGGATTTGATCTCTCATGACCGGGAGCCATGGGTGTCGAGTGGTTTGCCTGTTGGGTTTGGTTTGAATGACTTTCCACTAGGGAGTAAGGGTCTTGAGGTAGATAGGACAGACTCAGGACGTGCCTCCAGCTTTTCTTTCTTGGAGTTTGTGCAAATCATACCTTCCATTGCTAGAGTTATCAGGTGATGACTGGCTGAGGAGTTATCATGATGTTTATTTTAGGAATTCATTTGGGATCACAGAGAGGTTGATGAAGGTGGTTTGGCCAAAAGTGTATCAAGTTGCCCTGTGGAGGGTGACATAGTTGAGGAAGAATGGGCTGTAAGAGAAGCCATTGGCGAAGCGAGGACTGCAACATAGACAGAAGGGTGACTCAATCTTTAAAGGAGACTCGAGAATCTACTGAAAGTGTGACACCATGGGTCATAATAGTGACTCAAAGAAGGATATTGTGACAGACTTTGACTTTGACGAGGACACGAGAGATTTGCATCTCAGGAGGTAGAGGAGGACTAGCTAGGCCATGACTTCAGACGTGACCTTTTTTTTCTTTTTTCTTTTTTTTTTTGTAGTAATTACAAGTTGACAGGACTACACGAAATAGGATAAGCTATAGACGACAATGAAAGGGCTATCTTTCATGATGGGTTTGCATTTTACAAGATTTGATCATCATTGAATGAGACATCTTTTATTTTTGCTCTAATTTCTGTCTAAGCCGCCTTTTCAGATTTTCAGCTTAGCGAGCACTCTTTTTTTTTTTTTTTTTTGTTTAGGCAAAAGAATCAAGTGAATGATATACTAGGCACAAAGAAAATGAGAATGCGATACAAATAAAATATTTTGTATTATGATTTGAACCGCACCCGAATCGGGCTGCCTACGTATCCCTTACATCACTTTTCTGTCGGTTATTTCTTTTAGGGAGAATCAGGTCCATGTAGTTCTAATTACATATGCATGAGAAACATAAATGAAATGTAAATGTCATCTTCGAATGATGTATCTTTTTAGCTGATTAGGGTTGCCAGGACGGGAGAATTCACTTCCGCACACGTCCGTGAAAATGGTACCTCTGTCGGATAGGATCTTCTTGTACTGTCTTCATTTTTCGTAGCTTCCCCTTGACACGCTTCTCGTAGGTCAGGATCTTATAAACTGTGATGCTTAAATCATGTCTTCGTCTGGTACAAAACAACTCATGAGCTTTTCACTACTGCCATGCAAATGCGATGTATGAGTTTTTTTTTATTATTTTTTTTGTGCCATAATTAGTTGATCCTTTTGCCTTTTTCTCTTTTTTTTTTTTTTTGTATTTTTCATTTTTTTGTATTTTTTTTTGTTTTTGTATTTTTGTATTTTTTTTAAGATGTCTCATTTAAAAATGAATCAGAAAAAAATTAAAGTAAATTAAAAAGTTTAAACTTGTATAATTAAAAAAAAAAAAAAGAGTCCCATCATGAGTACATTAAAGGTTAAGCTTTAAAGGCAAAATACAAACTTAAAAGGACAAGACTTGACAGACTCAAATTTAAAGAATACTTAACAGAAGCAGACTCAAAAGACTTCAACGCAAACTGTGACTTAAGTGATATAGACAAGGATTCAAATGACTCAGACATTGACTCGGAGGACTTGGATAGGGGCACAGCAGCGCTGGCATTATTGGATGAAGCTTAACATGGTTGGGTGAGGTCGGTGGTTCAAAGAAGGATAGGTGGTGGTGTTAGACTTTGGGTTTGGGAGCAATGATGTCTCCACTGTCAATGAGGTCTTGGATTTTATGCTTCAGAACCTGGCATGCATCAGTTTTGTGCCCCGGCCCTTGATGAAAGTTGTAGTGCTCATTAGCATTATAACCCTTGGGCAAGGGGTTTAGAGGAGGTCGTGGGTCTAAGGGCTTAATCAAATTAGCCTCTAGGGCTTTCTTGTAAATGACGCTAAAGGGCATGCCCAGCTCAGAGAAAGTCCTCCTTATTTCTAACTTCATCGACTGGTGACAGGACACAACATTTACCTCTCCCTCACTTTGGATGGTGTTAGTGGTGTTCTTGTGATACCTTGAACTAGAGGATTCATTTTTTATTCGTCCTGATTGAACCAAATCCTCAATCTTGGTAGCAGTGGCGATGAGAGCTTTGAAACTAGGGAGATATTATGTTTGCAGGTGAGCCTGATATTGGGGGATGAGGTTTTTGATGATGATGTCAATTTGCTCTACTTCAGATGGACGGTTTACCATTTGAACTGCTTTTGTCCTCCACCTTGTAAGAAACGCGGTGAAGGATTCTCTTGGCCTTTGTTTAGTGGTTTCCAAATCTCGACAGGTGATATCCACCTCGATGTTGTAGTGATATTGTTTGACAAATGCATTACATATGTCATCCTAAGTCTTTTTGTGATTTTTGTCGAGATCTAGTAACCACTTAATAGCAGCTCCAGTCAATAACTGTTGGAATAACTAAGCAAGAAACTCGTCGTCCACACTGAAAGGTCTTATAGCACCCACATACATCTTGAGATGAGTTTTGGGACATGTGGTGCCATTAAACTTATCCATGATTGGCATTTTAAATTTTGGTGGAACTCGTGCATTTGAGAAGAGAGCTAAGGAGTTGACATCTATCATGTCGTCGTGCTTTTTGACGTTCTCGAGCATTTTTTCCATGACCTCAACTTTCTCCAACAATATCTTAGTTTCGGGAAAGCTAAAGAAATCTCCACTTTGAAAATGATTCGTAGTGGGAGAGGGACTAGTTGTGTTTAAGTCTATGGTAAGAGAGGTTAGAGTCTCAAGTGCTTTCCCTTTATCAATGAGATCGATAATGGGAGGAGTAAAAGTAAGGGCATGGCTAGTCCCGGCTTGGGCAGATGTAGGCTCAACACGAGCAGGAGAGGGAGTGATAGTGACATTGGTCATTTCTTTGACCTCATTGATGATGGACTAGCGTTGGGAGTTGAGGGCATCAGTAAAGGTGGCAGACTGAGCATTAAGAGCATTGGTGAAAGTTTCAGTTTTGGTATGAAGAGCAGTGATAAGTGCAGCTTGAAAAGTTTCCTCTTGTTTCTTGAGGAGGCTGGCGAAAAAAGCGCTCATAGCGTCTTGATCGAAGTTGAAGGTATTGGCTATTGGTACCTTGAAATAGAAAACAGATAGAAAAAATGGGTAAGAAAACAAAATTGTGAAGGAAAGATGGCATGAATGTGAAGGTGTGTCGGGAAAAGGATTCCTTCCACATGGTTAGTCACCAAGTTTATATGTTGACAGGGTGAGTGTATGAGGTGTTTTTGGGGTAACGAACCACCAGTTTGGGTCTTTGAGGTGTTTGACCTTGTTGAGCTTCTCATGTTGTGTATGCATGGTCATGGCATGATGCATGCTGAAAAAGATTTCATGAACATACAAAAGTATCGATTATTACAGTACATGGAACATAAGGTCAAAGGCTAAGGCGACTATATGCACAAGGGTAAAGGGTGGTTTGATTTAAGTGTCCCCGTCCCACTAAAGCATCGATATACTTAACCACATGTGAGGCAAGGAACCTCATATGGGTCCAACAGTACTGACTGCTCATTACACCACTGAAATGATCGGGATTCGTCGCGGGATGGAATGCTTTCGCTATCTCCCAACATACTCAAATAGAGTTTTCGAGCCAATGCTACTTGCCATCCAAAAAGTTTCCCTAAAGCTAAGGTTTAGGCAAGGAGTCTTTATTATGCAAAGTGATGTATGAAAGTCAAATTATACTTAATGAGCTGAAAGGAGATTATTTTGGAAAAATTTTTCTTAACCAAATAATAATCCTCTTATCTTTCTTTTTATTAAAAAAGGTGGCAACCAATCCCCAGTGGAGTCGCCAGCTGTGAGGCCTCGCCCGAGCACCGGCCCGGTTCGCTAAAGGGAACCGAGATACTCATTCGGGTTCAGACTCACGATGGAACCCTCGGGTTCGGATTTGGTTGATTTTGAAAAATGATTTTTGGGAGTCGCCACCCTAATTTATTTTTAAATGAAAAAAATTAAGGAAAAACCCATTTGACTCCAATTCATCAATTTTTAATTTAATTTGCCCATGGATAAAATCACTAGCCTCAAATCAGGTTGAGCTCGGGGACTAAGTTTTTGATTTTAAATAATCAAAATTTGGCTCTTAAGTTTAATTTGACTTGAAAATTGGATTTCATGAATGACATTTATAAGATGATTTTAAAGAAAATGCATGAATATGATAAAATATGAATGAATGGTGAAAATAAAATATTCACAAATTAATTAAAAAAGACAAAAGGGAAAAGAAATTGATTGGGATTTGGATTTAAAATTTAGATTTAGATTCCAAACGTGCCTACGTACCCCATTGAATGGGGATTAAAACTCATGTAGTTCATTCCACTGTTAAGTGGAGGGGTTTAAGAGTTGATCAGATTGATTTTGGTTTGGATGTGTTGAAAGTGAGAAAAATGTTGGTACTTTGACTTTTGGTGGGCAAAGGGTTTTACCAGATAGAAATTCTGTTTTATCAGGACCGGGTGATTGAATTGATTGGGAGATTAATTAATTAATTAAAAAAATTAATTAACTAATTAATATGATGAAAATGATAGAAGGATTAATTAATTAAACAGATTAATTAATTAATTTGGATGAAAAATGAATTAAGAAAAATGATTAATTTGATTTTTGAAAAACGAATGATTTTTGAAAAAAGAGTGATTAATTAAAAAAATTTAGTTAATTAAAAAGATTAATTAACTTGGTTAGGATGAGGTAATTAATTAATTAAAAAGATTAATTAATTAATTAAAGAGTGATTGGAGGGAGAAGAAAAGAAAAATTTGAGGATAGCAATCTACTCAAATTCAAGAGGTGTGGAGAAATGAGGGAATGGGGAGCCTATTTATAGGCAGATGGGGTTGAGGGTAGTTTAGGTAATGAAAATGTGAAAAGACCATGAGGGGTAGGGCTAGAAATGGCTGAAAATTGGATTCAAAGGGGTAAAATAGTTATTTTCTGCGCAGGTGGAGCCCACAGGGACCAGAGCCTGTAGAGCCTGGTGCGGCGTTGCACCAGGCCTATGCAGCGCCACATCAGGCATTTGCGGCGCGTCGCAAAAAGGGTATGCGGCACCGTACAGCTCTGACGTGGCGTCGTACGCCACGTGGAGCTGACATGTTTTTTGAGGCAATTTTTTTTTTTTTTTTAGAGATTGATTGTTGGTATGGAGTTTGAAAATTTTAGATGTTGGTGGCAATGTAAATGAAGTTTAAAAAAATTTCTTTCCGCCCCTGAACCCTTGCCTGCTAACCGATTAGCAGGACCACCATAATAGCTCCGCGCAACATGTTAAACTCAGCAAGTCTTAAGATTGTGGTTGGATGATGAGGGTGTAAAATTGAGCGTTCACAATATACAAATCATTGGTTAAGGTAATTAAGACTCATTGAAAAAAGATTTATAGTAAGAATAGAGCTTATTAAAATTAAAACCGTAATAAGGACATATGGTCAAAACACATTGGAGGAATTGTAGTGCATGGTAACTATAATGGATGGTCCATATAATATTTAAATAATCAACTATAAACATTTTATTTTTAATGAGGTAGTTGAGATATATTATGCTAAATGTCACTCACGATTTATGACACAAAGCGTAAAATAAGGATTTCACAATTAGCAGAGAAAAGACATTTTCTTAATCTCATTACTAACTAGACATAAATATAGAAAGTTACCCATCATATAGCATTTACCGATCAAGCTAAAACGATTGCCATAATAATTAATTAAATTACTTAATTAATTGATTAGTAGTAATAGAATTAAACTTGTAATTAAATTTATAAAGCCTTTAAGTTTAATCTATTGGGTTTATTACAAATTAATTCTTTAGTTTGTTTGACATGCAGATGAAATGACTAAATTGAAAATGAGCTTTTGGACTAAATTAAAATAAAGGCAATTGAGCTCTCACATGTGATGTGGACCCAACCTATATTTGATGTGGAAAAACATATTTGGGCTTAATAGGTTGTTAAGGCCCCAAGAGTTGCCCACACACATTATTTTTGGGATAATTAAAATTCGACATCTTTAAACGATTCCAATATTACTGAAATTTTTGGAATAAAGTGAAATATGAATATATTATTTTTTATTATTATAATAATTTTTTAAAGGATGAAGTAAATATTAATTTTTTTCCAAAATGATTATTTGGTATAATTTTTATTTTTATTTTTAAATTCACCATGTCTTACTAATAGCTAATGTTTTCATATCTAATTTAACTTTTAAATTAATAAAAACAAAGAGTCAGAAGTTTAATTTGAGTCGAATAATGGTTGAATAAAAAATAATTAAATTGATATTATATAATATAAGAAATATAAATTTTATAAGCAATTTAATATGATAATATAAAATAAATTTGAATACAACATATTTTCTTTAATAAATAAGATAAAAATGATTTTAGAATTTAAGATACTAATAGAATAAATAGGTAATAAGAATTTTAAAAGTAATAAATTTTTTATGCAAATAAAAATGAGAGAAATTTAATTTTTAGTGCCAAAAAACTTAAATTTTTTTAAATATATTTAAATTCATTGTTAATTTATGTTAGAAAGTGGTTATTAAAATTAATTTTATAATATAAATTATTTTAAATGAAATAATAAATTTTTATGGATAAAACTGATAAGACTTTATGTTTCGTTTAGCTGGTTGTGACTCTACTAATATCCACATAGGACGGGGTTTGAACCTCAAGAGCAATAATTTTTTTTTTTTTTTTAAATTGAAGGCTAATTACCCATGAATCTATTCCAAATCACTTGTTTCACCGGTTATCCAACCAGTTCATACAGGTTGAGACTGATTTTAATATAACCGGATAAAATAATTATATTGAATTAGAAATGAAATTTATTTTATATTAATTTCAGTATAATCTAATCGATCAATCTAATTTAATTTTTATAACTATGCTAAAAGTTTATATTATCAAAAATAAAACTCAAATGAACTAATGTTATCAAAAATAAATTGATAAAAACAATTTTTATAATTTTCTCTTATTAAAATTAATATGTTAGAATAATATATATATATATTTCTTTTGACTATAATAAATAAAAAAGCAAAATAGAAAACCGACCGCCTAACCAAAAGAAATAAAAGGTAGACTTGGACTAGCAGAGGCGTAACAAGGTAAATGGGCCAAATTGTAGGATTAGGCCAGATAAAAACAGGCTTCGGCTAGCAGAAAATTGGGCCAAATTAGGGGGTTATCCCAGATTACAAAACCATTCGATATTCCTTCTCCTCCCAGATTTAGTAGATTTCACGCGTAAACCCTAAACGCAAAGCTCTTCTTCTCTGTAGCTTTTTGACTCCTCACTGAGGTTCGCTCCCCCTTTCATTTCCTCATCTGTTTGCTTTCATTTGATTCGGTGAGAAAACTAAGGAAAGTAAAGAAAAATTAGACTTAAATTTTTATCTCTTTATGCGTGGCATATGGTATATTTGTTTAGTCATTTTCATTTTTCAGATTAATTACTGAATTAGAGTTTCCCTTTGATTTGTTATTGACTTGACATGGAAATTGGGGAAATTTTATTCGTTTCCTTCTTTGAAGTTATTGGATTGGATGGGTATGTAGGATGATGTTTTATTTGTTTACTTGCCTAAACATGGGCAATTAAAAAGTAAAACTGACCATCAAATGAACTGTAAAGTTATTCTCCTCTTAATTTGATTCATTGACCATTTAGCTGTGCTAAGCTAATTAGTTTCTAGTAATGGTTTAAGTTAATTTAGGTTAGTTGCGTGACATAAAATAATCTATTGGATTGCAGAATTTCATTTCCTGTATTCCCTCAAGTTTTTTCTTCATTTTTGTTGATGATTTTTTTCTTTGGATGAACTGTCATGTTTAAAAGTCAGGGTGACGGTTAAGATTATGGTATTTAGTGTCTCGGAATTAAATGCTTATTTAATTATGGGAAGACATACCCTCATTCGTGCCTGCAATATGATAGTCATGCATCAAATGGAAGAAATTAGCTAGCGATGCTCATACCCGCATATTTTTATTATAATGACTAAATGTGTTCCTTTACAATCGATGATGTTTATTGTATGGCATGACATTTTGCAAGTTGCTGCATGCATCTTAGAAAGTTCATAAGCAGACAACTCACAACTCTTGTGGAAAACAGTTGTAGTAATTCATGCCAGATGAAAGGTAGCTGTGGTATTAGGAAAAGTAAAGATACAATTGTTGCCTATTAGAGACTTCCCATGCAGCTTACTTTAAGGCTTTAATTTGAAATGCCCCTTTTCTTTAGCTATGTGGTCTTCTTTCCTTGTCTTTTGCTTCTTTTTCTTATTCTCAGCCTCAGTGTCTCTGAGTTTATGGTGGTTTTTGAAAGTATATATGCCCTGAGTTATTGCTACCTTGATTCAGGTTTCAACTGATGGACACACAGGAAATAGAGGAGAAACCATCTGAAGGCATTCCAGATAATGCATCTCAAAAGAAGCAAGAAACTCGTGATGAAATGCTATCTAGGCACAGGTATTTGATCCATGTGGTTAATTGTGGCACCTTCATTTACTTATGAGCAGATTCCTGCTTCTTAAATTATTTCAATACAGTGGGTTTAGTGGCTATACCATGATAATTAGATCTATTCTTTAATTTTGAATAGCATTCTGATGTACACTTAGGTGGTTCAGTATGAAGGCATCATTGTTAGCACCATAACTGAGATGAGGTTAGGTTAATTGGAAAATTCTAATACCTTTTCAAACAGTCCAACTGTTATTCTTGTATGTTCTGCATGTAAGGTTTGCATTTCTATACCTTGTGGAATACTGTTTCGGTTTAATGTGTGGCATTTATATTTAATTGTTACTGACCACAGCTTATGGATATCCATTCGTAAGAATGGCATCCCTCTGAATAATTCATAATGAGTCTCTGAGTCTAAATATTATGCATGTAGGAAGGAGATATCACAGCTGCAGAACAAAGAAATTGAACTGAAAAAGGCTGCAGCAAAAGGCAGCAAGGCTGAACAGAAGGCTAAGAAGAAGCAGGCTGACGAGCAGATATCTGAGCTTTCAACTAAGCTAAAAGAGAAACATGCTAAAGAACTTGCTTCATTAGGCTATAGCACCAACAATGGGAATGAGAAAAGCAATCTTGATAATTTGGTGAAGGCCATAGCTGGTGTTTCTGTTACCAACCAACCAGAACATGCCAAGGTTAGTAAGAGTGCAAAGAGACGGGGGAAAAGAGCTCAGCAAGAAGCAGAAAGAGAGCAAAGAATTCAAGAAGAGCAGAGCAACATGGTGAGTGATCGAGTGATTGAAGATGAGAAATTGAGAGAAAAGCTTGAACCCCTCGGATTGAGTGTTAATGAAATAAAGCCAGATGGGCATTGCCTCTATCGAGCTATTGAAGACCAGTTGGCTCTCTTTTCTGGAGGTTCTTCTCCCTATACTTTCCTAGAGCTTCGGAAAATGGTGGCTGCGTATATGAGAGAACATACATCAGAGTTCCTTCCTTTTTTCCTGTCAGAAAATATGATTGAAGGAGATTCTAATAATTCACTAGCAGACATATTCAAGAATTACTGTAAAGAAGTTGAGTCTACATCAGCATGGGGTGGACAACTAGAGCTTGGTGCTTTAACTCACTGTCTCAGGAAATCTATCAAGATATTTTCAGGATCCTTCCCTGATGTGGAGATGGGGAAAGAGTATAAATCAGACGGTGGAACTAATTCAGGCAATGGAAGTATATTGTTATCATATCACAAACATGCATTTGGGCTGGGGGAGCATTATAATTCTGTGGTGCCAATTTGATCGGATAGGCACTCGTTATATCTCCTGTGAACAGTTACTTTTTGCAATGCAGGTTTTAACCATCCCGTATTGTTGGGAAAAACAATGGACAAAATGGAATGCAGGTTTTAACAGTTTCTAGTATTTGACAACAGTTACTTTTTGCGATGCAGGTTTCAACATTTGCTAGTATTTCACAGTCATCTCCTTCCTCCAAGACAAACTCCACCAAATTAAACACATAAATTTCAACAAATCTTGATGGTGGGTTATTGATTTCAGTAAATTCCCATTAATGAGCTTTATTAATTATAATTAGCATTACTGGCAGGTTTTATTTTTAAACTTCTGCAAGTTCTTGATTAAACAAACTTCCGAAGTCAATTAACTCATTTTTCCTGTCCAAAGAAAAGTACCATTTGTCAAATAGCTACCGAAAGAAAGTGAACGGCCTTTTTACTGTATTATTTTGCGCAAATGTCTTTTGTTAATCATATTATTTTTTCCGTTTCAAATTAATAACTATTTTAAAAGAGTATATATATTAACAAAGTCATTTAGTTGTCATAATTATTAATTAAAAAAATTAAAATATTTTTTTTTTTATGAAAAAAATAGAAGTAATTAATGTGAATGTTTAATAGAGAGATAAAAAGAACATAAAGTTGAAAAAAATATTAAATATTTTTTTAAAATTTTAAAATAATAAATATTTTGAAATAAAATAAAATTTTTAAAGAGATAATTATTTTATAACAGATGGAGTATTTTCTAGGACGTTCCAACATATCTACTCTCTCTATTTTAAAAAAAGTGACTATTAAAAAAATTAGTATGCTTCATAAATAAGTGGGTTATTTAGCAACTTAATAAAAAAAAAAGTAAAATGGCTAATTTAGCATTCCATTTTCCAAGTATGAGAGATATTTTTCTAATTTATACCCTAATTAATAGGAGTATTTTTGACAACTTATGATAAAGTTATTATTATTTTGAAAATTATGATTTTTTCTTAATGGAATTTTTTTTCAGAATGAAGGGATTATTATCCAAAATTTCAATGGCTTCTTTAAAAAGTCAAAGCAAAACTGAAATAACTGAATAATCAAAATTATTTTTTTTTTTAAACCGATCAAATCGAACTCTTAGTGAAAATCAAATCAAACAAAACAAGAAGTTCAGTTCAGTTCGGTTTGTCGGTTTTGGCTGCTGGGCTTTTTCTTTTTTTTCATATATATATATATATATATATATATATATATATATATATATATATATATATATATATATATATATATATATATATAAGTCAAAAATATTTATATTAATTCATTTTATTCAAAAAAATTCAATTTCCTATAATATGATAATAAGTCAAAAAAATACAAACGAAAAATAATTAATACTATTTCATTTTATTAAAAAAAAAGCTCAATTTTCAATAGTGATTATAATAAAGCATTTACACCTATTTATTTCTCAATATATATATATGTAAGTCTAAAAAATAATTAATAGTAGTTTATTTTTTCAAGAAAAAACTCAATTTTCTATAACAATTATAATAGAGCATTTAAACTAATTATAATATATAATTAATACTAATTTATTTTCAAGAAAAAATTAAATTTCTATAACAATTATAATAAAGCATTTAAACTAATTGTAATATATAATTAATACTAATTTATTTTTCAAGAAAAAACTCAATTTTCTATAATAATTATAATAGAGCATTTAAACTATATATATATATATATATATATATATATATATATATATATATATATATATATATATATATATATATATATATATATATATATATATTAAAAAACTTCAATTGGCTTAGTTATAACTGATTTTTTTTTGCAATAACCAAACCAAATCTAAATATAATTCAGTTTCTCAAAATAAAAATCAAAACCAAACTGAAATTATAAAGAACCGAACTGAAGTTCGGGTCAGTTCGGTTTTGCTTACCTCTGTCTCTAATTGCTGGATGCTTAAGACAGCTGGCAGTCATTCCTCAAAATTTAAAAAAAATAGGACTATTTAATATGCATTGAAAAATTAATAAAACTTTTTGAGAAATAATTTTTAAAAAAAAATTTAATATTATTCCCCAAACATATGAGGCTAAATCCGCTACTTTTCTGTTTATATAATTTTTTTCTTTTTTATTTTTTATTGTCTCGATGCAAATTGTTCAATTTATAAAAGATTATCCATTAAAATAGGATCTCTCAAATGTAATTTCCACATTAGATCTCAAATGCTGCTTTTTCATATCCATATCTGTAATTTATACTGTATATAAATGTATAAAAGGGAATATAAACACATTTATTAAAATATTTTTATTAATTTTTAACTAATTATTTTTATAATTAGACATTAGTTTGATAATTTAATAATTAA